>JBAJFG010000320.1:0-680000 GCA_037903475.1 Ancylostoma caninum
ACAAATAAGAATAAGTGATATCAAGAGTCATAGTAAGTGGCGATAGAATCACCAGTGAAAATATTTCAAAACCCGAGTAATTCAACCAGACCAATCAACTTTGTGTAAGTAGTAGATATTTTCATAATAGACTGTTACACTGACAATAGTAATCTACCAAACTTACATTATATTGTAAATATTAAATATGTTACACACTGAAACCCTTGAAAATGCCTAGCACCCCCTCTCGTGGATTAATTTCCTGAAATTCTCGAACTCCCCTCCTTGTTCTTATTCCAACTGAAATTATATCCTTTAGAACAGCAACTATGATTGGACACCCCGTGTTTGTACTTTTCAAAACCTGTGTGGGACAATATAATAAATCTGCAATCTGTTTTTCTTCCATAAATCCACAAATGGTGCGTGGGCGAAATGAAAACGCCGCAATCGGATTGTTTCGAAGAGGTCATACCACGATAAGGGACATGAAACGTTGAGTAATCCACTACTTTATGGATAGCGTAGGTGTTGCCCTTAGTACTCAAGGATAACGATGAAGTGGTAAACTGCTGTTGTACTTTTATGTTCGGGTATTAGTGACCGAATCCCACCGACAAATTCTATGTGGTGACCTTTCACTTCATTGACAGCATTTAAATATCCTTAGAATTATCCTTCAATGAGTCACGTGATTCCCTTCTCTGGTGCACTTCAAGACCCTAACGTTACAAAAATAAATAATCTAAATTTGAAAAATGCAGAATTGTCGAGTCAACTGCAGGATACTACGCTGAAAGAATGTTAAATTATGTGCTGGTTAGGTGACTTTTTACCTTGGGTCGGGAAACAACCATGGGTCAGGTTTTTGCAGTTGCTCATAGATCCAGCAACCTTTACACTTCAGATTAATCCGAACAGAAAAAATTAAAAGAAATTAAAGGATGTGCCATAAACTTGCACTGTACATGGTAGATCTAGGGGGGGGGGTGGCAGGCTCACGACCTAGGACCTGCGGTTTTTACTGTTCACATACACCCAACCTTGTACGTGGGTACTTTGCCTTGATGAACCCGACTGAAATATTCTAGAAACTCGAGCGTGCGTTTCTTCCCCCCCCCCCCCAAGCAACGCATGGTGAGGACACAAGCTGACGCAATCAGCAATCAATATATCGATTCTTCCTGGCAGCATATTCTCGTCACTAAAGCGAACCATATTTCCATCGAACATCCATAGATTTTCGCTTTCGTCATGAGTTTTGATGGAAATTTGCTAATATAACAGAATATAACTGGTCCAGTGCGAGATTGAAAATTGGGCGTGGTCTAGCACCTCCTTTATTGGCTGTGCTACCTTTTCGCACAAATCAGGAAATAGGACGAGAAAACTGCATCTAAAAACGAGTTTTGCGGAGAAAAATTTTAAAAACCATCGCAAAAGTAGGGAAAAACTGCCTGGCACCGATATGACTTCTGTACTACTCGGATCTTTGCGTAGTTTCGCTACAACTAGATATTTATAGAAATGACATCTAAGATTGGCTATGGAGCGCTTTTCGATTGGCTGAGAAACAAAAGTCCCGCCTCATCGCTCCAATTAAAGCGTGCCAATTAGTATTTTCGGAGAAAAAAAACTAGTTATGGTTAGGATGCACTGTATAGATGAGGATTTGGAACTTCCCTAGGTGTGTTCCATTTGAGTCACTTGAACTTTTCTCTTCTTTTCTGTCATCTTTCCTCCTCCTCCTTTTTTCCATTCACGCGTATAGATCTGATCTGAGCATTTATAGCAGCGAAGTGAAGCCGAATACTAGTGTTTATTCGGACTAATCCCTACTTCCAATAAAAATTCAACTCAAAGCGCTCCCTCTGCCAAGAGACCAGGAAGCGCCACGCCCACATTTGGAGCCAATTTTGCAGCGAGCGGCGAGTTTCGCGCGACGAACGGCTCAATAATTACCTCAGCTGCCGTTCTCGTCGAATTATTCGCAGAAGAAAAGGAAGTGGCGCGTGCTTGCGCGCGAGGAAACTCGAGAAAAACCCCGAGTTTGGCTAATAGTCATGTCATTGATTATTTGGCTCCCTAAAAAGGCATAACCTTCTTTACTGCCAGATTACGCTCTAGGATTCCACCGTAGGCGGGTAGTGCCTTACATTCTAGGAGTGGCTGGAACGATGACGCCGACTGTGAATAATTTTCGTCTCAGCATCGACGCGAGACGAAACGGGCAGCGGAGGTGATTCCAGCAATTCATTGATTTCTTCCTCGCTGTTTTCGCTAAGTTATTGCTTGTTTTGCTGGTGCCATTGTTCGGCGGAAGCGGCCCAGCGACGAAGCTCGAGCCGTTCCTATACACCTTCTTAGACAATGGATCCTGCCATTTTAATAGCCAAGCTACTAGTTGGCCCTTTTTCTGGATTTCTGGATAGCTTGCTTGAAGCACCTGTTCTAGGTAGAGAATCATGGAATTTCTGGATTTTTTTTTGCACCTGGCAATTGCTGAGGCCTTGTTGGCCTATCCTAGAGCTTTTTAAATAGGTTTTTTTTACTTATTTTTTATAATTTTAACGCATTTTTTCCTCGAGCAGACCTCTTTTTCGTCCGAAGAGCCTCTAGATAGCACGGTATCAACTTAGAAAAGTGGCGAAATGATTCAATGGTTTTGAACCACTCAAAGACCACTCAACTCACCTGGGCGAGGATATATCATTAGAAGGATAGGTAATCTTATATCTATGGGTATTATTACCCACCGTTAGCAGCTGGATATAGACAACGTCACATTTGGGTAAACATGATGGCGAGTGCCCATCTTGATGGGTAGAGGGCAAATTTCGGTGCGTTGATACATTCGCCAAAAGTGCATCTGGGCCTTATATTGTTCTGGACCTTTTCTTTTATATAACTAAAATCTTTGTATATCTACTTTTGAATTGCCGTAGTAAAAAAAAGTAAATAAGTGTAGATTCGAACATTTGTGTTATGTCCATGGGGCAAAGTTCGGGCGCATAATTGAGATGAATCAAGCTAAACATGTAGACATACCCAGATTTACTACCTTCCCCTGGTAACCATTTTCGTGTTTACATACATATAACCTATAAATGAAGTTGTTTAACCCAACCGCTACCCTTGGTAACCTTACCACGTCGAGATTACCCATGGGTAGCTGAGTATGGATAACTTTACGTCAGTTGCAGGTTAAACAACGTCATTCATAGGTTATAGGTAAACACGAGACCCATGAGTAGCTCAGTATAGATAACTTCACGTCATTGGCGAACGCAGAAAGTGGGTGGGAGTGGGGGGGGGCGTGGGAAAAAAAGTGGGGTCTTTTGGGAACCCAGACGGGAAATAAAGTTAATAAAAAACTTAATTATAATAATAAACAAATAATAAAAATTATATTAAAAATAATAAAAATAATAATTAAAATGAACTAATAAAAATAAACTAATACAAGATTTTTACATATATTGTAAAGTAATTTCAAAAATTCCCCCCCCCCCTCTTGCGTCTGCCACTGTTTCACGTAAATCAGCGTGAGCATGTTTACGTGTGTCAAGTGACATGCTAATTTAGGTAAGTTACTACGTTTACCGTGGGAAATCCAATGATGTATTCGGATCGAAGACCGATTGCTGCACAGAAACTGTACCAACTGAGTTTTGCACCAAATCTGCATCAATTCTACATTAGATTGAAGCCTGCATTCATCATCCGCAATCGATTCATATTTCATGCAGCAGATGCGGAAACACGTGAGTATCACGTGACATCAAAATGTTCCAGGATTTATCTGTTTAGACAGGGCCAAACTTGTTGAAATCTTGTCAATAACTCATTCGTACGGGTAACTCATGCAGATCACGTGCAAATCCGAGTTGAAATCCATGCATTTTGCCTTTGGCCAAAATCGATGCAAAAATCTGTTGGTATAGCTCTTGATGTTTGGTGATGTCTGGGATTCCAACCATTTCACTTGTTACAAATTCAGATAGTGAAAGAACTGTGGTTGATACGGGATTTCCAACACGTTTTCGCCATTTATACACTATGCAAATCTCATGCAAACTTCATGTAACCTGAAAAGCCGTTGACATGAGGCCGTTGACATCCCATATTCTATTTTTACGCCTTTCTCTGGAACTATAGCGGTTATGGCTTGCCCATTTATAGCGCCATTCGCATGTTGCCATTTTCTGAATAGATGTGCCACATTGTCCTCAATTTTCACATTTACGGATTATTTCCATCTCTTACGTCTTTTTATAGAACTCATTAAGCGATTATGTGCTCCCCTGAATTCTGTTTATACTTCATTTTGTGCTGTTATTCTTGTCACGGAAAGCGTTTTGTGCCAGACGGAATAGAAGACATTCTTCGCTCTGAGTTCTTATTATGGCTTCTAACTGTTGAATGAATTATGTTTTTTTCCGCCTATTCCCGTGAAGAAAGTGTACATACGTGAATGTACTTTCTCGTTCGAGACGTTTCCCCGCGAACAAACAATGTCATAACCAGTTGGAACTGCTTCTATATATGGCAGTACAGGCTTGTTTTTTTTCACTGAGGCGGCAGAAATCACTTGGGGTTAATGATATTGATGGCTTATGCACTACCTTTTGAGCAAGTTGCAGCGCAGGATTTGGCTTGAACAACTTACAAACGAGGTTTTATGTAGCAAACCATCTCAATTTATGACTACCATACATTTTGGTCAATATTGTTATATGGAATGAATTTCAGTTTTATCTAGTGTGACGTCACCGAAGCCCTTAAAGACTAGTCGCTCTATAGCCGTTCCTGAGATTTTTGCAAGGAAAGAATCTCCATCAGCCGCTCATCACAACGATATGCGTGACTCCGTGCAGAACTGCCAACGAACCCTCTTCCAGCCCCAATACTGTGGAGCATGTGGGCGGAGTCCGGGCAGGAGGACAAGATTTCTGAATAATGAACTTCCTGGGGCCCACCTTCTGATGTAACTCACACTTCTCGTGGGAGTTCCATATCATCCATTCCCCAACACATGAGACCTGTGCTCCATGCGTGACAGTATGGTGCAGAAAACTCATAGTCATCCCTCGGCTGCATCCACAATCTCCTCGAAAGTTGAGACTTGAGAAAAGGGTTTCGGTGGGTTCCGAAAGATTCACGTATACCACTGTGAATAGCACCTTCCAGCGAAACGTTTTTGAAAGAGAATCTCAAAAAAGATCCTCAGGTAGGATGATACCTCCAAAATGAAACAATATGAGTTCACAATTAGTTAGCCACGCCCATATGTTACGTGGCCAATCAGAGGGATGCATGTGTCCGTCTCCTTTTCCTATGGATATCAATTCCCAAAGCTTGGGGATCCTCATACGTTGTGAAGAAACCTACATTTGCGAATACAAGGGAATGATGCGCAGCCTTTCCTGGTAGAAATTCATTTTTGACAAAAAAAAATGGAAAAGTTGCAGGAATGGCCTTCCTTACCCCTTGCTATTGTATTGGTTTTTGCGTAATATTACAGAAAAGGTAGTTATCTCAAACAGAATAAGATGGGATGCCACACCTATCATCTCTTCTCTTTTTTCTTTTCTAAAATGCATTTCCTCTGAGATTTCTCCGAAATAAACCAGTACTTTGAGCTAATTTGGCAACGTCGTGCAAATGCTGCTGCAAGTTTTTTTTTCAAGCTCCAAGTCCTCTCATCACTCACTTAAATGGAATTCAATTCTCCCAGCATCCTTGCAAGGAAATTAAGTCGAGGATGGGCATGGTAAGTGGCAAAGTCGTCTATTCTCGCGACGTCACGCCTAAGGCTCATTTCACCACTAAAAATGGGGCTGCAAACAGCTTCATCCCACATAAGGCGTCATGCACCCGAAATATATCTGTGTAAGTATTGTATACACATATGTGTGTGTGGTGAAACACCAAGCAATACCAGTAGGAAGGGGTTAACCAGGGAGTTTGCAGGTACGCCACGCCCCTTTTCTGAGGGTTCTTCGATCTGTTCAGTGCAAGAAGCGCCTAATGGCGTCACAATATGATTATCGTTGCCATTCTGTGCCGCTCAATCATTTTTGCACCACAGAACACTGTCATTCTGGTCTGCCGCTTCGTACCACCTACGCGGCGCGGCAGACCAGCTGGGCGCTGCGGCTGTCGGCCGTTGACAGTTTTGCTGTTTTGTTTAAGTTTGCTGCCACGCTGATCCAGGCATTTTGGAGTGAAAACGAACTAACAAAGAAAAACGGAAAATGGAACACATGAGCGCAACATTAATACTGGCGACGCCTGTGCCGCGCCGCATAGGTGGTGCAGCGCGGCAGAGCAAATGATTGACCGGAACTGTAACTCTCTGGAAATTTCAGTAGTTAATCGTAGTACTTGATCTATTTCTCAACCATCTAGTCTGCAAATCACAGGAGAACTCGTCTTCAATCCATCGTTCACTTCAGTGGCAACAACTTACCCAATTTGGAGTAAAGTTTGCAAATTAGAGTGACATCTCGTCCTCATGTCATGTTCCTGCTCTGGTTTATTGCCAATACCCTGCTTATCTCGGCCGCAAGTCGCGACGTAGAGGGGAGTCCTTGTGAGTTCCCTCGCCACCCTCTATCATATACGTGTGGTGTTTGCAGCAATGCACTGATAACCATTCATACATCTCGTGAGAGTTCTATTTGTGGCAGTTGTCGCCTGAATATTTGAGGAAAAGCTAACACAAAAGCTCGAGAAATACCTAGAAAATCCCATTAAAAACATGTTTTTGTACACGTATGATGCACTTGGAGATTTCAACGAATTCTCTCGTCTTCGCAACTTCGCAAGCTCCGCCCACGTAATGCGTAACTAACATGTCGTACATTGAATTTCCCATATTTCGCTGGCACTATGACGATTGCATGAGTCATGCCAGGGCTACGTTCCCACCACTTCTTTCCATGGCATAGCTCTGACGAGTCGAGGGAATCAAAGATAATGGTGTCATTCCCATATTCTGTCGTTTCCAGAAAATATTCCAGAAATTTCTTGCTGGCTTTTGTCAGCCACTTTCTGGGCTCGAAAGGAATAGTGGGTTATGATGAGGCAAAAGGGGCGCCCACCTCCCCGGAAAGGTCCCTGAAAACGATCCAGGAAGTTTCGAGGAAACTATGTGAACGCCTGTTCTGCCTCAAAATATAAATAATTGTACAATGGTAATAATAGGTAATCAAGCCCAGAAAACAATATTTAATTCAATTTATATGCCTTAACAAGTCTGTTATTATACGATTTGCGGCGTCCCTTAGTGTAATCTAATTCAGTTTCTCTATAATGTTATCGATAAGTACCTTATACAAGGTGCTATTTTTCAAACTATAGAATTTTTCAAACCAATTCCTGGTACTATGTACAATTACCCCGAGATTTTTGAACACTACGTGAGATTCCAGCTAATTCTCAGGATTTTTATAGGCCTCCGTGCCCTGAGGCGTTTCGTATACGCCTCTCCGCTTGAGTAAACATTCGTATGAAGAACGTACTTCTGAGTGTAATCCGATGCTCGTAACTGGTTAGTCGCTCTGTCTGACGCATGAGGTGCCGCTCTCTTCCTGATTCACAATTATAAAGTGCTCCCGGGTCAATAATAGTTTTTTTCTCGAATATTCGAATGTTCGGGTCGGTTCTTGATTCATTGGTTAAGTTAACTCGACTGATTAATTCTTATTCGACCTCAAATAAGGTGTCAGTGAAAGACATTCATCTTTGCACTGCAGGAAAAAAGGGAGCCGCGTCGCGCTGCTTTGCGACGCGGCGGATTAGTTGGGTATTGTGGTTCTCGGACGTGATCGGGATTGCTGCTTTGCCATAGGAGAATTAGCAGTGGAAGAAATAGGCAAAACATCAACCTCATCACACCTGAGAACTACAGCGCCCAGCTGTCCTGCCGCGCCGCACCCGTGATGCGGCGCGGTTTTGCTTCTCCTGCAGTGCAATAGCGGTTGTCCTTCACCGCACCTTCTTTTTTTGCTGGAAAATTCGTGCAGTCTGGATGAGCGGGAATGTTTTCTGCTTTGATCTTCTCAGCACTTCCTCCAAAAAACTACTGAATTTCAAAAAGAACTTCCCTCTCATTTTACCAATTTTCCAAGCTTTCTCGGAAGCTCAGCTCTTTCTCCCCAAGCCATTGTTCAATTTCTTCTCCTATCTTCTCGCAAAGCAATCCAACTGCGCCAAAAATAATTTGGAATTCATGCAAACGCCCGTAATCTTCTGTTGCACTTTGCTCGCATTCCAAGAAAATGCCTTTAGGAACGCTGGGCATGCTCATGCTGCCTCTATGTTTTTCAAAATACATTCCATACATATCTCAATGGGTGGACAAAGACGGGTTGCCAGGGGGGAACAGTGGTGGTTGCGGGGGGGGGGAGAAGAAATGGGGGGTTGAACGTTTTTGCAAAAAGAAGCAAGGATGGTGGTCAAAGCTTCTTTCTGGGCTTGGAAATAAAATAGTTGGAAAAATATGTTGAAGATACTGTAGTAAAAACAGAAAAAAATATGTGAATCTATCGTATTATTTTGCTTATTACAAAAAAAATCTGGTGCTTGTTTTTGAATGCCAGCCAATTTCATTCAGCCAAGAAAAAATCATTCAGAAAAAAAGGAAAAATATTAGAATTATTTTTTTTTGGCAACCTCACTTTTGAATTTTCGGCCAGTTGGGTCCCGCTTCCAAACTAGCGGTAAAATAGTGCACTCGATATTCGATTATTCGATTTCGAATAGGTCGAGAAATGCTATGCACAGAAAAGGGAAAGTCCTGCAGCATTGGAGGAGAGAAAAGGAGGGCTTTCTTAAACATTCGATTTTTCACATGGGGTTCCAAATATAATACTTCACTAATTTTACTTAATCTATTCGATCTTTGCTTATTATCTATGTATTGCAAACTATTAAGATATTAGCTTATTAGTTTATCGTTCCTGAATTTTTGATGAATTTGTCGTCTTTCTACACCTACTGTTTGCCTCTGATTTGATTAACTTGTTTATATTGCGTTTTATGTTGTTTTATATCTTTTTCGTTGGAAATAAAAAAAACGTATAAATAAATAAAATAAATAAATGTATAAATAAATATTTCCCCTTTTTGCTGTGCCCTTTCATTTTTTTTTCCAAAAGAACCCACTTTCACGTGTACTCTTGTACTCTACTCTCTTTTCCTGAAATGATGCTCCCCTATCCCTTAGGCTGAAGCCCAGGCACAGCCTAGGATTAGCACTTTCTCCCTCCAAGGTGGTATAAATGCATGTCTCGATTACTCAGCAATAAAACCAGTTACTTGAGCAAAGTATTCTGAATTATTCCATTACTAGTGTAATGAATGAATCACGTGAATGTCATGCAAGCGTAGTGAAATATGTATATTCTTAGAACACGTCACCTTGTCACGTTGCTACACATTATGATGTCATTCTCATTGAATGACGCTATTCATATCCTCCGCCCTACACAAGGGGCGATTCTTTAGCTTGGGTTGGCATGCACCACTGAGATTACCCAGGGTAAACGTGTTAGTGGCTGTGTTACCTATGCATGGGTAAAATATCAGGTGTCTACACGTTCACCCTGGGTAATCTGAATGATACGTGCCGGTCATGAAAAGTGAATTTCTAGGGTAATGTAGGGGTGAGGGAATTCAACTCGGGCATGGAGGAATGGCTACTGGAGGACAAGGCATTGCGGGTTTTGCCTGTTGAAGGGTTTACTGAATGGAGCAGTAGCCGCATGCATTAGTGAAGTTACCCAGGGTAAACGTAATGATGCCCCCAAATTTGCACATCAACAATACGTAACGTCAACACGTCAACCCTAGGGTGATGCATGCAAACCACAGAACGGGGTTGATTTCTTGGACACCGATGCATCATTGAAATTACCCATAGTAAATGTGTGAACGTATACAGATTTACCCTTTGGTTGGCACCCATCAACATATTTGCCTTATCCGTACATGACATTGTTTCTACCCAGGGCCTGGATACATCATCGATATTACCCAGGTTAACGGGGCCTGGATGCATCATCGAGATTACCCAGGGTAACGTGTTGACGCCGTGTTGATGATAGGTAGACTTAGAGGGAGTTAACACGTTTACCCTGTGTAATTTTTATCATGCATACGGCCTTTGGTGTTACCCATTTATAGCTCGAGTGTTACCCATGGGTATGTCATTACCAATTATTCCAATGATGTATCCGGATCATCGACTTGAGCGTGGGTTATGGATTTGAGCCAAGTCGTAACCATTACTCCGAAAAGAATAATGGATTACTAGTATAAATACATGAATGAACATAAAAATTTATTAAAAAAGAAATGGCCAATACCCTTCCTCTTATTTTCCCCTCATTTCGACGGCTCTCTCAATCACAGCGTTCCCTCTTCTGTCTCCTTCCTGCTTAACTCCCCAATCAACATGTACCCGGGCGGCGTTCAGCGCGTCTGTGCAAGTAATTTAATTGCTCATGGCCCGGCGGCCAGCCCGCCAAGGTTCGATGCTAAGTGGCAAACAAGGGCCGTTGCAAAGTGCACATGGTACACTCTTTGGTTTGTGTATTTGCGTCCTAAAAGTGCACACGGCCAATCGACAATGTTGCCGGCTGCAGGTGGCACGGAAAGGCGTTTTTGCGCGCCGAGCATGTGCGAAAAACCGACGTTGATTTATTCTTCAAAGCTATTTTTTCTGCTGGTACGAGTTTCACGAGATTAGCGCACTTTATGGGAGATTGGGCAACAGCAGTGTTCAGTCAGTGGTCTCGCATTGCACTTTGGCTAATTGCTAACTTTTAAACTCATGTGTGGAGTGCTTTATGAGAATTCCCAGAAGGACAAGATCCCAGTCAGGGAATTCCTTGGAAAGATTTACTATCCCCGCTGGCCGGAAATGGACTACTTTTCTGAAAAAAAGTAAGTGGTTTTGTTTTTTGAACGGTTTATCCGAGTGTGGAGCGCTGTACCAGAGGAGGACGGTACGGCTGAGCTCTGCCACTAGTTGGCCAATCGCAGAGCTGGACCGCCCCGCCTCTTCGTGGTGCAGTGCTGCACACTTGTTGATCTCATACATATTACATTTGGTGCGGTTAAAAATGTAATAGTTTGGTGGGACGAGTTTTCTTTAACCAAAGGTCTCAAAAGTTGTCAATTAACCAATATTTTTTATACATTTATCATTTTTCCAATAGTATTGCCGTGTTTTTCCCATGTTTTCAGCTACTGACCTATCCAAAAGTCGTGAAACCTGTGCAAGTTCTGTTACTTTACTGTCATACCTGTCATTCCTTCGTTTCCTTGACCATTGATCTGTGAGCTTTAAATCTTGGATTCCCTACCCGTTGCTCAAGATTGGAGTTATTAGATTATCTTGGATACTGCTGCAGATGCACTTTTCGCATTTTTGCGTTTTTTGCCATGCCAATTTCGTCCTCGGAGTTCTGCAGTCTCTAACACCAATATCTGAAGAGCAATGGCAGGCGCAGGGGAAGGGAGAGGTTGGGGGGAAAGATAATCCTGAACTAGGGTTATTCAAAGGATATTTTAAATTTGAACGATTAATCATATCTGTTCTGTAAATAATAGTGGTAAATGCAACGAACTGAAATAGAGCTTAGATAAAACTTTCATCCATTTTATGGAGTAGTTTCAAAAAAAAAAACACTGAAAAATTCAATTACAAGAGGGGAAGGAGGGCTCAGCACCCACCCCGTGTTGCTCCCTTGTAGGAGAGCTGATCGTGAAACGTAGGAACTCTTCCAGCACATCCAATAGCAGAAAATATTAAATAATATGATGGCCACATTATTTCATAATAATAGGTGTAAAAAGTGATAAATAATCTAATGATCGTAGAGAATTGGGTAACTGAACCGCTAAATTGTTTCACCTGTTATTTCCATCTTATCTGCTTTAGCATCTAATGGATTCTTGAGTACCTCCAGTCGGAGTGTTTCCAAGTAGATAACGATTCTATTGTCAAACGTCATTGGTATAATGGAGACCACAGTGAAGTGAAAGCGCTCGCATGCGCTGAGCACAACGAGCAGCAGGAGCAACCGTGTCGTTTTTATGAATGGGATTTGTGGATGCGCAGACGGTTAGAGTGAGAAGCGTGTGAGGGGATTCTCTTTGTGTCAGTCTCTTGTGCATAATCATGATCACTTTGATTCCCGTTGCTCTTCAGGTGCTATTCCGAACGGGCGCCAGGCGTCTTTGGGTATACTTGTATGGTCTATTAGCTCTGAGAGTGCACTAGGGTGGATTTGGTCCGCAATTGCGACCGCAGTGCTATCGGCCGGGCGATCAGCTGCTTCGATCGGAGACAGTAGCGAGTCGTCAAAATGGAAGGAATCACATCACATGCATATCAATGCTGACGGGAAAAGGTGTAAAAACAGGCCGATACCACTGCGGTCGCAATTGCAGACAAAGTCCACCCTGGTGCACTACCAGAGCTAACAGACTGTACATGAGTCTGGTCAAATTCATTTAACCCACTTCGGTTCTAAAAACCAAGGATAATCATTGAGTCTTTGTATTTTGGTTCTGGAAGAGTCCGAAATGAAAAGAAAAACCTTTCAACCTCATAAAATAGTCTGATATGCTTATTCTGATAACTGTGCAGCACAAACACAGCCCAAACGGCGTAATGGTTCGAGTAGAAACCCTGGCAGCAACAGCTCCCAGTTGCTGCCATCCTCCCCTTGATTGCTGCGGTCCCTCAACAATTGTTGCTAAAGGGGGGCTGTGCAACAGTGCATAGGCGGTTATTTGAGGTACTGGGCACGACTATCAGAGCTATTTTGCACGATGTTGCTGTTTTCCTACTGAAATCAATGTTTTCTCCCGATTTCTGGTCGGCTAGCTTGAGCAGCAATCGAGGGGAGGATGGCAGCAACTGGCAACCGTTGCGGCTAGCGTTTCTACTGGAACCATTACGCCGTTCGGGCTGTGTTCGTGCTGCATAGTTATCAGAGTAGGATCTCGGCCCACAACGAAACTAAACTCTCTCTCTCCACCTCATCCGCATTCATGCTCGGGTCCTTCCCTCGAATCCAGAAATATTATGCAACGCTGCTTGTTCGCTTACATATAGGGAATGCCCATATTTAGCGATTCCAGCCGCGATTTTCCCACGCTATGCTTTCCATGTCTGTGAGCAAGGCCGCATTATTATGCAGCAGAATGCCGTCACGGTTCCTCTTTCTCGCAAGACGGATAATTTCTCCTTTCCAGAAAATTTGTGGATGTCCAGAAGATGCTTGAAATCATATGGGGGAGGAGCGTATTCATTGCGTATAGGAAATTCCTATAATTTTAGATCAAAATTAAACTCGAAAAGCAGTTATTATTAAATCAATGAAATATGAATAGTTAGAATGTATTTACTCCCAAAACCTTGGATGAATCAATCACTCGAATGAATCACTCGTCGATGAAGCTGAATGAATGAGTTGACCGAATATTCGAGGATTTCTTTGAATATAATAGAATGTTTGGCATCTATCCCTTCAGAGATTCTGCAACTCAATGATGGGCTTAGATACTCTCCTAATTCCATAGCTGTTGTTCGCGTGCTAACTCGTCCATCTTCATTCAAAGGCATTTTTTCGATTTTTTTCTGTATTATTTTGAAATTTCGAGGTTGTGCACTTCTTGCATTTTGTATTTGTACTCGTATGTATGCTACTCAAGGGAAGTAAATAAGGAGCTCATTTCCCCACAAAACCTACACTGTTTACTTTTGCTACTTACTTACTAGAAAATGAGACTTTTAAGCTGGTTTTTACGTAATTTTAATGAGTACAGTTGATGCCGGAGTAGCGCTGATCGGACGATTTTTCCTGAAAATTCCAGGCGAAAAAAAAACCGTGATGGCAGACAAAGAGTGGACGCAATCCTTATGCCCTTGTAGTAATGAGCAGAGGAATGACCTTGAACATGAAGCTACACGATGACTCATCGAGCTTGCTGACGAAATTGGTTCACAACCAGGGGTATCGTTTAAAAAGTGATGAGTCATATGGTGTGTGACACTAAGCCGTTATGACTCATTTCTTCGTATGGAATTAGCTTTGAAGGCGGTTTCTGTAATAAACCACTGCTGTGCGAGAACTGGTCCCCAGTCGGTGTTTTCTGCAGACTCTGTTGCATCCTCAGTTTTTTCGCGTATTTCTACAAGTTCTCAGTCCTGCTTTCTTTTATCCTCTCTTTCAATTTGATTTACGCTTTTCCTTCAACTATGGACCTCATTGAGATTACAATTTGCTGTGAGCATGGTCAAACAAGCAATTGAGTATGAAGCGGCCTGAAGCGACAATTATGGGCAGAGCAGCACCTTTCTCTAACTGTCTGTGTCCTCTTCAAGCTTTTAGGTTCTCTCATCACCTCTAGAAGAAATGCATCTACCATTAGGAGAATACAAACGTAATAAAGAGCTGAAAACGGGGCATGCCTTTGGGTCTCTGCGTCCTCTTCAAACTTTCAGGCTCTATCACCTCCCCTGCTGCAACATAGGGCTTTACTACCTCTTACGAATTGTTTCTGCTTTTAAGGGGAGAAATACTAGTTTTCTGTGGTTTCCGAACCGCTCCAGAAGGGGCGGGAACGTCCCAGTCCACTTCGTTGTTCCTCCACAGCGATTTGTATATCCCTGGCTATGTTGTCTCCTTCATTTGAGTATTCTGCTCGTGTATGGATATCCTTCAAATACAAACTGGCCACTGACCATCACTACCTCCTCTGCACCTCATAGGACCAGAATGAACACCTCCGGGTGCGACGAGTTGAGGAGATTAGAGGAGAGCGGTACGAGCCCCGGCCAGTTTTCCCCAGCGGCTGCTGGTCACAGGAAAATCACGCGTTCGTCAACTACATCGCACCTTCACGTGTGTTTCGTTTGCAAAATCAACGTTGTATGGCCTCCTCCCACAACGGGCCAATGATTGCTGTGAAGCTCCGCCCACCGAGAGTCTAATGTTTCTATTTTCGTAGAGTTGTTCTTTGTACTGTTCTCTGCATGAGCCGGCCACATTTGCTCATTCCTGCCGCTATAACCTGATCCTATTACCGTTTCTAAGGTTTTCATGTCAAGGGTGGGCTTCATCGATCAATATATCGATTACTCTCACAAAAAATCCGAAATTTCTGCTTCAGTAAACATGCTTTTTGAACCTAGCCCGAACCAGTCCTTGTAGCTGCTGTGACCTAACTGTGGAGTAATTTCCAGAAGGAATACTTACAATGTGAACGGCCACCTAGTCAATCGATATATCGATTGGCCAGCCACTATTCAGGTTCCATACTGAACCCATTTAAAACTGCGCGCGAATAGTGCAAAGTGCTGCGGCGGCTGTTCGCAATAGTTTTAGGGTCAGCCAATGTTTTTTACGACGTCGACGGAATCGTCGCAATTAGGTTTCATGGAACCTATCGGATCAACCAATCGATTACCGAGTCAACTTGATTGAACTTTTGTCCAGTTTTCCATACTACTCAAGGTTTTTTCTACATTTGAGGCGTGTTTGCAGAATCTGCATCATTTTTCAGACTTGCTTTGCTTTATCTCTATACTGATTGATTGTTTTCATAGATCCGATCAATTATTGACTTTTTTCGAAACCACAGTTCAATTGGCAGCAACCGCTTCATGTGTCAGTAAGTACACAGAGCGTGTCAATTTAATCGCTGACGCGCCTGGATCTCTGGCAGCGCGCCAACTCCGCCCGCAATTCGCGTTTGATCGTTTGTTGATCAGTTTCTCTGCAGTGGTTTCTCATATGCTCCCTCCTTTTTTCAATCAATCAATATATCGATCGTGCCGCTGTGGCATAGCCATGTATCTACAATAGTATTTGTTGTTTTTTAGCGTCAGAGTAATTTCTACTGTTTACAACTCGCCGTGAGCTACTCACAGAGTCAATGTCAGGGGCAAACGCTTGTTTGCCTGATGACATTAAGATGAATAGCTGTTTGTTCTTCACACGCGCTTTATCATACTTCAGCAGCCACACACCGCGATTATTCAGGAGTTTCTGGAAGGTTCTACCTCTTGTCATTAGCGCAAAGGTCTCTCGCATTTAAAAAGATGTCTTGGCTAAATATTCTTCCACTTTTTGCAATGGAGCACGTTTTATACGGACTGCTCACGTTCTCCCTCTTTTCTCGCTCCTTCTACAACAATAACTGTTTTTCATTGAATTATTTTATTGCTATTATTTGATTCAATATAATTATTTTGTTTTTTATTATTACATTTTTATTTTATTGTCGCATCTCCCTGCCTTATTCTTGTTTTTCTTCCTGAATAGACTAGTTCAACTGGTTCAAATAACACCTGGATGACTCGTTGACTAAAATTATATATAGGAGACTCTAGTGGTCAGGGCCCACCTGCCGCACCGATCACTTACGTCTTGACACTCTGATTGTCTGCGCATCCGCACATTTCATGAAAACCATTCCGTCCTCATTTTCGATCGGTATTGAGCAATGGCGGACGCAGAAAGTGGGCGGGAGTGGGGGCTTGGGAAAAAAGTGGGTTCTCCGCCGTTTTGGAGACCCAGACGGAAAATAAAATTAATAAAAATACTAATTATAATAATTAATAATTAACAAAAATTATGTTAAAAACAATAATAAAAATAAATCATCAAAAATAAACTAATACAAGATTTTTATTTGTATTATAAGGTAATTTCGAAAATTTGGCGACCTATTCTCGGGGGGGGGGGGGTGCAAGCGAGCAGCTACCACTGGAGCTAGAGGACCACGCCCATGTCCCACCTATTTTCCTTCAGTGATTAGCAGTTTGGGACATTTTGTTCCAATTCATGCCACTGTGATCTCTTTTCCATTCTTCAAGGATCCGTTATATACACACACAAAAATTGTTTCCATAAGAGTTGTAGTGCGGAAAAATATTCTACTTTTTTCCAACTAAATGGGAGTGAAGGTAGCTGAATTGTTGGTGCTGGACAATGGATAATGAGCAGGCCTGTGCGGAAGTAAAATTTTAAATTCCGTAAAAGTAAAACGGAAAACGGAAGGCCAAAAATGGGCGGAAAACGGGAAGCGTAAAACGGAAAATTTCGCACACCCCTAGTGATGAGAGGGAGGGATCTCTTGGATCTAAGATTTCCAGTTTAGGGCGGAGACTCATGCAACGTTGACTGTTGCCCACGCAAACCAGTGGCGATTAACATGATTGGTTATGCTATAGGAAAGGGATTCATGAAACGATAGCCAAGCAAACCTAGGCTAGCAAACCAACTTTTGCCGTCTCTAACCTGCTTCTCTTACCACTATGTAGTCAATACGATAACCAATCACGCTAGCCATCCTGAGTTTGCTTGGTTATCGTGTCATGAATCCCAGCCCAGAATGCGTAATGTTAAGACAGGAGGTTGATTTGCTAACCTGGTTCCGCTTGGTTATGCGTACGTGGATCTTAGCCCTGGAGGTACCACTGATTGTTGGTCATGGTTTTATGTATTCTGTTCCTCCCGAGAAGTGGTACGTCAAATCACTGATGACTTCTATTAATATATCCTTCCACTAGGATGGCTCCGGAAAGAGCTAACTGAACCAGAGATTCCTTCTTGGCTTGACACGCGGAAGACTTGTTTGGAAATCACGTTAAATGTTGACATTTTTCAACTTTTTCCCCCACATCGAGCTGAAACCAGTGGTTTCGCTTGTTAGGTTGACACTGATGCGGCTCACACCTGGTGCACTTAACTGGAACTGAACTCGTTCCTCCGCTTTTTTCCACCACTGTAGCCAAACCTAGGCGATGAAAACCGAACCTTAGCGCTAGCAGCAACGTTTCCACGAAGGTTGCAACGAGTTTGATGTTGGACAAGTTTTTCGTGTAAACAGCCATATGCCTCAGAAACTCGTCCCAGGCACATTGGAGTTAAGGAACAGACAAAGTTTTGCTCGACAAGATTATCTAGAGACTCGTTCAGTCATTTTTACACCACAGCAAGCCGCTCATCTGGTTTGCCGCGCCGCGCCACCTACGCGGAGCGGCAGACCTGTTGGGCGCTGTGGTTGTCAAGCGCCACCAGTATTAATGTTTTGTCTATATTTTCATTCCGAAAACAACTGAAAACATGAAAAAATATCAACACCGGCAACGCGCGACAACAACAGCGCACAGTTATTCTGCCGCGCCGCGTAAGTAGGCGGTGCGTGTGGTGCGCCGCGTTAGGCCAGATGGGCGGTTTTATGTTTAAAGCCTATACGAAAACCCATAATAGGAAGTCCTAAAGCAGGTGAGGCTTGGCAGGATGGGCCATTTTTTATATTTGATCCGATGAGCCCAAGAACGTTTTTGGTTCTCCCCCCCCCCCTCCCCCCTTCCTTTATTGTATAGGACCATGAAGAGACCCTACAATCAGCTAGTCTAGGAAATACCGTAAACCAGTGGCGGACAGGGGGGGCTTTTATGTACTGCTTATTGTTTATTGTAATTTTTGAAATGTTTGCTTTTTTTACTACTCAATGATGAAATTAATATTTTTAGTAATTCTGTTACTCCATCCGAGTCCACGGAGTGACGGGGTTGCCACTTTTTTCCCACGCCCTTTTCCGCTTCTGGCTAACAACTCCTGCTACTGCCAATGCTATAAATATAACCACCATGCATTTTCACCTTGCCTCCTGCTTAGTAGTTGTAGGACCTCTATTTCTATTTTGACTATTTAATCTCTTCTCTCATGTCTGTTCCCTTTCTTCTAGCGTTTTCTCAGATTCTGGCGCCATTTTTTCTAGGTGCCTGATTTCAGTGGCCTTATTTGTTAAGCTTTTTGTTGTTCTGTTGCAAATTGTTCATGCTTTCAGGTATTCACATCCTCCCACATGGATCAGCGACGACGTCCATGAAGACGTCACATTTTGCTGCGCTACGACTGCTCTGTATTCTCTGTTGTTTCAAAAGTGAACTCGATTTGTACTGCTTAACTGAGTAAACATAATATCTAAGCTAATGGGGAATGATTCAATGTAGGATTCGGGGCAGATGCACCCATTAGCTCCTAGGCCGCCAACCACCAATGTAATTACGGGTTTGGTCCTGTAATCGGGGTCATGCTTTGGGACACTGTTTGTGGCAACAATGCGTTGCCACAAATGGTTGACAGTCAGCATTTCCATTATTATTCAGTTCGTTTTGTTTGTTTATTTCTTTATTTACTCATTTAGATGCACCAAGGTGCTCTATAGAAAAAAACGCAACAAGTTAACAATAAGAGAAGGTATGTGATGTGTACTTTGAGATTCATTTTTTTTTATTTCTAAAGAAGTCCAAGAATAAAATTAAACGATTTTCAAAATATTTTATTGTATTTCTAATTTTTCTCTCGCAAGCTATTCATTTGCTTTTCTCATTCTTTCCAATCTAGCCAATCTAGAAGTCCTGAAAAATGATCACGACTGTAGCGGCTATTTATTCTTCTTCATAAAAAGATCCTTAGTTGAGAATCGTAGGGGGTGGGGGAGAAGTGATTTTATGAAGGATAAATCACCGTTTTGATGTATTACTATAGTAATGCAATAGTAATATATTAGAATAGCCGTTAATGGCCTGTCTCTAACATGGATTTGCAAGATTTTACTTGTATTTGTGCCATTTGTACAACGGATCGCGTTTTCAGCCAATCAGAATCGCAAGGCGCCACGCCCACTGCCGCTTGGCCAATCAGAGCTGCGTGAGGCTCCTCCCACGATTCTTTAACAAATCACAATCGGCTGGAGACATCGTAGAGAGTCGAAACATAATAAAATGTGCTCATTATTTTTGCTTTCTCTGTCACAGTGCATCCCGAACTTGGCAACAGCTGAGAATTTAGGCACGAATAGGCGACTCGGACATCTCTGCGCTAAACGCAGGACATTTCGGAATTGTCATTGTGATGCGTTGTAATGACAACTCCTTCGAGAATTTTCTTCTAGCTTTTCTTGGGCTATTCTTCCTAATGGAACGCACTATACCTTTTTTAGATAATTTTCTGATTCTTGGATCCCTATAGCCTGTTAAATTTCTGGATTCTATCACCAGTGCAGGAAATCCTTGAGCCATATTTGGCTGCATTTCCGCGGACTTTGCTAAAAAACGGCTACTAAAGTCAACCTTGTCGGCGCCACCGTCGGTCGTCGCCGCTCTGTCAGCATTTTACACCCCCACTGGTCGACCGGTGGGGTGTCACAGCAGCGTAGACCTGATCCACCACACGAATCACTTTTTCCATGCTCAATTTGTGACGTTCGTGCGGAACGTCGGCGAGGCGGTGCGAACGCTGCGTTTTTTTACGCACGCGCACGCACAGCGGTGGTGCAAGTTGCGCTCATCGACGCGTCTTTTTCGCAACATTTCGGCGTCAATGCTTCGCGCTCACTCGCGGCTCCGCTATCTCGCGATGCGATGCGTTTCGAATTGATTCGGCGACAAGGTAAACATCCTCGTCGCGTGTCTCGACGAGAAATTGAGCATCCATCACAAATCGTCGCGCTGCCGGCCGGCCGGCCGGCTACGCGGCGCGGGCCATTCTACGGCTGCAGCCCGCGCCTGCAGCGATTGCAGCCTGCAGCCGCTGCAATTGTTAATGAATTCCAAAGAGTGCACCTTATGGGTGTGGCTCTGCTTCAGAGAAGCTTGCTAAGAGGGGGACTTCTCGTTTAGGGTTTTTTTGTAGGTTTCTGTATGAATTTTCACCTCTACATGCTATTTATTCTTTTTTCCTTTCTTTTCTTCTTTTTGGTTACCATACTGGGTGGCCGGAAAGTATGTGTGTCATACAAAACGTCATCTTTCCTTTTATAGCTATAATTACTTCGTCTTTTTCCTTATAACAGCTACGCAACCACATGAAAAATTAGTTTCACAATGGGTTTTAGAGGTTGCATTCCCTGGCTTCGGTACAGGCCTTCAACTTTGCCATCACGGACTTCCCTATGCGGTAGTCCTCACCAATTTGTGACCAGCACTGCGGAGTTAGCGCTGCACATGTCCTGGTTCAGCGATATTATTGTTCTCCAGTGTTTCCTCAGTGGAACCCCTAGCCGGGAAATCCAATGTGTTAAAGTCTCGAGTGCAGGAAGACCATTAATTCTTCTTAAGCAATCCCAGGGGACGCCTCTTTCAGGTAGGCAATGGTGTTTTGACGTCGTGAGCAATACATTTTTTTTCGTCGAAGGCCTGTTTTTTTCTGAAGAGTAGTATTGACATTTTTCCTTACCTGTTGGACGGGCACTTTTCCAAGAATCCCGTCTTGCTCCAAAGTTGCCTCCTTCTTCTCGATTTTATTCATGAAAACCAGAGATGTCCTCGCAGTTATGGTTACTCTCCCTCAAAGCGTTACACCGCCGGTATATGTATAATAACCTTGTGACGAGTCTCTTTTCTGAAGAGTGTTGCACATTTCGCTTAGCGAGGTGGCTATCTCTTTAGGATTGTGAGCAACCCAAATAGTTAAACTTCTCTCATCAGTCCAGAATACACATCAGAAGCGGCACACCTGTCAGACGCTCCTGCATTCCTCTAGCCTGTTATCTGTGGCAACAATGGTTACATGTTGTGCCTTGGACAAGCAATAGCAGCAAAGTTGAAGCTTCTTTCTGACAATTATTCAAATGGAAAAACTCGCAACACTCAGACTTTCTGCCATTTTGTTCGCGCCCACTCCTCCATTTCAGGTGATCCTCTTCCAAATGATCGCAGTAATCCTCCTTGTGCTCACCGATCAAGGATGCTCGGTTTTTCTTCATTTTGATGTTTCCTCTAGCCTCTGTTCGGGAAAGAGTTTTGAAGTTCACTTTCTATTGCTGCGTGGATTTTCCAGATTGCGCAAGGAGTACAATGGATTCGCAGTGCGGACACGCTCGCGTGACTTAAGAAAACCAGATCAGCCATAAGTTAAAAGAAAAAAGATTTTTTGACGTCTCTAAAATATGCAAAGCGAAGACGCGATAAAAGTCAAGCATAAAAAACCAAGAGCGCCAAATGAGGCGCTCATACTTTTTGGGCACCCCATACTTTCATAATTCGATATTTCTTGATATCCCTAGATGTTATTAGTTCCCGGCAATTAATACAGTTGCTTGTGAATAAACAGCGTTTTTAAACAGGGACTCTTCATCTCACCATCGCTCTGATTCGTTTTAGCACCAAGGTTTAATTACCCAACTTCGAAACATTTTTTCTCTCCTTTTTTTCTAATGGTATTCTCACCTGCTGTATTCCTTTCAGCTCACATCCCAGACGGTCTTGATCGGGTTATGAGTTTCCTCCCTTATTTTATTTTTAAAGCTTCCCTTTACTTGCTGATCAGTCTTATTAGAATCGCTACGCTTTTTGGCTAACTTCCATGTAAGGGGATAGTACGAAAAGGAAGTGAGCGTATCATTTTTCTCTCCCCTTTCTTTTTCTTTCTTTAGTGAATTTTGATTTATTGATTCCCATCAATTTCATTTTCCAAGTTCCCTCCAACTTTCGCTATGAGTTCTGGGTATTCTACAATTTCTTGTCGCCCTTGTTTTTTTTTTCGTCACCTGAGCTTTTTTTCTGTGCACTTTCACTGGTATGTTTGACCTGCCTCATTAGGCGCATAATCTTATTCTATAATAAATAAATAGATAAATAAATGAGTAGGAAAATAAATTCGTCTACTCCCACCTTTCGGCCTTGGCATTTTCTATTGTTAGGACCCAATAACACATTGGAGGTGGAATTCGACTGAATATTCGATTTCGAGTTAGATAAATACAGAGAACATTTGAGGAAAGGAGAGTCTCTGAGTTCTTCTCGTCTGTCCCCGCAATACAAAAGGGACCACATTTCTTCGAATGTTTGGATTTTTTCACCTACTCGACACCTAATATTTATTGGAACCTCTATTCTATTACGTTACTTCGTTTTTACTACGTTAGGCATATAAATCTGCAACTAGTTGTAGGATTACTTCTAAAGTTTCCTTCCATAAAAATCACAGCTATTAAAGACTTTCATGTATGTTAATACAAGGTGTAGATCTCTTAAAGCAACTGGTATAGCACTTTCGAATGCTACACATTCATATTCACTACGAATACTCTCACGTACTTTTTTATTTGTTTTAGGTATCGTTAGTACTCATGCATACATGTGTACCGGTGGCGGACGCAGGGGGTGCGCCTCCCCCCCCCCCGAGAATGGGTCGGCGAATTTTTGAACTTGCTTTACAATACATATAAAAATCTTGTACTAGTTTATTTTTACTTGTTTATTTTTAATATCATTTCTAATATAATTTTTATCAATTATTATTATAGTTAATATTTTTATTAATTTTATTTTCCGCCTGGGTCCCCAAAACGGCGGGGACCCCACTTTTTTCCCACGCCCCCCCCCCTCCCGCCCACTTTCTGCGTCCGCCACTGATGTGTACATATTTCTGGTTGGCGGCTACATCTCCCCACGGCGAGACATACTTTTTAAAAATATAAATACTTGGTTTTTTTCCTTTTCTGATTATTCACTCAACGTTACCAATGTAGGAGATTGCGGTAATCAAAAGTCGTTCCAATGTGAATTCTAGTAGCACGAGGTCGGAACTGGGAGTATTTTTGTTAGCTGAACTACATAATCTTTGCTTTCTTGTTTGGCGGTGTCCTTTCACAACAATTTTAGCACAGAAGGACATCAATTTATATTCTTCCAGTGGTTGGCGACGAACGAGCTCCTTTCATTCGAGCGTTTCCTCTCATTCACTGCTTTCGCTCTCAGACTTCTTCATGAGTTACTCTTCTGCACCGCTTATTGTTTGCTTTGCGAACTGGCAACTGATGCTACTGCGCCACTGCTGTTTTCTTTGTCTGCTACTGGCAACAAGTAGCTATGTATTCGCAACTTATGTTCTTCATTAGATTTTACTCCGAAAGGCTTATGCATATTAAGCACTTCCTCTTTTTTTGCAGCATTCATTCATGTTTATATCCAACAGGGCTAAAAAGTGGTTCTTTTATGTAATTATCCTCTATTCCACATGTCGCACTCCTTCAAAATTCAAATTCTATTGTAAGTTCTGTTCTTCTCGCTAATGCACTATACTATTGGAATGGAGTGTTGTTGATTTATTTTCCTTCCCAGAATTTTTTTTCTTTAATCATCTATTCATTACTGCTCGTGGCACGCGTAGAGTAACAAGTGAATAGATAAATAGACAGATAAGTAGCCTTACACAAACGAGAATCTAATTATTGGCATTGATCCCAAGAGGTTAAGCAAAAAATAAGGCGTCTCAGTAGTTAATACATATATAAATATTTATTTTTCTGCCTAAATTAATCACAGATTAGTCATACAAGGACTTTTTTGGGAATTTTATAATTGGAAGTGGAAGGAACTATAAATTAGCACAACATTCGTTGTTACTTCCGGTGGATAAGCGCTTCATACGGGA
This sequence comes from Ancylostoma caninum, assembly GCA_037903475.1. Taxonomy (NCBI): domain Eukaryota; kingdom Metazoa; phylum Nematoda; class Chromadorea; order Rhabditida; family Ancylostomatidae; genus Ancylostoma; species Ancylostoma caninum. The sequence continues at coordinate 24,462 of JBAJFG010000320.1, forward strand.
TAAGGAGGGAAAAGCTATTTAGACTTCAGCTTTTCATACTGACATCTTGGGAAAGAGCTCCAGAAAGATTTCCGACCTTGATAGTTTTCCTCTCATTTCCAAACCTTCAGGGCTGGGATTCATGAAACGATAACCACTCAAACCAAGGATGGTTAGCGTGATTGGTTATCGTATTGAGTACACAGTAGTAGGAGACGCAGACGGCAAAAGTTGGTTTGCTAGCCTGGGTTTGCTTGATTATCGTTTCATGAATCCCAGCCCAGGACTATGATGACGCAATCCCAGCCATTTCCTCCTGAATTCCAGGACAATTTGCCTTCAAAAGATTTACCAGTACCAGTATAACTACCTACTAACAAAAGAATGGTGCAGTTTTAGCTCGTTATTACAGCATGTGATGAAATGTTCACACTAATCTTTACTAGTATGTATTGATTACAATTCTTTTTAAGGTCTGTCTTAAACAGCGTAATAAATGTACGTATGTAATTTATGGATTATAAGCGGAATTTGAGTAGAATTGAAGAGGAAACTATTAAAAATTCTAACGAATTTCGTTTATCCTTCGGAGGGGTCATAACTTTTTTTCAGCCAAGTTTATTTGGAAACTGCCGCTGTAAAGCAATAATGGGGCCCGATTTCATCATTGGAATGACAGGTATTTCCATACCTGGGTAAAATATGGGTAAATACAACTTCACGTACGGATGAACATGCCAATGGGGGGGGGGGGGCAGGTAAAAGGTAAATTAGGATATGCTTAACTCTTTTACCGTGGGCAATCTCATCCCAATCGAATTAATCTTGGGCTATCTCCTTATTCGGGTAGCTATTATTTTATCACTTTTCTTCATGGATAATCTTCCTTGGATAATCTTCCCTTTTATCAGTACTTTTCTAGTCGTCAGCCTACAAGTACATTCTAGTATGGATTTGTACTTCCTTAAGTTAAGATCTTTCTTTCTGGAATAGGGACTTTATTCGGCTGTTCATACTCTTCTGTTTATACTTCTAATCCTGGAGCCGCATGCGTCATTTAGATTACCTAGGGTAACTTGTTGACACCATACAAGTTTACTCATTGTAAACGCATTTGCCCTGGATAATCTCAGTGATGCATCCAAGCCTTGGAGCAATCATTTCGCGTCGAGAATTTGCGCGCACTTAATAAGCAGTCGAGGAGCAAATTCCATCGCCGGCCGGCGCTGTCATTAATTCGACATGATGCGGCTGGGTTTTCAAGCGGCAGTATGCCAACGAAGCGACGAGTCGCCACGGACAATGGCCGTGCGATTCGATTATATGGGCTGAGCAGCAGCAGTAGGAGGCGGTGTGTGGAGGGCTGGCTGGCTGGCCGGGAGTGAGTCAGTGCGAGAGTCAATAGCCGGCCGACGCCTCACGGTCGAGTCTCACCTCAGCTCCTCCTCGCGCGCGCGACGACTCGACTCGATCAACCAGTTTGTCGCCGGTTATCGCAGCACGATCGATTTCACACCCGACCACTTCTGAAGTGAGGGGGGGGGGTCCTGGACGCGGGTGCGGGGGTGGTCCATCAGCAAATCACCTTTTTATTCGGCTGACACCGGAGGATTAGGCGGCTATTGTTAGCGGCAACAGAGTGGAGAGGGACGGCGGATTGCTATGCAGTCGACCGGAAGTAGATGGTAATTGTGGACGAGTTTTTGCCCCATATGGTAGCCATGCTATTCCATCTTATTGCGCAATTTTTTGATCGATTGCGGGGATTTTTTTTCACAGATGGGAACTGCCATTTCGGTAAGTTTGGGAACATGGGCAAAAAAAAAAAGCGCGAGGAGCAAACAGAGCGTTTCCGATAATTCCATATTCGTTCCTGGTAAGTGAGCATAAAGCCATGCCCCTTTCTTGTTATCATTAGTTACTCATTAGGTGATGTATGTTTTCCTGGGAAATTTCCGAAATCACCGTAAGTAGTTTTCAATTCCTAGTAATTTCCATCAGATCCCTGCCACTTCCTAGTGCTCAGCGTCCTCCCCCTCCCCTCCTGCCTCCTCCACAAGAATGGGTTGACCACTTTCTTAAAATTGCTTTACAAAATAGAAAAGTTTCTGTACATGCACCAACTGAATAACTAATTTTTTAAAATTTTCCGACAGACTCTTTTTTACCGTCCCTCTCTCTTACCCCCACATTTAAGTTACCCTATGAGGGCATCCTTTCAGCTCGACCTTTCCCACTTTATCACTAAATCAACTGCCTGCCCTCTTTGCAGCTTGGCCACGCCCACTTTCTGAATATCATTTCGTCCTCTAGAGTGTCGATACGCAGAAATTTCTCGAAACATTTTCCTTTCTCTATCACTACTCTGGAAGTCTTCCAGTCAAAGGATTTTTTTTAGAAATTTGCTACGGCCTGTTTTGCGCTTCAAATGGGTAGCATGCGCTTGCTTGGGGTAAAAAGACTTGGAATGCTTGGTTACCTTGTCACTATTGTTTGGTTACCTTTCCGCTGCCGCTCAAGTACTAATAATTTAGGGATGTGGGCCTATGTCACCACCATTTCTGCATCATAATTGCGTAATCTTTCAAAAACTCGTGGAGAGCTACGTTTTCGTCATTGCCGATATAATTTTCTTCGATGTTCTACATATAATTCTATTCTCTCTCACTTCCTTTTCTCAATTTGAACATTCTTACCCCCGTGCACCCACCCCTCTCCTTCCTCCTTGAAGTGATTCTACAATCTTCCCGAATTTTCCATGTAAACAGATGTAAAATCGTGTTAGCCTACTTTGAAGGGCTCTTTAGATTTTTTTATATGTTGATTCCGAAAATCCAGAACCCGAGGTTCTTTCTTGTTTGAGCCCCCCCCCCTCTTTTTTTTGCCAGCCCTGGCTCGTCGTCTGCTGATCTGCGGCATTTTTTTAACAGGAGGCTCTACAAATTGGCAAAGCAGCATTAGAAAAAAAAACAAAAAAAAATCGAGCAAAACTTGCAAAAAGATCCGAAAATGATCATCGTGATATCCTAATGACCCGTATTTTTCCTCCCATGTTTATTATATTTTGTTATGAAAATAATATGCTTGTTTTCTTGACTACTATTAACTTGCCTTTTTATTTTTTATCTGAAATATGCATAGTTTAGTTTTCAATGCGAACCGCCCGGGTATGGCGCATTATATCTGGAGTGGGCGGTACGGCCAAGCTCTGTGATTGACCAACTGGATGAATTGACTAATCGCAGAGCTGGACCACATCGCCTTTACCAGCTATGACGCTGCACCCCTCCTCTTCAGAATTATTTTCAGCAACTTTGTTTTCAACATTCCGGCTTTTTACTCTCCAAAAGGACTTCTGAGCAGACTCGCCTTTTTACCACCTCCCTCCTATCCATTTCCTGCTTCCGTCACTGCTGGGCTTCTGTCTCAACCCAATTCACAGTGTGGTTAACCTTGTAGGACTGTCGTCCGTTAGGAGCTCAATAATTAGAATTAATCCTTTGTATCGGTCAGATCCACCCTGCAAAGCATGGCCAGATGTGACAGCTTGCATAGTTTTCCATGTTGTTCTTTTGTGAAATTTGATATCGTGTAGGGTTTCGAATTTCGCATAAAATTCCAGGAATTTGGCTAAATTCTCCTTCTTTTCCCACCTCACAAGAGTTATGGCTTCAATGTCCATGAGGCAGTGTTTTTGCGTTTCTTACTCAGACAAAGTGCCGGAAATTCCGCAGCAGAATAGAGGCCTTCCGGAAATTCCGCAGCAGAATAAAACGGCATTCGGAAAAACAGCAGCAGAAAGAGATCCGCAGGCAGAGAGACGCAGAGAAAAAAGTGCCCCGGAATTTCCGCAGCAGAAACGCAGGAGAACCGCAGAAGAAAAGAACTGCTCCGAGCTCCGGAAATTCCGCAGCAGGACACGTCATCTAATGAAGCGGCACATTGATTGATTGGCCGGTCGAATTTGCTGCGAACCTTCATCATTACCTATTCACATCATCGTTGCTGCCGCTCATCTGTTACATCTTCTCGCAATTTTGAATTTTCCATATACCACAGTCTTTAGTACCAGATACGAAATCCACCGGTAGGATCTCGAACTTAGCCGCTTGCGAGCGCATTACCTGGACTGTGACTGTCTAATTCGGTCGCGCCTCACCTGATTTCAGCTCCGATGAGTACACTTCAGCAACATTTAAGTTATTCAATGGTTTCCTTCTTTCCGCTGTTGTTGTGTGGACCGCTGATATTGAGTGAGAGAGAGAGAGAGAGAGAGAGAGAGAGAGAGAGAGAGAGTGTGTGTGTGTGTGTGTGTGTGTGTGTGTGTGTGTGTGTGTGTGTGTGTGTGTGTGTGTGTGTGTGTGTGTGTGTGTGTGTGTGTGTGTGTGTGTGTGTGTGTGTGTGTGTGTGTGTGTGTGTGTGTGTGTGTGTGTGTGTGTGTGTGTGTGTGTGTGTGTGTGTGTGTGTGTGTGTGTGTGTGTGTGTGTGTGTGTGTGTGTGTGTGTGTGTGTGTGTGTGTGTGTGTGTGTGTGTGTGTGTGTGTGTGTGTGTGTGTGTGTGTGTGTGTGTGTGTGTGTGTGTGTGTGTGTGTGTGTGTGTGTGTGTGTGTGTGTGTGACCATCGCTGCCATCGTTGGAGCATCAAAATACTTGTTCGGAATTTCCGCAGAAGAATACCGGAAATTCCGCAGCAGAACAGCAGAAAAACCGACTGGTTACCTGCGGAAATTCCGGTATTCTGCTGCGGAATTTCCGGCACTTTGTCTGAGTATGTGTCCCTGGATTAACTTTTAATTTGCAGTTCCCGTATTTCGTGCATTACCTGGACTTACCTAATCAAATAAGTTAAATACTCAAAAAATCGATAATACTTTTAGTGGTTGAATTTAGTTAAATTTATCCGCCTAGGTAGTTTCCCTGCGGTTACACTTCGAATCCACCCTCCCTTTCCTTTAACCCATAAACTCTTCGTATTCAGTTCCTTGTAGCTTCCTGAACATGCTCAGCTCTCATCCGGCTTCCAGGATAATCCCTTCCCTTTAAACTCCCCTCTAGGTAAATCTGGTATCATACATGGACGTCATTCTAAAATTAATGGTATGCGACCCACGCTAATCCGCAAAACGTCGCCTACTAAAAATGGACTGCACACGTAGCGAATTCACACGTCATAGTGTAGATATCCGCGTGGGCTGTTGGCGTTCTTTTTATGGAAATGCCATGCCACCGGTTTTAATTCAAAGCGCTCCTTGAGCTCTTCCAAAATTGCAGAGCTGTAGTTTTGTCGCGTTCCTCAGGATTTTGAAGCGAAAAAAGCTTAAAATATATTGTCGGTCTCGGCAAAAAGCGAGCAGTTGTTAGCAATGTTTTATTCTAAGTATTTCGTGCATTTCTGTCACCCATCAGCTTTCTATTATTCACTGTATTATACTAATACTGATACTGTACTATACTATACTATACTATACTATACTATGCGATACTAGACTGCCCCATACAATATTATACAGTACCATACTATATTATACTATACTATGCTATACTATACTATACCATATAATATATACTATAATATATACTATATACTATACTACATACTATACTATATACTATACTCTATACTATACTATATACTACACTGTATACTATATACTATACTATTCTATACTATACTATACTATACTATACTATACTATACTATACTATACTATACTATACTATACTATATACTACACTGTATACTATATACTATACTATTCTATACTATACTACACTATACTATACTATACTATACTATACTATACTATACTATACTATACTATACTGTACTACACAATGCTATATTATACCATACTGTAATATGCTACACTACACTATGCTATACTATACTATGCTATGCCACACTATATTATATTTACTATACTATACTGTACTATGCTATACTAATGCCAATTCTAATACTAATATAATACTATTACTAACACAGTAGTACTAATAAACTGATATCCTCCTATATAAATCAATACTAGTATTGGTATTGATAAACTAATACTAATACTGGTGCTAATATTAGTAATGAGACCAATAATCTGTAGTGCTGTACAACACCACACACTATACTACAAATTATGCTGAATACTGAATTTTATACCATGTACTGTACTGTATTTTATACTACACTATGCTATGCTCTGCACTGTGCTACATCTGTACATATAAAAGCGAAAGTTTGTGTGTGTGTGTGTTTGTTTGTTTGTTTGTTTGTTTGTTTGTTTGTTTGTTTGTTTGTATGCTTGTATGTTCGGAATAGAAATCGCGGAGGATGAACCGATCGGAATCAAATTTTGCATGTAGGTTCTTCGGGGGCCCGCGGAGGTTATAGGCTACTTTGCACCTGGGATTATCGACTGGCTCATCCATTATATCGATTTTATTGATTTTTCGCTCTTCTTGACCAGGGGCTAGCGAAAACGTGCCCACTGGGGTACCTCAATGCGCTGAACACGAATACGACAATCATTTTGCGCCGAATTATCGATTTATTGATTTTAATGATTTTTCGCTATCTTTGCCCACGGGTTGCTAAAGACATGTCCACTGGGGTATCTCAATGCGCTGAACACGGATACATATGATAACCGTTTTGGCCGAAATATCGATTCATCTTTTATGTTGATTTTTCGACATTCTTGCACACGGGTCGGTGAAAACGTGCCTTCTGGGACTCTCCGAAACGCTGAACGTGGATGAGGCAAGCAATTCATAAGAATTTATTCACCAGTCGAGCAACTTCACCCCATTTTTTGAGGGAAGGAAGGCAGGGTGAAGAAGGGTCACTTGAGCTGATCACCAAATGATGAACATTTTGAAAGGATTTTTTGGTTGAACAAATGTTGTCATCAGCTTTAAATGGCCGGGAGAAATTGAACACCCGAGCGAAGCCGGGTACACCGTCTAGTATACTATATTAAATACTGAACTGCAAACTATACTATTGTATACTACACTTTATACTATACTATTACTATTGGCATTATATTCTATTTTACCATTATTACTATTAGTTTTCCCTTAACATTTTTTTAACTGCTGTAACGCGCTTGCAAAAGAAGCAAAGCAAAAACAACTGTAAAACGAGCAAATTACTTGTACTATACTACGTGTACTACAATAGTATTTGTAACTAGACGGTGTACCCGGCTTCGCTCGGGTGTTCAATTTCTCCCGGCCATTTAAAGCTGATGACAACATTTGTTCAACCAAAAAATCCTTTCAAAATGTTCATCATTTGGTGATCAGCTCAAGTGACCCTTCTTCACCCTGCCTTCCTTCCCTCAAAAAATGGGGTGAAGTTGCTCGACTGGTGAATAAATTCTTATGAATTGCTTGCCTCACCCACGTTCAGCGTTTCGGAGAGTCCCAGAAGGCACGTTTTCACCGACCCGTGTGCAAGAATGTCGAAAAATCAACATAAAAGATGAATCGATATTTCGGCCAAAACGGTTATCATATGTATCCGTGTTCAGCGCATTGAGATACCCCAGTGGACATGTCTTTAGCAACCCGTGGGCAAAGATAGCGAAAAATCATTAAAATCAATAAATCGATAATTCGGCGCAAAATGATTGTCGTATTCGTGTTCAGCGCATTGAGGTACCCCAGTGGGCATGTTTTCGCTAGCCCCTGGTCAAGAAGAGCGAAAAATCAATAAAATCGATATAATGGATGAGCCAATCGATAATCCCAGGTGCAAAGTAGCCTATAACCTCCGCGGGCCCCCGAAGAACCTACATGCAAAATTTGATTCCGATCGGTTCATCCTCCGCGATTTCTATTCCGAACATACAAACATACATACAAACAAACAAACAAACACACACACAAACTTTCGCTTTTATATATACAGATCACAGGTGCTTCTCCTTTCTTTTCTGAAGTTATCTCACAATCACTCCTCCTCCTTGTCAATTTCCTCCATAAGAAAAACACGACGTTTTTCAATACACTGGTTCTGACATGTTCTGACACAAAACAATTAGGGTCTAATGGGTTACGAGTGCTTGATGCCGTTAAGATTCAATACGATGAATGTAATGCCATGTCGGAAAGTGTTAGAATGAGCGGATCAGTGGATAGCGAACCGCATTGCGCTGCTGGTGCGTAGCAGTTGACGGTGCAAACGAAACATCCATAAGCGAAATCAGAGTTATTTCTAAAGTTCCAGTGGCTCTAGAAAACACGGAAACGGCTAAATTTATCCAAGGAACTCTAGAATAATCCAATCTCACCTCGCGCGGGGTTTCCTATAAGCTTTAATTTCGTATTTTTCTATATCTAATTTCTATATCCTCTCGCACTACATCCGGCTAATCGTATTATACTTCGCACAGCCTACGCAAATGTTCCACAAAACAATTTTTTCCGTGAAATGCCATGTTTCCCTCTCCAGCATTCATTAGGTATCCAGAATTAGTACAACTTGAACGTATGACGAGCTGGTGTGAGTCGCTGAAGCGTGACTAACGCCTCATTGACGACCAATCCGGCGTGGATTCCTCGCTAAAGGGCTTTTCACCACCAGCTTAATCGCTTTGCGTGGATCCTCAGTAGCTCGATTCTTACTTTTCCACAAGAAAGTCAATATTCTGCCCAAGTTTTTATATTCTCAGCCCAGGGGAATGTCAAATTCTTCATAGTCTGTCCCATGAGGCTACATAAGATACTGTTCATACTATAAAATATTTCGAGTAATTGTAGCGAATCCTATGGAATTCTATAGCTGCACTAGAATCAAAATTTTGTATTTTTTCAATATTTGCCTTCCATTTTAGTCTTAATGTATACAGTTAAAAATGCTGAAATAAAAAGAAAGTCGAGAGAAATTCGCCGCATGGGGATTTCCTTGAGAAAAATACATAGTAACCGATCATTATTTAATAACTAATACTTCAAGGATAATGTCCAATTTACTTGAGCATATTCGACGGTCTTCCGAATATTCGAACTTTCAAAAATGATTCGAATAATGCCGAATTCCAACTATTCGACATACGAGTTCATAGTTCGAATATCGTAATGTTCGCTGTTTGCGAATCGATGAATTATTCGAATATTAAAAATTTCTGTTTCTAAATATTTCTTATCCGCATGCATGAAATGTTCAAAAATTCGCATTAATAGATGATCAAGGGAATGAAATGTTCGAACTCCTCTTTTTCTTGGAGATCCGAATAAATGAATGAATTCGAGTGTTCGATCATTCCATCGAATTTATTCTTATTTTTTAAAAGTAGCGAGCTCAACTACTACTTTTACATATTACACCACCATTACTATATCGCTTTAACTTAATTATATTCATTTACTTTGCTAAATCTTCTATTTATAATAGCATATTCCAGAGGCAAGCGTCTAAACCCCTTTCAGGGGATTTAACCGATTTTTTCGAAATTTTATGAGCGACTGTTGTTTTTCCTGAAGTGACATCTTCTTAGGAGTACACTGTCTTATTTTTGTTCTCCAGCAACTACGTACATAATTGAAGAACTTTAACATATAAATACATATGCTATTGAGCAAATGCTATGTTAGCCGTCTAAGCCTCTTTTCTAGGAGTCGAAGTACGTATGTAGTTTATTCAGAATCCGTTTTCCATCGAAACAGGTAGTTTACGTCAGATTGCCGTCTTGCGTCATAATCACGTGCTATTTATATTCTGGCCTAAGTTCTATTCGTTTCTGAATCGTTTTTGTCTACTGCTTCATATATTATGGCTTACTCATGAAAAATTATTAGCCATGCTCTATTTTATTCACGTCCCTGTGGGAAGTGCGGGGAATATAGCGCATGAATTCAGGAACAAATGATGTCATCATGGGAGTCTGATTTTTTGAACTGAGATTCGTGAGACGTTAACCACGCAAGCTAGCGTTGATCTGCTTGACTGGCTACCCTGTAGAGATCTATGTACCTGGTAGAAGGCCAGTATGCGAAATAACCTGGTTTCGCTTGGTCATGCGTTCTTGAATCCTAGCCCTGCAGGTCAATCAAGCTTTCATCAGGAAAAGAAAATGTAGTAAATCCCGCTCATGTGCATCATCTCATTCCCAACCATACAAATAACTGATCTTTGCCACTCACGGGTTTTGCCAGCAGCCGACAACTCCACGAGTTGCAGTATTTGTAAGAAAATTGTTGCCATTGGCTTGACGTTTACAAAAAAAAAACCCTTCACCAGGATGCACCCTCGGAGGCATAGGAGGGATAGGTAATTTCATTTCCATCGGTATGATTACTCTTGGGTGCAGCCAGGTAATAACTGCCTGGATGTGTCATTGTGATTACCCAGGGTAAAAGTTCAACGTCCATGCTAGCGACGAGTAAATTTTTAGACAGTTAACACGCTGTGGTCCGAGCACATTTCCGCATGGCGAGTGCGCGTGGCCAATCGATATTTTTCGGCCGCGCGGAGTGATGCACCATGTGCATCACATGGCCACAAGGAAACGGCTTTTTAAATGTGAACAATACGATTCACGTTTTCTGCGGCTTTGTGTTTTTTCTGTTGTTGGCAGCGTAAAGGTCCTTTATTATTCCGTTTTTCAGTGATACCTTCCTAACCAATTAGAACGTTGTGACATGGATTCGGTTCCGAAATGTACTTCATTTGAGGCTTACGCTAAAGTAAGAGGTCCGACCGGGTCTATATGATGTTTTGCTCTCTGTATTGAATAATGTAGTAGTGTGGAAGAACCGTCAGAAAAAGTGCAGTTTTCAACGCACGGGAATGCCGTGATGCACCATGGGCATCACGTGGCCACGTGGAGACGGACGAGTGTGATGCACCATGTGCATCACATTGTTTGCAGTGTGTTAATACGCTTACCCTGGGTAATCTCTATGATGCAGGCGGCGGTGACGTATGGGTAAACGTACCGATGGACCATGGATTTTAGGCAGGGACAATATCTGGGTACGTTAGCGCTTTCACCATGGGTAATTTTAATTAAGCACACCAGCCCTGGAGAAACGAAAGGAGATTTCTTGAAATTATGTTCCTGTGTTTGACATGGTCCATCATTTATCCTTTTCCAACCAACGCACAGAATCTTTTCACTGAGTCATGGACGAGTTACTTACTCACTGTGCGCAAGAGTTTCGTAATTCCGCTCCCCCCCCCCCCTCCTCGTCACCTCATTCGCACTGGAGGAAGGAGCGCTTTGCATGGACATCGACGTCGAAGTGCGTATCGCTGAGGCGCGAGCATATTCTCGAAATATGGCCGATTACGCAATGATTTATGGCAACAGCGCGATTCTGCGCTCCAGTCATAATTTCATTTCTGATCGACTTCGCCAAGTAATTGTTCAGCGAGTCCAGCCAGCGGAAGAACTAGTACATTTATTCATCCAAGCGAACCCAGACTGATTATTCTTCTTTTTAATCGCTGTGACATTTTTTATGCAGTCGGGTAGCTGAGAGAGTGCGTCTGGGACTTTGTCTGCAATTACGGGCGCGACATGGCATTGGACGGCTGATCAGCTGGTTCACTCCAATTTTTACAATTTCCCGTACAAGTTCCAATATGTACAGTCCTTGTCGAAAAAATAGGCGGATTCCGTGATTGCAGAAGCGTGCTGGGACTTGAAATCGAGTAGGTCCCGCCGCGATTCTGAGGCCACGACGCTATAGAATCTCTTTGATAACGACTGTACATGTTGTAATTCCTTCAATTCCAATGTTTTCCTACTGTCGCTCAGTAAAATGCACTAGCAGACACATCTTGCCACGTCCTTTCGATCGAACCAACTGATCAGCCGTCCGACTCTGTGTTGCGGCCGTCATTACAGACAAAGTCAAATACGCACTCTTTATGATACTCTGCTGTACTTCTCGACTTCCCAGACAAGGTCCTTGCCTCATCTGCGTCACCACACGGTTTTCCGCGAAAAAAAAAAAGAACTTGTTTGTTTTCTGGATTCTTATTCACACATCGAAGTTAATTCTTCTGCACTTTGAGCCTTCTGCATTTTGTTGGCAATAAACAAGTTCCATAATCAGCCAACGCACGCAATTTGACATTAAAAAATTGTTTAAAGGACTGCGGTAACGTCAGAAGTTTTTTTAGACGCACTTTGGAAACAAGATATAGTGCTGTTGCTGCGTTTTGAAGTTGTTTCATTTGTTTATGGGTGATTACAGTGAATTAATACTCCGAGACACATTGTTTCCAGTAAAGTGCACTTCACTTTTTAGGTCTACAAATTTGAGCAAATGAGTCTTCATAAAAAGTGCTCCAAAAAGTCATCGTGACAGCATACTTTAGGGAGCAGTGCATCTCTATTTTTTTTTCTTTTGAATATTCTATGTATTGCGTAGGAAAAACACTCAGAAATGGTCATCAGATGGACTTTTTGTATGATATGCGCACATTTGTTCAGACTTCACATGGAAGTTATTGCTCGGAATATGCGCACAGTGAGACACTAAGCAATATCCTAGTGGTGGGCAGCAACAATGGTTTGAGTCGGGGACCAGTTCTCGTGTGGTACACAAAGTGAAATCTATGACCAGAGTGCACACCTTTGTTCCTAGGTTCCTTTCAGGAGCACTGCGATTTCTATTTTTTTTTCAGAGAACTGCAAACTTCTTATTTACCATTTGAATTCTTTAACATTCCCTCCTTGATTCACTAAAATAAAATTCTTTCGCGTCATAGACATCCTGCGAACATTCGCAAAAAAAAAACGATAAATAAATAAAGGATGTCGTGGTTATCATATGCACTTCCACTCTTTCATATTAAATAATTTGTTATTCAGTCTTGGTTCCTTCGCTGGCTCCGCCTCGCAGCCGCATAGCACCAGTGCCGCGACGCGGTCATGCCACGCTGACCTCCTCATTCTAACACGTCTTAACACCTCTTCACAGGCACTGCGTGGAAAATAGCCGACTGTATTCCTTTTTCGTCTTAGTTTATAGTATAGTTTATGTGTCCTTGTTAATTAGTGGGTACTCTTTAATTAATAATTCGTAGAATAAGTTATAATACTGTCTATAGTGTATTTCACAGCAGTATTTTATTCTTTGTACAATACACAAACGTGCTGTATATCAAAACCAAGCAAAACATAGCGAAACCTGGGGGAAAGTCAGGAACTAAGGAGTAAACACCACCACCACCAGTAAATATCAACACAATATGTATATAATACAAACCAATGAAAACATGGAGTAATTAGAAGTAAATAAATACTAGTAATTAGAAGTAGATAAATAAACAAATAATTCATGATATTTGTAGTGAATTTATAGCCCTAGTGAATCGTGTGAGAACGTGTCTGAACAAGAGAGTCAACGCGTTAGAACCGCGTTGCGCGGTGCTGTCTTGCGGCTGCGCGGTGGCTCTGAGGGATCAGAACTGAATTAGGATGACCACGACTATAAACACAACACTATTTCAAGTGAGTCATCTTCAGCAAATTGTCAAAAATATTTTTTCTTTACCTGCATTCCATGCTTTTGTAAGAGTCATACAAAATAACAATAAACAACATTGTTTGTATCGTTATCGATCGTTTGCTGGGACAGTCGCACATCCCGCCGAAATGTCTGCGGGACAAAGCGGAGCGTAGATACGAGTTTCTTGATAAATTGACATGTTGCAGTTGCTTGAAGAACTCGTCTAGTGATTGGACACAAACAAAGTGCACGTGATTCCACACTGAACGTACTTTCGTTCGAGACGTCTCTGTTCACCTCGGAGATGGTTGTTTACTTCCTTTTTATTGTTTCTGCCTCCCTTGCTCTATTCATTCTTTCCCATACATTGAAAAGTTGTTGTGGTTGTAGCACTTTGTGTTTCCCCGACCCACACGAAATTCCGGTCCCAGCACGAATTCCTCATTACAACGGTGCAGCCGCGTTGCAGCGCTTGCAACTTGTCAGAGTAAGTGCAAACTTGTGCAAGATTGCTGTTTCCACATCTCAAAGGTCACTTTTTACCGGCAGTTTCTTGTAATTTTCCCTCATTAACACTTTTATTGGTGTTTGATTGCCGCACGAGTCCTATTTCGGCTTAAGATATCGCAACTTTTTACATTTTCCCGCAATATCTCCATGTGCTATCCAATTCTATTATCAAAGTAATGAAAATAAGTGAATAATGTCTAAAGAAGGTTATGTTTCCCTATTTTCTGTGCAAGCCAGTAGTGCTCCAACTTTCAAATCCTATTCTTGCTGCAATCGTTAGGTCCCGCCACGATACGTGTCTGTCGGCGGGTCCCAGCACGATCTGCTGCTGTCGTTGGGTTCCAGCAAAACTTCCTTCTCAGAGATGTGCGTATTCCTCCGTTTTTCCTTACGCATCTCACTTCTTTATATCTTTTTTGTCTTCGTTTTTCGTTTTCGAATGTGTAAAGTCCATATACGCTGCTATCTTTTGTCGTTATATTCCATGTCCCTCGAAAATTCTGCAATCCTTTCAGGAGTGCGGTTTGACGTAATAACGAGCAGACAATAACCAGTGTACGGATCCCAGGAACGCGCCGATTTCCCACGTTTTGCTCTTTACGCGAAAAAATCATGTTCACATTCATCTGCATATGGCTTATTGATTGAATCCATCGACACGATTGGAGGTGGACAAAGTGCAACTGGGCACTATTCCACTTGTTCTGCCCCAAAATCTCAAAACCAAAAATTTCCCTGAAACTTCGCCTAGGGGGGTTATTTGACATGCTGATCACGGATATCACATTGATTTTGCACGGTAACCCCATTTGGGTAGGGTTACGGTAGGGTAAGGGTAAGTATGGTATCTCACAAAAACACCTGGATTTTTGTCCACGGGGGTTTTTTGACATGCTGAGCACGAATATGATGCTCATTTTGCACCGTGACCCCATTTGGGTAGGATTACGGTGGGGTGAGGGTAAGTATACCTACCGTAACCCTACCCAAATGGGGTTACCGTGCAAAATCAATGTGATATTCGTGATCAGCATGTCAAAAAACCCCTGTGGACAAAAATTCAGGTGTTTTTGTGAGGCACCATACTTACCCTTACCCTACCGTAACCCTACCCAAATGGGGTTACCGTGCAAAATCAATGTGATATTCGTGATCAGCATGTCAAATAACCCCCCTAGACGAAGTTTTAAGGAAATTTTTGATTTTGAGATTTTGGGGCAGAACAAGTGGAATAGTGCCTGCAACTGTAGTTAGTCACTCTTTTTATTCAATTTTGTACAAGAAGAATAATTCACTGGTGGTTTTAAAGAACTGGCCTCATTTTGCTCCAAATTAAACTTCTCCGAAGCAGTTGAAAAAAGGTATAGTCGCGTATTTCAGGGAGTACGTCTGTAACTTTGTCTGCAATTACGGTTGCCGCACGGCGTCGGTTGGCTGACCGGACGCACCCGCAATTGCGGACGAAGTGACAGACGCATTCTCTGAGCTGGCCGACTGTACTATTTTGCCTGAGCTAATCCTACCAGGCAACTGTACCCAAATAATTGCAGCGGTAATAGAGTATGCTAAAAAGTTTCGATACATGTATTGTGGGAAGTACTCACTCACATAGGGTTTCCTGAACTTTAGAACATTCTAAAGTTGGCGGCTTCTAGCAAAACATGTATGTGAACAATAAAAGAGGTTAGGAAACCTTTTTGTCCCTTATAAAGGCAGTGTCCACGCTCAGGGTAAGTTTGACGTGTTGGTTATCAGAAGCCCTGTGCCCAGATTGAGGGGCACTGCTGATTACAGTGGAGTATGTATTACAACTCAAAACTGTCAGAAATCCCCTCCTTTGACCGTTTCATTTTGGAGAAATTGTGCAGCCGGCACATGGAAAACTCGTACACGGAGTTGCGCAGCAAATAGATCGGTGCCATCGATGCAACTCCGCGATGTCGTGGACGCGGCGCCTTGAATTCGATTTTACGTTTTCCATTGATGTTTTACTTTTCACTACGTGTTCCCTCTTTTTTTCATTCGAAGTCGATGATTTCTGCAATCCATCCGAAACGATGGGACGGATGGGAACAGCGGGAAATCTAAAGGCAGAGCGGCTGATTTGCTGTTTCGATCAGCTGTTTGGAATAAAACCAATGAAGAAACTCCGAATATAGGCGGAATGCTAGCGAAGATAGTGAACTGGTAGTTAATGACATGAATATTCAAGAAAAAAAAACAATGACTTACAACGATAGTAACTGTTCGAGTCGGCTTATGCTGCTAAGTCAACCACGCCGCCTCTAGATTTTTTCACGCTGTTTCCATCCGTCTCATCATTTCGGGTGGGCTGTAGAAATCATTGACGTCGCATGAGATAAAGAGGAACCAGTAGTGAAAAGTAAAACATCAATGGAAATGAGTGAAATCGAATTCAAGGCGCCGCGTGCATGACGGCGCGGGGTTGCATCAGTGGCATCGAACGACCGCGGCGCAACTCCGTGTACGAGCTACCGATGCGCCGGCTGCACGATTTCTCCAAAATGAAACGGTTCAAGGAGGAGATTCTGACAGTTTTGAGTTGTAACACATACACCATTGTAATCAGCAGTGCCCCCAGATTCTTCTGGTACCCAACACTGAAAGCTTACTTTGAGCGTCGACACTGCCTTTAAAGTCGAATGTTTACATGGAATGGGTGGAGTTCTGGACACTGGTACGAGCTGTTCGCCGAAGTCACGCCTCTGTCTGGCAATTGCCATCCTACTCAAAGAACTGGATAAGGCAAACGCAGCATAACCTAGCAAGCTACACCCCCAAGAAATGGAAGGCAGACATTGCTGCAAGAGGAAGAACTGCTGCATTCCGTCTGCTAAGAGAAGCAAATCCCGCGTTTCGGCTGCGTTCTTTGCCCGATGAACTGTGGTGCAGTTCAACCTGCGTTCTGTCTGCTCCTTGCCATGTGGTGACACGCCCCTGGGAGGTGTATATAAGCCGCTGGTTGAGCATCAAAGTTTAGTCGTGTCTCCGCTCCGGCGGAGACAGCGGGAGCCCAGCGGGACTCGTCAGGCTGGCTGAGGCCTGGGTAAAACTGCGGCCAAGTGCAATAATTATTATTTTTGGATGAGCTTGGGTAAGCATCCACTTACGCAACTCTGCAGTACGAACACAGCCCTGTGCCCAGATTGAGCTGCGATCCTAGGTTTGAGACATGCAAACCAGTTCATCGCCCCCCGAAACACAGCCTTCTAGGGGTGAACGCAGCTCGTGGCGCGACAAAATAAGCTTTCACCTCGCCAAGTAACTGCTGTTGAAACGTGTTCGGCCTGCGTTTGCCGTCCCGGAATCTCTTGAGTATCCGCTCAAGAGGATAGCATAATAGCATCATCTTTGCTGAGCAAACTCGTACGGATCGCCACTGATTTTGGAACCGCTCATGTGAATATATTACATCTAGTGAAGCAAATATAATTTTTGCACGTTTTTCATGCTTCACCAAAATCCATTCGCCGAGATGCGAAACTTTTGCAGCGCCTGTCAGCTTAGTGCATTTGATTTTCGCACCAAACACCGATTCCAATCTCGAATTAAACGAGTCTTTGCGGCTAAGGCATCAATGGTCATGTTCATTATATCCGCATCGCATTTCCACTGTTGTCAACACTTCCTCTTAACAGACAGGTATTCAAAGGTCTCCAAATAAGTTCATTCCTAATTAGTAGTGATGATATGTGCTTTTTTTGTCTTCCCGTGAAACGAAGAGAACAGAAATAGATGTTTATGTGAAATAAGGTTGCTGAGAACTCAATTTTCTCTCTATCAGGCAAGAACATAGTACGTCTTCGTTCAAGAAGCGACTGTGCAAACATGAATAGAAAATTGAAATATTGCCGAGCCAATGGTTCGGAGATAAGATTGATTCACCTTTCTTTTGAGGCCGCCAGGTTGCATTATGTTCTCCGAATAGGTGTTGTATAGTCGGTCTCAATGACAATGAAAGTTGGGTTGGACGTGAGATTGCAATTTCGCGCTAAACGACGAGCACTCTTGTTCGGCTTTGTTGCTTGCCAAGTGCGGCATCTACAGTGGACGTCGATGGAGGTGCGTCTTTCACGGATTCGGGGAGCACGCCGCGCCCCAGCGTCGCTCGCGCTGGAATCGCCGCCGCAATAGTAAATCGTAGAGATTTCTAGGTGGTTTTTCATCGTTTTTGATGTCACCTAACAAGAAGAGTAAGAGCTATCAAGAAAACGCTGAGGTTTGCTAGCACGGCGATTCTAGCGCAAGCGGCGCGGCCGCGTCGCGTGCTTCCCGACTCAATGAAGAACGCACATGCATCGATGCTCACCCTACATATGTACAGTGGAAGTCAGTGACGTTGGCCCATCTGCGGTCTCGAGAAGGACGTCGCTCAAGCGCGCCGCGCGCCGTAACCTGTGTATTCTGCTGTTGTTATGCAATTAATTTCTAGCAGCTTTTCTTCCTGATTTTAAGGATTTTCGACTAAATCGGAAAGAAAAGACTCTAGAAATAGCATTCCGATGGCAACTACACCGATCCCGGCACGCGCGGCGCGGTCGCGCTGCGTCCTTCTCGAGGCCGCGGATAAGCCGCCGCCATTGCCGTCCGCTGTAGTTACGCGATCTTTTTTGTAAGTCTCTCCGATCATCCTTGGTGAAACCGAATATAAAACTTATTTTCTCCAGTATATTTGATCTTTCTCTTGTGAGAAACCTACGCAGAGTGAATATTTTTGAATTTTTGAAGATTTGACCTCCTCCAGGCTTTAGAAAACGACTTCTTATCGTCATGTCTGCAATCTGTAGGCGACTCCAGTAACCCGGACCATCCCGCACGCGCCGCACCGCCTACTTCCTGATCTTAGTTGTCTGCGTACCTGCCCATTCCATAGGTATAACTTACCGAGGAATATAGTTGAAAAGAAGCCAGTGAAAAAATGAGTCGAGAGAGTTTGTGGTGTTCGAGAGGAGAGGGAATAAGATAGAAAATAGGCACGAGTTCATATTGCGGTCGATCCTGTGGTGTGGAGCATGTGAGCGGGTCCGGACTGCTGGAATCTCCTCAACTTCTGTTATGATGATGAGAAGTTAGGAGTTGAATATGTTTCAAATATGTGTTCTGTGGTGATTTTTATGCTGCTACAAATAAAATATAGGTTTTTAAAAATGTCTTCGGCAATTACATATTACTAGCAGTCTGGCCTTCTGCCAAAGCAATAATTCGTCGCCAAACTGCCGCTATTTGCATTAATATCGGTCACATGCAGCTGTGTACACGTTGTGTTTCTACTTCAGCATTTGCATGCTCCTCCGATTGTCACATGCCTTCTTCATTCAACCGTGTTCGTTTCAGTGACAATTGTCCATAGTCCAATTGTCCAATTTTGTACCAGTCATAACATGTTTTCGTGTCGGCTTTTGCTTCACATACATACATTTGGTGCGTCTGAATGCAGTTCTATATCATATTCTATTTGAACGAGGCTATTCTTTGCAAGGAGCATGTAAAAGATGCTGATTGATTTGGCGACAGTGCAGTTTTGATGAGATGTGCCGCCTTTGTTATTGATCTTTCCAGTTTTTCAGGAGACCTGAAAAAACGGAAAGCGCACTGCAGCTGCTGCTGGCTGCGACTTATTTTGGGAAATGCATCAAGCATTCGCAAAAACCACAGCCGTTTCGATTGTTCGATTTGTTTGTAATGAAACGCGAAGAGTGCATGTGGCTGGCTATTTGCAGAATCGACAACACTAAGGTTTTCTCTCGCGTTTCAGCGTTTTGTTAGCTTGCCAGAGATGTTGCCGGTGCAGTCGCAGGTGACTCCGTTTTTATTTCTAAAGAATTCTATTGTTTTCTTTGAGCTTCTTCCTGCAGAAGATTGTGTATAGTTTCTGTTTTCGCACACTGGTAATTACGTAAGTCTACGCTCAATACGGTGATGATATAAATAGTAATAAGTCGATGATTTTTGAAAACATCTGCTAGAGAAGATTATATCAGCTGCTGGATGTCTGTGTTTTTCTCCTGCAGAAGTTTCTATTTCGAGGTTTTGTTAGGTAATTGCTTATGAGGCAACTGACGTAAACGTAAACATCGCTGCTGTGCTGTTTCGCAACGTGAACATCACTGCTGTGCTTTACAAAGATTTTGAACGTCAATCCGCTACATACTCAAGGAACTTAAAAACAGTGTTTGGCATGAGATTGAGAGGTGCAAATCCTACGACCTGCAAAACACGCTTTTTTGATCAATAGTTCTATGTCAGCAATGGTGAACTCGTGCAAATCCCATGAATACCCATGCAAAACCCATGGGTATGCATAAGATTTGCATGGGTTTCGTGGATTCTGTATCGAATTTGCATCGGATTTTTAGAGGCTGCATGGTATGAATGGGTTTCGCATGGATTTTGTCATTGCTGAAATGGGAGTAATGACTAAAAAATTGCACGAGCACACATGTCTTAGTCGTGAGATTTGCATCTTTCAATCTCATGTGAAGCACGTTTTTAAGTTTCCTGAGTAGAGGAAGAAGCGGCTACGCAGTTACGCATTAAAGCCAGCTTCCGTGGAAATTTTCACTTTGGAGTCCCGCCACGAAGCCCTGCAAATGGTGCGCATTCCACACAAAACCCCGCATTAAACCACATACGCACACCTAGTCGATGGCGCTAGCTGAAGCGACGGAATCCCTTTTGTCCAGAGCCGCAGATGTGTGCACGGCAGTATCATCGCAGGTAGGCCTCTATTCGCTGTGTTCAACATACTGTTGTGATTGCCCAGCGGGCGGCTACACGGTAAACGACTCCTTTCAGAGGTGAAAATTTCCGTGAGTGCTGCCTTTAAATCCTACCGAACTCATAGATTGCACTTCCATATGGGCGCGCACTCCTTGTCATTTTTTGCCCATCATTCGTAGCTGTGGCGGGAAAGGGGCGGAGCGAGAATATATCTGCAGTCGTCTCTGTCCTCTTCACACCTGCGCTTGTCTCACCAGTTGTATTAGAAAAAGAAAGTGTATCAAAACCGAGAACTAATATGACCTTTCTCTGGTAGTGGATAGGTCTTTTTTGGAGGAGAGCAACTTAAATACTACGCATATTATCATTTAATGATTAGCGCTAGTTTTCAGGCTCATGTTTGGGCGTTGTTTTCTTTCGCAGTTTAAAGAATAACGCATACAGGAATCGATTTCTTTTACATTTTTGAATGTAACTTGGTAACTCACAGTGTAAAGGGCATGAATGCGGCAGCTGAACTAACTGTTATTTGTACAGCTTATTAGTGTCTTTCTTTCCGAATCGATTTTTGGAGTTTTCACGAATTAACAGTGCTGTTTAGCAGAAATTGACTCGTTCAATTCGCTGTCAATTTTACCAGCGCAGCGCTATTCATATCCTCAAGATTAGGATATCAGTTGTGCCCGATGCACAGGATTCTGACTGCTCCACAAAGAAAGTCTGTAGTGTGCGTATCCATGCGAAGATCTTTGAGTTTTCATCTTTCTCACCCGGTGTGGGCCTCCGATTCTTATGTGAAAACACGCCTTGAGGTATTTACAGCAGTGACGAAGGAACTTCAGGTTACAGTGGAAATCCAAATTTCGTCAGCCTATTAAATCTGTTAGGTTATAACGCCTATTCCTGGACCACAGACTGCGGCAAGGGAAATTTTAGAAATATGTAAGTTACCTGCTCATAATAAGAAAATAATGAGTGAATCATATGCAAAAACAGACCGGTATTGACTAAAAGTAAGTAAATAATAAAATAATAGGTTGGATTTTGATGAGCTATATCAACGAAAAGGATACATATTGATTGTAGCATCGCCTTTATTCCGATTCCCTTCATATCGCCTTATCTTTTTGGTAGTAGTGACAATCCTGCGATTATAGTGATGGTCGAAGTCCTACCATACACTATTGTAGGTGCAGTAATGCACTACGTATTCTAGAGCCGTAAATATTTTTTGTCCTCTCACAACGAGGAGCTGTAGTTACTTTTATTACTTTGAAAGTTAGTTTTTTAGCAAATTGATGGTAATTCCAATTTCTGACCGTAATTTTGATATTGGAGCCCTTGTCTTATTTTCTTCCATCTGTTCAGGTTCTCAATATTACAACACTTTTTTTTACTTCAACATTCTTCTCATCTATTTTTCATTGTTACATTCCTACTTTTCCACATTTCTTCCTGCTTTTGCACCATTCATTCTTGTCTCTCCCGCTTTGTGTGTTTTTACCTTCGCGAAAGTTCCTTGTCAAACACCGAATGCACTATGTTATTCGAAACTGTGTCACATTATTGAGAAGTGCAACGTGAACGGGTTGATGACATGAGGTTATTCGGCGGTTTATTAACGATATCTCGTTTTGAAGGTCCTGGGAGGTGTTGAAAGAGGGGGCGGGGCATCATTCGGTAATTCCTTTCCTATTAGAGTTGACTGTTCTCAAAGCACAGTGTTTGGTAGGAGAGTGTGTCCTGGATCCACTTCGTCTGTTTTTTTTTTTGCGTCATGATCGAAGTTAGGCGGTTAAAAGGCATCAAGGACCAATTTTTAACTGAATAGTGGGTGTGGAGCAGTGTACCCGGATGAATCAGCCAATCGCAGAGCTATGGCGCCCAGCTATGACACGCCTCAATGCCTGTCTAGTTAAAGGATGTAGAAAAGTTGCGGTATGAAGCTAAACACAGTTGGCGGTGTATGCACTTACCTTTTTGGCTCATGGGAGGGACATCTCCATATTTAGGGGCGTGGCTAGGTTATCTAGCCAATTCTCACCTCAATGCGCATAAATCGGGAATCCAAGCAAAATTTGCTGATTTTCAAATATGAGCGTTGCATAGATTGGATCTTCGTCTAGTGGATTTACGCGGGAACACCTATAATTAGTCCGGGAACGACTAACAACCGGTTGCCTGGTTTTAAATTCTCAGGATTAATGTACTCGGATATCCCAGTATAAATGTTTATTCCTTTAATCAGTGTTTATTATGTATAAAAGGTGGGTTTGATCGATTCAATCATTTCCCAGGTGTTTCAACTTTGTGCTGTTCACGACACTTCGCTGCATTTCTGGATTTCGTCTTCGTTAAATCTCCTATAACCTCTACTAATTGGATTGTAATTGCTGGAAAATTCGACATTCTCTCTTCGGAGCGACGCATCCGCAGACGACAGTAAAGGTTAGGTCCACTTTTGCACAGCGAATTTCTGATCATTGCGTCAGTATCGATGAAGGTACGAATTTTTGTTGAGAATAGACGTACGTACGTGCGCATTTCTTCCCATGTTACTGGATTTAGCTTAGGCTGAGAATGTAGCTGTTGAAGAGGTTAGCGCGCAAAATAGCCTTTGACGCAGACACTCCTTTTTTGGAGCGTTATGACTGCGGACGATCTGAGGTCAGGGTAATTTGTGCAAGATGCGTGCGTCAGTCGTGCGTCAAACGCACACATCCATTTGCGAAAGATTTTCCAGCAAGACCGGTCAAGGCAGCATGCATACCTTGAACAGAAGTGCCGCAGAGAAGCCTTGAGGTCGTTCGCGTCTCTCCTGCGTCCGAGATGCGTGGTAGCTGCGACTGGAGCTACCCTTCATCATTTAGATGCGTGCGCATCGAACGCACACATCTAGCACAAATTTCTCCTGATTGCGTAGCCGCTTATCGAAGAAGATTTATGTGGGGGGGGGGGGGGTATGGAAACCTTGACGGTTAATGGATCTACAAAATTTTTTACAAAATTGTTTCAGTAATGGGGTGGCGCTCTCTGCTTAGTCCTTTTTATTTTCTTCACTTTTGTTACCATTTTTAACCACGTAGAGCTCGTTCCACGGTAGTTTCTGGGTGTTTTTCTACATAGAGTTAGCCGAAGGGTTTTGGGTGAAAACCGGATAGTTGGGATGAGGAAGCGGGAGATCTCTTAGGGGAAATATTAATTTTTGCCAGAGCAAATTGGTACATCTTCGGGATTAAAACTGTTCCTTCAAGAATGATCTGAAATTTGAACCCTCACACTTTGAAACGTTGCATTTTTCCGGTCAACATTCAGGCGAAGAGAACGTTTCCCCATCTTTTGTTGGTACTTCATATCAATTTGAGCAGTTGACGCGCTGCTGCTTTTTTCTTCGAGGACAATGCCTGTTCTCGCACAGACTACGTCAACAGACAGATTTCACTAAGTAAAGATTTATGACGAACAAGAGACTGTAAGTATCATGCACTTAATTGATGGGTGTAGTCTTTTTTACGCATGCAAAAAAATATTCCATCAACTTTTCATGAAGCCTTAATCATGCCTATCTTTTGGTTATTTGAGTCTTCTCGGTTAAATTGTTTCTAAAATTCTTTTTTTTTCGGTTCTCAAGTGACCTTTACATAAATATGCTTCCTGGTTAGCGTATCGGCGGTAAGTGTCATTTAGAGGAAAACGAGATGGAGCAAAGAGCTCCCATTGGCTTGATCTTTCTTTGTTATTTTTTCTGGATTGTTCACCCTTCTATTCTTGACTACGCTTTTCTTTTAAACCAACAGTGGTTAGTTCTTCTTTCACTCATCCATCATTTCACACTACTGCTCCTAATTTCTTCGTGAAACTTCGAGCACGACAGATTAATTCGTCTCAAGGTCACAAGGTCCTCAAAACCATTGCTATTTCATTTTATTTCTCGGAAATTCCTAGATTTTCTCGAAAGGTGATGGGATATAGAACTTTATGTGCTGAGCTCCTCGTTTCTAGAAAACTCTGAGTCTCATCTGTGTTCTTTGGGAACGAGACTTAGTTTTTCATCATTTTTGTGCATTCTCGGATGAAGCCGATGTTCGTCTACTAATTGTGAGTATTTTATCTTATTGTTTTTCGAGATCGAAAAACCGCTGCTACACGTCGTCATTCGGCTGATTTAAGCTTTTCTTCCTTCTTTTCTTCATATCATCTTCGTTCTCTCCTGTATTTTTTCATATACAGCAGGAGGATATCAATCTAATCAGGCAGTGTTACTTCTTTACCAGTCTTCCATTCTTCTTTCTTTATTCTCTCACGTTATCACTAGTCTTTCCTTTCTTCTTTTTTCATTTCATTCTCTCTTCCTCTTTCTCTTTCTCCTTCTCTTTCTCCTTCTCTTTCTCCTTCTCCTTCTCTTCGCTTATCCTTATCTTTCTCTCCCCATGCCTCGCTTCGTTTCTTCCCATTCATTCCTTCATCCTTCCTTTATTTTTTCTTTATGATTCTTTCTGGATATTTGTTTATTTAATTATTTACATCGTACAGGCGTGCCACACAAGGACAAAAAGCGTAAGACTCGGCTAGTGTAGACGATGAAACTGCTGAATAAAACTGGTAAAGCTAGAACAACGAATGGATTGCGTGAGACCGAAATGGCGTAACTTAAACACAAGTCCAGAGAAATTGCGGAGTTACTAGGCTGAGCTTCATTCCCATGTTGGACTTCCGTAGCTGCAGATGAAGGAAGGCTAACAGAGAGCATACTTGTGGAGGGGTCAGCCGTAATATTGTAAGATGTGTAAATTTAGATTTGTGACAGAGTTAACTTATAGTTATTTTCTGTTTCATTTGTCATTTACTATCTATTGTTATTTTTTATTGGATTTGTTATATCTCTTGAAATTATATATCCTTCACATGCAGTGTTTTTTTTAATACTTCGGTAACTTTCCTCTCTTTCCTCTTTCTTATCCACACCTGCTTGCATAACGGCATCTTTTCGTTAAAATACTGCTGCCTCCATTCTGTTTCTTTTCCCTTTCTATATCCGAGCGACAACTCTAATCAGCTGGCTGCACATTGCGTGATAAAGGCCAGAAATTGCTTTTTATTTCAGTCATGGATTTTGTCTAACACGACGCTTAAACATGGTTTCAAAAAGCGGGTTTCATTCCCGGTTTCTTTTTCCCCCTCTGTTTAGTCTGTCTTCGTTTTCTTGAGCTTTCAAGCTTACCGCTGCTTTGTTCCACTGTTTATTACTTATTTTATGGCTATTATGCCTACGAAAACAACACATGAGTGAGGTTTTGCTCAGCTGTTCGTGGTTTGTTTCCTCTCTGGAAATTAATGGTTGTTGTCATGTGTGCATGGGTGTGATGGCAGTGAGCAGGAAATTGCGGAAATGAGATGGTTCGGGAAGTGGCTTCAGCATTTGCAGGAGCTTGAGTCACTGTTTGAAGTTAAGCTGCTTGCACAGTCTTTCCGTCGAAATAATAGTTTTCACTAAAACAGGCCCTATGCCGCCACTTTTGGGATGGCAAAGTGTGCTGTAAGAGATTTGTTTAAATGTATCCACTTAAACTAACATACCAGTTATATAACTGCGTTTTTTCTTTTAAGTAATCAAAACACATAATGATTTGGATATATTTCCATTGGTGGAAAATACGTTTGTGTACGATTTTTTGGAGAAACGAACCTCGAGGGCTAAATTTAACCAGACTTCCCAACCCGACCTGATGCCTAGGCTGGGAAATGTTGAAATTGATGCACAACAGTTGATATCATTGCATTTACCCGTCATCTTTTGGACTAGCGACATGCCACTGAAAATACACCTTGTAATTGTAATTTTATTCCATGAAAGAATGGTTTTTCTTTTGTAGAATAATTATTTCTCCATCGTCAGAGAATGCTCTTTGTACGCCTGATGAAGTTCTCCTTATTACTTCCCTAAACTGTTGATTTCATGAAGCGTTTAGCACTTATTTTGGATAACTAGTAGGTAAACAATACTTTTCAGGGAGGACTAACCCCTTTAAGCAAATTTTCTTGAAGCTCTTATTTGGTATGCTCAACATTGGATGAAAAAATTTCTCTTTGTAAGACGTGGGCCCCTTTGTAATGCTACCAACTAAAAATCTATCCGCAGATAATGAATTTATTATAAATTGGGAAAATTTCCTGGTTTTTAAACGAATGGTGACGTTTTAGATTTTTCTGCAGGTGCCTTAAGCGAAAAGGGCCTTATTTCTGGGCCATGTTATTGGATTCGCCAGCGAAAGGAAAGGGATGAAAACGAGAGGTTTAACAGAATTTCGGTGGAAACTCTAACGAGGGTATTGACGTCGAAATGGAAGTGCTTATGCTACATCTGGGCGGACACTGACAAATGAATTGCCCTCGTTTTTACGTGGACTATGTCCGAAACGAGCTTCAGGAAGCTTTTCCAGATGGCTATTTCCTTATTGTTCTTAGACCTGTTAGCTGACAGCTTTTTGGTATTGCCAGTACGTGTGAAGGTAGTGTACTGGAGGAGTAGCTGTTTACTACAGGTACATCCCGAATCCTTTTTGGGACTGTTCTGCAGGGATAACTTGTCTCGTTGAGATTACCTAAGGCAAACTTGTAACCTTGTAACCCCGCCCCAAATTTACCAATCGTTAGCATGGGCGTCAACACGTTCACCCTGGGTAATCCCAACTATGCATCCAAACCCAGGCCCAGGATGCATCAGTGGAAGGAATGGAAGGATGAGTAATCTCACACCGATGGGTTTACCCATGAGTAGTAGCTGGGTATAGACGTCACATATGGGTACATGTTTATAGGGGCATGGCAAATGATAAACTTGCGTGCATTAACGTGTTTACCTTGGGTAAGCTCAATGATGCATCCGAGCCGAGCACTTCCTGTTCTTTAACGTCCCCGGAAAGGTAGTGTAATCTACACGGCGTTCTATTATGAACTAGTTTTCTTGCGAAAATGGCTACGCTTTCTCCAAGTAACTCGCCTCGGTGATAGCAAGTGGTGGTGCAAATAGCAAGAGATACGACATTTTGCTGTGAAATCTCAACCACTACGGGTAAGCGGGAAGCATAGGACCTTCCGGGACGTTTGGGAGCTACTTCTGCACTGGGTTAATGAACGTATAAGTGGACGAAACCAGGTTCGCAAACCAAGCTTGATGTTCTGCGCATCCTAACTTTACATTCTCTCTTTGATACCTTCTGAGGATTGATGAACCTCATGAACCTATATGGAGGAGAACGACCATCGTGTTTTGCTTGGTTAGCGTTTCATAAAACCGAGCTAGGATCAACGGTATAGTTCTCGCAGCGGTTACGAGTTCCTTCAAAACGGTCACTTCAAAGGGGCGTCTGAACGTAGTGTCATCTAATGAAGAGAGGGCATTTCGGGTCCGTATCCATAACGGCGGGTGTATTCGTTCTTACTGGTTTTTATCCACCCTTCCATCCAGTAAAACATCCATCCACTTGTTCATTTCTTGGAGTAATTGCAGTACCTTGACAAAAACATCACGAAGCGATGATGCAGTAGACCATGGGTACTTACCAAGTGAAAATCAACCGGATAAAGATATCCTGCATTGAAACAAGTGGATTCATATATCCACGGACAAGTTCTTGTTGGGTGACCGAGTAACCAAACCACAGCAGCATATCCGCTAGAGTGCGCTTATCCGACTGCATAAAGTGTATAGGATACGGGTTCTGTTTTTATTGTCAAGCAACTATAAACAGTAACAAATCGTGGCGATCCACGCTTCGCATCCGACATGTTTTCGTTCAGCCGCGCTCGGTGCCCGTCGGTTCCCAGTCAGTGCGCGTCGTTTCACACCCGTCGCACCAACCAACCGCCACCACCACCTATCCCGCTCTTTGTTGTGAGTGTATGTGGTGTGCGATCTAAGGACATCGTCGTCCTGACGGCGGCGGCAACCTGTTTTGAGGGCGACGGCCGCGACGCGCACGCGACGCTTCGCCGTCTCGCGAGCGGCGCTCCTCGGAGTCGCGCGAGCGCTAATCGTTATTATATACCCATCTCTGCTATGCGTTCTCGTGCACACTCCTCGTTTCACGTGCTGCCTCCGCTGGCGGCACGTCATCCATCGTGCGACATATGTTCGATCGTCAACACTATCTCGTCGCCGCCCCGACCCACCTTGCCTTTTTGACAATTACTTCACTGTTTTGTGAACGTGTGACGTCACGGCGCCTGGATCTTTTTGTGTTTACTTTTCGGAACGATTTCAAGTAGCCTGAACGCGTGATGAGGATCAACGGCGGAGGGTAACCCTCGTGACCAGCATCACTGCCGACGAAGATCCACCACGGCCGGTTTTGATGAGACGTTTCGACGTTTCGCGAACGCGCCTTATGAACGTTGATATCCGCGTGTTGCACGGTTTTATTTCGTAGTTTCGCTTCATGCTTTTAAATTATCCTGATTAGAATGAAGTAAATAGCCGTAGCTCAGAGCTAATTTCGTATATAGACTTTAATATAATCTAACTCGTTTGTGAAATTTTTCTTTGTTTGAAAAGCTTCTTGCACTTTCTCCTTTGCAAAAGTTCACTAGTGAATTAAAAATATCAGAGTTGAACGTGCACTTTCTAAGCATTTGAGAGTTAATAAGTGTTGAACGCACCGCACGTGATAAAATTTTCTCGAGTGATTCTGTGATTGTTCATTGAAGCACACGTGATGTGCCTTTTTGCGTTTATATTTAGCTGGATAGCGAGGGTTTCTCCGTGTTATTTACACAATTTCTTTGTTTATTTCCATTGAGAAAGTGCTGTTCTGTTGAAGCGTTGTTCCATATGCGTTATGCGTTATTTAGCCATGCAAGCTTGCACACTGCCAACCTCCCCCCCCCCCCCTCCCGTCCTCATTAAGATTTTGTTCGCGCTTTGATGAACTTATAATTATTTGGTTTTTGAGGTTTCTGTCAGGGTAATTCCTACATTCCCATGCTCCTATCTTACTGTGTAATTTACGCACTAAAGATCTATTTTTACCTAGAAATGTGCAGGTCCGGGTGCATCACCGAGATTACCCTTGGTAAACGTTCTAACGTACCCAAATTTGTCCTTTAGCTGGCCCATTAATATGTCCATCCATACACATGACATTGTTTCAACCCAGCTTCTATTTATAGGCAAAAATATCCATGGGTTTCAGGTTACTCATCCCTTCACTTATGGTTCCTGGCATCCAGCAACATGTTTGTTTATCCATGCGTCCTCGTTGTCCATGCCCATTTTCCGCAAGCATCACTGGGACTGGGATTACCCAGGGTAAACGTGTTAACGCTATGCAGATTTACCCATCGTTGACGCATCGACACGATTGCCCTGGACAGTCTCTAAGATGTATCTAGGCTCAGTTGCTTGTCATGATTATGAGGTTACCCATCCTTACAAAGGTACTCACCCTGGCCCTGGCCGTATTTTACTCTAGTGGATCTTCAACGCCAACTTTTGGGAGAAAATTTTGAGAGTGTCCGCACAAATTGGCACCATCAGAATCAACAGGATTTTGGTTCCGACTGTAGTTTGATTAAGACCTTCATGTCAATCAAGGATGTTACTTACAGGAAGCTCCAAATGTTCGCAGTCAAGAGGGACGTGGCCACGACGCGGCTTTAGACAGAGACACAGGCGCTCGGCATGCTGCCACTGGTTGGCTGCAGAGTCAGAGAAGCCAGAGGCAGATAGAGAGCGCCTGTGTCTGATCAAGGAGCCGCGCCGTGGCCACGCCCTCTTGACCGCGGACATTTGGAGCTTCCTGTACGTGTGAGGTAAACTCGAGGTAATTCCTGTGGCTCCCATTCAATCTCCAGGTGAATTCCCGAGTATTCTATTGCAGCATTTACTCTTTTCTTTTTGAATCTAGACATAATTTGCGAGCGTAACACTACTATAGTGATCTCAGCTTTTTTTTTTCAAAGTTTTTCTTTTCACTTCGGACAGGTTGTCCGCGATTGCAAGCCGGTCGTCAACATCTCGGTTAAATTCCAGGTTAATTTGGTGGTTTTCCCTCTCTCTGTATAAATTTGGCTCCACATGAATGCAGTTTACACCTTCCCATCCCTCACACTATTCTGCTGAATTCGGAAACTGCCAACGTAGAATCACTAGGGAGGTCTAGAAGTCAGCGCTTTCTATTCAAGAAAGCAACCACCAACATTTTCTTTTCATGGGTAGGGCTTATTGAGCAGCGTTCTTAGTGTTCTAACTTTCGTGAACTGAAGCAGCAGTTTATGTATAGTAAACTTAGTGATGGCCGTTTTGCTCGTACATATTGAAAAACGACCATGTCTGACTTCCCATGAGCGATTGGATTCGATCAGGATGCGGCCGTTTTTCGATAGGATTGTTCCACGTTGAATGACATGTTGTCATCACATGACTGAGATATGAACAGTCCAAAATTGCGAGAACTAAAATGTCCAGTTTAGGGTTTGCGAAACTGGTTTTTCATGAAGGGAGGTTTTTTTAAAGTTCGCAGAACAAGAGTGGTGGTAGTGCGGTTTGATTGTGAAATATCGCGTAATATCGAGCAGTCCGAACGCATGACGCACGCACGCAATCGGTATAAGTTGCACTAGAGAGTTGAATATCGCCCACCTAATGAATAGCACTTCACTGTCTGCTTCAAACCCTTTTGCGCAGTATTTTGGAAAATTTTTCTGTTCCATTACTCGAGTATTGAAATTCTGGGTTGTTCTGAATTTATTTGGCAAAGGCTAGGAAATGGTTGCGTTATTGCTTTTTTTACGAAAATAACATTCAGTAGTGAAGAGAGCGTTATTTGGTTAGGGTTGACATTCCTTTTTGTCATTCATGGAACCTTAACAGCTGTCTTTAGCCTATAACTCTGTCATACTGCTTTCTTTACTTACCTATTATTTGTATAAAATGACATATGTTCGCAATAAGGGAACTTCTTTTTTCAAGTGTCTGAAATAATAGTAGCCCGTTGTGCACAGAATTTCTTCTGTACACTTGTACTACATTGTGAAATTAGTGTAGTTTGACGGAAAGCGCAAGATTAGTGCTTGATGTTTGGAGATTTGCAAGATTTGTTTTTGTTCTCTGCAGCTCAAGTAGTTTACTGTTAGCTGCTAACTTTATTGTTGAGATAGATCGCTGTTGCGGAACTAAGTTTCTATTTCTGCCTGTAATCCTTTTTCTTTGTTCTTTTGTCATTTGGTCTCTAAATTTTTGATGCTTTCGTCTCCGCGGATCTTTCGATTCATTTAAGGAGAATTCATCATCGCTTTTTTGTCGTTAGGATGTGCTGCTTTCGTTTTTATCTATTGAAAGTTGGATCTTTGCAATAGAGGTAATCATCCTTTCCTTTTTAGAACTCACTCGACATGTATTTACATTACAAATGAGTTACGAAGCCGTACCATGTATGTTTCGAAGCTCTGCTCAAAATGGCAACGGTGAAACGCAGTACCTCGGTTTACTTATTCGTCCATCAGCTAACCAACAAGCGCCTAACGTGAGTTCTTTCTTTGTTCTTTTTCTTCGTTTTCTTTGAAATTTTTGGCTTTATTGTTTAAATTTGATAAAATTACCCGTACTTATCTATTAGTTTCCTTCGTGTTTCGCATTTTTTCTTTTGAATTCCTGACTCGTTTTAAGTGGTCATGTAAATATCTATTGAATATTTGATGAGCATTTAGCGTTCTTGATGGCAATTGTGTTATTTTTAGGGTGCACCCGCTGGCACAGTTGTCGGTAGATCAACTACTGGACAGCCTGTGACAGCGTTACCGCCTGGGGCTACTCCCGTCAAACCACCACAGCCACTACTTGTGCAAGGAGTTTATCCTCAGGGAGCGCCAATCGTTGTTCAAGGCGAAACCCCGAAGGTAGGTTGCAGCTTTGTTTTACTTCTGTTCATCAGTTTTTTAAATTTTTTTTTTGAGAAATCGGAGGTGGGAATCAAGAAAGCCTTTATGACTTTACAATTTTGATGTGTTTAGCAACATTCGATCCCTAAAATCAATTTTTAACCATTTTTTTTTTCGAGATGCAGACTCGGGTTCTATGACCATCGGGGTTCCTATTGCACTCTCTATTATCAGTTTTGCCATGAAAAATCTTCCTTTTCTTGGTGGAGATAGTTTAAAAAATGAGACTTTCTCCTGCTGCAAGAAAGCTTGTGCTTGTTCTTGAGGGTGTATTTGGAATTCATATGTTACCCTTGGCAATCTTTAAAAGCTTGGAAGTTTTAAGGTAGTTTTCACCCCCCCCCCCCGCCCCCCCCCCCACCCCCTCTTTCTCCGCAAACTGCAAAAGACGACTGGGCATAATCATTGAAGTGGAGAAGGTCGTTCGTTTTTGTATTTTCTTAACCGTATCGGGTACAAACTTATTTCTCGTCCTATTATGCTCGATGTAATGAAATTGCATTAGGGAGTGTATATTATAACACGCATGCTCAAAGCTTACGCAGTGACGTCAAACATTTATGACGTTCTGTCTTGAAAGCTGTTGCTGGAACTTTTCACTCAGTCTCACAGTCACATTATTAATTATTTGTGCGTATTTTTTCCCTCTGGTGTTGCTGTGGCAACAGACTGTCCGTTTAAAGCGCTAGTTGTTTATTTCTTTGTGGGGAAATCATTACGCAAAGTTATCTAGCTGAGAAATTGAATGTTTCGCTTGTTTCAGGTCCTCGTTCCGGCTAAGGTCCAGGTTCGGCTTCAACAAGGAGGCGATGCATCGGTAGCGATTTCACCAACAGCGTTGCCATCGACGACGTTGCCGATGGCGACTTCAACGATGGCTTGGCCTCAGGCTGCTCCCGTGAAGGCGGCGTTCCCTGCTCCAGTGCACAATGCTTTGTCGAGCCCGTGTAACTCGCAGGTGAATTATTTTTTCATCGGATTTGTGCAATTTATGTCATTCCGTGAACTTTCCATTCTAATTAAACGGTGTACTTTCCAAAATCGAACGTTATTTAGTGCGTCAATGTTTTTTTTTTCAAAATTTAATCAGCCTTGATGTTGGCGACATGGCGTTTGTGACAATGATTTATTGGCGATATTTCGTTCATTATCAAACTGTTCAGTGATAGCAGGGGCAGCGATGGTTTGAACAGGTTTCGTGATTTCTAGAAACGTAAATGTGATTAAGTCAACATTGCTCCTGACAATGTTCCCGTAATTTTGAGTGGGCATTTGGAAGAGAAACGAATAAGTCTTCCTGTTTAGACTTTCAAATTCGTCTTTTTGATTTGAAATATTTTTCACCATGTTGGATAATGTGGTAGGCGTTGATCACTCCTGGTCTGGGATGCGCTACGCTTTTGACTTCAACTTATAATTGCAGAGGCATTGAATGCGTATGTGCCTTTGCTTGGAGAGAGATGGGTTAGTTAGTTGGCCTAAGATGGGCTTTTAAACAGAAAAGGAGTATCACAGGACGACCTAGGCTTTTTTTGACAAGGTTTTTCAATAGATATAGCATTCTCTTTGCTCTAAGTCGCGCCTTTTTGTTTTCCTCTTCTATAGAAGTAGGCCTATTTATATGTGTAGCGGTGGTGAATTTCGGGAAATGCACGTCGGGATTCATAGATGTACAACTTTGCAAAAATTTGCAGGTTAACAGATCAAGTTTGACGTTCTGCGCATCTTTAACCTTGGATGCATCATTGGATGGATAGGTAATCCCATACCCTTGGATATGATTACCCATTGGTAGCAGTTGGGTGTAGACAACATCCCCTACAGGTGAACATGTTGATGGTTGCCAGCCAAAGGGTAGGGTACGTTAACACGTTTACCACGGGTAATCTCAATTATGTAGCCAGGCCATAGTCGCCGTTGGTTGACTCCATTGATTTTTCATGAGTCCCGGTCCAAAACACGTCACTGAAGCGCAACACATTATTGAATTTGCTTTAAATGAGTTGAATATCGCATTATTATTGAACTCATCGGAGGTAGTGGATGAATAATGCCCATTTTGATGATTTTATTAGCAAAGTACAGTTGAGAGGAACGTTTCCATTTCATTCTGTACACCGTTCGCTTCTCTGTTTGTATAGAGAAACGTACGGAGAGAAGAACTAGACCAGAACTCTATTTAGCTTTTCATATTTCATTTCCGTTCATGACTACGCAGAATTGCAACTCTCGCAAATTGTACCGTAATTTCTCTCATTTCCAGCCTCGAAGCCTGTCCGTGTGCTCAGCTTCCCCTCAACTCGATTCATCACCTATGTCTCCGTTGCCAAACATAATTCAATATCACAACCATACAACGCCATCCACGACGAGACCCGGGTTACAGGTGAGCGGAAAGTGTTGCTTTACTTTACTTTATTTATTTATTTACTTTACTTTACTTTACTTACTTTTCAAGAAAATGAGAAATTGAGCTTGACAAGTGAACTCCCTGTTGATAGTAATCGTTCGTTGATGTCCTTTCTCAATGTTCTTCGTCATAGACGCAGGAAATGAAGCGAATTGTTCTTTTTCGTAGGGCGCAAAAATCCGATTGACTAGTAGAGTGTTGATAGAGTGGTTTTTCAATTACCAAAGGCGCCACAACGCTAAGGTTGCTATAACGGCAATCGAACTTGCTTTATAGCTATTGCTTTGCCTCAAAGACTCTTCTGGAACGCACCATGTATTTGTTTGATTTTCCAATACGTGCCTGAACCTCTGCAGAAGCTTGATTGTTCAAGGTCTCGTGTTGATAGAGATTTGTAGCCTGAAACGAAGATCATCGGCTTAGGTCTTCTTATGGTTCGTTTGAATTAGGTTGTCATACAATCTTTCTATTCTTTTTCTCTCTATTCTTCGTCTGATTTTGGCCCATATTTGTGAAAGATTGGGGTTCTGTAGAAACATGGAACTCAAAGTCAAGACTGTGGAGGTTCTGTCCCAACTGCAGATGTAGAAATGGAATAGGTTAATTTGTTCACGTGGTCTTTTAACGGCTTCTTCTTTTCCATTTGATTCTCATCCTATGTTTGCTCTTTCAGAGTTAATGCTAGCGAGAGAGGTACTTAGCATTTGCTAATGTCAAGGAGTCATTGTCGTAGGTTATATCCATAGGCAGAATTGCCGATCGCTGTTTGTACTCTCGCGGAAGTGTTCCTTGTCCACGTATAAGCAAATGATTCTGAATGTTTTTTTTATAGCAGACTTGTTAGAATTTGCAGCTGCGGGTAATTTGTATTTTATTCGTAACTTGCTATAATTATAAGCCCATTTTATCCGCAGAATTTCGGCTGCACTTCCCGGAAACTATAAAGAGAACTTTAATTTGTATGACTTCTTGTGCAGTCATGGGTTTTGAGATGTAATTGTTCAATGAATGGGGATTACTTTTTTATTTCTTTGTGAAATGAAACATTGCGGAGTGCTCACAACATTTTCAATTACTTCCTTGATTGACTCTAACACTTCCCGTGCTAATTTGTGCCTGTGTCTAGGCTGATCCACGATCTGTACGTGTTCCTCCTTCTGGGCAATGGACGGCTCCAGTGAGTGACTCGTCAACGACTCCAGATTCTGGAATTCAATCTGTTCCAGGATCACCACCGAGTAGCCATCCATTAACACCGCCCACAGTGAGTTGTACTCAAATGCCTTGCTTTTTTTTTCATCACATGGTTTCTTCTTTTAATCGTTAGTAGTAGTCTAATGAAGTTAATTGCCAACAGAGCACAACATTTCACAGACATTGCTCTGATAAATCATTAATACGTAATTTGAAAGTGATTTGTAGTTCTAGAGTAAGCAACAGTTGGGCATACTGAGGGATTGAGATGTTTTGCTGGGTCATTACTACGAAAAATTTTGGGACTATTTTACGACATTGGGTCTTGTACACTTCACTTCGAGCAGTTTATCTCGAGTTTACGTTCCAGCAGTGTATTTTTAGCTTGTACATAATTTGGAAATAAAACCAAGCGAAACTGCGAGAGAAAGTTGCTGTTGCACCGAAACTTCTTAACTTTCTCTGCCCTGGGGCATTCTTGGGTTTCAAAGTTTTTGAAGGATGAAATGTGATGAAATTCAGCGAATTGAACCACGAGCGTTTTGCTGTTGCGGCTGTTGCTAAATTACTTTAGCTTGTTCAATGAGTTCTAAATAGAACATTGGTTTTTTTAGGGAAAAAAGTGAAATATCCTATTTGCGTCATTGTACTTTCCTTATCTACGCACTGGTTTGTCGTTTTGCAGATGCAGTTGGAGGGTTGTGATTCGGTGTGTGAAGAGCGTTATGACAACGATGAAGATTTTGCGGATATGCCACGTCTGATTCCGGCTGACCAGGAAGAAGAACCGCAATGCAGCAACAGGTGAGCATCAGAGGAGTAATTACTGTTTTTATTTTGTAAAGTGATTTCCCCTGAATCGTTGTCGATGTAATGCTTGGAAACGACCAATTACCTGGTAGTTCCGTTTTTCACTCTTTCGCGAAATCGTGGAAGCATTAGTTTTCTTTTATGCAATTTGCTCTCACAAACAGTGTTTGGGAATGAAATCACTTTCATTGATTGAAATTTGCAGTAGTCGGGAAGGAGTAAGAGTTATTATCGATAGCACACGCGATAATTTTCATGTTTGAAGTTCCGAGTGCTTCGAGATGTGAGCAGTAGTCCTTGTGATTCTAGGAAGATTGCCCGGCGAAGGCATCAACGTCCCCAAGCTATGAGAGGGTTTATGAATATCCCTGTAACCCCAAGATGACTTCTAGCATAAAAGGGACTGTTTTTTTCCACCTCCTTCATTGAAGTAAAACTTGTTTTCCATTTTTATTTCAACCGATTAGAGTTTACCATACTCGCTCCAATAGGTCATCGTTTTTAAATGGAACAAACAGGGCTCCTAGAACAGTGGTATATATAAGTTCTGGTAAAACTGATCGATGTTTCCGTAAAACCTAGAAATACAGCTGACCATTTCTTAGGGGTGCTGCTTTTGAAGTTGTTTTGTTGTGTTTGAATTACTCACTAGTTCCTCATTATCTGGTTTCACGCAGAATTCACTATTGTTCCTGTGGCTGAAGGATTGCTGTGCTCAAAAAGAGTCTATACCACTGCTCCCTCTACTTATTTATTTATTTACCATATGTCAACTAAAATGACGTGCGAAACTCAGTCGGAACAAAATCGCCTAGGTGACAAGAAAAAAGCGGGGGAAAAGGAATGAACTCGGAAGATTACTGGCGGAAGGGAGAGAAAGCTCTGAAATCTATTGTCCTAATTCTAAAAGAAATTGTGTTGTCTACTTTAATTTAGAATCTCAAAAATCTCTTTTTATGCGTCTACGGAGTTTTTTCAACTACTTCTTTCTCAATTCATTATTAATTGGTTTCAATTATTTTGTTAGTTTAGTTAGTTTCATTACTAGTTAGTCAGTAGTTAGTTAGTTACTCATTAGTTATTATTGCTGTAATTGTGCCAAGCTCTTATTTCAGCTGTGTGTCCGTTCGCGAAGACGTAGCGTCAGCTCATGGATCCGAATGTGAAACGGCACCAACGCCTTCGATTTCTATCACGACCACTATGGACACCAAAGAGATCGTCGAGCAACTGATTATGTTGGATCCGCAAAAGGCAAATGTCATAGCGAATCTTATAAAGCGACGTCAATCAAGCAATAAGAGGAGGAGCACGAGCAAACAGGTGAGTGCCTAGGGAGATTTCTTCTTCTTCCTTTCTTGTTGGCGTCGTAGTCATTTATTTATTATAACCTTCTCGGCTCTTGATTGAAATTAATAGCTGAAGTATATTCTCAAAGGTGACAGCTCAGGAAGTCCTCATGACGTTTTGCACCTGAAAATACAGCAACACTCATAACTCTCTCTCCCATTACGTCTAGACAAATCACGTTTCTAGATTTTATTACGTTAATTTGAACCCCTAGTGGTAGTGCTCTCACGTTTTTCCTGTTTTATCCGGGAAAGTCATTGCCCGTGGTAGCAACTCTTGGAAAGTGCAAGATTTCAAGTGGTGATGTTATCTGAGTTAATCATTAATATCTTCCGTTAGTGTTTCTGCTAATCATCAATTTTTGTTGCTTTTTCTCCTAACACTTAGGGTGGATAATATGCATCTGCTTAATTTTCACTCTGTTTCTTTTCAGGGTTAGAGGAGCTGTAGAGATTTCATAGTTATATTGATTTTTCGGGACCCCTAAATAATCTAAATTTTAATAAATTCCAGGAGAATTCATCAAAACGAGGTCGACCTGCCAGCGCTGCCAGCGCTGCAAGCGAGGACGCGAAGAAAAGCGAAGAAGAACCGAATCCAGCGTCTCGTGTCACCACCAGAAGCACATCCCGAGCGTCGTCTTTGAAGGACGGGCGCACGTCAACTTCGAGCATGATGAAG
Organism: Ancylostoma caninum; assembly: GCA_037903475.1. Lineage (NCBI taxonomy): Eukaryota > Metazoa > Nematoda > Chromadorea > Rhabditida > Ancylostomatidae > Ancylostoma > Ancylostoma caninum. Next base: position 63,534 of record JBAJFG010000320.1, read on the forward strand.
CTGGAGATTTCTCCAGTATGTGTCGACGAGACAAAGGATGTCGCCTCCCAGGAGGTTTCACCTGTTCCTTGTGCACAGAATCCCACAGAATCTCCGTCATCTGAAGAACGAAGATCTGACACCAAATCGTCAGTGGATGAAGTGGAGGTGCGGAAGATGTACAGAGAAGCTGTGAAGAGAATGCTACGCGAGAAGGTGTCTCTGTTGCTCGAGTCGACCATTGTTGACCTGCAAGGCCTCCATATTGGTCTCCGAGAACGACATGATCGAAAAAGTAGTAAGGAGCGCAAGAATATGTGGGCTGTGAACTGGGACCATGTGAAGAAGAGGAGAAGGAAGGACGAGGATCGAAGAAGAACCAGCGAACGAAGTGGAAAAAGGAAGGAGGTGGTCTCGAAGAGACAAGACAAGGGACAGGCTAAACAGGAACATCGGGAGGAGAAGACGGATGATGCAGCGTCGCAGCCTCTTGAGAAAACTACGGAGAAACGTGGGCGAAAGAGGAGAAATGACAGTGTGGAGAAGGAGAAAGAAAAAGAGAAAGAAGAGCCAAGAACGTGAGTTCCTTTTGTTTTGGATTCCCCATTTTTTTATATTTCGTAACCCCTTTTTTGGGTGCACATGCTTCTTTGCAGTTTGATGCTAATTTTATATATTTCAGCCGTTCTGCTCACTCGATTCCTGCGAAAAGAACGTCATGCTGTGAAACACCGAGCCAACCCAAAAAGGAAAAGGAGTACGAAGAGATCGCTCGAAGTAAGTTGGTCCAGGGTTTACGCTGCTCTGAGGGAATAGCCGCAAGTAATCGTGCTTTTCAAGGTGTTGCCGTTGGCTCGTTGCCCGAGTGGGAGTCGCCAGTGCTGTCGTGCGGTTGCACGCGTGGTGCTTGCACTTCGGATTCTGAATGTGTGAACCGTGCACTATGCGTGCAATGTCCTCCAGGATGTGCTGCTCCACTATGTGCCAATAAGGTAAGAGATTTGCGTTCTTTTTAATGCTTCTTTGACTAGCATATATCTTTTGTGGCTTCAATGAGCTCGATTTCAGAAGTTCTGGAAAGACGACGCGCTGAAGTCCTTGATCGTGGGTGGAGCGAAGACTCGCAAGATTCTTCGCACCAAACAATCTAGGCGGGCTGGAGATTTTCTGGTATGCCATTGTTTTTCCTTTCTTCCTTCAAGTATTTGTTCTAATTGGGTGTTGTAGGGAGAGTTTGCTGGTGAAGTAGTACGTTATGAAGACGCGAGGAAACGCTGGGAAACGTATTCTAAAACGGACACGTCACCGGTAATCCTCTGTTTGACGTCACGCCTTTTTGTTGACGCCACTGTGCGGGGCAACGTCACACGTTATGTGCGTCATTCGTGTAAGCCTAATGCAAGGCTGGAAGTATGGTGAGTTTTTTAAAATTCATTAATGTCCGAAGCTAACAAGATTATGATTATTGGTTTTTTTTTTCGACTCTTGACTAGGAAGTAGTTTTTAGGTCAGTCAACGGCAATTATCGTGGTGGTTTATTTGCACTCGGTGACATTGCCTCAGGAGCGGAAATAACCATTGATATGAATGGTCTACTTCCGACGAGTAGAAGTTGTCACTGCAGTGCAAGCGATTGCCGGAAGAGGGTTGTTATGACGAGGAATGCGGTAAGTCGTCCTTATTTTCTTTTTACCTTCCGTTCTCAGAGGTCTCATGAAATTGTTAGACTGTTACGTATGATAAGGTAAATGATATGAGAGCGTGCAAGGCTAAGGCTAAAAAGGAGGAGTATATAAAAAGAGAGGAACCATCTTATTCCTACCATTAAACGGACTGTGATGAATCAAGGCTTGACAGGCTTCGAATTAAAAAAAAGAATGAAAGGCTCTATTTACCGGGAAATTTGTTGTGAATAGTTCTAACTGAAAATCTTAATAATAACAGAAATGAATTTTCTAGAGTTTTGGAAACTTTCCGTCATGTCGGTTTCAGGGGGCTTGTTGTTGATTTGGGTAGTAATTTAAAGGTTTGCTCATTTCAGCATATCGCCTCCGCTGGTGACTTGTCTATAAATGAGGAACGTGTTGTACGTAAACACCAAGTGTTCCTGGTTCGAAATAGACAGCACTGTATCGCTCGAGCCGTTGCATCAGGTACACCTTTCATTTCTAGACTTTTACGTTTTTTTTTTCGTAAAGCAGATTTTCTCAGGTAAGATCCGATTATTTTGAGTGCTCACCTATCAGTTTTTCATCACTCCCATTGTTGTTTTTGGTTAAGCATCGGATGAAATGTTTTTCTTTACTAGAACCTTCCTTCGCATTCAGTTTGAAGTTTGCCAGTCACTAGGCAGTTCAGTTAAGGGGCAGTGAATTGATATAACTGTTGGGTGTTAAGGTTAACTGCTTGCCGCCGCGATTAGCATGCGATATTTTCCGTCTTGTGGTTTTTCTCATCTTTTTTTTGGCGTCGTTTAAGGGTCAACATAGGGAAGGTGTCTAATATATGTATCTTCCTGGGATACCGATAGCGCAGGCTTTGCCAGCTCAAAGTGAACCAAAATGAATAGCTGAAATATATTATAGTGACAGTGAGAAAAGTAGTATCGATTGCTACGTTTCATCGTCTCGGCTAGCTTTCCTCTAGGTGATCGCCGCAAAGTCTGAGGAGACGTTAAACTAGGAGATCTCAGTGTTTTACTGAGTAAATTAGGGAGCGCAAACATTTCCTCGTGTTATTAAATTTTTCTTGACAATGGATTTATTTCAGGTCTTCGTGGCTCATTTGACCCGTCCACTTCCCAAGTCGATGGACTACATAAAATTCTCAAGGGGATTGTTTATCGGTATGTTTTCATAGGCTAATCATTATAAAATTTCTGTTTCTTTGCAATAGTATCGATTCCCCTGGATTCTTCAGTTTCTTCTGTCAGGACATACGCGTTAAGATTCTAAATGTGTGGTGTGAGGGATCTATGGAGTATAAAAGCTGTATCAGTAGTTGTCAAACCCTTGATTCTTGTCACACATTCACTGGGGTGAGGTTGAGATGAAATTTAGTGTTTCCATTGTGTAACATACCTTTTTTGGTATGATTTTTCGGTAACTTCTAGGTGAATCTTGACCTCGGCTAATTGTCTTACGTCTTTTTGTCTGGTGATCTTGCTACTTTCGATGTTTCTACTTGTGAATCACAGAAATGGGAGAGATAGAAAGATGCCAGCTTCCCAGGGTGATTTAGTTGTAGTTATCCTGGGCTCGTAAGTGCATAAAAGATTGTTGAAAGTAAAATTTCTCTCCAAGTTGCTGGAAATGCCATCAAATCCACCTGTCATGTGCGTCATCGTTGTTTTAACTTACATATGGAAGTTGTTACAGAGTGCGTCGAATTGATGGTCATCTTCCGCTAAAAGCGACGGCTGGCTACCACCGTGTTCGTAGAGTACTGCAAAGTGTTGAAAGGCGGCGATCGCAGTTGAACAAGGCGGAAATTGCTGCTGCTTTCGACACTGAAATGACAAGATGGCTCGATGAACTTGCTGATGATGATTTCGACAGAGCTTACGCGTGAGTTTACGTTTTTACTCACTTGCGAGACGTAATCTCTCATATTTCTTTTTTTTTCTTCGTAATTTCTTAGTTCCACTGATAAACGAATGAATAGATGTATAAATAAGTGAATGTTTTTCGTTTCTAGCGCTCTGCGTGGTCGTTACCTATTCGAGGGTGGGAAGTCTGAAAAGGAGGAGAAACCAAAGAGAGATAGGAGAAGAGATGGACGCCTGGTTAACCAAGACACTAATCTGGAGTACATCGATTCGTCATTTCGGGTTAGTGCCGTTACATTTTCGGCTGATCTATGGTAAAATTTTGTTTCTGGATTAAGCCCTTTACCTAGAAGGATTTATCAAACGTCAAACTCCTATCCCTGCTATGGCCAAGGGAGGTCCTGTGACCATCCTTCAAAATGGCCTTCAGAAGTCATATTGGCACATTATACAGTAGTCAATTACTGTTTGGGCCCAGTAATCCCATAGAGCTTTGTTGTTGTTGTTGTTGTTAATGTAGTTATAGCAATGTGGATGTTGTTTAGGTTGGCGGCTATGATCCTGACGCCGTTTGGCCTGAGGGAAAGGCGAATGAAAAAGACGATGCGGTTGGTATTCAATCCTTTTTTTAAAACTTTCCTCGTAGCCTGCGATTGCTGCATACCCCACATTTATTGGTTTCTTCTCAGGTGCGCTGTGTTTGTGGTTCATTAGAGGAAGATGGAGAGATGACACTCTGCGATACATGTAACTTCTGGTTACACAGTGAATGTCTGCAAGATGTTGACCAGGATAATGTGAGTTGCTCTTCCTAATTTGCAATTCACCTCACTTTTCATACCTGTTGCTTCTGTATTATTAGTTTTTTGTTGCTTAGGAATACAAATGCCAATTCTGTCGCGGAACCATAGACGGTGGTCGACCTTGTAGCGATGTTGTGCTTGCCAAGCAACCTGAAATTCGATTATATGGCTGCAGTTACTACAAGGTGTGTGTTGAATTCTTCGTGTTCACCTTCAACATTTTTAAACTTACATGAACCATTTTAGTTATTAATGTGTATGATCTCTTACACTGGTTGCTAGCGAATTTTTGCAGGCCCTGGTAAACAACCGCTCTATACAAGTTCGTCTGAATGAAACGGTTCATGTGAAAAGAACAGCTGGTGATGATGTAAGTCTACGTCCTTTGCACTTTCTTAACTGTTTTGGGGTTTATATTACTTACCATTTAACAAGTATTGTTTAGCATAAGAAAATCCTCAAAAAGCTAATGGATGTAAGTGAGAAGAAGAAAAAGAACGAAAAGGAGGAAAAGTTTGAGGATATCCCGTCGGCAAACAATGAACCGCTCCCACATGAGACGTTTCATCGGAAGGTATGATGCTCCATTTGTGACGGTTCCCTCATAATGCCTATTTTTGCTGGTTTGACTTGGTTTTGTGGCGTTATCTAAATACCATTTGTTCTAGGATTTGCGTGTGTTCCGTGTGGAGCGACTCTTCACTGCTCCTGGTGGACATCGTTTCGTGTTTGGTTTCTACTATGCTCGGCCTCATGAAACATTTTGCGACTCGCAGAGGATTTTCCACAGAAATGAGGTAGGGGCATTAGAACACAAAAAAAAACATACCATTTACACCAAGCAAGCCCTTCCTAAGGTACTGATCTGCTTGAAATTTGTATTGTTTCTTGATTGGAGGGGGTTTAAGCATTCACCTAATCTTTCTAACATGTAGGTGTTCGCTACGCCACTGTATGATACGCTTCCGTTGGATGCTGTGGTAGGAAGATGTGCGGTTTTGGATCCATCAGTGTGGTGCATAGGAAGACCGACTGTGCCGGAGTTCAAGGTGAGATTTTGGAAATTGGGTACATTCTCCTGGTTTCTTCGATCCAGTTCCAGTATGTAACCATTCTCCATGCACATTTGTTTCTACTTGTTTTGCCTTTCGATGCACTTTATATTTTTACGATGTGCTCTTTTGGCGAATTTGAAAAAAAAATTATGGAATTTTTACTTGCAGTACAGACTATTTTCTCTCTTCGTTTTTCTGTATACTCAGAAATTTCAAGGTAGAAGATCTATGTTGAATGGGTTCTCACTCTAGGAAGCCGATGTATACCTCTGTGAGTATCAAATCGATCGCAATCAGAGGAGTTTTGAGAAGATTCCGAGCAAGAACAGATATCCAATTAACACGCAGCCCTATGTGTTTCGGAAATTCGAAGAGCCAATCACAATCAAGCGAGACTTTACGGTTGGTACATTGGCTCTATTTCCGTGGCTCCACCTGGAATGTATTCATTTCAGCCCTTCATCGTTGATCCGACTTGTTCTCCTTCAAAATCGTCAACAAAGCTGGACAAGGAGGCGCATGATGCTGCGTATTTGAAACGATTTGTAAGTTTTTAAGTATTGTTGTTGAAGTTTTTGATGGTGACTGCTGGATGCTTTCTGCTCATCTTTCGTTGTCACTTACATGCGCACTTTTCCAGAAATCCCGGAATCTTGCTGCAATGGTGGAGAAGCTCTCTGAGCCGCGGAAAATTAGCAGCTCTAGCAAAGAAGGAGAGAAGAGAGAGAGGCGCCACAAGAAAAGCGACGCCAAGTGAGCTGTGGATTTTTGGAGAGCTCCAGTGCGACGTTGAATGTTGTGATAAGGAATTATTTGATTCCATTGTTCAGGTTTTAGTCCCGGTTTAATGCATTTTTTCTTATTCCTGTTACTTTTTCTTCACAATCGTTAAGCAAAAGTTATGCAAGGAAGTTATGCAAGAGTCAGAGGGCCTGCAAGATTATTTGGTTGGAATTACGCTTCCTATACTTGGTTGGTATTTCCTGTCTCAGACAGTGACCATTACAGGCTTGCGGAGACGAAACTTGTGAACTTCCTGGATTAGTTTTTGCTTACTTTCGAGAGTATTTTAATAGAATCTATATATAAAGACTACAAAAACGATGGTTGGGAAGTGCCAAGCTCGCACCTTTCTCTGGAACTCCGCTATTTTTTCTTACAAAGATCGATATTGCAATTTAAACACAAAAACGCGAATTTAGCATTTCCCGAAAAATTGTTCGTTTTTTTTCGATAAGGTCACATGGCCGGTTCCGGTGCATTTTTTTGTTTCTGTTCAACCTTCATTATGTTTCACATCATTCCTTTCAATCCTTTTATTCTTCGCTCGTTGCCGTTGCTGTTGAAGCTGTGATCACATACGAATTCCTGTCAAATCAAATATCATACAAATTGTGGATTAAAATCCTGTATGTGATTTTCTGGGCTTGACTATCCTTTTGTTCCATATCACGCTTTCGAAACGGCACGATGCGGTACGTTGCGCTTAGCGCTACTCTCATCTTTCAACATGTTTTTGTTCTCATCTAGCACCTCAACTCACCATTGCATTCTCGTTCAGCCAAAAACCTCCCAAACGTTATGTGTCGGTAACACTATGCTAATCATCGTAGTCATATGCGCCAAATTCATTCAAGTGTTGCTGTATTGTACAAAGTACCCTTCCTATCGTTGCTTTTTTTTCTGGTGTAGTCTATGTTGAGTTGTTCGATGATGGGCGGAGCCTATTGTGACGATCGACTCGGTTGTTGTATTCGACTACACATTTTGTTGTATGTATAGTTTTGGAGGGAAACATTCTCTATCGAGGAGCAGCCAGCTTCGTTTGTTCCTCTGCTCCTCGATGCAAATTCTTGTTCTATCGATATGTTCGGTTCGAGTGCAGCTTTGTGGCTTCTAGAGATATAGTGCCTGCATCTCGTGTTGAGTTTATGATCCTCTGTCTGTAAGCGCGTTATCGTTGCGATTTTTTTGTGTGAAACGCAGCGATTTCGTCGAAGTACCTAGTGGACGTGTTTCATCTGTGTTTTCCCATGCATTAACCATACTTCGCGGCAGTTCCATTTATGATACGGATACGAATGATGGTGTTATTTGATTTCCTTTTAAGATGTCTATGTGTGTGACATAGAGTATAACATACTTATGAAATAAACATTATTATTAGCGTTGCGAGACATTTTAGTACATATTTTATGAAAAAAAAAGTGAAGAGGAATGAAAACTTGAGGCAATAGGATAAGGTGGGAGAGGCGGCATGCTGCTGCACATCCATGAGCTTGTCATGGAACGCCTACAGATGTTGCTGTACATATTTGCTGTGTTCCGTGTTAAAAGGTTTGAGTAAATTGTTTATTAACTACTAGCGGTCGTCAACGAAAATTTGGAGTTGGAAGTTGGATGGAGTGAATAGCTACACAAAAGACAAAACGTGGGTTTAGGTATATGCAGAAAATAGGGGGCGGTGCTGACCTAGTTGAGAGTTTGCAACAGGGAGCCCCATGTGTAAGGCGAAGGTGACAGTTATGAGGTGTGCTCATGAAGTTGTCGCACTTCTCTCGCACGTCGCTCGCACCTATAATTGTGGGTATCTGTAAGAGCTGCCCATACCGACATCAGCTGTTACCAGCTAAGGTAGGCAGTCTCACCAGATCGAGCCTTGCCGCCATTAATATCGCGCGTCGCCCGCGGCAGAAATTGGAGAAGTGTACAGAATACGCGGACACCGCAATGCGGTTAGGGTAAAGTGCTGTTATTGAAATGATGCGGAAACCTTATTCACCCATGCTAACATAAAATCCGTTGCTGGTAGTATTTATGCAATATTAAAAGCATGAATATTAAAGAAAAAGTGAAGGCTCTGCGTGAGTGGTGTGCCCGTCTTACTGGTCGCGGGAAATACTGCTGTATGCGCAGTGTTGGCGGTTCAGTTTTCTGGCAGACTTGCATTCACAAGCCATGACAGTTATAAACGGACCTATGTCAGTACCAGCATAGCAGTCGTACCGTGTTTTTATGCAGCACGCTATCACATCACAATAACCCAGATACTGTGCAGCTTGCATGTGTTCAAACAAGGAACAACATGGAGCAGTGATTGATATGGTATAAGGACAACACAATATGAAATATATGAACTATGCGTTATGCAGAGCATAACGTTGAGTGCTTTTATTTCACTCAGAGTTAGAATCTTATACGTGTGGATGTATGGTTGTTTGTCGCGAATTTAAAAATGGTTGGTATATGAGCTGAGAATATAGCTTAAGTCATTCTGATAATAAGAAGATTTGCGCTTTCTGGTGCACTACTTCTTATTTCAAGGTTTAGTTTATTAGGGCTAAGTCTGAATGTAAAATTGTTGGTAAAGAGATGGGAAAATTGCCATTTTTACCAACGGTTTACCGCTGGATCACCAACGGAATAAAACTCCTACCAAGCAACATTGAGAGCTGAAATCTCACAGGACTATAGAGCTTGGCTTCCTCTTCAAGAATTTTTAAAGGTTTTGTCAGCTTGAACGTTCACATGGGAAAACCGTTGAAAAAAAGACCTAATTTTTAGCAAGTTTGCGAATATGGTATTATTATGGGGAGAGTGACTGCAGAGCAACTTTGTAGGGAGGAACCGCTTCCACACATCACAATAAAGGTAGGTTTGCTCTTTCCTAGGCGTAAGATCGTTTTTCAAAAGACCTGATTTTAACAGTTTTTGAGTGGCAACATACCTAAAGTTTAGCGAAATTTACAATAATGTCATATTATGTCTCATCACCATAAAAAAAGTTCCAGCAAATGAGAAGCAGTGAGATTTACATCTTGATAAGGCTTGACTCTGGAAGAGCGTGTTCACAGCTTTGAGGCACCACGTGCTGTCAGAACGTCCAAGGACACTTAAGAAATTGCATTTTGAACTGATGATTAATGGACCCTAGGATTGCTTCTACAGTCAAATAAAAGGTCAAAACTTGAGAAGAAAATGCTCACTGATGATCTTACTCTAGTTATACTTGGTTATGCTTTAATTATACTTGGTTTTAGAAGAAAAAGTGTATGTTTAAGTGTTGACAAAACTGCCACCACCGCGAGCAATCGAACTAGGGTCTCGCTAATGAAAAACGGAACTTCCCTATCTTGTTGCTGTCATACTACACCCCCCCCCCCCCTCCCCAGGTGACCCCTCCCCTCATTACCATCGTGCGCTTGACCCTGACCATGATTTGGACTTTAACATGCTGAGGTTTTTTTTCAGCAGAAAGATTCAACATCATTCGTAGTTTGCAGTTATATGATTGGGTAAAAAAATTAACTGGTTTGTGCCCTTTCCGTAGGAGTCCGTTATTATTATAATTCGAATTGTAACGGTCTTGATTATAGCGTCAAACGAAACTCGGAGAGCAGATGTATGGTTAATTCGTCTTGAAGTGATATCGTATCGTCTTGCACGCCCTAGTTTTGTTAATGTGTTAATGAGCTGTTTTGTTAAAGCCCTAGTTTTGTTAATGTTAATGAGCTATCGCAACTCTTGACATGGACCCGTAAGGCGGGTGTCAGACAGTCCAAGCCCGCACACTCCATGTTAAGATTTATTATATATTCTGTCTCAAGGCTCGCAGTGCATTACTCATCCTCCCGGGTATTGTACCTCAACTCGTACATGGTTTTCTGTTGGACCCCTCTTCCAAATCACATGCGATCTATCAAGTTTTTCTTCGAGGCTCGGAAGGAGTAAAGGCATGAATCGCTAGGTTTCGACTGTTTCATAAATTCCCACGATGGTCTGTGCTTTCTTGTGTGCATGTTTTTCTTTCAAATTTCTTTTCATACTTGTTTTTACTTATTAACATTATTTACATGAGACGTCCGACGCTGGTGGTAAAAAAGTTACAATCACAAATACGTAGAAGTACGTATCCGTCTAGGGAGTTATCATCATTTGAGATAGTTTTCAGGTAAGATTGATTAATTGACTTCTATTTTCGTTCTTTTTTACATGTTTCTACAATAGTTTATACTCCAACTGTTTGGTATATTTCCCAGATTTTATTGTTGTTGTGAGCGCGCACTACTACTGAGTGCATATGATAAACGTGTCACTGCCACGATCTCACCTTTGAACCAGGCCACGCCACGCCTGTCAAATGCCAGGATGCTAGACTGCTCATCTCATTTCGATGAGACCCTTTGCCTACCTTTATTTATGTGCCTACCTTTATTTATGCTTGCAAAAAGAAATACAATAGATTGCACATGGAATGAGGCGATGACACGAAATGGAGGTCTAAGGAAATGGCAGATCCTTCGGTTCGCTGGCGCATGGACGTGCCATAACGCTCACCTATCTGTCCTATGAAGTTACGTTTGTGCACTTTTCCCTAAGATACGCATCGAATTAAATGTTGAATTAATGTTGAGAATTGAATTGATGTGTTGCTGTTTCGCATGTAGTGAGAAGCATGCCACTCATTTAGACCGATGCCTTAAAAAGAAGGAAATTCTCATCAGTCCAGTGTGTTTGTCGTGTTTTTCAGCAGTCGACTCTAAAGACGGGTCAGCTTAGAAGTAATTTCGCCTTATTTCTGACTTCCGATATGTAGCGAAAAAGAGCGCAACTCGCATTGGACAAGGCTACGTTTTGAGAACCCTCGTCATCTCGCGAATTCTATTTTTTTCGATGATCGATCTACAGCCGCTCTCCTTTATGCTGATGATACCGGTAACCGAGTAAGTGTTGCCACAAGATCTTCGCAGCCGTTCCTAGAAGAAACTTCTATAGCCTTAGTTTCCCTTGCCCTTCACGATTACTTTCACATTTTTTACTTGTATTACGTTTTCTAGTCGTTCACCTACTCGGCGATAATCTTTCCCATTACAATTTATCGTTCACTTACTCAGTGATGATGTTCCACTTTACAATTACTTCCATATTTCTTCTTTGTATTACGTTTTCTATTCGTTCACTAACCAAATTCTCGCGGTGGAAAAGAAAATAGCTCTTCCGGATCAACACCGCAGCTGATTCTCTAGAAGAGGCGCCGATGGCAACTATCATATCTCAGATACCGAAGAGAAAATGCCGGCTTCAAGACCGAGCCATTCTCAACCTCTCATAAGCTAAGGAAAAACGTAAAAATGACCGTAGAGAAAGTCCCCATCACGTTTCTTCCCCTTCAACCATCACGTCTCTCATGACCTCATCTCTCAATTTTCAAGCTCATCATCCTAACCACAAGATCACGACTGAAAATTGGTATTTCAGAAAAAAATGTCTTTCGAGCTCATCAAAATGCCCGGACTTTCCGATAGTGATGTGGAATTCTATTTCGAGCCTGGGAAGTCTAAATTTGACGTGTGGAAAACAACGATCATTTCAGAATAGTACCACGTTGTTTAATCACCAACACGAGAGAAATTCTGCATCACGCATAATAACGATCTTAGAATCTTTCAATAATAACAAAATTCAGAAATAACGCGATAAAGAGGCATGGGGTTTGTTGCGCGAATAGTTGAGGAGCAAGCAGCCAGGATCAGCAATTAGGAAAAATTACGAGAGCTTCGTAAGCTCGTTGCCGAATCCAACACTATTGTCGCCAACAAGCCCGCTAAAGCCGATGATTCAGCAGCGCCAGTACAAATGGGTCCAGCAAGAAGATCAGAAGTTCCATCCACCTACAAACCGATGGCTACAGCTAAATGTCACGTTCCCTACAGTCTCTCTCGATTCTGTCATTTTTGTGGTTTGAAAGCTTCTGCGATAGTTGCTGCTCTATTTTGAATCAGCTCCAGCGGGCCGATATTGTCCACGGGAATTGTGTCCAGAGTGTCTGAAGGAACACTCTGTCCTCTGTCGCAAGACCACCCCATGTGCATATCGTAGAGACCTTTTCATAATCCCGCACTATGCCCCAGTTGAATCGCTTTCGAGCAGCGCCCGAAAAATTTACATCATTGCTGGTTTTTGCCCTGTTTTGATGTTTCATTTTTTTACCCTTGAATTGCACTTGATGCATTTGATTTTGTTGACGGGGCAACAACTCCTGATGAACAGGTATATCACGGCCCTGATCGAGTCCACTCCCCAAAGATAAGTCCAAGAGTCTCAGCACCCACAACGCTTCAGAAATTTTCCATGCAAAAAATCAAACTACATCTTCTGCCCGGTCGGCGAAAACCGGGACAACCGTCGTTCCTGAAGGTGCCCCAGATATCTGGACACCGTTCCTAGGGGGGGGGGGGGTTCAAGCAACTACTCTGGGTATGTGTCATCGTTGTCTCAATCCGATGCACTAAGACGCCCATTTGTAAAGTGTGAGAATTACGGCCTTTGCCACAACTTCGTATTCTGCCATAACAGAAGACTCCAGTTGCCTGCAAAAAGTCACTACCGGCACTAGACCCTACTCGATCCTGTTGCTGTCGTCTCGAGCCGCGCCGTATCCTGTCGTCAATCCGCAAACGAGTCGCCTTCCATGAATCTCGGACTAGGTAGCCTCGGCGGCGAAGATATTGGCGATTTCCGCGCTTTGTGACCACTCGGTTTTCTTGGGCGGCACAGGCCCTTGAGGAGCGTTAGTGAAACACGCAGGACTGTGAACACGAAGGACTGTGAATGTCAGGTACATCGTGAGCAGGTGTCACAGTCCTGTTGGAGCGTGACATTCCTTCACTCTTATATAACGTTTTATTTTTGCTTTTTCTTCATTTATTATTACACGTGACCTTTTCTAGTCTCTGTGATGATTTTCTGACATTTTTTCCATTTTTTCATTGTCTTCTACCGTAAGGTCTGTTGAGTCACTTTTCTCCTCTGAATTTTGCTAGGGATTATACTACTCTCAATTTTACTAGCTCTTTAATGCAATTGTATCACTCCGAAATTACCTGCTATTTTAGCCTAAGGTGTCGCAACCACATATTAATGTTCTATTTTGATTTTTATGGTGTTTCGAGCGTATATAGGATTTTTCAGACGTCATGTCCAGCTACAAACACAGCATGGATATCATCATCTGTGTTGAAGAGCAGAGAGGCATCTAGAACGTTCCCGACGGGTTACAGCGGAAGAACACCGCATGGGTGGAGGTGATAGGGAAAAGTCAAGCGAAGAAGCATAACTGCGAAGTGAGTTGCAGGTGTTTGATCGTCTTGATACTGCGACAATTGCTTATTCCTTTTTTAGATTCTTTTCAATATCAATTTTCTCTTGCCTGAGCGGCGAAGATCAAACGGATATGGAAAACTCTTCGAAACACCTTATTTAGATGCTCCCCTTAGTTATTTTTTTCCGATTTTAGACCACGGCTATCGAATTTCGCCGCAGCCAGAACCTCGTCTTAATTCCACATTTCTTAACAATAACACCTCCTCCATAGCTATAGCCCTCACGATGGAGGTGTTACCGTTCTCCACCCGTTTTTGGGAACGCCAAGGATGAAGAAGAAGACGGCGCTGCAGGGAACTGGGTAAAATGTCAGAAAAATTTGTTCATTCAACATATTCGTTCAACCACTGATTTATTGCTGAATACATTTTTCTGCGAGAGGCAGACAGGCGTCGACAAGGTTCGGCTGACTATGGAGGCACCATCCCAGCATGTGCTTGATAAATTCGAGCCTATTGGTATAAATATTCCACAACATTATTGATGTTTTATGTGCACAACTTTCATTCCCAGGTACTTTCTTGACTTCGTGCTTGCAGGAAGCGCCTGAGGGCTACTGCGAGGATGAAAGCGATCACCAACACTTCTTCGAGCCGGTGATTTTTGTGGAAGAGCTACCTTGATTATTATATTAGTTATCATTGTATACAATTCTACTTCGTCGAAGCGTTTTATATATTTTCTCGTTGTGATGAGAACAATCTTGTTAATCTTATTTTTACCATTGTTTTATAGATACACTTCACATAAGTTTGAAATATTTGTATGCTTCTGTTAGCGACGCACGAGGTTGTCAAACTTCTTTATTGGCCGACGTTTCGGCGACTTCGCCTTCGTCAGAGCCTGAAAGAGTCGAGTCGATCCGTTAAAGTACTCGGACAAACACCTCCTCAATCCAACTTCGATCCAGATTATACCCGAGAATCACGAATAGCCCCAGCGGTAACCCACTCACCTCTTCACAAGTCCGCCAACCGGGTGATGTTTTGGACGACCGGCCGAACACGCAGAACTTGGAAACAGTATGAGACGTTCTGCCATTAGTCATATCTCGCGTCAGATCTTACACAGTGCGAGATATGGATAGAGCTCACTGGTGATGGTGGGGCACTCCTCTTTGCGGTTCATTCTCGGGTTTTTGGCATGAATCCAAAAGGCCTCGAGCGTCTTGCGTGCTGATATCTCAGTTTCAAGTGCAAGAATCGTTGCTTCTACTTCGTAATCGACGCCGTCATGCACTCGCATTCGATGAGCACCCAAAGGGTTAGACGAGCGAGAACTTAGTTTCCCTTCAAGATGCTCTTTAATTCTAACGCAGAGTGGCCGTGCAGTTTCACCAATGTATTTCACCAGTGCAGAGTCTGCGGGGACGAATACATTGGTGAAACTGCACGGCCACTCTGCGTTAGAATTAAAGAGCATCTTGAAGGGAAACTAAGTTCTCGCTCGTCTAACCCTTTGGGTGCTCATCGAATGCGAGTGCATGACGGCGTCGATTACGAAGTAGAAGCAACGATTCTTGCACTTGAAACTGAGATATCAGCACGCAAGACGCTCGAGGCCTTTTGGATTCATGCCAAAAACCCGAGAATGAACCGCAAAGAGGAGTGCCCCACCATCACCAGTGAGCTCTATCCATATCTCGCACTGTGTAAGATCTGACGCGAGATATGACTAATGGCAGAACGTCTCATACTGTTTCCAAGTTCTGCGTGTTCGGCCGGTCGTCCAAAACATCACCCGGTTGGCGGACTTGTGAAGAGGTGAGTGGGTTACCGCTGGGGTTATTCGTGATTCTCGGGTATAATCTGGATCGAAGTTGGATTGAGGAGGTGTTTGTCCGAGTACTTTAACGGATCGACTCGACTCTTTCAGGCTCTGACGAAGGCGAAGTCGCCGAAACGTCGGCCAATAAAGAAGTTTGACAACCTCGTGCGTCGCTAACAGAAGCATACAAATATTAGAATATTATGCCGAGGTTTAAAGAAGACCGGACTTGGGATAAGTTTGAAATGTTTATAGGTTTAAATAGATTGTTATTAAAGTTCACATACTGCACTTACATGTCATTAAAGAGGCTCTCATAAGTTGTTGTAGTGTGTCACGAGTCCATTTCTTGCTATAATAATTTCGTCGAATCGGTGCCACTGCCTACGGAGACAGGATGCATTGGGGCAAATCGGGCGGGTATCGGGGCATTCCCTGAGGGCTCATTATAGTGGACTTGCTCCAAAAGATCTCGCCTTTGCGCCAAAAGATTGTGCTGCAAATAAGAACAAGGTTAACGATCAATTATCACCACAACCGACCATAGAAAGAGGAAGTAACTGAAAGCATAGCAGCATAGACCAATTAGGCTCCTCTTTATAAGCGAAGAATTATATGCTAAGGAACAAGATCACAATACATGCTCAAAACAGAAATGAAACCAAATGAAGGCTTCACGACGGTTCAATCCTTGAAAAAGAAGAATAAAGGTGAAAAAAATCAGCTGGATGTTAGCTCAATAGTCATAGTACCATCATAATTTCTCAATACACAAATTAGATTCTTAATGTACATAATTTCCAAAATTTTCGCGAAGTCAAGTATTTCTTCTTAGCCTACGATGGCAGCCGATAGCTGGGACGTGTCACATACAAGGGCAAAATGTACGCCTTCTCGCTAGAAAAGTCATGACCTTAATGTACAACAGAGGAGGGAAACAGGGCAGTTGATAGAGTTCTATGACTTGCTTCAGTGCGCTAAAGTATCTTATTACCCAGAAATTGAGTTGATTGCTTTTTTCCTTCCGAGTTGATTGCTTTTTTCCTTCCCTAATTGGAGACAGATACGTTATCAGTTGATGTCACACATTCCTTTAAACAGCTTCGTCGAATGTTCCCAATAGCGCTCTACATTTGTCCTTTTTCTCATCCATACTTTTTCTCATCTACAAGATTTCTGATATTTTGTTGGAAACTATGCAGTGCTTTCCCACATTCCACTACAGCAACAGTATCCCAGTAGATTATGTTTGATGTGCTGATTATCATGAAATTCTCTCCAGAAACTTGGTACTAACTGCCTTTAGATACAATTAGCTCTCTCATACTGATACACGTTCTTGTTAACACCTTCCATAGAGCTTAGTACCAAAGTTTAGAAACGAAGACGACCATTATTCTCGTCGGCGTAACACGAAATCTATCATAAGTGTTGCTTCAAAAATTAACTAATTTTGCTGATTTTGAGTTCCGCTCATGTAGAACCAGTAGAAAAGGGCTTCTTAAGTCATTTTAATGGATTTCAGAAAAAAAAGACACTGACGCTGTTCAAAAATCGTTCATTGAAACAAAAATACGCAAAAGCTCCAGAGTAAACAACAAGTTGGCCTGAAGGCTCGATGAAGCTTACAGCCACACGAAGCCAAAATCCATGTCCTTCTGTCCGATAGGATGTTGTAGAGGGACGATTTCTGTATTGTTCTGTTTAATTTTTTTATAGTCTTAGATGTTACTTACGCTGTGAATCAATAGTCATTTGACTGGTGCGATGCCTTAGAAAAAAAGTGATGTCACTGGTGTGCCTTTCCTACATTTTAAAACAAAAACTCCGGAGTTACCCTCTACTTCAACCTGGTCCTTCCATACTTGACAAATGCTGAAAGGAAACTGATTTTCTTACATTCTTTGTTTAATGGAACCAAACCAAGAACAAGTCATTAAATGTCAACGACAAGTAGCTTTGCACTTACAAAGTGCTCATCCCTTATCATCTGTTGCTAGTGCTTAGTGGCTAATGAGGTCTGTGACGCAGATGAATTTCTTTTGTGAAAACACAATGCGTGAAGCATGCAAGATTGATGCCTTTGCAACGTTGAACACTCAGAAAACAAACAAAACTCATTCTTGGATTTCGAAGAATTGACACATTCCACCAAAACTACTATTGCC
The DNA here is from genome assembly GCA_037903475.1 of Ancylostoma caninum. NCBI lineage: Eukaryota > Metazoa > Nematoda > Chromadorea > Rhabditida > Ancylostomatidae > Ancylostoma > Ancylostoma caninum. Next base: position 81,016 of record JBAJFG010000320.1, read on the forward strand.
ATTTATGCCCACGTTCTCATATAATTGATGGATTTTAGGGTTCATGACCAGAGCCGAGCAAATACTTCTGTTACTTGTACAGGTATATATCCAACGATGTTGTTAGTTTTGTTCACTAAAAAAATGAATACTACGCTGGGGAAGTGGACAGTTCTGTTCGGAACAATCTCTTTCGCGTGTACAACGAAAACAACCAAGAGCACCCAAGTAAAAACTGAAAATATTTCCGCTGATCTTCATGCAGTACATTCAACCAGTACTTCAAGCAATTTTTTGGGACTTCCTCCCATTGGACTAGCTACGCTTTTCATTTGCTTTAGTTTGCTCTAGGAATACTCACCAACCACATGAGCGGCAATACCTTATCAGCTGTAAAAAGCCTAGAAGGATATAATGCAGAAGTCATATGATTTCCCCTTCTTTACAGTTATCAGACACACCCAAATGTTAGCTTGCTGCAAAAAAGTTTTGCAGCACTGTATTTGACAACAATTGTGGCACTAACATATGTATATTTCTTTTCCTCAGGAAAGCATCATTCCATCACTTCTAGTGGTAGTGCGTAGTGTGGCCAGTGGAAGGGATGATAGAGTGACTCTCAACTTGTTAATGCACTTGCACTAGAGATTTTGGTGGTTGTAGATATCGTTCTCCTATGCTCTTGACGAGCTACCACGCGTGATCTTATCTATGGTGATAGATGGTGAGCTCACATGTTCACTCGTGAAAGTATTGGTAGATCGGTTGATAAAAAGCACGAACTTACTGGAAGAGCCTCGTATCTTTCTTAAGCATCTCCTCATAACCCCAAAAACAACCTGTCGACAAGCATTTGGCGAGCAAGTATTTGACCGCATCTGAAACTTGCTTCCTGAAAACCTTGTCGACAACTTGGTTTTGCACCTCCTCGTCGACAACGTGTCTGCCCAAAAGCTTGTCGACGACTTGTTTTTCTCTTCCTTGCCGACAGGTTGTCGATGCTACACGGCAGTGGCGGACGCAGAATATGGACGGGTGGGGGGGGGAGGCGTGGGAAAAAAGTAGGGTCTCCGCCGCTTTGGGGAGCTAGATGGAAAACAAAATTAATAAAATTACTAATTATAACAGTGAATAATGAATAAAAATCACATCAAAAAATTAATAAAAAGAAACAATTAAGGTGAACTAATGCAAGATTTTTATTTGTACTGTTTCTCGGGGGAGGGGGAGGGGTGCGCACACCCTGCGTCCGCCACTGCTACACGGGTATGGGAACTTGACTCTCTCTTGTCGACAGGTTGTTCGGTTAAAAGGTTGTCGACAACTTCTTCGGCCAAAAGCTTGTTTGCAAGTTGTTTTCTTGGAAAGGCTGGTCGACAACTTGTTCTTTTTCTTCCTTGTCGACAACTTGTCGGTGGAAAAGCTTGTCGACAACATGGTTTCCGGTGGCGTGATGACGTCAAACTTGTCGACAACGATTCGCTGGTTAAAAGCTTGTTTGCAAGTTGTTTTTGGACGAAGCTGGGCCGACAACCTGTTTTTGAGGTTCTGAATCCCCATCGCCTGCCAGCGTAGTGTCATGTTCTGAGGAAAACTGTCGAAATCCATAAAATGTAAGCAAAAATGATGAACTATGAATCGGTGATGGAAATATCTGTTGATCGTGTTGTATTTGAATCCTATTAAAGGAATACCAGAAGTAGGCATATCGTTCAGAGAGAGGACCTACTTAACTACATAAAGACATATTCGACATCATATAAGAAATAATAGTAATCCCAACGAAAACATACCGGCTTACCCTCACATAGGCTTTACGTTCTCGCAAAAGAACATCTCAAGTCGTTGTCCCCATCGCCGATTGATTTTTCAAATGATGTCATGTCATCAGTACCCTTCGACTAATCTTCTTCTGCCTAGAGCGAAAAATAGATAATGCGCAATGTCACGTCGAAAATCAAAACGAGGAAGTATCGAAACCCTACCGACTACATGAAACAACGAAACAATCGAAGGTGAAATAAGGAGGAAAGTCACATGTTTTCGGAGTTATGAGCTACATTAGAAATGATAATCGAAGTGCTTCTAGAATGAATGTCAAAAGTTCGTCGAAAATCCTAAGTCTTGGATGAGGTTATGCGATTTTCTCGAGAGGGAGGCTGTTTGATCAACCCGGCATCGTTTTGTCTTATGAACACACTGACAACTTGGATGTGGTACCATCTTAGAAGGGCATCCACAAAAACACGCAAGCTGTGGGACGGAATTCGGGAGAGATAGAACAGCTGAACGAAATACTATCAAAGATGTTCTGTTGCTACTCCAAAATGAGCCCTGAATTCACAACTCGAGTATTGAGGAAAAATCAACTCCGTGTGTAAACAAACAAATGCAAACACATACGTAAGAGGATGAATAATTCAAGTACTGTTGACCAGGAAGAAAAAACTGAAAGGAGAAACTAGAAAAGAGTAGTACCATGACTGAAATGAAGGAGGCCGCCCATCAAATCAGCTGTCAGCATCAGATCGTCTTCGCCACATTTCGATTGCCAGGCTACTGATCCGTCTCAACAAAGGACGTCAAATAATTAACTTTGTCTTTGGAAAGACAGCGTTTCCGATATCTGTCGTAGAAATATCAGGGCGATTCTTCATATTCTAACGCGCTCAAGGGATCGGGCATGAAAACTTCTGTGCCTGCTGCCTTGAAAATGACACTGACGAAATCCATAGTTTCATAAGATGTTAATTTGTGATAAATTGAAAAAGTCGAAAGAAAGTGGCGATATTGTCAAAGAGGAGTGCAGAGCTCTTTCGTGACATGTAACATACTCAAAACGATGGTGACAGCACGGATTCCGCATGCACTTCAACGAAGAACGTGCGTTTAGTTGCGGAAATCAACTTTTTCCGCGGCCCTCATTACTCTTCATGTTGCCATCTAAATGGAAAAGTATGCCGTCGCAAGTTGCCAACTTACAAGGTATGGGTTCTGGCTTCATTCGTTCAACATCTGTTCAGCCTGTTTATGTTTCGAAGGGTGGGTGGATAAAACAGGCATGTTTGACGTAGCAAGTGCATAAAAGAGAACGTTATTTGGTTTTCTTGCAATGTGTAGAATAGAGGAGATAACTACGTTGCAAGTACATTTGATAAATGGTGCATGTGACCTTGCTCTTTGAGGAGAATGGTACACTTTTAAAGTTGGGAATGATAGGAATGAAGGACGATGGATCGATACCTCCTGGATACTCATCTAGCATGATTTACAAGCTTTTTACAAAGATCATTCTCGCACGCACACTGATTGCCTTGGATGAAGCCCCCAAGAACAAACTGGCTTCCGTAAAGGATTCAGCTGTGTGTGGACAACATCCAAACAGTTTTGAGGGTCATAGAGGTCTACCGGAAATATCGTCTTCCGCCGTGATCTTCGCTTAAAGCGTTCAACCGCATAGAAACAAAGGCTATGTCGTCAACGCTAGTCGACCAAGGGGTTATATGTTAGAACATTAGCCAACTGCTATCTTGGATGGTCCGCTACGATATATGTAGCTCTTGAAGCGCCACTTAACCGTTGCATTGAAAGTAGGGCGACACTGTACCACGCAAGCTGTTTACCAGAGCACTGCAGTGGGCAATAAAGTCACTTACTGGAAGGAAAGAGGCATCTGGATTGATGGGAGATTCCTCTTGAATCTTCGCTTCGTGGACGACATCGTCCTTCTCTCAAAAATTACCGATGAAGCACAAGCGATGCTTAACGAATTGAACGAAGTGAGGACAAGAGTAGGACTGTGTATTCATAGGACAAAGGCCAATTTCATGAAGAACGCTTTCTGCGAAGGAGAGCGAATGGAACTTCAGGGATTTCGAATAATGTAGATGTCCTATGTGGGCCTTGGACGCTCCATGGATTTGGAGAATAACCACATTCAGGAGCTGGACAGAAGAAGAGAAGAACGTGGGTCGCGTTTAAACGTCTTAGGGAGCGCAAAGATCAATTGTAGAATCCTGACCTCCGTGCTCATCTTTTCCACTCTATAGTTCTTCCAGCACTCTACTACAATACGGAGAAGTGGATGGACATCAAGAGAAGTACATACGGATGGACTAGCTGGACGCTCAACTGGAAACAAATCAGAATCCTCGTCAACGTCGTGTCACGACCAGGATCCAGCATCCAATGGGAACTTCCCACAGGGAGCTTGTATGGGAGGGGGCTGGGAAGGGGGGGGGGGGAGGTCGCACTGGAGAGGTGGGGGTGAAGTAAGCTAAGGGGTGGCTTGACCATTGGATGTAAATTCATGGTTGTTTCACGTCATTATGACAAATGACGGTCCACCCTTGCTAGCAAGAACGGTCACGTCATTAAAAGAGGACTGGGTGGCAGCATATGAGGGAAATTGGCTCCAGCGCACCCACAGATTCGATTTCCGGCACCTTCACTAGATTTCTACACGGGTCGGCATCACTTCAGAATCAAGTGTGGAGTAAAGAGGGTGGAAATGTTGAAAAATAGAGTGTAGGTAGCGATATCAATCGAGTGCACGTGCGAGGATTTGCCTGCAGTGCCCGTCAGAACGTGGAAAAGTAAGTACCTTGACCGACTTGGACCTCGTGCTGAAGTTCTCTGACTCGAAATCAGCAAATGCTTCTCAACATGTCCATAAAGGACGATCAACTCGATGCCAGAGTTTCAATTTTCTAGAGCTTCCGAGGGTAAATTTCCCATCCAACTCACTCAAGCAGGAGCAAAAATTGGAAGGCGGTAATGGCGATGAAGAATGAAAACTTGGGGCTCTATCACGTGGAGGTAGTGAAATTTCGGTAAAAGGCAAACTTTCTTCATGAGAGTTTGAAGAAGTGAAAACCTCGCATTTCAAGAGATGGTGAAAATGGAGTAGATCTGTTTGGGAAATCTCTGGGAAGCAATTTGTGGATAACACGAAACCTTTTCTTCTATGAGTTTTAAATAAGGAAATTCCCCGGTTGAGTACAAAATCTGGCTCCACGAAGTTTGCTCGTCTTCCCACTATCTAGGTGGGAACTCGATGGGAAATTCACCAAATTCCCCATCGATTTCCTTTCGAGCTCCCAAAAACAAATGAAGCTCTAGAAAAATTAAACTCTGGCAAATCATAGATCTCACCGTCCTCTATGGACACATTGAAAAGCGAATGTTGAGTTGGAGTCAGAGAACTCCAGTACGAGATCTAGTTCAACCTAGTTTTCAGCAAACTGGCGGTCTCTGCAGGCAGATTCGCGCATGTGTAATCGATCGATTTCGCTTCCCTCACTTCATTTTCAATTTTTTCCATCCTCTCTACCCCACAATAAATTCTGAATCGGTACCGACCCGTGCAAAAATTTTTGGAGGAGCTGGGAATCGAACCCGTGGGCGCGTAAATGTCTGCGCTGGAACCGATTTCTCGCATGCGCTGCTAATCAGTCCTGTTTTGACAGGTCGTGACGTGATCGCTCGTGCTGGCAGTTAGGCCCGATCGGATAAGAAACGATGGATATCGAGTCCAAGGTTGTTTTAGTTTCAATTCTGGGTTTTTACTCAGTTTCTTTTGTGTCTTCTTCCTTGAAACTGCTCAGTGTACACAGAAAACATGCGGGGCAGAGGGGGAGGGGGGTCGTAAAAAGGTGTGGGTTGGACGAGGGAATAGGGGGGGTCGTATTGAGGGTCGGTTTTTCCCATCGTCATGCTTGATCCTGCCCACAACGCTCCTCTATGACGGTAGCGAGAGAATGAATCGAATGGAAGCGATGCTGGGGCCCGTACAACAAGTGATGCCCATCTAAGTGTCTAAATATTACAGCTCTCTTACTCTTTAGGTTCGAGATTACCCAATAACCATCTTATGAAAAATGATGAGCCTCGCCTATTTCTTCGAAAACCCGGCCTTCTCCCGATCAATTCCCTTCCTCTCTCTCTAGGTTGTTGTTTCAGAGGAAGGATATCCGATCTAACTGAAGCCATCAATAGCTGTGTGGATCGTACATGCATAAGAAATTGATACCCTTGTTCCTAATTCCCTGATCTTTCGTGCACACTGCGCTCTACCCTAGAACTACTCTCCCATTATCATAAAGGGATTGCGTGACAGCATAATGTTTGAAGCATGTTTTGGTGCATACGTAACTGGTTAAAGGCAGTGTGTCACCTCGTTTTCGTGTCTGAGCTTTTACCAGATCCCGGATCTCCTCGACAGGCTGAATCCAACGGTATACCTTAAATGTTACAAAAAGGTCTTTAAACCTATTTTTAAACGTTTTTCGGGACGGGATTTGTAACAGTTTGTGGAGCCGAGTGGACGCGTGAAGCCACTGATCTCATCGGTCGGACACGTCTGGACGTGTTGGCCAACGCTGCAGACGTGGCGCGCAGCCAGCACATTCACGGACCGCTCCGCCCAGGTGGTCCATGAACTGCACTTTCGGACCCTCCGAAAAGGGGTTTTCGTCATTTTTATGAGCATTGACGTACATCTTTGGAATTAGCGTGAAGAGGGGGTCTAGAGTCTATTGGTATTTTCACCTCACGAAACAAGGTGACACACTGCATTTAAGGTCCATATGTACACTGATCCGAGAACAGATTAACATATCTTCATTCATACTCTAGTGACGTATTTCTTTTTCTAGCTGTTTTTTGCCCAGATTGTTATAATTCTTTATTCTCCACTTCGACTAACGTTTCGGCGATGTCGCCTTCGTCAGAGCCTGGAAGTCGAAGGCAACATTTATGACCATCCTCTCAAACGCCTCATCGCATTGGAGAACACAGTTCAGTCACAAGGCAAATCAAAAACACAACGAAGCACACACAGCCGGCCAGTGCTCACCTTTGTTGCAGTAGAGATGGTAGAAGGGCAGACCGCAATTGCCGGAAACTGTACTCCTACTGCCTTTTATAGTGTGCCTTAACAATCTGCCATAATCGAATCAGAATCCGCAAAGATTGTGATACAAGGCCAACTCGTTAGTGATAGTAATACACTCATCTTTTCTATTCATTCTAGGGCTCTTGGTGGCAATCCAGCAGGCTTCCAACGTTTTTCGCGCTATGATCTCAGGTGGGTGAGTCAAGACACATTTGTGACTTCATCCGCTCTAAGGCCAAATCAAAGTTGCAGGATAAGTTCAGGAAGTTGGTAGATCCGGGACAGAATCGAAAATCACAGAGACTGGCTAGTACGACCCTTAATACTGGCGACCGCAATGTTAACAGCACTGTCTCCTACAATGTGCCAAACTCATCTCGAGTATCTATTATTGGTGACATATCCATCTCGAATGACGCCCTTTCAGCCTTGAATCTCGGTCCTAGTTTTGCACCAACTCAATCTGTCGGACCATGGGTCTCGCGCAAGATCGTGGGTAACCTCCAATTTGTTCATGACCGTCTGCGATGTAAGGCAAAAGAGGAGGCACGGGTACAAAATCAACCTCAATGTGGTGCACCAACTCTACCTGCGATCCCATTTCCGAGTTTAGCTTTCAAGCCACAAGAACCAAACTCCTCGGTGGACACCAAGTTCAGTGTATTTGCAACATCGCTGTTTTCGATTTTAACACATTATTCGAAAAAACGACCCCTTACAAATCTTTCCATTGCACAGCGCCGTGGACTCCGCGAAATACGTGATCTTTGCGCAGCGGGGAAGATAAAAATTTCTACCAGCGATAAAGGGGGAGAATTTGTTGTAATATCACGCGAACTGGACATGGCAATTACCAAACACCACCTGAAAGATGATAAAACGTATGCGCCCTCTTCTGCCGCTGAGTTTCAGAAACAGTACCGCCGGCTAAATAAGGTTTGGACGGAAACAGCGAAATCTGCAGGATTGACCAAACGTACCATAGCGCGCCTTAGAAATGAACTACCCATCTGCCCTGTCCTCTATACCCTTCTCAAGACCCACAAACCTCCCAGTGCTGGCCTATCCTCGAATGACCCACTTGATTACAATGTTAGACCTATAATCAGTGGAACGAGTGGCCCAACAGACAGAATTTCGTGGCTGCTCAACATTATTCTCATCCAACTTTTGAAACATGTCCCCGCACATCTTTCGAATACCAACATGTTTCTTGAGCGACTACGAAACACACGCCTTGAAGGAGAATGCATCGTGGAGTCCTTCGATGTGACTTCTCTCTATACAAACATTCCGAACGATGCTGCGCTACAGGCCATCTTTGAGTTTCTCCACGAACATCAACTTTCCCTCAACATGTATGGGTTCAGTATTAGGCTATTGATGACCCTACTAAGCGAGTGCCTAAAATGCTCCATTTTTCGCTGGGCTGGCCAATATTATAAGCAGATTAGAGGTCTCGCTATGGGACAAAGATTGGCGCCAATTCTGGCTATCGTTTTTATGTCTAAAGTGGAAAAGCCAGTGCTGGAGCGAAGACCTCTACTATACTGTCGATACATAGATGATTGTTGCATAATATGCCCGACTCAGACAGAAATGGACATATGCTTCAACCTCCTCAATCAACAGTTCCCACACATTAAATTCACCAGAGAGAAGCCCAAAGACAACTGGCTGGCTTTTCTCAACGTACAGATATACTTGGCCCACGGGGGATATAAGACTAAGTGGTATCGCAAACCTACCAGTAAGAACATCCTCGTCCACTCCTTGTCCGCACACCCTGCCCAAGTAAAGAGAGCAATCATAGGGAACATGTATCGCACAGCCACAAGAGTAACATCTGACGAACTGGAGCGAAAATGGTCAGTAGACTTGGCCAACGAAATTGCTGCGTCAAATGGCTATCCTACGAAGCAGAGTTCTCCACATCCCAGCTTTCAACGTAGTGCCCGTTCATCTGATGGCTTTGAAAAGATTCCTTTCCGTCTACCTTTCATCTCAGATGAAATGAGTAATGCGGTACGAAAAAGTCTCCGTAAAGCGGGTTTTCAAGATGTGGTGAGGGTTGTGGATATACCACCCACAAACCTCAAAAAGAAGCTAGTTCGCAATCGCGCGTACGATCGCCTCTGCAATACACCCGGATGCGTTATTTGTCCGAATGGAAGACCTGGTGACTGTATGATGTCAGGGGTAATTTATCTCATCACCTGTCAATCTTGCGGGGACGAATACATAGGAGAAACGGGCCGCCCTCTCTGCATTCGAATAAAAGAACATCTAGATGGGCTCAACAGATCAAGACCTTCCACCCCACTGGGAGCTCATCGTATATTGCGCCATGAAAACTCTACCATCCACGTAGGAGTCGCGATTTTGTCGTTGGAGCCTGAGATCATAGCGCGAAAAACATTGGAAGCCTGCTGGATTGCCACCAAGAGCCCTAGAATGAATAGAAAAGATGAGTGTATTACTATCACTAACGAGTTGGCCTTGTATCACAATCTTTGCGGATTCTGATTCGATTATGGCAGATTGTTAAGGCACACTATAAAAGGCTGTAGGAGTACAGTTTCCGGCAATTGCGGTCTGCCCTTCTACCATCTCTACTGCAACAAAGGTGAGCACTGGCCGGCTGTGTGTGCTTCGTTGTGTTTTTGATTTGCCTTGTGACTGAACTGTGTTCTCCAATGCGATGAGGCGTTTGAGAGGATGGTCATAAATGTTGCCTTCGACTTCCAGGCTCTGACGAAGGCGACATCGCCGAAACGAAGTGGAGAATAAAGAATTATAACAATCTGGGCAAAAAACAGCTAGAAAAAGAAATACGTCACTAGAGTATGAATAATGCCAAGATTTAAAGAGAGTCGAACTTGGGATCTATCTTCATTCAATTTGTTCCATTGGTTCAGTATTGAATTTAATAATTCATATCGAAGATTGGTCAAAAAAAGCGTTTTGTCGAAATGACGTTTTGCTCAGGTGAGTGGATAAGACATCGAATAGGCCAGGAATATGGATAAGTTTGTGAGGCCAATTTTCGAATGAATGTCAAAATTCCTACTCTATTACAGATATGGACAACGATCGCATGGCAGCCACGATTTCACCTCGGGAGGCCGATGTTCGGATTCAAAAACGGCCAAGAGCACTTACAGAGACTGCTCCTAGAAAGGGAAACTGGAATATCCAGGAGATATGAGGTGAGCGGAATCTGGCAGAAGTAGAAATTGCATCAGTTTCACCATCAAGCAGATCACTAGCACCACTAATAGTAGACTCCATCCGTCTGAACCAGCTTGCACATCACAGTATCCGTGAGAGTAGCGATATCAATGGAATGTGCGGGTGCACAGACAGTCAGAGTATCAAAACGTAGATTTTGCACATGCCAGCTGGTCCGGACTGCTGGAGTCTGCAAGCACGTAGCACAATCCTACTAAAACAGATTTTCATCATACATCCTTTGAGAAGGGTCTCACGGTACTCATCCAGAGGGTCTCCTAACGCATTCTGGACTTTCTGGGTAATATTAGCTGTGCAAGAAAGCAGAATTAACCACATATATACGAATGCAAGCGAAGTTTCAGAAAGCACCAACAACAAAACATTGTGTTAACTTTACAGGTCCCCAAAAATGTGAAAGGTGTCGGCCCCAGTCAGGCGTTCTTCCAACAAAAACTCGACCATTTCAATGCCGGAGATAAGATCATGTGGTCTCAGGTGAGGATAGAATTTTGGATCTTCTTCCCCACTCCAGATAGTAGAGAAAAACTTTAAAAGAATTGCGCTAAGAAAAAATATTAAAAAATTGCCTTCGACTTTGAGCATGTGGATCGGAGGAGTGGGGTGGGGGGGGGGGGGGGGGGAGATGGGACAAGGTCGTTACCGGTGAATTGAGCTAAAATTTCGTTCGAACAAGACGGTACTTCCCAGAATGGTCCTCGCGTTCGAGCACTGCGATTGGCTATACGCTCCAAATATGGATTGTCGATGGGACTACGGCCGGGACTGATCTTTCCCATACTACTCCTCAACCCTTCCTTTTTCAGAGTCTGACAACAATGGGACGAAGAATACACTTTGCACAGGGAGTACTAGCAGTTCCATTACATTCACATTTTTAGCGCTACTTCTACAATTTTCAATACCGTGCCTCTGGATCAAATGTGGTCTTCTTAATGATTGGAGGAGAAAGTCCTGAGAATATCGGTTGGGTGGGTGCTGATTCATACTAGAACAAGAGTTGACAATGCCTTCCCTTTACTGAGATTTTTAGGTTTCAAATGAGGACTATCCATTTGTGCAGTGTGCGAAAAAATTCGGAGCAGCCATGTTTTCATTGGAGCACCGTTTCTACGGAGATAGTCAACCAACACCGTTAGTTTTCTTTTCATAAACAGCAGCAAATGTCTCGAATATTGCCTCGAAATCTAGTCCATTTGGACTAGCGAGGAGTTTAGAACATCATTCATGTTATTATTTCTTTGTTTTTTCATCATTGATTTGTTGCTTCAATTGCTGAAATAATGCGATTCAAATATCCCTAAATGGAGTTGCTTGAGTTATTCAGAATGACCTACGTCTTCTCTGTGGTGTTCTCTGTGGTTGAATCTCTTTCTTGTCAGGATGTCCTTTTCCTAATCCATCAGTTTGTGGATTGAAGGTGGGAGAGGGAAGGGAGGGCGGGTGGGGTGGGGGGAGAGGGAAGGTGGAGAAGGATTCTAGAAAGGGTGTAGGGTTTTCACCGTAAAGGGCGCAAAAGCTTGGAGTGCCAAAAATAAAAATTTCAAAATATGAATTTGAAATTTAGGAAAATAAATTAACAAAAGTTTGCAAAATGTGGCTGAAAAGATTTGTGGAAAGTGGTGGTTTCTGTGTCCATGAAAACCCGTACGAATTTATGCCCCAACCTAATACGTACGGTGGTCTCCGCAGCCAGTAGCAGATGGGTCGCCCGGGGCGACCCGGGGTCACCCCTCTGCGTCCCTCTACTAAACACTGAATTAAAGAGGTTAATACTGAGAAAACGAATTGGAGTGGTGCAGCATATTTACAAGCTACTGATAAGAAAAGCCTCTGCATTAAAAGCAGCGGGGTACAATGGTTTTGAAAAACTGACGATGAAACGATTTTTCATATATTCACATTTTCGCGGAGTTATTTCGACCGAACAAGATCAGTTGTCCAGAAATGCGCATGAACGTTGATCAGAGCAAAATGTGTCCTATCGAAATCCTCAATATGGAGAGATTCAACTAAATAGAAATATACGTCTTAAGAGAATGAACTGAGCATCAAGCTCTTTGAGGGCTGGACAAATTTTTTGTGATCAGTTTTATTGCGGATGTTGAACGAAAATAGCGATGAAATTGCTTATTATAGCATCGGTGCCAAGTGATGCGTCAAAATACAGTCTTCTCATGAAAGTTCATTAATTTAGAAAGCTTTCCAAGAAAAATCGTTTCATCGTCAATTTTTCAAAACCGTTGTACCCCGCTGCTTTTAATGCAGAGGCTTTTCTTATCAGTAGCTTGTAAATATGCTGCACCACTCCAATTTGTTTTCTCAGTATTAACCTCTTTAATTCAGTGTTTAGTAGAGGGACGCAGAGGGGTGACCCCGGGTCGCTCCGGGCGACCCATCTGCTACTGGCTGCGGAGACCACCGTACATATAATAAAAATGAGCGAATGCAGTATTTGTTTGTATCAAAAATGACATTAAAAAATTGACCCTTTCGTTCCTGAGGATTGATGAGTAGGTGGGCGCGCACTTTAGCAGGCTAACAATCCTGACATAAATGATTTTTCACTCTTGTTGTTTGTTTATTTTCTGTTGTTTACGGTAAAAGTATTTCAGTAACCAATCCGTGAAGAACCTGGCTTATCTAAGCAGTCGCCAGGCTATCGAGGATGTTGTGTATTTCATTAGAAGTATGAACGAAAAGCACGAGTTCAAGGACCCAAAGTGGATCACTTTTGGTGGATCGTACTCAGGTAATTCTCTCCCGGGTCTTCTGGGAGCTGATATTTTGACCAAAAAATACTGAAACGCTAATATTTTCTTCACGAACCTCGTGAAGTCACTGCTTAGGAGCGCTCTCCCTCTGGGCTCGTCAGGCCTACCCGGATCTCATCGCTGGAGCAGTCGGCAGCTCGGCACCTCTGAATGCTGAGCTGGACTTCTGGGGTAAGAACATTGGTTCGTATCTCAATCTGCAGACGAACAACCTCCTCGGAACCCAGGTTATCTGCAAGTGGTCGAAGATGCGTTGCGTTCATTCAGCAAAGAATGTGCGGAGAATGTCAGGAAGGGCTTCGAGAAGGTGGAAAATCTGATGCAGACTAAGGACGGCCGCGAAGAACTCTCTAAATTATTCGTGTGAGTAGTCTTTCTTCTCAAAATGCAACAAAAAATTTGGCAGATGTTCCCTTTTTTAGACTCAAGCCACCATTACCTTTTTTAGACTCAAGCCACCTTTTTCTAAGCTCAAAATGACGTACAACGATATACAGACCTTCTATGTGGTGATCTTTGGAAATTTCCAAGGAGCTGTACAGTATAGTGGAGACAATAAGGTAGGTAATTGTTTTAGTTTATACAAGTTTTCGTAATTTCTTCTGTTTCTCCATCTCTATTATTACATCTAGGAAAAACACTGATGAATGGGCGGGATATCGATATGTCTCTCGCCGTCTGTGATCTCTTCACTCTTAATGGAGCTCTCACTGCTGGTGGAGCTACAAGCACGAAGAGAACAGAAATAAGCCTATGATGACTCTGATTTTTCCTGGAAATGATCAAATTCGGGCATTCGATTCCAATTGGATGGGAAACCTGAATTTTTGAAAAATGGGAAGCACTATAGCGCAGGCTCTGTGGTCCTCTTTTTTGGGAATAAAGGGGCTCTGTGGCGATCTTTTTTGGATAATTGACCTTATTGTATCGTTTTCTAAACAAGTATTTAGTCTGGTTGATTTGGTTTCTGATCTATCCCAAGCATATAGCCATTAGTGGCCCATAATCCTAGGAGGGATCTCGATAGGGGTGTGGGAGGGGAACAATGGGACCGAGAGGGAACCACCCTGCTTCTCGCTCCTTCCTTATGTTTACAGTAGAAGCAATTTGGAAGCAGAAGCATCCCAGTCAATGGATATGGTCAATGGATATATGGAGCTAAACATGAAGCGATCCTAAAGCTTTCCAGGGCTCTTACAAGAACGGCTATGGTATTCCCGAAGTGTGCAAGATCATGAATAATAAGAGTAACGATCCAATGATGAACCTTCAGTTGGTGAACATTTACATGTCTAGTAAGTATAGTGATTCACTAGTTTTTTTTTGTTCTTCCAAAGGAAAGAAATATGCTATGCTCTCCAGGCATGTACGGGCCTTTCCAACACACTGACAACAGCTACGATGACATGGTAACATACCTGAAGAAGGAGCAGTTTGGTGACACACTTGACTTTGATTGTGAGTGTTTCGCCTGCATTTTAGAGACCGAACACCTGCGCCCGCTGCATTCAGAATAGATGTTAACTCATGGAAGCTAAGCTCAGGAGTGGAGCGTTGGACTTAGAGAAGCGATAGTAAGCCCTGCCATTGGTCAATATACCCAGCTAGCCAATTGCAGAACTCGACAACCGCGCTCTCACCAGGAACAATGCTTCGCACCTCTCTCAGTTATGAATTTGACGCTTAAAAAAGATAAGTCGATTATGATTGGCGCATTCCGGCCGTCCATTATGTCAACCTGTTTGAACCGTACGCCGTCAATCACGTAACAAATGGTGCATCTATGCGTGGTGGCGAGTTCAAGCAGGTGGGCGTGGCGGACGGAGTGAATGCTCCAATCACAGTCGCCTGGTTACTACCCTTTTTCCTTAAAGGCAGCAGGAGCCGAAATTCTCGACTCTGAGCTGAGCTGCGGGTGGTGAAGTACAGACTCGGCACATCACAAATGTGAAACGAACACAGACAATGATGGCTTACCTGCAGAGAAAATGGAACATTCGTCGCGAACACGCCTGGCCGTGTTCGCGCGCGGACGAGTTTTCCCCGGCGCAAAAGCCATTGCGATGCGTGGTTTGGCGCAAACGGAAAGCGAAATGCATTCAATTCACAGGGTTTCATGGCTGGACTCGGCCAAAATCACGCGCCGCAATGGCTTTCGCGGCGGGGAAAACTCGTCCGCGCACGAACACGGCCAGGCGTGTTCGCGACGAATGTTCCATTTTCTCTGCAGGTAAGCCATCACTGTCTGTGTTCGTTTCACATTTATGATGCGCTGAGTCTGTACTTCACCACCCGCAGCTGAACTCAGAGTCGAGAATTTCAGCTCCTGCTGCCTTTAACGATGATACACTCCCGGGAATCCGTTTGCTACGTGCTTAATGAAAATTCTGTGGTCTTCATTAATATGTCTGTCGTTAAAAGTCTTGGGTTATGAAACTATGCATAAAATTAATGATCCGACATCAGACCCTCTTCATATTCGCCCTCAAAAACTTTTGTGACCATAGGAGTAGAAGCAAATGTAGTAGAAACGTGGCCTCTGTTCTACAAAAATTTCAAATCTCGTTAATCTATCAATCTCTAACATAAAAGAAAACCCGTTAAACATTAATATGATAATTCACTACGTTATATCACAAAACCGTGGCTTGAAGTGCACAAATAGGGAAATTTCATTTGATGCTTTCCAGCTAGTGCTCGAAGTTGGACATGGCAGACGTGCACTGAGTTCGGCTACTTCCAAACCACTGGCGGTGGTCCAAAGGGGATTTTCGGTTCCGGCACTCCGCTCACGTCGGTGTTTTTCGTTTAATGTCTTCACTATGGAGTGAAAGATGTGTTTTAGGCTTTACCTCAACCTGTGTAGCGACGTTTTTGGTTCGGCGTTCAACAGTACCGTTGTAAAATCGGCTATACATTCGACACAAATGCATTACGGCGGAGCAGACAGATACAAGGTGGGCAGGACCAGCACTGAGAGGTGCAGCTAAAATGCGCGGTGGGACAGAGACTGGCGCTAGGGCGGCAAAAGTGCAAGATGATGAGAACAGACGTGGCTTTGGAGGTCACAAAAATCAATTTTTGAGAAGGAATATATGTAGCTAGCAAGAAAAATGTGCTCCCACAGTAAATATTCCACAGGGGAACCCAAGAGATCCAGATCCGTGCGCACGAGCCTGTTTGAACAGGTTAGAACAAGAACCAATCGACTTTAACGGGAATAGGAACAGCGATGTCAATGAAATGTGTGGATGCACAGACAATCAGAGTGCCAAGTTGCGCGCTGTGTGCGGCGCGTGTTGCAGGTCTCGAGCGTATTTTGCAGTTTTGGACAAGAACACTTAGTATACAGCATGTCATGAGCTTATCGAACCATGCCAACACAGGAATATTGGAAAACAAACCCCTTTGTTATCCTCGATTTCAGGGCACCAATGTTGTAATTCCTAATGGATCCATTGATCCATGGCATGCACTTGGCAAGTACACCTCAAATGACAAATCCGTCGTGTGGTATCTAATCAACGGTGAGTGATAAGGTACCGTAATATTAAAGCAGTTATTGTTCCTGTGCTGGATCTTCAGGAACGGCCCACTGTGCTGAAATGTACCCAGCTTCACCTAAGGATAAGCCAGGGTTGACAAAAGTGCGCAAAATTATTGAGCGGAATATCGGCATTTGGTTGAGCAAATCGCCACATCCTTACCAAGGTAGTAAGTTTTTATTGCTTGCTGGACTCTGTACCTGGCTTTGCTCGGGAGTTCTATTTCTCCCGGCTATTTAAAACTCACGCCAACATTTGTTGAGCCAAGAGAATCTCTCAAGATGTTCATCATTTGGTGATCAGTTTAAATGACGCGTCTTTCCGTCCCTTCCCCTCAAAAATAAGGTGAAGTTGTTTGACTGGCAAGTTCTTCTGAAAGGCTTGCCATATTCACCTTGAACTTTTAGGAAAATCCCAGAAGAAACGGTTTCACCAACCCGTGAGTAAGAATACCGAAAAACCAGTACATGTCCTTGCCCGCTCCCTGGAGAAAATGAAAGGAAATCAATAAACTTGATAAATCGATAGTGTCGTACACAATGGTTAACATATTCGTGTTCAGCATAATGACATACCCCAGTGGCCATGTCTTAACCGATCCCGGGACAAAAATAGCGAAAAATCAATAAGATCGATAAATCGATCGATATCATCTGACGTAAGAAAACAAATGAAAGAGAACAGTGGCGCAGAATGCGGAGTTTTGTCCTCACATCCCCCTTATTCGGGAACACATGTTCGTCAATAGCAAACCCAAACCCTAGTCCAAAGTAGGAAATTTCTATTGATAGGGCTGGGTACTTAGAATGGGCCGTGAAGAAAGGCCCTGTTTTTGCCCAATTCCGTTAATTGACTAGTGACAGAGCTTCGTCAAGGTACCCTTTGTAGGTAAACGCGGCGACGGATCATTCAATTACCAATAAATAAATGGTATTTGCGAGTCAGTTTGACATGATTTGCAGAAGACTTCAGTATATTCCAGGAGAGCTTACTGAAAACAAGTTGAAAACATGGACGAGACCGAAGGAGCGGGCGCCACTGACGGCTGAGCAGCTCCGAACTGCTCCTAGGAAACCTATCGAGCTTACAAAAATGGTGAGCAAAGACACCATTTGTATTTTCTTCCATTCGAAAATTATTTTTTGTAGATAGACTTCGAAGTAATATTTTAGATATACATACTTTTAAGGTTTGGCTATGTTTGTTTTTGGATCTTTTAGAAGTTCCCGAAGTGGATTCGCGGTAAGAAAATGCACTTGGGGCGCCCTCCACACGGGTTGTTGCCTCCACCTGATGAGGCAAGTTCTTCTTGAGTTTTTGCGAATTTTTTCTCTTTGAATTCCCGCGAAAACCCTACTGCCGTTTTACAGCCTTCTGAAAACACTGTCCCTCATCCCGGATATGAAACTGGATATTTTACCCAGCCTGTTGATCACTTCGACAATCAGAATCCAGACACTTTCCTGCAGGTAGTTTTACAATTGCTAGGAACCGTTTAGAGTCTGTTTCAGTTGTGTATAATCCTTGTCGAAAAGATAGACGGATTCCGTTACTGCAGAATCGTGGCGGGACATGGACGAGAGACGCGGAGAGAGCATGCTTCAAGTGAGAGGGAGTAGGTCCCGCCGCGATTCTGCAACCGCAAAGCTGTGAAATCGCACGCGCAATCAGTTTATCTTTTCGACAAGGACTATAGATATGGGTGGAGTCTGCGTCGCGAGCTCCTATATGGGATCAAAACCTTGGAAATAAAATCCTAGGGAGGAGTTCAATTGTTCCTAGGATTTTAATCACTGTCACGCATTAGGACTCAGACCATCGAAATAATACGCACGCACCGCGAGCCGCGACGCGGGTAGTGGAAGCTCCGCCCGGGGCCAAGCGACTAAGATGGAGCTTTAGCAAACTGCTGCCCTTTCCTTTTTCTATTTTATCATTCGTGCTTACAAATAAATTCCGCAAAAATTTCCAGAAATACTCCAAAAACACTCAGTGGGCTACACCAGGTGGCCCCAATTTCATAATGATTGGCGGAGAAGGACCACAATCGTCGAAATGGGTTCTCAATGAGAACATCACTTATCTTACATGGGCGAAGAAGTTCGGTGCCACGGTCTACGCTCTGGAGCATAGATACTACGGCGACAGTATAGTGGGAGGGTGAGAATTATATTGCCTTTCTTTCTCCCTTTTCTTTTCTTCTTCACGAAGATCAGCGTATTCAAGAACGGAGGATGATCCCAATCCAGACCTGACGTACTTGTCGTCGATACAAATGCTTTACGATGTTGCAAACTTCATTCGAAACGTCAACTTCAACACCAATAACACTGCACCATGGATTGCATTTGGAGGATCCTACCCGGGTAAGATTACCCAGCCAATTTTGGTGACAATGGAAGTGGAAAAGGTCAACTCTGCAGTTAGAAATGGAACCTATCTGGTGCAAAGCTTTGGGCTGTAGGATTTCATGAATCAGTCAATAATTGATGAAATTGGACGAGTGGGTAACGCACTGGACTATTGTGCAAAGGCTCAATATTCGCATTTTCGGCTGCTTTTCACTTATTTTTCTTAGAACCCCAGAGCAAAAATAGTATATACATATGTCACCTCATTTTGCGAAGATTCAAACCAGATAGGTCTCACTTCGATCTGCAGGGTTAGCCTCTCGCGATTCACAAGTGAATCCAATTCTAAGGAATCGTTTAGGATGCTTGGCACTGTGGATGCGACAAATGTTCCCTGATTTGGTGCTTGGAGCCGTTGGCTCCTCTGCACCAGTTGAGGCTAAGCTGGATTTTTATGGTGGGTTGACATAAGATTCGGTCTGCCATCGACCCACAACTGTGGCTATTTTTTAGAATATCTGGAGGTAGTTGAGAAGGCCATCAGGACTTACAGCAAAACATGCGCAGATAACATAGCGAAGGTGATAATTTGAAAAGTTTCGATCACGAAGTGTATTAAAATGATATACATAAATTATTTTGCTTGATATCCACTAATTTCCATTATTTAATATAATTTCAAATAAGAATCTCTATGACATTCTCCCTTATTTATTTATTTTTTGCTTTGAATTTTCCAATATACAGGAGAAACAACCACAGGGATTTAGTTGTGTCAATGGTGAGAGATGGTCCCGCGATCCGTTAGCCGAATAAACCCGCCAGTTTCATAAATGTCATTTTCATCAAAACGGCTGCTCCAGCTAGTGAGAAGGCTAAAACCTTTCTGGGAACATCCATGAATATACATAAAAAAGCCGCCTGTAACGGACTCTCCGACCAACATCACATTCATCAGGACTGGAAAGTCGTTATCCCCATTGCTGCAGGACGGGAGGAAAGGGCGAAAGGTGTAGAGGAAGCGGAATAACCACTGGAGTGAAAAAGGCTCGCGAATGGTGAAGCGTATCTGAGAAACCCTCGATGAACTCGATTAATTTCTCCAGTGGTGATGAAAAGCTTAAAAAACCCTCAATATGAGGAGATTTATATAGATACAATATGCGAAAGATTGAAGGGGAGCGCTGCTTCATTGCCTGTTACTTTTCCTTACCATGTACGCGAAAATTTGGAGTTATAGTGCGTTCCACCACTGACAATAGTTGAGAAAACAGCAGAGAGATAAAGAACGCGGGAAAGTGTGCAGCAGTTGGAGAGGAATGAGAGAAAAGCAGGCTGTCCGCACGGTTTCTCAACTATCGTCGCGTTTGAAACAAACTATAACAGAAACGGGTTCTATCGGGATTGCATCAGTGGCATCAGTAGTGAAGAGAACTTCTCATTGCTCCTAATTAAATGAGAACAAGCTAGAAAAAAATATCCCTACATTAGAAAAAACATAATATGATATAGTAAAAAGACTCAAGTGAAAGGTCGGTATATCAAGAAGAAGAAAAGCAAATCCATATGAGAGAATTCAAATCGAGAAGAATAGTGGTTAGAAAGTTTTGCGCTGAATGCATCTCTCTACCGAAGATAATTTTTAGGGATTTGCAGAGATGCATGAACTCGCTCTTACGAAGACTGGGAGGAAAAAATTGTCCGATATATTCACGTAGGTTCCCTTCTTTTGTTTGGAAAAGGGTGAGAAAACAATATTTTCCTGTTTCGTTTGTATTGCAGACTGAAACCAGCATGGACAGAGAAGACAGACGTGACACCTTTAGATGTGCAGTTCTTCTTCTCGAACATTTATGGTCAGTTCCAAGGAGCGGTCCAATACAGCGGAGATAACACAGGGGTATGTTTCTGGCAATGATTTTTTTGCAAAGTTTTGTTTCTGTTTCACTTAAACTACATGTTTCTCAAAAATATTGTTGATGAGTTGCACCGTATATAGGAATAGTGCACATTCGTAGCTTTCTATTATGTCACCAAAGTATACTTAGTTTTCTCCCATACCCGAACACTTTATGCGCGTAGATCTCTAATATGGTGCTTGCTTGGTCATCTAACAAGACCTGGGCATTAGAACCCTTATTTTACATGCTTTAGTAAATTCTTAGGCGTCTCTTTCTGAAGCTCGAACCTGGATCCATAGTGGAGATTACCCAAGGCAAGTGAGCCAAGTGGGTTAACATTACCGAATTCACCCATGCTTAGCACGAATGCCAACACATTTATCCTGGGTAAACCTAGTAATGCATGCGGACTCATTAAGATTACCTACGGCGGAGATGTATTAATATCTAACTGGTGAATCTCCTTATAATCGCTCACACTTTGTATGTTAAGGTACTCAGTTCTAAGCTTTACCCGGCACCAATTAAGACGTTCACCCATACGTGACCGAGCAGCGGGCCCAGTGGGTAATCATTCCCGTGGGTTATGTGGTTACAAATTACTCCAGTGATGCATCCGGGCCTTGTCATGATGCCGTCTATGATTCATCCACAATCTACTATTTATTTATGTAAGGTTTACCCAAGTATTTCTGGGCGAAACTTATGGTAATTTGTACCCTTTCAATCTCGATGATGTATCATCGAGATTACTTAGGGGAAAAGTGTTGACGCCCGTGCTAACGATGGGTAAATTTGTGTGGTGCTAACACGTTTACCCTGATTTACGCTGGCTCACCTCAATGATAAGTGCGGTCTCTGACTGCTTGGTATTTTGGTATTCCCTCCTCGAAACGCCAGATGTGACACGTTGGGGTTTTCACGCTCGTCACACTGACGCAGTAGTTTACGCATTTACCCGCATGATTCCCTGAGGGAGATGAAAAGCTCAACAACAGGACATAGTGGGACAAACATTAAGAAAAGTAATTTTTCTTTGCACATTCCTAACACTCTACCACGTCATGTATTACTTATGAACAATGCGTTACCCTTCGTTTTGTTGGTGAAGGCCTTGAATGATGTTATAGTTCAGCTGCTGTTCTACAGAAACTTGCTTAAGATTGCAGGTTTGCCAAACCTGTAAGGCGGGTGCCAGACAGTCCATGCCCATGTTAAGACTTACATGTCAAGGCTTGCCTTGCTTTACTAACCCTCCCAGGTATTGTATCTCACTTGGTACGCGGGGCCTTGTTGGTCTTCTGGATCTATCCCACGCGATCTATCAAATTATTCTTTGGGGCTAAGAAGAGGTTAAGGCATTGGCCGTTAGGATCCAGTTGGGTTTCGTTGATTCTCACGATAGCCTATGTTTTACTTTTGCTTTCCAATGTTTGTTTTTCAGTTCTTTTAATTTTTTTATGTTCATTGGTTTTTTTTCACATTATTTTATGCCAGCTGTTAGGTGTTTGCCCTTTACCTTGCTGTTATTGTGAGTGAGCACCACTGAGTGCAAATGATAAATAAATAAATACATACAAATAAATAAATAAAATATTCCCGATGCTGGGCTGAAGCTATCCAACCAGCATGGAGTAGTGTGTTTCGCCATCGAGCAGACCACATAATAAAAATACGCGGGAAGTCAGGTTTGATTTGCTAACCTGAACTTGCCCGATTAAGCTTTTATGAATCTCAGCCCTAGCTAGCATGGTTATGAAACACGGAATTGCCTAGAAATTATGACAATTCCAGCTGCTTCTCAGAGTGCATGGGCATTCCTGAATATTCTGAAAATTGAATGGCCAGTAATCTTTCAGGCTTACGCTAATGGATATGGTATACCCGAAATGTGCTCGTACATGAACAATAACAAAAACACCCCGATTCAAAACATCGCCAAGTTCAATGAGTACATGACAATTTTCTACTCGGTATGAAGCACACCCTTTGTACTGATGATGAATTTTGTGGTTAGATGAATATTATGTGCTTTTTAGGGTAAGAAGAACTTCACAGGCACCGAAAACAGCTATCCAGACTTCATTAACCAAGTTAAAGTGTCTCAGAAGAATGGACCATGTTAGTGAGCATGTTCATCTTGCATCTTCTTTTTTTTCGATAGAGCTCAATAAAAAATATATAATATTCAAACAAAAAAGAATAAGTAAGCCATTAAATAAATTCATTCAGCTGCTGGAGCAATGCTGTTGTGGACGTGGCAAACGTGCACGGAATTCGGCTACTTCCAGTCTTCAGATTCTGGATACAGTATCTTTGGCAGCCCAACACCAGTGAAGTATGCTTATGCTTGTTCGGAAGGGGTCTCTTGCAATATTTTGATTTTTCTTCACCAAAAAAGGAGACCAGAAAGGAGTACATAGGCTTAAATAAGGGAAGTAATGGTGCCACTGGCTCGACATTCTCGTAAAAAATAAAACTGAGACCGTCCGGAGGCAAACGGCGATAGCCGATAGGGATAGATGTGGTTAATTTCACATCACAGCTGCCTTTGGCATGATCATGGATGCATACGATCCATTGGCATGCCTGTGAACCTTAGCGGTCGCTTGGCGACGGTATCGAAGGTCAAAAGAAGGGATAATCTTAACGAAATTGCTGAAAAATGCTAAACGAATCTTTTTCAGTCTGTTTACACGCATGTGCACTGATTTATTCGGTGAGCAATACACAGCTGTATCTGTACAGAGGAGCATCGACAAGATAAATCAGCTGTATGGCGGCACCGACTTCTATCACGTACGTAATTAACTCAACTGGTTTGTTTGAAAGAATTGGCTGCATTTAGCGCATATTTTGTTTTAGGGAACAAATGTCGTGATTCCGAACGGTTCTATTGACCCGTGGCATGCTCTAGGCAAATATACCTCCAACGACAGTTCAGTTGTTATGCACCTTATTGAAGGTTAGACCTTGTTCTCCAATTTTGTTTAAGTGTTGGCGCGGTGAATAGTCCATTTCTAGTGATAGACTCAATGAGAAAAAGAATATGCTGCTCAATATGTTCTTACTAGCCCTCATCAGGGCGGGTGGGGGTCAAGACGTACGCCGCGACGCGACCACGCCGCACGCATACGCTTTTCAAACTCAGGTTGTTTCTTCAAATTCGACGCACTAAATGACATCGGTGGCCACCTTCTCACAGTTTGTGGGTTCCGAAAACACTCATCTGTCCCAATAAAGCTTGGAAAAATTGTCCATATCCACGCAGAACTCCTCGCACCCTAGAAGGCTGCAGCCGCGACGCGCACATGAATTGACCAATCACAGATCAACAGCGTGCCTCTTGTCACGCAGCCCATCAGGGCAGACCATACGAAGAGATGAGAAATGCCTACCTAGGTGCATGAAACGATGTGGGGACAGTTAACCACTCTATCTTTCAAGCTTTTTGAGCCGAGGTTTTTATAACTCTTATTCTTCGTCACATCTCACATTTTGACGTTGTCTGGGAGTCGAAAATACATGTTTGGTTACCAGGCACATACCCGATCCAACCTCAAGCGCCATAGTCTATCACAAAATGGTATAAAATTAGTAAGTACGTAAGTAAGTAAGTAAGCATCAAGAATAACGAAGGAAATGCAGTCTGGTCGGCGCTAAACTACGTATTGGGTTGTCCGGAAAGTAATTAAGATTTCTAAGCGTTGCCAAAAAAACTTTTTTTAAAAATTTTCTCATGTTGAAAGAACCCTAATCAATGGTATATTTTCTATTTTGTTCGACTACCTTCTGCCATCTTTCTGGTAATTTCATAAATGCTCTCTCGCAGAATTTCTGGTCTTTTTCAGCGAAAAACTGGGCTACATAAGATTTGATATCCTCATCTTCGTTAAAGGTTTTTCCATTTAAGTAGTCTTGCAACGATCGAAATAAGTGGTAGTCAGATGGCGTAAGATCAGGGCTATATGGTGGATGCAACATACAAGCTCCAATAATTTTTGCGGAATGCCAAGGATGTATGCGGTCTAGCACTGCCTTGGTGCAAGACCACTCCTTTGCGACTCGCTAATTCCGGTCGGTGTTTTAAAACTGATTCATCGAATTTCATCAATTGTTAAAGTCCGAATTGACATTCTAGTTCCTTGGAACTACCTCAAAATGTACCACACCTTTGTAGTCCCAAAGGAGTAGTGCTCCACCAGACAATGCTAGACCGCATACATCACTGGCGACTCGGCAAAACTTACTGGAGCTTGGTTGGGGATTGTTGTATCATTCAAGATACCCAGGGTCGTGCGCCACCTGACTACCACTTGTTTCGATCGTTGCAGAACCACTCGAATGAGAAAACCTTCACCGAGGATAAGGACATCAAATCCTAAGTAGCCCAGTTTTTTGCTGAAAAAAAAAACCAGAGGTTCAAGAGAGGAATTACCAGAAAGATGGCAGAAGGTAATCCAACAAAACAGAAAACATATCGTTGATCAATGTTTTTTCATTGTGAAAAGATAATTTTTTTGCAACGCTCAAAAATCCCAGTTACTTTCCAAACAACCCATTATTTATTACTAAGATGGCCAAAGGTAGGTCTCCATTTCCTTAACTAACTAAAAAAACTCCAGTAAATTAGGTGTGCTTTCGAGCAGATTTCGCTTATTTTTCGCCGAAATATTTCCCGATTTCGCCCGAAATCTACACGAGATCCGTAGATTCCGAATATCTCTCATGTTAGCATGGCACATTTATATGCACCCTAAGTTTTTGGAATTTTTTGAGGCGTAACTCATTTCTGAAGGTGGAAAAGCACCAAAAACCGCAGTAATTAGTGAAAAACAAATCTACCAGAAAAATAAAAAAAATACACGAATACTACTGGGATTTACACGAAGTGCAGTTTCCAGTAGATTCGCCTATTTACGTGTAAGTCCCAATGGAACCTACTGGAGTCAATAAAAGTTGCGAAATTCCAGTTTTCGGAAATTTATTTCCGAAACAAATACACGCAAAATAAGCGACATATACTCTAAATGAGATGATTCTCCCAAGTGCGTTAAGAAATAGTCTATGATCAAAATCCGCAAAGATTTTGATCGGTGCGCGAGTAGACGAGATTGATGCAAGGATAGTTCGTTAGGGATGGCAACACACACGTCTTTTTTCTTCATTTTGGTGTTTTCTAGCAATAAAACACACGTCCATTGTTTACAAGTTATGATTTAGACTTCGAATGTATCTTAAATTTTGATGACGGGTCAACATCGCTTAATTTGCAATAAGATCTCAGAGGCGTGGGATGTCATGGCCTGGAAAACCCATATAGGTGTTGTTTCAACTGGGCATTTATATTAGGACAACTAGGAGAAGAGCTGATCATATGACCGTGTCCATAAATCCATGGAGCTATCCTTGAAGCTTAGACAGAGATTAAGAGGATGGTAGAAAACGTACACTGTATCTGAAAACCTCTAATTTCGTTGTTGACTCTATTTCTTTAAACTCCTAGTGGCCACGCATCCTTTTAAGTCCCGCCCAACTCATAGAAATTACCGCGATCGAAGGAGATCACTGCAATTACTGTTTTCTAACATTATCAATTATCAATTTATTATATGGATATACCATGCGAATCATCAAACAGACAAAAAAAGAACGCATAAAACATCCGCAAAATCTCGGATACCAAAAAAAACAAGCCAAACAGTAACCAGAATTATAAAAAAGGCTAGGTATAACCGAAGGCTGATAGAAAATGAACACGAACGATTCCTAGAAAAAAAACTTGATTTAGGATCATCATGGATCATTTTAAGTCTTAACTAGTTCAGGAACTGCCCACTGTGCGGAAATGTATCCAGCACGGCCTCAGGATCCACCAGACCTAACAGCGACTCGTAAACTCATAGAAGAAAATATTGCGAAGTGGTTGAAAGGAGAGCCGATAACTAAGGAAACCACGCGTGCCACTCGCACCACTCCCACCACCCCCTCCACTCCCGCCACTAACGCCACGCACGCTGCTCCCACCATTGCCACCGTTTCTACAGAACCTACTACAGTAACGACGTCGGCGCCAAGTACATTCATTGGTGAGGAATAGTACCTTCCTTAAGAAAACACCTCAAAAGAATCGCTTTTTTTCAGGCTGCACAGTGATAATGCAGTTTTTGATGGCACTGATAGTGGCTTCGTTGTGACACATGGAGCAGTGGCAAATTTATGAATGATACGCTTGATATATTTATGCTTGTGAAATTGCCTTTGTATAAGCAGATGATTGGAAAAGATCCTTCCAGGCCGCGAAGAAGGCGAAGCCGCCGAAACGTTGGCCAATAAAGAGTATTACCAACCTCGTGTTCGGCTAATAATTTTACCAATTGAAAAATATATCGTAAAACGGTACGAACGGTTTGGAATGCCATAGTGCATTGTTCAAAATTCCCTCTAGAATATCTCACATTAGGTGTTAAAGGAGTCACCACGCGTGTGGATCGTAGCGGTTCCTCTATTCACTGCGCGATGTGTGGCTGTTGTGCGGACGCTAACAAGGGATAACTTAAAGACACTGTCCGAACCCTTGATCATTTTCGAGCTGTTGGCAGATCCGGTCCTCCGATTGCAGCGTTGTACATTTAAAAAAATGCAAAATGACCTCAAAATCCTTTTTTGGAAGGGGATCGCACCGTTTGTCAAACAAAATTGGCGTGGCAAGCCGTATATCACTCTTCACCTTGCCGACAGTGCGAGATGAGGCGTTTTGGTGAACTGTGCTGGACAGCCAGCATACAAGAACCGCTCCGCCCAAACGGTCTGCGAAATTTGCACCGCCATTTGGAACCAATTGAAAATGGGATTGCCGTCGCTCCTACTATTTCTGATGCATTAGGTTGGGCAATAAGTTCATGCGGTTTTTCTGAACATTTAGTATACTTTCACAGAGTAGACCAGTTGAACTTAGGTTTTTTGAAAGTGCATTCATTGGTGAGGAATAGTACCCTTCCTTAAAAGATAGTGGCCCCGCAGTACTTCCTCATCACATCTAGAGCAAGCCCTTGGCAAAAATCGTCCTATAACTCTACGAACTGTGCGTACAGAACAAGGTGCATCCTCCAGCCCAACATCAACTTCTCTGAAGCAGACATTCAATTCTGTTCTGTCCCCTTAACAGTAATGGCTTCCACTTAGACGCTACTATTAACATCCCCAGAAGCTTGAGCTGCATTTGTTTCGCTATTGTAGTGAAACAACAGGAGGTGTCGGAGACGTACGCTCTTTTCGAATTGGAAGGTCATCTTTCATGCGACAGAAAATGAGAAGTAGCGGGAATTGGGAAAATTGGTCATAATGTGTGTAAAGAGCAAAACAAGAGCTAAAAGGAGACCTATGATAGACTATCAAAGCTAGGTCAAATCCTAGTAAAAAATGGAGAAAAAAAAACTTATTGCTCAACCCAATACATTGCTGAAATCAGCGTGGCGAGAAGGTTAACGAACTTTTGATATAGTTTGATGAATTTCGACATGAAAAACGACGTGTGACACTGCCTTTAAATGGGGTGTCCACATCATTCCCGAGATTGAGATGCCCCCAGGAATTGTACCTTCTCGACACGCCAATTCCATTAATATACACGGGAGACATCAAAACAGCTTCTAAAACCCATTTCCGAGATGGGTTTCTACCAGTTTGCTGACCAGGGAAGGATAGTATAGGGGTCCGACAACTCGTACCAAAATGCATACTGTCATGCAGTTTGTGATACTTTTTTGCTATGGAGCCGTTCTTGAAGAGTCATGTGGCATAATTTCGGCATGTTCAGATCGGCCAAATCTGACTTTCGACTTATATTCTGCTGAGAATATGAGCGAAAACTCTTTGGAACTCCCCAGCTAACTGGAATTAATCAATGCCTCCGGAGTGCCAGCCACAGAAACTTGACCTGCCCACGGTATCCGTCACTTTAACTACCCGAAACCTCAAAATAAACGTATTAAAAAAAGAAATGAAAAGCAACTATAAAATTTATAACTATTTCATGAAGTACGGGGCCTCTTCCCTCTCGCTTACGTCATCCGCCACCGCCCATTCTTTTTGCAAGAATTATGAGCGGCGTTCCGTATATGACATTTCATCATTTTACTGTTTGATAATGGGCTGAACTCCGGATCTAATGTTGCTGAGTCATGATTGATTGAAGAGAAAGAAAACCTCAGAATGGAGACCTGAAGATAAAGAATGGTGAGTGAAGAGTGTTGACACCGAATAATGGGGTTTCAATTTTTTTTTGAAAAGATCCAGTCTTAACCAGAAGATCCATTACAATATGATGTCATGCCAAGTGCTGAGATGGGATAAGTCAATGGATGGAAACCGAAGGTCTACATCAACTTCTACCCTTCATTTCTGCTGAGGGATTAACAGTTGCCTCGCCCACTACAGATCTGTTGGGAAGCTTCTGGAGAGATGGAGGAGGAAACGGTCACCATTCGACACTATCACAACAAATGGCGCCTTGTGAAGTGGCTTAGAAACGAGCTTGTGGAGGATATCTCGGGTGAGTTCTGGCATTATAAAAGCTAAATATTTGATGGCAGATCTCGAAAAATCATGGTTGCGTCCCCGATCCATGATGGATAGAAGATACCAAGTCCCACTGCTAGAACGCCACCGCCGTAGGGCTTCCCTCTCAGCTGGATATATTAGATTGAGGAGATATAAATGCTCGGTGTATTCGTTTTCCTTTCTTCTCCTATTTTCCCCGCTGTCACCATTTTTGGCAGGGCATGTGTATTTCAGTAACCAATCATTTAGGGGAACAAGTGCCATCCAATCTCTGAAGGAAACATCATCCACACCAACGAAGAAAGTCACCAATTCTTCGACAAAATATCTTCTGAAGAGGATAGCATACCCTAACCACACTGACGTGCCAACGTTTGTAAAGCTTGAACACTGTTATCAGTGGCAAGGAAAAAACTTGCAAAAACCTTTTCCCCTGAAAAGATTCTCTTATCGCAGCTGTCAAAGAGTGGAGAATAGCGGTTTTTTCTCCACCAAAGGAGACGTTAAGACCTCAGTGGAATCTAGCAGTACCATAACTTTCTCAATCACAGCCATTCTCCATTCTCATCTGTCATCCATAAATCTTCGGAATTTTCAGCGCTTCCTCTAGATTCTCCAGGGTTATGAACCGCTACGCACTCTTCTTCTTACTTCTTGTCCAGGTTCGTTTGCATAAATTACGTTGATGAGAAAAATTTGGATATAGTATGCATGGTGTTTGGGTATTTATTTGGATATATACTACAGCTGTTTTATGTACAATAATATGTAGTATGAATGAACATAGCAGTTGAGGCCACCAGGGAGCAATTTTTTTTCAGAATTTAGTTCCAAAGAAAATGCTAACATTGATGAAAACCACCACCCTTGGTGGAGTAGCGCCAGGAGGACTACCTGCGGCGCAATGTGGGTTTCGTGACATCAGTGTTGAACGTCTTTATCTAGTCCAAATAAAGCCAACTCGGAAATTTCTTGTAAAACAGAATTTTCATGTACTTGCGTACCTCCAAACTTTTCAGCCATCCTGTACATTGACTTGCAGAGGCATCTGATATACCGATTTAGTAAATCATCCTCCGAGACTCCTCTGGTACAAATTCACCCAACTCGGGGAGATGGATAACTTGCTTGGCCGATGACGCGATCGAACCATCGTTGATGTGCATGGTGCATGGAAGTGTGCCTCTCGCCACTTCATCACACACTGCACAAGGTCGTCAAATCTTGAAGAATTATCCTCGAAAAGTTGCTTCATAGTATGAACAGAGATTCTGCATCAGCGTATTTTCCACTAATTCAGCAACCTTTCTGATTTGCCATTTCGAGGTGGGGTGCGCGTAGCACAGTGGTAAGAGGCCCGCTGTTTGCTGGCAAAGTCGACCATTTGATCCCGCCCTAGGCCAACCATGCATTCCAGCCAGCCTGGGGTTGGTAAATCAATAACAGAGGAGTCTGACAGGGTAAAACACTGACTTAGTATGTCGGATACCATCGCAGGTCACCGTATAGGGTACATGCTCATTAAAATGCTCCCACGATGCTCGAATGAAGTTGAATTGTTGCGCATCCCACGAGATTGATTAATGCCGCCACTTCATCCTTCATTTTTAGTTATTTGAATTATCAGTAAAGATACTTCTCTTCTTCTCCTCTTTAAGCTTTGCCTCGCTCCGTCGGAGGGTCAGCTGTAAGGTTCCTACTCTGCTAAAAGCCACGATGCCGGACGTCTTGATCTGTTGCATGGGGTCCTTCTAGACATTTTTTTTCATTACAACTTCCCACCACTTTTTCAGAGGTCCTCTCAGGTTTGCCGGCAATCTTCACGCTCGAAACGTGATAGGCAAAATGTTGCCCGCTTCTCCTAAACATGCTGCTGGTGCTCATACTACCTCGTGATCCTATCTCCTCTTGGATGAAGATAGTGCACCTCTCCCTTTGATACTTTATCAGGACTCCTATTGTTTCACAACACCGTCTGAGCATGCGCATCTCTACTACGTCCAATTTTGTTTCCTGTGGCCAGCACTCTCTTCCGTACATGAATGCTGGTCTCACTACCGTGCGATAACCTTGCCCTTGAATGCATTTGAAGATCTTTTGCCCCTCAAGAGACCTGTTGATACCCTCCATTTGTTCCATACAAACGCTATTCTTTCTTGGATTGCTATATGACAGATTCCTTTTCGCTCAGCTACCGAGAAGTTACGTAACCACATTGCTAACGTTGAGATTTCGACCACATAGCTTTTTTCCTTTTAGGGACTCATTTTCCCACTTCCCCCCAATCACCCACCCTTACTTTTCGATAAGTCTTCCTTTGCATAGCTATAATACCCAGAGTTGAACAATATGGAAAAAGATCTTTTCCGTTGCACCTGCTCGGCGGAGCTCTGCCAATGGATACTTGCATGAATTGACCAATCCCAGAGCTCGGTCCCTTTCCAAGTGCAACGCGCTTTATCAGTTACGGGAACACCACCTCTCGCCTTTCCACAAGCAGGCTGAGACTGCTGCGCAGTTGGCGAAGAAAACACCTGTGCGATCAATGAGATTAAGTGAGGTACAGGGAAGTTATGCATTGACCTTACCGAGGAACTCGTCCACGCCAAATTGGATTGGTCCCTAGCTCGAAAATGGGTTTTTTTGGGGGTTTTATCTTAATGTACATCGTTGAATTCAGCGGGTTGAGTAGGTGCAGATTCTGGTGATATCACAGAATCGAAAATGTGGTGAGTCACTGCCTTTAACGAACTATGTTACAGATATGGGCAGCGCACTCGTGGCAACCAAAATTTCACCTGGGCAGATCCATGTTTGGGATGCAAACCGACGACGACAACTTCTTGATGCGTAATCCTGATGAAGTAAGGAGAACATCGAAATTCACAATTAAATCCTGCCATTAACTAAAGTTTGCTACTTTCTTCAGTCATTTCTATAGTAAATTCCTATAAAAAAAGCCTTCATGGAAAGCTAGGATGGCTTGAAAAAGTAGGTTGTTAGCACATCCTCCTCGGACGATCAAGAGGTACGGAGTGTTCAAGCGAGAAAAGCGAACATTGAAGTCTTGTATGTATGCACACGAAGCGTCGAACAGCAATGCTAGCTATTTGCAAGCTTGACTATGTTATGGGAGCATCAATACCCAGCAAACACCCCAGAAGTACCAAAGCTATGGTTCTATTTACTTTCAAATTCTCAAGTTGAGTTATGGACGAGTATCTCTCAGATGTACAGAGGATCTAAAGCTTGACTAGCAGTACCACATTGCGTGAGCAGCACGTTTTAATATACAGGGCGACGAAAATGTTGCTCCAGAGCTCCAAAGCATCCCCTGTTCAGGGACAGGACCCGCCGAGAGACTCTAATGCGAAGACGGACTACTTCCAGCAGAAGCTCGACCACTTCGACGATTCTTCTACAGAAACATCGCGCCAGGTCTGAGTCTTTGAATAAACAGGGAATGAATTTATCGTTTTTGTCAGAGTAGGGAAGTCAAAAACGAATGTTTACCCTCAAACACGTCAGCAACTCAAAAACTCTACAGCACGTACAAGGAAATTAATCGTTACTGCACTTCTCGCAATTCGGCCAGCGCCAGATCTGTCTTTAACCCACAGGTTAACCCGAACTTTGGTGCAATTTCGGTGAACGTGTATCAACCTGGGTTAACGAAAGATCTGAGTGAGGCTGCCCCCACTGCGAGATGTGCAATTACGCTTGACGTTCTCCGTTCTTGTCGGTATCGGTAAATTACCGCTCGATTCGAAACAAATTGTGGAGCGTTATACCTGGAAAGGTCTGGGCGGCGGAGCTCTGCGATTGGTCGATTGCGTGAATTGACCAATTGCAGGGCTTTGCTACGCCTTGTTCTCCAGGTACAATGCTTTAGACCTTCCAGGACGCCATCGCAGATATCCTGTACAAGCTGTCCAGTGTCTTGACAGAGACTGTAGATTTGCGTGTTCGAGGTGTTTAAACACCTGAAGCAGCACACCGCCAGAATCAATTAATCCAGAAGGCAAAACAAATGAGAGAAGATTCCACTGAATGTTTTGTGTTTAGCGTTACTTCTACAACTTCAAATACACTAATGGATCACGCAATATTAAGGCGGTCTTCTTAAGGCTGGGAGGAGAAGGTCCACTACACATCAGCACGGTAATTGGCTATGATCAGGCCGGCAAACTTACTACTTTTACCAACTGCGTTTTTACTTGCATATTGCCTATTGGCATAACCGTTTTATAGGTCAGCAATGAAGCAACTCCAATGATGATGTGGGCGAAGCAATATGGAGCTGCTGTATTTTCGTTGGAGCATCGGTTCTACGGTGTCAGCCGTCCTAAACCGTACGTCTGTTGAAGTTCAGCATGTTTTCGCGGTTATCTCGAATTAGTCGTGGCTCTTTCGCTGACAATGTCTTTCAACTGCTACCGACGATGCGTGTTCGTTCCGGGCCCGTATCCAATAATCTTTTTCCACTCAAATAAAGACTTTCTAGCGGGTATGTTAGACTGGTTCGCATACTCTGCTATCCAATAAAGGCTTGTACATGGTTAATAAATCCACTCAGGTTACCCTTTCCAAGAGATTTAGCCTTGATAATGATTCATTGACTACTCCATCTTTACTACGAGTTGTCTCTCGCCAATACATCATTGCGCCAAGACACGAATATTTGGATGGGTTGCTCAGATTAAAAGTGGATAAAAACCTGTGGTAGCGGTTATATACTCGATGTGTTTTCCCTCCCATGGTTAAATATATTGGATATGGGCTGGTCACCCGGGATTATCACATGTTTGTATTGCGCTTTGGAAGGAGCTCAGAAAACCTAGGAACCATGTTTTGCATAGGTATGCTTCAGTGGTGGACGCAGAGAGTGGGCGAGGGGAGATTGAGAAAAAAGCGGGGTCTCCGTCGCTTTGAGGATTCAGGCAATAAATGAAATTAATAAAAATATTATTTGTAATAACGAATAATTAGTTTAAAAAACTATTCAAAAAACCATAAAAATAAACAATTAAAAAGAAACTAATACAAGATTTTCATTCGTTTTGTAAAGTCCATCGGATTTGGAGACACATGGATTCTGCATGGCTATGCATGCGTTTTGTATAGGTATGCATGGGTTTTGCATGGATTTGACCATTGTAGGTAAAAATATCGATTTCAGAAAACCGTGCCTTGCACGGGCACGCATGTCCTAATTGTGGAATTTGCATCATTCAATCTCATGTAAAACACGGTTCCTTTTCTTAAATGGACACAGCCAGGACACGTTTAAACCAATCTGTTCTTGTTGAAAAGCACCAAAATTAACCGGCACAGAAGGCATCTCGCAATGCATATGCCACTAAAGGTACCATTTCAGAAACCAATCCGTGAAGAACCTTCGGTATTTAAGCAGCCGTCAAGCTTTGAAGGACGTTGCTCATTTCATAAGGGAAATGAACACCAAATATAATTTGAAAGGAGCGCGCTGGATTACCTTCGGAGGATCATATGCTGGTCAGTTCAGACAAATATTGTGTTGGAAGAAATATATTTGCTTAAAGTTACTGGCTTATATTACGTTGGCAGAAAAGCCGTTTCCGACAATTTTCAGAAATTCCTATTACAGACATACACACATTTATTACGCAGTTTAAGACATACCTTAAAAAAATAGTTATCATTTTATGTGAGTGGAAATCAGTATTAATCAGTACAAGCCAGTATCAGTCACCACTTCATTCAACGTTACCATTCCGAGCAGAAACTGCTTCATTATTCTGTTAAAAGGTACTTACCCTAATTATGGCATATCTTCTGAAGGTAGCAAGAGAGCTCAAAGGAGGTGCATTCTTGCTCAGAGATTCTCACCCACTCAGATTGTAGGACCCCTAGCTCTGATGGAAATTCGCAGTCGTCTTTGAAAAAATTGAAATTACCACCTCTACTTATGGATGTTACTAAAGATAAGAATGGTTTAGCTTTCTTAGAGTCCCACTCATGTAGCATTTTATAGACCATGCAAACGTCGAAGAGTTGACGTATACTATAAGAGAGGGAAAATCGAAATAAAGACCTCTTATTATCGCACGAGGGATGCTCGAGTAAGAGAAACTTCCTTTTCTGATGAGTATCTCTCTCTAGTGAAGCTTTTTGGCACTCTTCCAATTTTTGCGATATCCTTCTTCTGCATGGGCTGAATACAGTAGACCCGGATTCCACCAGAGGATAGACGTACATTATTAGTTGTGGAAAGAGCCTTAAATGTTTCAAGCGTGCGCATGTGTGCCTTGCTAAAATTGGAAAACTTGATGAAACGCTGGACGCTACCTAAGCAGTGTTCTAGAAAACTTCCTAGACTGTTCCTCAAGGGATGTGGGAAGCTATAGCGATAATGCTGCTAAAACCGTGATTCTGAACGGTAAAGGAGCTTCCGCCCAAATCTTCTATTCCATGCAACTGTGGAGCACCGGCTAGAACGTGTAGCAGTAACATCGCTATCGGAACCTGAAAGATACCACAAACGTTTCACATGTTTTACAAATTTCAAAAAAGCCCGCTACTTTCTTCGCACGGGGCCTTCAATTTTTAGGAGCGACGACGTTGAACGGGATAGGGCAAAAGAAATTCTGCTATTTGAGTTGCTCCTGATAGCCAGGACATTTGTTGCTATCGCTCTCCAACTTCCGTGTCCTTGCCCTCTTTTACTAACATGATCTGTACACTTGAAACTCTTTACATTTTAAGGGCAATTTATACTAGCTGCGTGCGTTAGTCGCGCATCAGTATCAAGCATCCATTTGCAAGGGATTTTTGATGAAGACCGTAAAAGTGCGCGTCTGAGCTGCGACTGCGACGCGACTGCAATGCGACTGTGCCCTATTCTTCATCATATAGAGATACGCGCGTCAGTCACATGCACCCAGTATAAATTGCTCTATATGTAGATCCAGAATGCTAGTGTCCCTCAAAATCCTATCAATTAATTAGATATTTTTTGAGGCACGTTTTCAGCAGTATTAGTACGGTATAAATTGCCCTTTAAACACCAATTATGTTGAGTTGAGGGGCTGTTTAGTCCTCCTAATCTTTGAACTCAAACGCACCAAGCGAAAACACCAACCTGTTTATTGTTTCAAGCCAATAGCTGTTCGAACCTCAAACTTGGGTAATTAAACCCTAAATTGCAGTGCAGTAAAGACGAAACAACGAACGGAAATGAAAAATCCAATCCAGAAGTGACATTTTAGGCAAAATGACAGGAACTTATCAGGTACAGAAAAGGAACAAAAAGGTAGAAGTAAAGGAACTACAGGGGCACGATATTTTGTAAGCCAACGAGCAGGATGACGCTCTGATAGCACGTCGTTCTCATACATTCTCTCATTCTCGCTAATCCCGTCGAAGCCGCGAGAGAACTCGGAGTTATGGAAAAATTAAATTTTTGGCCCATTAAAAACAGTTTAAGTACTGCTAATTATGATGATTCTATCGCAGATAGGATAGGTTGATGTAAAAGTCATGGTAAAGCTAAAAAATGGGCCAATACTTTGTTTGTGCTAGCGTGTGTTGAACTCACGCGAACGTTGGTGGAAAATTTTGCATGGAAATCACATTATTCCGAGTGCACACCATGAATGGGAATCACGCAAGTTGGTATGTCGTTCCATAAATTGTTGCAGTTCCTCACCATTTATTTGGAGAGAAACTGGAGGGAAAGAAAATACACAAGGATTCATTTTTGTGTGGTGACCGAGGGTGGCTGCTACAGGGTGGCTGTTACGTGAAGCTGCACAATTTGTTGATAAGTCGCAGATTAATCTTTCCAAATTCAGGAACTGTAGTATAATTTGTGCCTTGACACTCCAATTCACTCTCTCCACATTTGTTGAGGGCTATTGCGTCAGTTGCGGTTTCCCTCATTTCTGTTTTCTCTTGAATGTTACCGCCTCCTCATAAAGCCCATGATGGATGGTCAAAGCATTAGAGCAGCAATTGGGTCACATCCAATTGTTTGCGCTGCGCTGATAAGGTAATCAGAGGGGCAACTAGTAAAACAAATAGAGATATTAAAATTGGTAAAATAATAAGTACAGATCTACGAAACGGATGTGTCCCAACTAAAGAAGTAGTGTTCTGTCAGTTATTCACAGCAGGTTCACCCGCAAATTTTTACTGATTTCACAAACGTATTCTTTATGAGAAATAAATTGTATACCACTATTTCGACAACGTTAAGGTGCTCTATCACTGTGGTTCCGTCAGCAATATCCGGAATTAATAGCCGGAGCAGTTGGCAGTTCTGCCCCACTAGATGCGGAGTTCGACTTTTGGGGTAAGATTCTTTATCTCTTCACCTTGAGCGAATTTTTTAAAGTTTTTAGACACATTCAAAATGAGTTTCCATCCACCTCTTCAGACATTCGGGCGTTTGGAGTACAGGCCCACACTGTTTATCGCCGCATGACACCTGTACGATAAGAGCAAAAGTGGGTGTAGTTGGCGCGTCTATTCCGCGTACTGCCTCGTTTGGCCTGCCACGATCCTGCAGGGGGGTTGGCAGAGACAAGCAGGCCATCCACTATTACAACCGATGGCTACAAAAACTAAAAAAATAGGTTCACCGGACGCGTAGGCGCTTCCTGGGCCAGCGCTTAGCAAGCCCTTTTGCCTTCCTGAACATGGGAATAAACATGGTTCAAAAGGTGCCTTACCTCACTCCAGCACTCATTAGTCACCATAAGTCAAAGATGAGGCCTTCCTCTTCCTGGGAAAGAACCGAGAATAGCGACTTTCTATGTCCTATCTTACCGGGGCCCGACGCTCGATGAGTGCCCGATGATCTCCTTGCACCTCGACCGGCGGTGGTACACTGGGCCATGGTTTCAACAGGGTTTCAGTTAGCCAGTCATGTCCCATGTTGCTTCACTCGCGATTACTTCTGCAAGCCTACATAGGCTAAAAATGGGCGAGTTCCCTGGTGTTCCAAACGCCCGATTGTCTAAGTTATCATTGGCTCTCTACTTGTTCTCACTAAAGTCCTTATCCGCAATCGGCGGAAAATTTTCGAGCGCGCCCAGCATGGGGCGCGTGCGCGGCAGCGATCCCCTGTCGTTCGACAGATTTTTGGCACAGGTGAGTGTTTTTCCTTCATTTTTTTTTCTTTGATTGAAGTATATCTGAAGTTGTGAGGCCTATGGCTGACCGATGTCGACCGGACGGCCCCGCATGCCTCATAAAAACAATAAAAACAAGCATTTGGTGCATGCATAGGGAAAACGTGCAAACTATGAGGCATGCAGGGCCGTCCGGTCGATATCGGAGAGCCCCAGGCCTCACAGGTTCAGATGAACTTCAGTTGAAGAAAAAATTAGAGAAAAACACTCACCTGGCCAAGAATCTGACGAACGACCTGGGACCGCTGCCACAAGAGGGCCGCGCCGCGTACGCGCTGCATGCTGGGCGCGCTCGAAAATTTTCCGCCGTTTGCGCGTAAGGAATTCACTTCATAAAAATTTAATGTTGACCAATTCTTGGCTGAACCTTTCGGCATATCACCTACCCAAGTAGTTTGTGACCGCTACTACCTCGAGCTACTTCCAACTTATAGACTTTCACATCCAGGTTACCTGGAGGTAGTCGAGGACGCACTTCGGAGTCAACACAGCAATGCATGTGCGGAAAACGTGCGAGAAGGCTTCCAGAAGATGACCGATCTTATGAAAACCAGGGAAGGAAGGGAACAGTTGTCGAGAATATTTGTGTACGCAAGCTCAGAAATTGTGAGCTCTGTCCAAGGCTAGAAAAGTCCGTAGACACACGTTTTTTCCAGACTTAAAGCTCCGCTAACGAATCTTACGCTGTCATATAACAACATTCAATATTTTTACCAAGTCCTATACGAGAACTTCCAGGAGGCAACACAGTACAATGAAGTTAACGTGGTGAGTATTCAACTTTTTTTGAATTTGGCTGAAGTGAAGTATGCTTACTATATGTTCTAGATAGGATTTTGAATGCTCTTTTCACTTTGAACAATCATGAAAAATCTAACAATAACACATTATTATTCAATGAATGAATGGAAGTTTTTTTTTTCAGAACCCTTACAAAGATGCCTTCGGAATCAAACAAGTTTGCGACATCATGACTAGAAGAAACGAGGATCCACTAGCAAAGCTTCAAGCTGTGAACGTTTACATGGCTCGTGAGTTCTCTGCTGTCGACAGCTACTACCCTACTGCAGATTATCCCGCGGTTATTATTGAAATGGGAGTCAAGTGTTGGTTTTCACATAAGTCC
Organism: Ancylostoma caninum; assembly: GCA_037903475.1. Taxonomy (NCBI): domain Eukaryota; kingdom Metazoa; phylum Nematoda; class Chromadorea; order Rhabditida; family Ancylostomatidae; genus Ancylostoma; species Ancylostoma caninum. Next base: position 120,574 of record JBAJFG010000320.1, read on the forward strand.
ATTTTATTCAAAGGCGAATCGCTTACAAAAATGTGAAATCAGCGTATAGATAGGCTTGACTTGGTGCTGATCAACGATAATAAAACAGCAGCTTTATTAAGATCGGCAATCTAAATTATTGGGATTCTTTATTGAGGAGCCTGCTGGTTATACAGAAAAAAGCAGAGTGAAACACGTCGTCTGTTTGTACAGTGTGTTATTAAATCTATCAATCTATAATATTATGTGAATGAATCATCTTGAATATCAACAAACATTAAACACTCGTAAAATGTGAATGTGTGATGAAACACATAACAAACTGAATTATAAAGCAAGTTAGAAAGTAAAACTCATGGTCAAACAGAAGGACAAATGTAAAACAAAGAACAAACTTTAGAATCTGAACTAGAGAACCCTGGAATGTTCTCTAAGTTATACGAAACAGTAGTTTTGAACGGTGAATTATTGCTTGGAATGATGTATTATCTGGAACTCCGATCCGCACTGTTCACGAAATTGTTTAACATCGAGGTGTATCTCGTCCTAATCGCTCCCAGTTTGGTCACACCTCCGCACTTCTGAACTGAGTTGTAGTAAAAAACGTATCTGCGTTTGAACTTATTCAGCAATCACTATACCACAAGCAAGTCGCTCCGTTCTCTCGTAGTTCCCATATATCCTGATTGAAGTGCCTATTTCTATGCAGAATTGCTGCAGTATATAACTTTATAATCATTTCTTTCTAATCATATCAGGATTCTTCTTGTGAAACTATTCTGTACTTTTTCAATCATCCCCTCTAACTTTCTCATCTGGACAAAACCCCGTCATACCATAATAATGGTCTTAATAATGGTCGGTCATAAGGTTCGTGTGCACATACTGTGGCATTGGCGACGACACCAATTCCGGCGAGCGGCGCGGTCGCGCTGCGTCCTTCTCGAGGCCGCGAATGGGCCACCGCCACTGTCGTCCAGTGTAGCTCTGAAGATGCGAACGAAAAGAGCATTTTTCATTCTTAGCATAGCTTCATGGCATAAGAGCAGACACTCAGTCTTAGACTGTATGCTAGCACATAACTCACTTTACCTAGCTTTCATTCAGAACTTTATGGCGATTTCAAGTATACAGACAACAGTTACGACGACATGATCAAGTATCTTCGGAGGGAGGAGTTTGATGGCGAAAACTTCGATTGTGAGAACAAGAACTTCATCTACTTTTCTGAAACAGTTCTCTCTCTTTTTGAGTGCTCCTTGACCTATTGTGTGTTTAGCTGGTGCCCGTAGCTGGACTTGGCAAACGTGCACAGAATTTGGCTATTACCAGACTACTGATGGTGGACCAAAAGGAATATTTGGTGACGTCACTCCACTTAGGTGAGTCCTTCGTCATTCAGCTGTTCCCAACAATCATAATCAACTTCAGCGTGTTTGTCAACATGTGTACTGATGTATTTGGAAAGAAGTTCGACGCCAACTACATCGATGCTGCAGTTCGTGCAACACAAGCTCACTACGGTGGTGCAGAGGACTTCGAGGTAGGCCCTGAGTGTAAACCGGTACAGAAAGAGTGATAGCGTGCCGCAGTTAGAACCACAGTAGTTATATGTTGGCATTAGCCAGTCCATCTCATGAGGTATAAAAAGAGGAAATCCAGCCTTCCAGGTATCAGTAGCTCTCTCCGCCCTCTATTATTTCTTCCATACTGAGCCTCATTACTGTTTTGCTCTCTTTATAATTGATGTCCTCATCAGTATCCTCTCCGGAGTAACACCTCTATATTATTTATGGTTCACTTGATTGTGTTTCAGTTGTCCTTATTAGCTAAATAGGAAAGTGCGGGTCTGGCCTCACTAGGTACCCCGATACTCATAAATTATACAAATGAACGCGTGCGCGACTCACTTCTCGACGAGTTTATCCTCAAGGCATCACTGATGTCAATCGGACATCGAGTAATAGCTCATACGCACAGAATATAGTACATAAATACAGTCAAGCATAAATACAGCGAAATAGTATGGGTAGTGATCACTAGAAGATCAGGTAGAGTAGGACGAGTGCTGGACGAGTGGAAAGACCGCTGCTTCGCGACCGCCTCCGGCGGTGGCTCCGCTCCTCTCTCGACTGGTCCGCCTCTCGACTCGTACCAGCTCGTCCTCGCTGTCTCGTTGCTCCTTCTTTTGTGCTTCGTCTGTTGGTTATCGTTGGCGAATCTGAAGACAACTCAGAGAAGCATGGGAAAAATATGTGCATGAATAATGCATAAAAAAATTCAAGGATAATAGAACACTCACCTATTTACATGAAGTATGTACAAGTTCTCGCTGTATGTTACAGACGAAAATACCTGGTGATCTATGCGCAAAATGGCCACAGAGGTCAAGTTCAGCCGTAGTCCCATGAGAAAAATTGTGTGAGAAGAGCTGAACCCCTGCCCTCACTGTTCTCAAAAAAAAAAGCCCACACCTCACCCAATACTTTGAGCAAGAACACGAAGAATTTGTGTACGTAGATGCTAGAGCGATTCGGCTCATTCTCACTACCACACGATAGCCTCTGCTGTCGAAAAACTTTCCAACTTTTTTCAAGGCAGTAGTGACCCATAGTGGCATGGTCATAGGTAAATTCATTACTTGCACCTACCCATGGCAGAATTGTTGCTAAAACAGGACATTACCAATCTCTGTCGCTGTGGAGCGAAATAACGTCCAGTGACGAGGCTCCGCCCTCACAAAAAATGTAGAAAATGTTCAAGATCAGAGTAGTGAACCTGTCGTAAAGCATAGAGGGAAGCCTCTGTACAGTATAAATCCAATAGAATCTTTCCTATGGTCGCCGTTTAAGATTGAAGCTCATTCCGCCGTGAAAATTTATTTGTTCTAAAAGAAACCCTAAAAAAGCCTAGTGCATTCTGGACATTTATGGATACAATAATTGGGGTACAGTACTGTTCTACGCATTTGCGACAGCACTTTTTTTCTCGCAAACATCACCGCATGGGACCATGTGCTCAACCGGTCGAGCACGAAGAATGAAATGAAGAAGAGTACGTGCAAGGAGGATGTGCAGCATTTACGAAGACATCGTGTGCCACTTTTCCTGCCAATCGAAGCCATTTGAAGTCTGAGGAGTTTCTGAGATAGTCTAAGTCAGCAATAAAATTGTACCAAAATTTGAGCTCTTTGCAATTGGTGACTTAGATAGCGCACCGAAACTTTAGAGTTTGAGTAGTTTCCGGAACCCTGTATAGCCTTTTATCACAGAAAAAAAAGTGAAGCAGCTACTCCTTGCTGCAGGGCAATAACTTCTTATGCATTTTGCTTTCAATTGCATAGCATCCCGATCTACCATTTTCCAGGCGACCAACGTGGTCATTCCAAATGGATCCGTTGATCCCTGGCATCGCCTCGGCAAGCTAATATCACATTATGCCTCAGTTGTCACGTACCTTATAAACGGTTAGTGTTTTCTTGGTTTATTTTTTCGAAAAAGAAAACGATAATGATGATATCAAGGAACTGCACACTGTGCTGAGATGAGTCCTCCGGGACCGAATGATAAACCCGGTCTTAAAGAGGTGCGTAAAATAATTCAGCGGAACATCGAAAAGTGGCTAACGGAACCACGCAGTCAATCGAGTAAGTAGTACTCTTGTATCAATATTCATTTTTCATTTCGTTTTCTTCTTCCTTCATTCATTTTTATTTAAAAAAATTTAAGCTGCGACTACGAATAAGAGACCGATGATGCCGAAAGCACGTACCATATATCCCAAGCAGGAGGAAGAAACCGCTGCGAAGCCTGTCTTGCTTTCGCAAATGGTACGTTCGCCATCGTACAGAGTGAAAATTCGAAGGTAACTATTACAGAAGTTCCCACCGTGGACCCGCCACAGACGCATGTATTTCGGAAGGCCACCACAAGGTTTCGTGGATCCGCCGAAAATCGTTAGTCTGCTTCGTTCGCAACTCGGAAAAAAAGCTCTCAACTCAATTCGGTTTCAGAACTACGCGGCTGAACATATCCTCGCCGCAGAAACCCATTTCATAACACAGCCTTTCGACCACTTCAATTCTCAGGACAAGCGCACATTTAAACAGGTTTTACTGGATTTCGGTTTTTTCTTCCATTAATTCTGTGGAAAAACGAAGCAAAATAATAATAATTCTTCTTTGGGTAATAAAAGAGCCATTATCAAAAGATAACAGAATCATACAGAATGAAATTGTTTGTGTATAACTAGCGCTTCGAATTCCCTGATGATGTAATTAAAGAAGCAACTGTTTGGAATATTATTGATTTTTCTCGAAATAACAAATCAAACAAATTTTTCAGAAGTACTATAAGAACAGCGAATGGGCTAAACCTAATGGGCCGGTGTTCTTGTATATCGGAGGAGAATCGCCTCTGAGCTCCGCGTGGGTTAAAGGATTTGGCATGTTCCATCAAACGCTAGCAGAAAAACTTGGAGCTACTGTGTTTGCTCTCGAGCACAGATACTATGGTGATAGTGTAGTTGGCGGGTGTGTTCTTCTCAGTTACGAAGAAAACTATTGCTATGATAAACAATAACTTCAGAACTGCGAAGGATCCGAATCCAGACTTGACGTATCTGTCTTCTCTGCAAATGTTATATGATGTAGCGAATTTCATTCGAACAATGAATGCCAAGATGAATAAAACACCTAAATGGATCACCTTTGGAGGGTCATATGCAGGTAAAGGTCTACTCATACTTCATTCACTCTTGAGAAGTGCGCAATCAAACGCGCTCGTTTGCTCACCTGAAGAATGCCTATTGTTCATAAAAAGTACCATATTAATATTTGATAGTCACTGCGGAAACAACTGCAGCCGAGGCAAAAAAGACGGTTGCTTAACCATATCTTCAATTGTTCAGCGTGCTCTTGTTAAGCCAGCACGAGGTCATTAGAAACTTCTATTAGGCTGACGCGTTTTGGCGGAATCGCTTTTTTCAGAGCCTGGAAGGGAGCAATATCGAGCAAGTTCTTAACATTTTATGTAGCAATATCTTTAATGTTTTTTCTTGCCATACATGTTATTGTAAGAGCATCTTGCTGACGTGCTTCATGTCTTGACAATACGTCTTTTTCAAAGGCTGGGATCCAGACCAATTTTCTCAAATGTGCGCTTTGACTCATCAAACACCTCCTCTGACCCGCTCTCTCAACCCATTCCGACTAGACGGCGGTGAGCAAGAAAAGGGTAAATTCACTCAGTGCTCCATTAATATACGGAATGGAAGAGGGTCTAAGGATTCCACCAATCTCAACAATCGACTCACAAGGATTTTGGAGAATACGGAGTCATCGAAGAAGGCAATAGAGAAACACAAGCTATTGAGAGATTGATATCGGTACAATATAAAGCTTAAGCTTCAAAAAACCTCAATTATAGCTGGGTTAGTAAACGGCATGAACAGGCCAGGTGTTCCTTAATTAGAAACAACTAGAGTCTAGATACTCTAGATCTAGCGCTCATAATCTAGATGGAATGATGGAATTCAATGATGGCAACAGCATCATTGAATTGGCGAGCATCGTGCAGCACGACGATGGCGAAAAATGGGCTATAGCGGGTGGTGAACTTAGGAGCGGACATCGGGACAGTCGGATTCAGGTGAACATGTGATCAAAGAAAGCCGTGACAAGAATGAGTCGTTTATACTGTTTTGGTGTCACGCAACGGGCGCCTGACAGAAACGTAGCTCAAGAGAAAGCTTGGCTCAGAAGAGGCGAGCCTCACGCAGATTTCATTGTGAACAAGAAAGCTCCGGGCGTCGCGCAGAAAGAGTCATGACAGGGAATCATGTCAACTGCTGCCAGTGAAAATAGTTCTGTAATCGTTCTATTTCTGCGTTCTTAAACATCCTTGTCTCGAAGACAGTATAGGGTGCGTCATAAGTCCTTGCACACCTTATCTAGTACCATCATAGCAGCGAAATTCAACTCAATGGTGTGACCTCTATTGGTGCACTAAGCCAACTCAACAGCAACTCAAATATTGGAAATATGTCGCAATTTGCCTTTGTAGCCGCTCAAAGTCGAGTGGGAGGCGCACCCGTCGCTCATGAGACACTGATGTCGTCTTGAAGCTGGAGACCCTCCTCGGAACAGAGTGGCATGTTTTCGTGAGAACAATGGAGCAAATGTAATAAGTACTGAAGAATTCTGAGGTTACAACGGAATTCCGTTATCCTTCTTCCTTCAAATATTTTTGTACATATGTTTTTGAAAAGATGCCCAGTCAGAGCAAATTTTCTTGGATTTTTCTGGTTCACAACATCACCGTCACGCTTAGCCTTATTTTGCACAGCATTTCGAGTGAGAATGGGACCTTGCTGCATTCAATTCATATTGGATATCCCAAGCATGTTGTCTCAGTAAGACTCAGAATCTGCTCATGAAGCAAGTGCGTCTCCTGAAGTGGTGCTCGGAGAAAATCCTGTGCTGAAAGTTAGGTCTCGTGCAGCACCAACCCGAATCTGGTGGATTGTTTCATGCTTTCGGCGCCCAAGAGCAAATCAAGAGCTGGCAATACTGAATATAGTATGCAACAGCTTATGGCACACTCTGTTGGAATGTTGAAGGATACGGTTTGAAACTACTCTTGTGAAACGTTTGCCAGCTAAAACATACCCTTGAGAGAACTCTCAACGTCCACGCTATTTGGAAAGCTCGAGGAATGGTCCTTTCAATTCCAGTCATGATTTTTTATGAAATCAGAACACAGGAGCAAGGAAAATTGAAGCCCTTGAATATGCACAGGCTGCTTGTCATTGTGGATGCGTGCGGGTTTTCCCGACTTGGTTCGAGGAGCTATTGGATCGTCTGCACCAGTTGAAGCCAAACTGGATTTCTACGGTGATTACCTGAACTCCATCTGAGCAGCTAAGAGTCTTAAACAACTATTTCAGAATATTTGGAAGTAGTGGAGAGGTCTTTTAGAAGGTACGAACCACAATGTGCTGATAATATAGCCAAGGTGAGCTAAAAAACCATTATCTTTCGCCTTTTTATGTATTTTGATTATTCCATGGAAAATAGGGCATCTAGTGCCAGTATCTGACTTTTATAAAGCAGAGCGTAGTTGCCGCAAATCAAGGCCGTTGAAATTTATCTTATCAAGGATTGAAAAGTTATACTAGGTTGGCGAAAAGGTGTGCCCGAAATTTTCCGAGAGTTCTTCCTAGTTGAGAAGTTGAAGGAAATGTCAGCTATATAAAAACTGACTGGAGCGGTTAGGAAATTAGAAATGAGATGGAAGATTCTGCACCGCTCCGCCTATTCTTTCTGCCAAATATTTGATAAGGAGGCCTACTTCAAGCTAGCGGAGATGGGGAACACCAGACTCTGCGTTTCTTATTCTCTTGACCTTGGCTACTCCAAATATAATTTGATCTGCCTCCTCGAAGCTTACTTGTTTAAGAAAGAATTTTCGAAAATAATACAGTGCGTGTCAAAACTTTACGCCCACCCTAAAAATTTGTCGGCTCGGGAAAAGATCAAGTTTTTTCGAGTAATGGCGTTCGCTATCGTTTTCAGCGTGCTTGAAAACCCAGAAACTTTCACCAAGTCTTCTCTAAGTGATCCTCTAATTTTTTATTAGTTTTTGAAAGGAGAATGCCGCGGTTCAAAACTTTACTCCCACCCTTGAAAATGTCGGTTACGGAGGAGAGGAATTGCGAATAAGCAGGGAAATGATACGAACTGATGTAGTAGCGCTCAAGAAGACTTTGGGTAACCTTATGGAGCAGTCAAAATCAATGACGAAGGTATTTTACCTGTCACTGACTGTGCAAACTCCGAACAAGTGCGAATAGAACAAAATTTTTTAACCCATTGACGACCGCGCCCATTTTTGCGTGTCTTGCGCGTGGGACCAACGCCCCTTTCAGGAGTGCGGCGCCCGCGGAGTTCCACATCGTTACGATAAGATAATTAGGACTAAAACAGATCATTTCACAGAAATAATTCGAAATCTATTTCCAGAAGATTATTAGTATCATCGGACCAAAAAAAGGAGAGAATCTAAGCGCTTTTGGATTCCATTAAGGCCGAAAGAAGTTTGTAGAGGGTGTTTTTAGTGTTATAAGGGAGTGTCCAGAGACTATACACGTTCCTAAGGCTCTAGCCTGACTGGTAAGGAAGCGCAGGATGTGGCGAACGTGCTTCTGTGTAGGAAATATGGCTTTTGCACAGAGTATTTCCATCCACGACGAAAGAAATGTGAAGCAATCTTCCTCAACTTCAAAATTCCATCCTTTTCATGATGTTTGTCGCAATAAAGGAGAACTCCTCCTTGAACTGCACTTGTTTGAGACCTTTTTAGGAAGGACTGTAACCATTCCATACGGAAATGCTGCAGAATACTTCGAAAATAAGGTCCAGTACTTGTCAAGAAGGGCGCGGCTCACCGGTGAGCCGCGCGGTCCCACGCGACCAAAAAAGCGCGGCTCACCGGTGAGCCACGCGGTCGTCAATGGGTTAAAGAATTTGGGTGGTCGCAGACACTTAGCTGATATTTCCATGAATAATCTTAATACGTATAGATGGAAAAGGAAACACTAGAACACACTTCAAGGTCGACACGACGGTCATATCACCCGTCAGGTCTTTCTCCTTCACAGTGTCGACCGAGAAAATCAGCATTAAATTCCCACTAACTGTTTTTAAATTGACCAGTCTCTTCGCACATCAGCATTTGAGGATATTTGAAGCAAGAACACAATGCCTGTTCTCCGGCGGACGCCACACCACCCTTGGGGTCGAATGATTTTACTAGGCACAACATGAATAACATGCAAGCTAGGGCGGAATTCTTCATAGTGTTTATTAACATGCAAGATGTCACTCATAACTTTGAATGCGCTGTTCACTCATGGCGGTAGAAGACAGGCAACGATTTTTCAGACCGAATCTTGCATTGCTGTAGGGATTTATGAGGGAAATGGGAGGTTTCTTTTTTGCCGTAACTTTGGCGGTTGAAAATCGATGGTCAGTACAGACCACTAACATCGGAATTGCACAGATAGGGTTCCGATGGACTTAGCTATTCATAGCAGTGCTCTACAAAGGCCTTTGCTCTCATATTTTCTCCAACATAGCGTCCACAACTCCGCCAGGATCACGACTTGGGGCATCTTCCTCGACGGACACAGTGGACGAAGAGGACCAGACGGATGATATGGCCGTCGTGTCAACCTTGAGATGTGTCCTAGTATGTCCTTTCCCATCTATGCGTATTGAGATTATTCATCGAAATATCAGCTAAGTGTCTGCGACCACCCAAAGTCTTTAAAAAATTTTGTTCTGTTCACACTTGTTCGGGGGAGAGTTTGCTCAGTCAGTGACAGGTAAAACACCTTCGGCATTGGTTTTGACTGCTCCATAAGGTTACCTAAAGTCTTCTTGAGCGCTACTACATTCGTTCGTATCATTTCCCTGCTTATTCGCGATTCCTCTCCTCCGTAATCGACATTTTCAAGCCGCGGTATTTTCCTTTCAAAAACTGATAAAAAATTAGAGGATCACCTAGAAAGGACTTGGCGGAAGTTTCTGGAGTTTTCAAGCACGCCGAAAACGATAGTGAACGCCATTACTCGAGAAAGCTTGATACTTGCCCGAAACGACGAATTTTTAGGGTGGGCGTAAAGTTTTGACACGCACTGTATTGCTGAATTAGAGGTTGTTGCTTTCTTTCGCTCCCAAAACACGAAGTTTTGAGAGAATGACCTTTTCATATTTTCGTTACTTTAAATTGGCATACTCGCTGCTACTAAAAATTTTTCAAAAAATGTCTACATAGGGCTTCGATGAGATACATAAATTGGTTCTTACAAAATCTGGAAGGAAGAAGCTATCTGACACCTTCACGTAAGTTTCTTCATTCATATTTCGAACTTATTCTAAACGCTTATCTAATGAAAAAAATATTCACAACATTTATTCCTTCGCTACAAAACAACAACATTATTACTTTCTCATTGCTCCATAAATTTTAACTACAAATGCATTTTGACGGGAAGGGAGATGGGCAGCGCCATAGTACCATGCTTATTCGCAGTACATACAGTGAATGATAATGTGTCATTGCACTGCAGGGCTGGCAGTAAACCCCCGATGTCGTGAACTCTCGGCTGCCAACATGTCGTGACATTCTCGTTCACATTTGTCGCGAAATGTTCGTGAACTTCCTATAATAAAGCGTGTGTTCTCGCTGATGTCGCGACATAGTTGGCAGCTCAGTTCAATGACATTCTCACGAATGTGGTCGCTATCCACGCTCTTGACCTCGTGGTCATGAGGCGCAGACAGCCAAAGTTAGGGGAAATAGTGTCCGATTCAACGAGGTGCGATGTCGCGAACCCGAACGAAGTTCGTGGTCGTCCAGTTCGTTGACAACGGTCAGGCATCGGCACAGGCCCCTGGTCAAGATCGAAACGAAGTTTCTTTGAGACAGAGCAGATTTACAAAGCTCTCAAACCTTCGCCCACATCGCTTGTTTTGTCCACTTGCAAGCTCGACATACAGTTCAATATGAAAACAAAAAATGAAAGGATTTCCAAATATCCAAACCGTATTGAGCACCCTTCGATCTTTCGAGAAGATCTGCGAAATAGATGATAAACAAGCCGTAAAAAGAATCCAGAAAAAAAGGTGATCTTCATCGATCATCGACAAGGACATCCTTTTTCAGCGTATAGAAGAACTAAGTAGCAGCTATGCGGCAAAAATGAGCGAGAAATCACAGAGAGAACACGAACCATGCAGAGTGGAAGTTTCACATACAACTGACACGAAGAACCTGTTCACTACTGCTTGAATTGCGTGTCTCGGCACAAATTTCAAAAAAGAATTTTTGCGAACTGAGAAAAGATTAAAAACACCCGTGAAGTTCAGACTTCCTAGGATGATTCAAAATTTGCAGTGGAAGAGAAGAGAAGATTGTACTGTAACTGTCTGAAAAACCGCACCAAACTTATGCACCTAGCTAGAAATATATGGCGAGGAGGCCTCAGACCTTCTCGATGCTCATCTGTGACAGTTTTCCATTCAATGAGAATGCATAAGCAAAGCTAGTTCCACATCCACATTTGTCATAAAGTGAATACACTATGATTTTGCAAAAGGGATGAAATGAACTGGGATCGAACCCGGCTAACACAGTAGTGCTTCTTTACGGCAATCACGCTAACTGCTGCGCCATGAGCACATGACTTTCCTGCCGAAGGGTTCAATGGTGACACATTGATTCGCGAGAAGCGCATCGATGTCGCTAGCTTCTTGCGACATGTGTGCAAATGTCGCGAACTAGGTGCTAACGCGTTCGCATCTTCGCTGTCGCGATATGGAGTCTGTACTACCGGCCCAGACAAAGGGGCACCGCGACGCTTCGTTGGTGCCGCAAAAAAGTCGGAATATCTCGGCGACACGAATCTTCAGCGCTCCAGTACAGTTGCGACTGTCTTCGTCATTGCTGTAGCATGGATTTTTGGAGTACAAATACGAGTGGCGAAATATCTCCTTTCCTCTTCCGAACAAACCTTTTATTCTTTTGCGTCCACGAACTACAACTAAAAGAATTTCGTCACGCTACCTTGTCGCCAAAATCTGCTTTCAAACGTCATTTTTGAATGAAACGCGGTCTATTATATGTATGTTATATATTGTTTTTTTCTTCTTTTCTCTTTGAAACTGGGATACTTTAGTCTGGTACCACCATGGAAGGAGAACACCATTGTTTCCGACCTGGATGTCCAGTATTTTTTCCTAACAATTTACGGAGTCTATCAAGGAATGGTACAACAGGTAAAGCAATTTATGTTCGATTCAAATCCTTCATTCACGCTGTGGTAATAATAATGTGAATTCAAACTCCCTGCTCTTGTTCAAGGCTTCGATAGGTTTTAAAGGTATTTAATAGTGTCGAATGTAGAAATCCTTATGAATCAATTTTCGAGAGTATAATCGTTGAATCAAATTTGTGCCAAAACTCCTCCAAACGTTTGCAGAACTTCTTATTTGAAGACTCGAATGAAGAAGAGGTGTGACGCACAGTATATACGAATGCTATGCTTTGCGCCCAGATGCACATATAGTCAACGCTGAAACCTCTGTTCTAACCGTATATCAATTCGATAGGGACGCTTTTGTCCGGCTACTATCAGGCTGTTACGAAATCAATTGCCCAAATGGACCTTCCATTCCAAAGTGTTATAACTCGGCTCAAAAGCATCTTTTTCCACCAGTTCCGCAACCATTCAATAAGGTAGACCCTTTCAACAAATATTCAAGACTGCATGTCTTTACACCCAAAAATGAGATTGCAACGGTGTGCAAACTCTTGGAAGGCGATTTCAGTATGCTCCAGGTCAGCAATCTGCTGAAATCTCAGGATTTTATCTGGAGCTTGGAAAAGGGATATACAGTAAGGCAATTAGGGAATAAGAACAATGAAAGAGAACATCGATGCCTCACTGCGTCAGTTTTTGCAGGGTGAGATTCAAAGTGTGAGACCTAGTAATACTCTGGAGGAGGGAGAAAGCAGCATCTATTCGCCACTGCCAACCACATCTGCAAACGATTCTGGCCATCAACTCGAATTTAAAATAGCAGAGCTCTGCTGTCCACGCTAGTTTAAGTTGGAGAAGGCTGTCACAGCGGATGAGACCTCCATAGGCACAAATCTTAAGTGTAATTGTGATCCTTTCTTGACTCACGGACAGTAGCGCGATGATAGTGAGAAGGCATGGGAACTTAAGGTAATCACAACCTAAGAACGCAACTGCTGAACCATCCTGGGGAGGTCGCGTCAGTGGCTCTTTGATCTAAATACGAACCGCAGGCGTAAACTCGAGAAAACTATTGAGAAAAATTGTTTGCAGATAGATAATTAAACCTTAGGAAAATCATTTTAGCTAGGAGGAAGTATTTAGAAAATTAATTTTGCGCACGTAAACTCGTCATGGGTCAGCATAATGAGCATTAATATAGTGAATCGCCATGATTAATGTCGTAGACAAGTATAGTCCAAGAGCAATCAACAACTCTTGGTGAGAACGACATTCCGTTCGTCTTATCACCTAAAGTTCTTCCACTCTAAAATGTGCTGTACATGCACTCAAAAGGCTTCATAACCAGCTAGCCTCCGCACCCGGGCTCGCTGGTTTCTTTCTTCAACCAGTGCCTTTTTAGAACACGTCTTAGGAAGAAGAACGCTCATGCCTTAAGTCGACCATCTTTACCCATCCGGCTGTTAACATTTCTGTCCATCTTTCAGCTGTTGACTATGTCCAAATAAATAAATAAATAAATAAACGAACAGGTAAAATGCGAGAAACGGAACACAACTATTATATATTGAGCAGCAAATGTTATCACTATGCGTTGAATTCCAGGCAAAAAAATGGTAGCCAGTTCAAGGCGTGGTAGCGTAACAAAATAGCACAATGGAAAAATGTACCTGAATTCAAACATCTTTAATTATAAGATTGTCCAGAACATTTGAGGTCTGTAGTTTTTGATAGAACACTGCAGCATTTTTTGTCGATTCAATTATGTCAGGTAAGAGGTTCAACCACTTACAAGTCCACTTACAAGTCCAAGAGAAAAATGAGTTCGAAAATGTTGTGGAAAACCGGTTCTTTATTCTGCGACATTCCATATTGAATATACGTCTGCGACCGCGAGGGATCTGAACATTTAACACTTGCTCGCTCGCAGTTTCATTTCCATGCGAATGATGTGGAATGAATACACTAAGTCGTTTGCAACTCTCCTGTACTTCAAACTTTTCAACTTGAGAGCCTTCAAGTGGTCTTTGTAAGATGGTGGTCCTCTGGAGTAAAGGGGATTCGGCAAGCCGCCATAGTATAATGGAATGATGTGAAAAAGTACATCATTATTAAAATGAGAAGAATAGCTCACGAAACAACCGTGCGAACGGGAAACGCATATGCCCCGAAACTTCAACGCCTCTCGTATACCGTGAACAGAAAAGGGTTCTGTGTGAGGAATTCGATATCGCAGTTCAACATTTTTGACCCATAATCTGAGTGCCTTCAGGATCACAGAAATGAAGTGTGCGCAGTCATGACAAACAAAACGAATTCACCTTTGCAAAATATGGCGTATTTGAATGAAAGGATCATCGAATACTGGCAGGTATCAATCTTTTGTATACAATTTCACAACTGAGAACAATGAATAAGGGGCAAATTTCAAGAGAAGTCCTTTTAATGGCACTGAAAACAGCTACACCGATCTTGTTGAATACCTCAAAACCGCTCAGAAATACGGACCCGGTGAGTTTAGGTGCTTTCAGTTTTTTTCTGCTCATAAATGCAAAATTTCGATACCAGAATCCGCAACAATGAGATTATGGATTTGGCAAACTTGTACAGAATTCGGATACTACCAGTCTACAGATTCTGGTTACAGTATCTTCGGAAGCCCAACTCCACTGAAGTAAGCTCATTTTTATAATTTGTTCCATCGGCTACTACCAGTACATCGCTCCATCCGTGGTCCTTTAAAATTTCCAACTTGAAGCCCGTGCTTTCTCATTTTCGCTTTCTCATGCGTCGTCAACCTAACACTATAGCTCATGCTAAAGCTCTATGTATATCATAACCTGCTTGGTGACGAATCACACTCATCATTGAACAGTTGCAAACACAACATTCAGTTAAATTTTGATATTTTCAGTCTCTACACTCGTATTTGCGTTGACGTGTTTGGGGACAAGTACAAAGCTGCCGTCATCGAAAAAAGTGTCCGCACGATGAATAAGTTGTATGGAGGAAGGGATAAATATGAGGTATGAGAAACAGAGTGCACGTAGAAGATGTGCACACTTGAAACTGTTATTAAATGGCAGTTGCACGCGCAGGATAGCTGGGGTGGGGGGACGCGACGTTTTTCAAAATTACTTTGCAGTACAGGTAAGAACAGTGTTAATGAATTTTTATTTCCTTATCAGTTCATGCCAAACATTTACTTCGATTTATTCCAACTTAAAATCAGATTTTTGAAACATTGACTTCCAAATTTTGTGTTTAAGATGGCGTAGACCTCTCCTTCTCTATCCATGCTCAACGTCTGCAAGCACCATTAGTTATTCACGTATTATTGCATGAAAGCGGTACGGTTCTCAGGGTTCAAACGTTGTGGCCACAAACGGTAACGTTGATCCATGGCATGCTCTTGGGTTGTACAAATCCAACAGTTCTTCTGTTGTCACTTTTCTCCTGAACGGTGGGTTGAATTATAGCATTGGAAGTAGTAGGAATCTTTTCTACTAAATCAGATATTCTCTTCAGGAACTTCACACTGCGCTGACATGTTTTGGCCTAGTACTCCCGATATAGTGAAAGCGCAAACACTGATCGAACAGAATGTCAGAAGGTGGTTAACCGAAGAAATAACGTCAACACCTCGACGTACAACTACCCCCACGCGGAAAACCTCCATTCCAACAAAGGTGCGCAACTGGTTCCAACAATTGCTGTGACAGCAGTGTTGGAAGCCATTTCTCTCAAATGGAGTACACACGGCTTTTGACTTTCTAGCTAGAACAGAGATGAAATATGCATTCATCAATATTAGTTTTTTCCAACGAGCTCTCCCATTTTCCCCTTCGCTACTGTGAGTCTCCCCTATCATTTTTTTAAAATAACAATTCATACGCATACACTTTACATCTCCCTCAGAAAAGCTGAAAATTAGTCGATTATCTAGTTACGCCAAGAAATTTGTTGACAATAAAGACAGCCTTATTGTTGACCTACTCCACCAGCGTAACTCGTCCGCCTTGCAATGATGTAGCAAATCGGTAGCATCCGAAGACCATCTCAAGGTGAGTACTGACAAAATTGACCACCTGATCCATGTTCCTTATAGTCGGAAACCCATGATAGCGCTAAAATCTGAGTGGCAATTTTTTTCGTGGGTGCTGCCTTTAAGCTGTCAAGTATAAAATATCAGATTTTTCCACAATATTTAATCGCTTAGACAGTCGGTATTTTCAACGTTTCATTTAACAACCCCCCCCCCCCGCCCTTCACTGGCCCCATGTATTTCTATTTAGGCGGCTATTCAAGCGTGCGCGATGCGGCGGTGCCTAATACTCTGCCGTCCTTTAGAAGGTGGCGAGTGAATTCGCGTTCATCCCTTAAGCGGCTCAACATTGCTCGGTTCATCCTAGATGGGCGCATATTTAGCGCCTCTGTGATGCATTAGAACTGCAGTGATAATGATAACATGCAAGAACTGCGAGGAATAAATTTTAGACAAGCCACGGATGAGCTGCCGGGGCTAAATATAGTGGCCGTCGCAGTGCGCGATGCTTCTGCGTTGCTGTTCGATACCGGTCCGCAAAATGGTCAGCTCGATCGATGCTAGCTGTAACTGATCAAGCCATTCTACCCTAACCAATCTGCTGATTAACTAGTGGCAAAATCTGAATATTCAAATCTGACAGATTTCTAACGCTCGATTTTCCTAGATTTGCTGGAAACTTTTCTGAGATCTCAACATTCCTTGCAAACTGGTGTCGTCGTGTGCGAATTTGCCTTTATCGGTCGTTTGTTGGCGTTTTGCGAAACTCAAAACAAAGTGGACCGGCCTCACAGTCGCCAGTGATGGCGACCCAAGCTGTTACACTCTTCGAGGACCATGGCGGCAGCGTTAGTATGGGGACCCTTACATTCAAGACGTCCTGGTCACTTATCATCTCATGTGTCTGATATGTCAGTAAGGATATCGAATATCCAAACATCACTGCTGTTTTTGTGGCAATTTCTAATATCTCCTTATAATGACGTCATGCTCAGCAAGCTGGCCCACGGGCCCCTTCTAGTATCTGCTACTGTAAACAGAAGGTCGCTGGCCGACCTTGTTTTTGCAGTAGCAGATACTAGCAGGAGCCCGTGGGCCCCCTTGGTGACAGACCTGCAATTCAGCTGCAAATTCATGTTTTATAAGCTCCCACGGGGTTCAATTAAATTTCTACTATTGGAATTGGTTTGCTTTTATCAGATACTATACTGCTCTTGCATTCGATGCTCATAGCACTTCAACAAGGTTCCGTTCCAAATTTATGTCCCTCTTTCGCCATGGTAATCGTCGTGTCTGCTGCTGCCACAACTTGCAAGTCAGGTAACAAGACAGGGCATACAAACTTCAAGCGCCTTATCTTACTGGAGTCAGCGACATACTTATCGAAACGACGGAGAACGTTTTTTAAAAAGTGTCAAGGTCTCTCACCGGTGTCGATGCCCGCATGTTCTTCGACAGAGCCGGCCTTTCCTTTGCGCTCGAAGCTTCTCTTGACGTTGTTAAACATAGAGCAATAAATTGTGTATCATCAATCGATTTCAAAAAAATTAACATGAAAACCTTCTTCTGTAAATCTACAAAGTACCTTTTGGCTCTTTCACTGCTTTCCTCTACAGCGCAGAGTTTGGTCTGCCATAGATCTCTTTCTGCCTCCAACTTAGTGATGTAAGCTAGAAGATCATCTCTTTCCTTCATCATCGATAAAGAAACTGTGCAGATGAGCAGTAATAGTCGTAGAACTCCCAAAAAAAAGAGAACTATCAACAACGTCAACGCCTACTAGAGTAAGATTTCCATCTCGTGCCACAGATTCCGGTGATGGAACAGCAGCAACGCCTGCAGATGGTAAAAATTTGAATGATAATCTAGGGCTTCTATTACGACGGTGAGCTTTCTTTTCCTCCCTAAACAAGGTTGTTCCTGTAATCATGATTTAAAATCAATAACGCATGCGAAGTCCTCCCAGAAAAGAAGTCTGCCGGCAGGGATGAGGCAGTAAGGACCACACGCAATTTATCCGACCTTTTCTTCTCGGTACTGGGAAATTTTTCGAATTTTCACCCTTAGAGAAGAAAAACTTCCATCTTAATAACTTCAGAAGGAGTAAACTTCAATCCAAGGAACACACCCTATGGACCGGCTGTTTGATGCTCTTACACAAAAGTAGCAAAATTTCGGCTGGGGCAAACGTTCTGTGAAAGACAGCAAAGAAGTATTGATTAAAGGCAATGTACCACCTCGCCTTAGTGCTTGAGGTCTTAGTTTACTCTGAATCTCTTCAATGCACTGAATCCAGTGGTATAAATAAGATTTTACAAAGCGATCCTTAGTGCCTTGTTTAAAAGTTTTTCGGAGCGAGATTTATTGAGCCGAGTGGAAGTTGAGCCGAAGCCGTTGATCTTGTCAACCGGATACGGCAAGACGAATTGGCCAACGATGCAGCGGTGGCAAGCAGTCAGCGCAACGACGGACCACTACGCCCAGGTGGTCCGTGAACTGTGATTTCGGACCTCCGCAAAAAGAGCTTCCTTATTTCATCCCTTTTTTTTAGTATATCATTGGAATCAGCGTGAGTCAGTGGAGAGTTTGTCGATATCGTCAGCCCATGGAACGACGTGACACGATTCCTTTAATGTGAGGGAAAGCGGTGGATGCTACGGCCGCAGCAATGCACTTCACAGGGGTGCAGGTAGTCGTAGGTCGCGATTGTTCGGCCGTCATTGTAGGCAGACATGATCTGGGATTCCCACCCAGTTTGCAGCCTCGCCTCGCCCTTTACCTAAAGGGTGTAACACATACCTTCCCTTGGACATCTCCGTAGCGAGTCAACCAGCGAAATGAAATGAACTCTACTTCATCTCGAATGAGCTCTGTTTGCCATGACATGATAAACGTTATCTCCCTTTCACTTGTTTACAATGATTTCTCCTCCTCGCCCAAACGTGGGGAACTTCTGGAGACGGGTCCAACGGGTGGTAATGGTGGGCCGGCAGGGTAAAATGGAGTTGAGAGGAGCCACTCTGTACTGATCGATAATATGACCTGTCCTACACGTTCTGACTTGTTTGCATTTTTGCTAACTATTGTACGTTAGGAGAACTAACACGTCAGAGCGTTCTAGACGTGTCAACTAACAAGTCAAAACGTGCAGGACAGGTCATATTATCGACTTACACCGAGTGCCCGCCAACTCCATTTTACCTCGGCCCGCATCCAAAAGTGGGTAAACGCCTGGAGCCGGGTCCTCCAAAAACGGAGTTTTCGTCGCGAGAAACGGGAAAGAACGGGAGAGAGTGGCCGCAGCAATGCACTTCACAGGAGTGCAGGTAGTTATAGGTTGTAGGCAGACATGATCTGGGATAACCACCCAGTTTGCATCATCGGCTCGCCTTTCACGTAAAGGGGTAGGTGTAACATATACGTTCCCTTGGACTTGTCCGTAGCGAGTCAACCAGCGAAACGAAATGAACTCTACTTTATCTCGAATGAGCTCTGTTTGCCAGGACAAATTATAATAGTATCTATAATATGTTGCTGCTCTTCTGTTTGTGAAATTGACCATCACAGTCGATTTAAGAGGTTTTGATCACTTCGATCCCCTGTTAAATGCTGAACATAATTAAGACAAAACTCCATTGCTCAATCCAGAATCGAAAAGTAGATCCTATACGGTAGATACTGCATTAGATTTTATAGCATATTCCCATAGAATTGGAAAGACTCAGCATGAGGAACATTATTCTTTCCATATTGACTAGTGGCCCCGTAAGCCACGTTATTGTGATACTTTCCGTAGTGTGACAGTATTGACCCGGTGTGGTTTTTCGTGCGCGCCATTGTGTGAGATTCACACCCTCAACTCGAGCTACACTATCTCACAACTGCATATGTACAGTGGACGGCAATGGCGGTGGCCCATTCGCGGCCTCGAGAAGAACGCAGCGCGACCGCGCCGCCTGCGCCAGGATCGGTGTCGTCGCCGCCGGAGTGCTATTTCTAGGGTGTTTTCTTTCCGATTCGCTCAAAAATCTTTGAAATCGTATAGAAACGTTGCTAGAAATTGTATAACAGCAGCAAAATACATAGGTTATAGCGCACGCGGTGCGGTTGCGCGACGTCCTTCTCGAAGCCGCAGATGGGCCAACGCTATTGACGTCCACTGTATATCTACATATAACATTATTCAGTCGAAAAAGAGCACATAGCGTAGCGAATGAGAGAAGATAACTCACAGAATCCGTGAATCAATTTGTTTTGTTGTTTCTATCTCTGTCTTTCGCGAGCAGCGAGCATACCAAGGACTGTGTGAAATACAGAACACAACTGCTTTTGTATTGTACAAACCACTCGGTCAATAACTCAGTAAGCCAATCATACAAATACACCCTCAGCATTACCACTGTATGTGACTATCCCATCCTTCTAGTTCAAACCAAACTTATTCTAAAAACTTTATACTTTCCCAAAGTTTTGAACAAAAACTGAAAACAAATTATTGTGAAAAGAGAATAAGCATCACGACCGCCTATTTCCACCAATCTTCTTTGTCATTACTCACCGATATTCACCGACACGACGTGGCTCATTTATACTAAACCAAAAAAGTTCTAAGTGATGATTAAGAAGGTGATCAATACTCAAATCCACGTGGCCTAGGGAAGGGAGATGATCAACAGGGTTGATGGGATAAATGAGTAGGAGCATAAGTTATTGGTTATTTTTCGCTTAAGCTCAGGAAACGAAGATGCTTCATGAGATTGGTGGGATACTTGGGGAGGCGATCCACGGTGTTGGCGGAATACATGGGATGGGTGCGTAAATTATTGCTTAGGCTTTTGCCTGAGCTTCTGCATCGGAATGTAATCCACTGGTTGGGGGGATACATGAGGTGGGTGCGCAAGTTATTTTCTAGACTTTTGTCTGCGTTTCTAGTAAGGGAGGTTGTCCACAGAGTTGACGAGATACGGACTTTTGCTTGAGTTTCTAGTAGTGGAGGTGGTCCACGGGGTTGGCGAGAAACATTGGGTGGGTGCGCAATTTATTGTCCAGGCTTTTGTTTGAGTTTCTGGAAAGGGAGGTAATCCACGGGCTCGGCGGGATACATGAGGTGGGTGCGCAAGTTATTTTCTAGACTTTTGCCTGAGCTTCTTGGAAGGGAGGCAATCCACGGGGTTGGCGGGATACATGGGGTGGGTGCGTAAATTATTGTCTAGGCTTTTGCCTAAGTTTCTGAGGTGGTCCACGGGGTTGGCGGGATACATGAGGTGGGTGCGCAACTTATTTTGTAGACTTTTGCCTGAGTTTCTAGTAGTGGAGGTGGTCCACGGGTTGGCGGGATACATGGGGTGGGTGCGCAATTTATTGTCTGGGCTTTTGTTTGAGTTTCTAGTAAGGGAGGTGGTCCACGGGGTTGATGAGACACATTAGGTGGGTGCGCAAGTTATTGTCTGGGCTTTTGCGCGAGATGGTAACCCCGTGAGTTCCTTGGCTCAAAGTTTCACCGCATTCTATCAGTGTTGGTATTAGAGTTCGAGTAGAGTGTCTGCAAACAAACCTAATTAAGCACTTCATTCAGTCTCAACACCTGTCTGAATAGAACTAATCCTTAGATTTTGAGAAACTCAAACTAAACAGTGGCAAACAGCTTGTCGAGGAGTCACAAAATGCCAAAATTGACTGATTGAAATTTTTGAAGACCACGACCTTCTTTTTGTTGACGACCAATGAACACGTGTTGCCTTTTGCCTGAAGCCAACGCCGCTTTATCACTGAGCCAGCTAGCCGGACTCACGGGAAAATCCCGGCCAACAGACCTCGCCAATTCACTACTGGCCCAGTTGAACTCAAGGAAAAGTTCCGACCAATGGACCAGTGCGCCCCTTTACCTACAATCAGCCCTACTTTACCACTAGCCCAGTCAAACCCAAGGGAAAATACCGCGCAGTGGACAAGTGTGCCCCTTCACCTGACACCGGCGCGACACGTGTGCCCCTTTACCTGAGACGGGCGCAACTTTGCAGCTGACAGCGTCGCAGTCAAAGGAAAATCCTGACCAGCGGACCCGTGTGCCCCTTTACCTGAGACCGGCGCCTATTTACCACTGGCGGGAAAATTCTGACCAACGGACACGTGTGCCCCTTTACCTGAGACCGGCGCCTGTTTACCACTGACCCAGTGGAATCCAACGGAAAGTGCTGACCAACAGACCCATGTGTCCCTTTACCAGAGACCAGCACCTGTTTACCACTGACTGGAAAATCCTGACCAACGGATCCATCTGCCCCTTCACGAGAGACCAGCACCTGTTTACCACTGGCGGGAAAATTCTGACCACGGACCTTTGTGTCCCTTTACCTGAGACCGGCGCCTGTTTACCATTGGCCCAGTCGAACCCAAGGGAAAGAGCTGAGCAACGACCCGTGTGCCCCTTTACCTGAGACCAGCACCTGTTTATCACTGACCCAGTGGAATCCAAGGGAATGTCCTGACCAACGGACCCGTGTGCCCCTTTACCAGAGTCCAGCCCCTATTTACCACTGGCGGGAAAATTCTGACCAACAGACCCATGTACCCCTTTACCAGGGACCAGCAACTGTTTACCACTGGCCCAATGGAACCCAAGGCAAAGTCCTGACCAACGGACCCGTGTGCCCCTTTCCCTGAGGCCGGCGCCTTTTTATCATTGGTCCAGTCGAACCCAAGGGAAAGTGGTGACCAACGACCCATGTGCCCTCCACCAGAGACCAGCACCTGTTTACCACTGACTGGAAAATCCTGACCAACGGTCTGGTCCCAGCACCTGTTTACCACTGGCGGGAAAATTCTGACCAACGGACCCGTGTGCCCCTTTACCTGAGGCCGGCGCCTTTTTATATTGGTCCAGTCGAACCCAAGGGAAAGTGGTGACCAACGACCCATGTGCCCTTCACCAGAGACCAGCACCTGTTTATCACTGACCCAGTGGAATCCAACGGAAGTGCTGACCAACAGACCCATGTGTCCCTTTACCAGAGACCAGCACCTGTTTACCACTGGCGGGAAAATTCTGACCAACGGACCCGTGTGCCCCTTTACCTGAGACCAGCAACTGTTTACCACTGGCCCAGTGGAACCCAAGGGAAAGTCCTGACCAACGGGCCCGTGTGCCCTTTTACCTGAGACCGACGCCTATTTACCACTGGCGTTAAAATTCTGGCCAACGGACACGTGTGCCCCTTCACCTGAGACCGGCGCCTGTTTACCACTGACCCAGTGGAATCCAACGGAAAGTGCTGACCAACGACCCATGTGCCCTTCACGAGAGACCAGCACCTCTTTACCACTGGCAGGAAAATTCTGACCAACGGACCCGTGTGCCCCTTTACCTGAGACCGGCGCCTGTTTACCATTGGCCCAGTCGAACCCAAAGGAAGTGCTGACCAAAGACCCGTGTGCCCTTTTACCAGAGTCCAGCACCTGTTTACCACTGACGGGGAAATTCTGGCCAACGACCCATGTGCCCCTTTACCAGAGACCAGCACCTGCCTACCACTGGCGGGAAAATTCCGACCAATGGACCCGTGTGCCTCTTTACCTGAGACTGGCGCATGTTTACCACTGGCCCAGTCAAAATCAAGGAAAAATCCCAACCGATGGGAACAGCGCTACCACTTCGTTTCAAAACCATGTCAGGAAACAAAACCATGTGCTAGGATTTTGTTGTAACGTTAATCGACATTATTAGGATTATTGGGCTCCAAATCGGATTTGCAGGGAGCCCCCTCACCCCTGAGAATGGCTTGCTGGATTAAAAAAATCTTATATCTGTTTGATTCTTTGAATCCAGTTGTTTAGTTTCACCATTATTTTTTGAATTTTTATTACTAGACTGTGTACCCGGCTTTGCTCGGGTCCTGGCAAAAATAGCGAAAAATCAATAAAATCGATAAATCGATAGTGCTGTACAAAACGGTTTCATATTCGTGTTCAGCGTATTGACATACTCCAGTGACATGTCTTCGCCGCGCAGGGGCAAAATTAGCAAAAAATCAATAAAATCGACAAATCGATAGTGCCGTACGAAACGGTTGTCATATTCGTCTTCAGCGTATTGACATACCCCAATAGCCATGTCTTCACCGTCACTGGGGCAAAACAAGCGAAAATCAATAAAATCGATAAATCGATATTGCCGTACGAAACGGTTGTCATATTCGTCTTCAGCGTATTGACATACCCCAATAGCCATGTCTTCACCGTCACTGGGGCAAAACAAGCGAAAAATCAATAAAATCGATAAATCGATGGTGCCGTACGAAACGGTTGTCATATTCGTCTTCAGCGTATTGACATACCCCAATAGCCATGTCTTCACCGTCACTGGGGCAAAACAAGCGAAAATCGATAAAATCGATAAATCGATAGTGCCGTACGAAACGGTTGTCATATTCGTCTTCAGCGTATTAACATACCCCAATAGCCATGTCTTCACCGTCACTGGGGCAAAACAAGCGAAAAATCAATAAAATCGATAAATCGATGGTGACGTACGAAACGGTTGTCATATTCGTGTTCAGCGTACTGACATACCCCAGTAGACATGTCCTCGCCACGCCTGGGGCAAAAATAGCGAAAAATCAATAAAATCGATATAATCGATAAACTAATCAATAATCCCAGGTGCAAAGTAGCCTAAAACCTACGCCGGCCCTTAGAGAGGTGTCACCCTATAACAAGGAAGATAAAGATCTAGGAAGAAAAAAGCGGACAATGTGGAAATTTAGGCCAGGAGCCCCTTTTTTAAAGTACTCATCACAACACTGCGTATCGACAATGCGCTGAGAGTCGACGCGCAGTAACAGACGCGTTCTCGGGAATTAGCGACCAAATCTTTTAATATAGTAGGATACTAAACTTATCCGAATAGTGCGTAATGCAGCTAAATAAAGGGAAGGGCATGAAGTGAACGGTGGAAGAACGTTTGAGAGACTCACACAGTAGTGTCCACTCTTTGAGGGTGAACTGCGTCCCGTATGAGATCACGAGGATTTTCAGCGGATCGAAGTTCTGGATTTCTCTGTCCTTCTTCCATTTGTCACCTATTTGAATCGCTGAGAGCTTGTAGTCGAGCGTTTGAACTTCACGCACGTGGCGCAGGTCGAGCAATGTCGGCTTGCTCCTGAAATCAACCTAGAATTAGCCGGGTTGGGTTGCTGTGGGAGTGCTTCATTGCAATAGATACTAATTTTGCTCATAACAAAGAAGTGTTAGAGATGCCTACCGTACAGCAGCCTGCTCAAGCTTGGCCAGGAACAGCTGACGAGTGTCCATGTTCAGTGTTAGCAGCTTGTACGCAGGATCCCACTTCTTCAGTACATTGATCTTGCACACCTGGAGAGCGATAAAGCTCTTTATGCTGGGATCGCTCACTAAATTTGGAAACAGTACTGAACCACGAACCTTGTGCCCTTTTTGCATGGCTAGGTAAATCTTCGCAAAATCCATCTCATGATGCTTATTGTAACTACGGAGAGTTCCAGGGGAAGGCCCCGAAGACACAGTGGTCTTCCGTGACGGGCCACCCACCACCATCACCGAGGGCCCCTTGCCGGCGCGCCGCTTACCTGCACAGGAGAGAATGACTTATTCACTTATTCATTTGTACATGGGTAAACCATGCGTAACAATAGAAATGTCGAAAAAACATAACACGAGACAATTAAACAAAACAAGAATTTATTCGAGGGAAGTACACCACTAAGTAACTTTTTTCAGGGACTTCTCGACCAGATTTTTGAATGAGGGAAAGAATGAGGAAATTCTTTTCAAATAAAGACAACCAAGCCGTGGAAACACATGGAGCAGAAACCAAGATATTTAAAAGGGCAGGGAATAGCATGGAAGAGTTAGCAAACTTACTGGTTACTAATCTATTTTATTCTTCAATTAATTATCATTACCAATGATTATGTGACTAATATAGATGAAATCATTTTTTTCCATGTTTTCCAATTATGATGGTCCACAATACCTCCATTGATACCTCCGAATCCAGAAAAAAAAACGATACTACTCTGGGAATTATGTCCACGATAAATTCCGATTTTCGTGAGAACGAACAATAATACGAGCGAGATGAGTGCAGATATGAGATGACGACATTGTGTGGCCCCAATTCTTTTGCTGCTGCAGCAGCCAGGAAATCCACAGGGACGCTCATCTGCTTATATGGAGGGAGAAAGAGTGCAGATGCAAAGTTGCGTTCTAGAAAAAGTTAATTTCGCTTCATAGCCCCTCATTAGGACGCTGGGAAAGTTCCGAGACATGTTTTTCGAAAATTTGGCTTGTTTGAAAAGTAGATAGAAGGATCTACGCGATGCTTTATGTGATATTCGAGGTCATTTCCCAACTGCACTCTCAGGAGGATAAAAGGCCCTAAAATAAATAAAATCTCAAGCTAAGCCTCAGAGGTATAACTTTCCCTCATAAAAGGTCCGTGTCTTGAATTAGTGAAGGCAGGTTTATGGGAAAATACTGCCCAAAATTTTGATCTTCTTTTGTTTCTATCATAATGTTATCCTACAGCATATTCAATCGTCAGTGCACCCCCCTCCACCGACCTAATATTTATTTATTTATTTATTTACTGAATACACCACGAGGGTGTACCATTAGCACATTAAGATAAAACCTATAGTCTGAATGAAATACAACACTGGCAAGCACCATAACATAGTAAGTGAAACTAAGAATGACTTAAACTTAAGACTAATCAGAACAAAACAATGAAGGGCTGACTTGGCACCTTAGTTTAGGCGGTTTTGAAACAATCCTACTATATAATCTACCAGATAAAAGAGAGGACTGTTATTTGAAGATCTTGTGAAGTAAACACTTTGGCAGTACTGTAGCCAACACCATTACTATCGCAATCTAGAAGAGTGCCGCAACGTTTTCCACACGACATCATCGCTGATCTCACGCTCTGATACTTGGAGATGTGAGATTTCAAGAAAACTATCCTACACAACCTCAACTAATTTAAAATAATGTTGAAATGGGAGCTGCTTCCCGTGCGAAGAAGGATAGTCATGGACAGCCTCTCAGTAAGCTAACTCCATGAAATGTGAGGTAAAAAACGGCCGAATGCAAAATCATGGAAACTCTCCTGTGCTGGACGCAGGAGTTGCTAGCCAAGGGGGGGGGGCGGGTTTAGGAAAAAGTGGCAACTCCAACAGAAATAGTGACAAAAATAAACAATAAAAATAGGCCTATACAATATTTGTGTAATACTAATATTTATAAATCCCAAAAATTGGGCGACCAATTCTCGGGAGGCCCCACCGCCCTGCGTCCGCCACCGAAACCCACCACGGATTATTTCTTCCACTCCATATGCGATTTGCACGGCACTTTTCGATGGGGGGGGGGGGAACCTAGTAAGAGCTAGAGAAGCTGAGCTAAGACAACTTATCCCATACTTCCCTTCATTGTCACCTTTTCGCTTTAATTTCTGATTAACCCAACTGAGGCTTTCTTGTAAAAAAAGCATTTTTTTTCAAAAATAATCACATTGAATATGAGGTTTTACCTCCTCGACTCATAGAACGTGCAGTTCTGAGAGGAAAGAGTGACTGTCTGGTGACTGAATAAGTTGCTGGACAAAATTATGGTAGAAACAAAACATGATCCAGACAGAACTTTCCCAGCAGCCTAACAGTCGTCCAACGCAATCGCATTAGAAAACAACATACTGCTGAGTGCCGAGTGCAAGCATCAAATGTTAGCAATCATTTAAGTTTCATCTCAATAACTGGTCAATTTCTTGAATTAGAGATGGCTCGCGTTCATTCTATCCGCATTTGACTAAATGTTAGTAACACTTGGTTCAGAAGATGATCTATCAGTGAACTATCAGTTCTTCCCCAAACCAGAACTTCCTCTTTGAGTTAGAATCAGGAAAAAAGTAGAAAATCAGCGTTTCAATGAAGAAACTTCGGATCCAAAGGCAGCGGATGCAGTTAGTGACCCTGTTAATGATAAATAAAGCTCCTTCAGTCCCCAGGACTGGGAAGTAACGTGAACTTCAGCTTGTAACACACAAAATATGGGTACACGTAAAACTTCATGTTGCTTCGTGGGCCATTAGGCATCTAAGAGGAACGTTCTAAAGCAATACTCGTTCTTGCCGGAGCAGTCACAGCTGAGGCCTTTTTTTTCTTGACGGGAATGAATTCATCTCAGTGTCTATTTATATATGCGCTGTAAGAATTATAACGACACAATGAGAAACTTCCTAACCGTTTGTTATCTTGTTAAGACATCCGTCCTTGACAAATTTCCCAGTAAAATGATCAATTTCTGCTTAGTCGGGACAAGTAGGTAGTCGTAGACCTTTGAAGCAAAAATAAATGGGATATTTACAGAACATTCCACCATATGCACATCTGAGGCGTGAAAAACCAACCAGTCATTACAGAGAGCAAAGACGATCTTCTTTGAAAATGAATTTAATAATTCTAAAAAAAACAAAGCTTATAATTTGAATTTTCCAAATAGAATGCTTTTTAGTTACAGGGACTGACTTCATAATTTTAATTGTAGTTTGTTGTTGGGGGTTTTAGTACTTGTGGTAATGTTATTTATATATCTAATAATGAATAATTTCTATTTTAAGAGTAAAGAGATGTATGACCACCTCGAGAAGAGGACTTTTAAAAAAATAGATCTCAGGAATTCAGCCGAAAGCTCTCGACATTTCACAAAAAATTCATCCCCTTCGCAGATGGAGATCCCCCTCTCTGATGAAACTCCAGCTCCCCCATTTAAAACTATGTACCCCTCTTTACAGCGGTCTCACTTGTTATTTTACAAGGGTAGGAAAAACTGATGAAAACTGGATTTGTAACCAAACTCCACTTCCAACGCTCTTTTCAACAACATAAAACGGGGTTTAACAAGGAATTTGCTGTGTTTAATTACAAATTCAACGAATGGAACGAATTTCAGTGCCACAACCAAAACACGGATGAATTTCTGGAGACGATGAAGGCAATCAATACGGCACAAATGTACGGAGCAGATCGAAACAGGAATAATCCGACAGATCAGTTGATTGATCTGTAGCGGACCGATCGGAGACCGCGGCTCGCAGCAGCCAGCCGGTCGTCCGAGCAGAATGCATTGGAGGCTGATGGATAGCAGAGGCAGCGGAGGTCCGAAGAGCAAGGAGCGGGTCTGGAATCGAGACGCCACGACAGACAAGGGCAAACCGCAGACTGTACATCGACCGCTCAGCAGTAACTTTAGGAATGGAAGGATCAATAAGGGTAATGTCGGGAGCGCCACAATGCGCGAATGCGACAAGGACACGCCGTACGGGCCAGATAAGCCGACAACAAGTGCGGATCAGCAGAATGTCCCGGCATGGAACGAGGCGTTTATTGTCGAAAGGCGAGAACTCGGCCGCACTTATCAAGCCTGATTCGTTGCTATCTGCGCCCCAACTGAAACAACCAGCATTTTGCCAAGTGTATCGATGGCTGCGGGGTTCTCTGCACCACCGCGACACAACGACTAAGCAAACAACCTCGGAAGGAGTACGAATTCGCGTGGTAGAGGAACTCATTCGGCCATCAAATTTTAGTTTTTCTGAAACATTGATGGAAATATTGCGGAAGAAATATGTGCGAGAACCCAAATGAAACTACAAAAAGACCTTTTCTTGTGGTGCTGGAAGTGAGGAGATAATTCCATAGATTAGAATATTGAAGACAAATAAGAGAGGAAGAGAGCGCACAAACTATGTATATGGTGCTCGAAGAGGCGAGCGAGAAACGCAGACAGTATGCACAAATACTCAAATGTCGCCGTTTCTGAAACAGACTACAGTTCACGAGTTATAGTAGTAATTATGTATTAGTATTCGAACGAAACGAACATTTGAATGAGTCGAAATTCGGCAAAATTCGATTACTCGAAAGAAAAATTCGAATACCAACGTATAGTAGTAATAATAGGCATAAGCTGCTATAGAACGATCGCTGGTCTATTACTCTGCAGTAGTGTAATGCTGTTTATCGAGCTAAACCTGATCCAATAGTCTTAGATCTGAACCATTTCTCGATTACAACAATACCTTGCAAACTTTCGATATAGTCAAAAATTTTAGCGCAAACTTGGATCTAGTCCGCTTTGGATTTTTTGGAGCAAAACAGCAAAAAACTGTATTTTACAAAGATTTTAGGTGAGATCAAGCACTGTCTCATCTTGGTGATAATGATTACTAGGAGATCAAGCAAAATCATAAAAGATAGCTGTCTGCAAAAGCAAAGAACGAGGTCGTTCCAAAAATTGTTTGTAAGAGAGAATCCATCCCTCTGATTTAGAGTGACAGTTGGTCCATACTTGAGCCTATCAGGGTGGGCCATAAATACGGTAACACAGAAACGTGTACATCAAAAAACAATTTATATGCAGTTCCCAAGTCTGGTCGTCATTGAATCTCGACATAGTAGTCAGTTGGTTAACTTGTTAGCCGAACACGAGGTTAGTAATACTTTTTATTGGCCAACGTTTCGGCGGCTTCACCTTCTTCAGGGCCTGAAAAGATCAAACGATGTATGAAGGTAGCCGCACAAACGCCTCTTCAGTGAGACATTAGATAGAGGCCATACTCAAAAAACCAGCAAACTCCTGTGTGATCATTCAACACCACACCTGAATGGTTATCGTTGACAAAAGTTTGCTTTGGTTCAAGAAAGTGCAGTTATCAACGTGGGTCAAGGCACCACAGCACGATAAAGCTGCCACAAACTCGACGCCTTGTAACTAAAAAGCGCTTGTAAACACTCATTCCTAGCGGAAAATGGTTCTAAGACAAATTCGAGATGATTCCATGCTTAATGCGTCTAGAACGTTTATGCTAAAGAACTTCAAAGCACAGTTCAAGAAACTAAGATCGATGTTGGGCCGAACCTCTTCTGGAACGTCTTCATAAGTTTGAAGCACTGAAGGTTTGGATTAGCACTGGATAGGGAATGACCCATTGGTAACAAATGCACCGACAGATTCCGTTTTCTGGGCAAATCGTTCCATCAAGTCCAAGTGTCCCTATGATTTTGAAACACTGGTTTTTCTATCTTTCTCTATAAAAATCTCATATATCGAAGATGTTAATGAAAAGTATGTCTCTAGAGGTCATTTCACATCCTGAATTGAATGAAGCAAAAATCAGAACGATTGGTTCACGGTGAAGCTCGGTACAGCAAAAAGTCGGGTGTCTCTATAATTATGAAACGCACTGTATGTCTAATCAGCTTGCATCACACTACAAATTAAACTTTGCATCAATGGAAGTACTTCTAAACTACATACATATGTATCTGCAGAGAGAGTTGGACTGGCGGCAGTGGTAACAGAATGTCCCCAAGGGTGACGATAAAAACGACAAACATGCAAATTGCAATTCTTCACATGTTTTTTTATTATTATTGAATGTCTGACCTGTACTGAATGATGGAGTGTCTTTTCCTTCGGAAAATGGATAGAGACAAGAGAAAAACTTTTCAAGTTCCTGGCACCAGTTGAAGGAGGCGTCAAATCAATTAAATGTTCAAAAGTGCAGGACAAATTCTATGTTAATTCAGTTTCTTCCTCGCATAATTAAGTAAATTGAGAAAATTCAACGATCGCGGGCAATCGCGCCGTGGAATATCGGTCAAAATGCGCTCTAATTCCCGAGTTTTCCTTCCGGTGAACTCTTCACAATTTGTGAACGACATATACGACTCCCTTAGATCGAGTTATTCGAAGTAATTCCAACTGTTTTCAATAGATCTTGATATCTGCGTCTAGAATAGAGTTTAGACACGCTTCAAGAACAGAAACCGCCTTGTCTAATGTTAAAATGTCGCTCAAAATCGCTAGCGCACCCTGGATATCGCCATACCTGACATATCTCCAGAAAAAAGCATATTGGGTTCGTATCCAACATATTTATCCGGCAATACAGATTCTCCCGGATGCGGACTTGGTTTAGATGTTCTGTTACCCGATAAAAAACTTATACTAGGATAAATGGGTTCAATGGGTTTCACTACGGGAAATTTTTCCCCATTTGATTCCCAACTTATCATGATTCGTTGACAGTTTCACCGTTGAACTGCGTTGTCCCTCACGTATCCACCGCATCTGTGGTAAGGAATAAACCTTGTTGCCTTACCTCATAGTGGATAAACATCAGTCTGAGCGGATGTATGACGCTGATTTCCCTCCCATGGATAAATACACTGGATATCGGTCTTTTTTTTCCAGATTTTTGAGTAGAATAGCATGAAGTTCAGTAGGACAAGCCATAATCCCTCGTTGCAGTATTTCTGCGACCCCATAAAGAAGCACAGAAATTGCTGCGAAATGATTGTTAACGCCCACCACAGCAGGGAGGACATGAACACGACCTCATTGACGTCATTTCTTTACTGCGATGCTGTTTCTCATAGTAATAACTAACAAAAAGAAACCAGGCCCGAAACCGAATGCCACATAACTACACGGCGGACGCATGTGCATGACGCTGGAACTGTTCAAAGACGCAGCTGGAGTTTGAACAACGCCAACGAAGGTTTCAAGCGGGCTGCTCTTCCCCAGCCTAGATAATTCTTGCACTCGAGACGTGTCGAGCCCAACTTCTACAGTATGATGAAGTCAGCGGTACCGAGAAAGGGCAGATGTTGGCGATGATACCGTGCAGAGCAAGCGATTAGCTTCCGTCAGCGAGCGATGTGTATGCGCGGGCGGTGGAAAACATACAGATTTCAGCTGAAACGAAATCTTCACATTTGTCACCCTTGGAACGAAGTACACAGACATCTGTAATATCGGCGATAACATCGTTGAAAAATAAAGTTCGAGACGCAAAATCGCGTAAGCTTTGTTCCATGGGATTACATAAGTTCACATCGCAGAACACTGAACCACACATCAAATAAGCCATGTGAATTTCAAAGTAGCAGTGCGATTCACCATGCTCATGAGTTTCGTTACACCCTTTCTTCACTGAACTAGTTAAGATCACTTTATTCAATTCCGTTAAAAATTTAAGTATCTCTTGCTCATCGAACATCATTGAGCTTACCCAGGGTAACTGTGCTAACACCACACAAATTTACCCACCATTAACGCTGACGTCATCACGTTGACCCTCGATAATCTCAGTGATGCATCTACGCCTAAACCATTAGAAGCACAGAAGACATACAGTCTTTCTCAAAAAACCAGACGGATTCCATGATTGCAGAAACGCGGTGGGACCTGAACGATGGATGGGGACAGTGCATGCTCCGAGTGAAAGGGTCCACCAGGTCCCACCGCGATTCTGCGGCCGCGACGATATGAAACCGCACGCGCAATCCGTCTATCTTTTCGACAAGGACTGTTTCTGGAGAGTTCATAGGAATGAATTTGAACAAAAATTTTGAAAAAATGTGAGATAACGGGTTCGTTGGTACATGTGTATAGAAGAAGCCAGTGGTCCGGACACGCTCGCACGCGTCGCTCCATATGATCGATCGAGAGTGATAGCGGTGAAATTGATAGGATGTATGTATGAATGAATCGTATCGAAATAGAGATGATAAGGTATGTACAAGCAGATCTGGACGACTGGAGTCGTTTTTATGTACTTGCTATATTCTCCACAACCACAGCCATGAAAACTCGTCCACAAACCATTCTCACATATTCGCAAGCTTGCACGCATCGTACAGGGTGGCCCGAAATTATAGTCACACTTGCAACTAATTAGTGTACCCATATAGCTTCTACCTCAATTGTTTAAGGTGCTGCTTCTTTTTTAACATTATGTTTGCTTGTTTTTTTTTTTGGGTGGCGCTTTGCGCAGCACTTCCTTGTGTGTAGCACTTTCAATACCTTCAAAGAAGGGAATATAGCTTTCTGATGGATGAAAGACATAACACTACTGTCCAGTATCAATTGAAAGAATATGTAAAATAAGAAAACTTGCGCTATAATTTCTGCTTATAGCAGTCGCCAAGCCAAAACATTTCAAAAGCAGAGGCATCCCGGTCTTTACACTCCTGACAATTTTCAGAAACTTGGCTAAGGCTTAGACAATGATTAAGGACCAAGTATAATAGCTGAAAGCGAGTTCTGATTACGTGGAGGTAGAAAATCCAGCACAGTTCGCAGGGGAATCAAAGAAGCACGAAGATTCCAAATATTCTGGACAGTAACCCTCCAAATCCCCGGACTGCAATCCACCACATCCTTCAGCTTGCTTGGTTTTTGATGGAATTTGATGAGGATACGATAACGTTGGTTTTCTCTTTAAAATAATTGATTCTAATATTATTTGGCTTGGAGCGAGTTTGACGACATCACCTGTGCCGATGTCAACGAAATAAGCACACGTCTCAGCAGCTTATGAGTTTTATTTCGAGATCTAATGCCCATTTCTGCTTGCTGCTCAGCAAACACAACTACCGTCCTAGTGTCATTTTTACTACCATAATTTTGAACCACCAATGGGAATGAACTGCTAGCTATGTATACGTCAACAAACCAGTAGCGGACGCAGGGTGAGGGCGCTGCTCTTCGAGATCGGTGGCCAAATTTTTCAAAATCACATTACAAAATGATGAAAAGACTGCAAAAGTCACACAGGATATTTTAACGTGCCTGTTTTTTATTACCATTACATCATTTTTAAATTTGTATCAGATAATTTGAAATTAAAATTAACGTTCTTAATTTTCAATCAGGGTTATACAGTGGACAGAATAAAAACCGAATAATTCTTTAACTTAATGAGCAATATAGGAAACAATTCAAACATCCAGATATTAGGGAATAAGAAAGCCCTGGAGCTCTTCTTCTTTTTTTACAGTACTGTGTTTTTCTCCAATACTGGAATATTCCAATTTTCCATTTATTTGAAATTGGATAACTTTGCTCTTAAACATCGAATATTTCGAATAAATTGAAAAGTCGAACGTTCCAACATTAGTGACCAATGTAGTGCTATACGGAAGAGAAGGAGAGCTTCAGGAGCTTCTCATTTCCAAATAGAAGGATGCTGAAATTATTTCCTAGATGCTGGAATTTTTTTTCCTAAGCCGTTCAAAGTAGAAAAAAACGTTTTTCGGTTTTTATTCCTAAGACGGAGACCGCTCTATATTTTCCATCCCCCTTTTCCCACACTTTTTCTATGTTATTGAGGCCAATTACAAAAATTTAGACCCCGGATGACTAGCAAACACTTAGATCCCACATCGGCAGTGTTCAATTTGCCACCGACAGAGTTCGGGAACGTGTTCATCGGTCATAAACCCACTCTTCAGCGTTAAGATAATTTTCCGCCTTTGCCGTTAGCGCCTCAGTGCTGTTATCACGTGGCTCAAATATAACACCAACTCAGATAACAATCTAATCTTGAAAGGCTTAGAAAAAAACTGGAACAGTGGGCATGAAACATATGATAGAGAAATTTCCTAGCAAGGTGGAATGTTTGCGTCAGCTGGCAATAAAAATTGTTTTATTCTTATCTCATCAAGTTCTCACACGAAGTGCTCCATAAAATTCTGCGTAGATTTGAGCCGAACATTCAGAAACTAAAGCAAACAAACTCAACAAACTCAACCAGAGATATGCGTTAAAAAATTGCAAGGCACTAAAATCAATGCGATCAGTTTTGGATGCGTCAGAAACGCTACCAGTGTGAGAGGTATCGTGTCACTCCATAAATCAAAGAGGGAATTAGGCAAACCCTCCGCATGCATCAATTTAGTCATGAAATGGAATTTAGCACTAAGGATTTGAACGTCACTATAGCTGAATCATGTGTTATATAACCGATAAATGCCGATCTATAGAGCTGCAGACAGCTTTTAATAAATTATTATAGAAATCGAAAGGAGCGACTGCAACCATCAAAACTTCGTTGTTACAGGGTTTTCAATATTAAGCACCGTTTTTCGCGTGTTTGCATATTGTCGCTATTGCTCTGCTCCCAATATCTGCCCAAAAAGTATGCTGGAATTTCTGACATAGAACATCGTAGTCACATCGATTAAGAGGTTCTACTTGGGTTATATCTACAAGAACCATGGGACCATTGAGGTTAGACGACGGGGAAAAGAGTAGAGGAGCAACCCATATCGTCTTCCATGTTCACAGGGGTTTTTTTTTTTGAAAAGGAACAAAGATTGAGAAACACCTCCTTGCTGCATTGGATTTGCAACGTGTTCTTTTCCTATTGTATTTGGCTTTCACTACCGCTACTCATTTCCATCAACAAGCTACGTATGTAATTTAATCATTATGTTTCTCATAAGCTCGTATTCATTTATTTGTTTACTTATTCATTTATCTACATATTTTCGAAATGAACGGCGCCTAAGCACCATGCTATTACACCTTTCCAAGGGTAGTAGAAAAAGAACAAGCAACTTGTGGGATTTCTGGGGGCGCCCGTGGAAAAGTCAAAATCATATTTATCGCCTGATCAGAAGTATAAACCCCTCCTAGTAATAGCCATTTTGTGGTGGTCTCATTTCCTGAATAACATCGCAGGGGTGAGGTTATAATTTGCTTAACACATCAGATCTTAATCTTACAAATAAACTGTTGCCTCATGATAATCACAGAGAAACTTACACTAACAATACCAAATATGCAGGTAGTAACTAAGACTTTTGACTTCGACGCCAAATGGTAGTTGTTTACCTATATTTCAATAACATACTCTGATAACTGTGCAGCACGAACGCAGCCCGAAAGGCGTAATGGTTCGGGTAGAAACCCTAGCAACAGTGGCTCCCAGTTGCTGCCATCCTCCTCTTGATTGCTGCCGTCGCTCAGCAATTGCTGCTAAAGGGCCGACGGCTTGAGCAGCAACAGAGGGGAGGATGGCAGCAACTGGCAACCATTGCTGCTGGGGTTTCTAGCCGAACCATTACGCCGTTTAGTCCGCGTTCGTCCTGCACAGTTATCAGAGATGGTTACAACACAGTATAACCCATTAACGCCTGAAGCTAACATATACAGACATTCAAGACCCTTCACGACATCAACAAAAAAAAAGGAAGCGAATTCATACTTCTGTTATAGATAAGTTAACGAGAACCTCATACACCATAGCTGCACTAACTATAGCTCCACAGGGAAATCGTTATTCAACAAGTTTCTGCGTTCTTATTTTTTTCGCCATGTTCTTTTCAAGAATAATTCCTCATCACTTTATATTGCTTGCTAAATTATTGAACATAGCCGCTTCCGGGCACTCCAGCGTAATTTCGCTCCACCTAGGCAAAAAGAGAAGTGTCTGCTTTGCACATCTCCGCCTATTCCGCTCACCCATTCCATCGTTTCGCTAAAAATGTGGATGCAAAGAACGAGCTATTATTTTCTCCTATTCAACGTGCACATGATTGAACATCCTTCTTCCAAAACAACGCAAACACTGAAGTGTTCATGAAGAGGAACAGACAAAGGGCTTATGAGATTGCCAGGCATTGAAAATTCGCATTAGGGCTTTTCGAAGCTGCAAACAGTGGCATCAAGATCGTTTTTAGAGCACTTTCAGGAGGTAACGGCACTGCAAATATGCCACTCTTATCTAGAAACTAACAGTTAACTGGAAAATAAACAGTGGCGCTAGAAGCAGTACGCGCACAGAACCCGTAAAACGAGTGAAACTGCAGATTACTGCCTCGCTGTAACTAGTTTCACTGTGAACCTCTCAAGACACTCCTATACACTCACTAATATAACTCTAGGTTCGGTTCCAACAATGGGATCGGGCTAAAAACACTCCAAAATTGTCTTCTGAAAGCATCCAGAGGTCGATCCTCTATGTATCATCCAAGAGTCAAAAGTCCAGTATGAAACTTTAAGAATAGGATATAATTTCTTGCGCAACCACTTCCGCGCCGAGGTTTGCGACTTCATTCGATGTTTAGGGCACTGATTGCTAGCAGATGAAGGATATTTCTAGATGTTTTCCTCTATTATGTTCGTTGAGAGTTATTGAGTATAAATGATGTGACAATATTCCAAATTGCTCTGATAATCTTTTTCTGATCGACCTTTGTTTGTTACCATATTTTTGGCCCACCCTATAAACCAAGAGGGAAGGTTTTGACAGAATCAGGTGGTTACAGAAGCACCATATCATTTTTAACATTCTGGAGTGGATTATCCACATAGTCTTATTTTAGCTTAGCCATTACCCTTGTTGATTTGGGCAGTGCAAAATTGACAACCTCTAAAACTGATGACCCAAGCCCGGTCTCACTCGCACGGCTGAGGACCTAAGGTGACAAAATGCCTAGCTTTAAACTGCTTAGAGTTTCTTTTTTCTGAGTTTTATTCTAGATCATTGTAAGTCTTCATTCGGTTTGATTTACGGCGTCGTGAACCCAACTAAATAAGTATAGCTATGTAGTAAGTGAGTAAGACTAACACAAAATTTGTCACCTCGTTACTTTCCTACTTATGAGCTGACTCGTGCACAGTGAGGTATTACTGCTATGAAGTATTAGGTTCTGTTTTGTTTTTGAGGGTTTTTTTTGACTTTCCGCTTTCTCTGGCATGTTGGATCTTCTATTTATGGGCCTCATCATTGCGGTGTTTTGTTTTTTCTTCCTAGACATGTTATTATCGACTTTGGATGGCACACCTTCATAGTGTATTGAATAAAAATAAAAATAAAAAAATTGATTGCGGTTTTCGAGTAAGATTTATTATTATTTTGAGATAGTTAGATTTAAGATAGTTGTTTATGATCAAGAAATAATTTCCTACAGTAAGAACAGAGATAACCTCGGACTGAACGCGAAAAAGATGGCATACGAGAAGGAATGACTGAGGATCAATACTGTGGTTTCATTTCGTTAATGGTTTGGCTCCAAATTAACAGCAGCGAAGGCTGGCCAACACTTAATTTCTGCTAATCAAAAAATCTGAAGCAAATACAATACGAGTACAGCCGAAGGGGTTCCACAGGAGAATTACCTGTCTATAGGAAATTATAGAGAAGAAAGTAATGATGAAAAATGACAGCGATCAATTTAATGGCTTCATGAACTACACTATATACAGGCGTATCCCACTACGTATGTAGGAGTCAATGGAATCTTATCCAAGTTGGAGATCTACAATTTACATGACTACTCAAATTACTATTTTATGTACTTAATATAATACACGTTGTACATTATGAAGAGCAACATACAAAGACGAAGTGGGAGGATATCTGACCGCATTTAACACTATTTTCCAAAATCGGACACAGCGGGAAAGATGTCGAAAAAATTACGAAGTTTTTCAACAAATAAATACGAGAAATACTTTGCTTTCTAATAATTAGTATTAAAAAATTACAAGTGTTTCAATGGGAAGCATGAATTCGTTCAGAGAAGGAATAATGGCTAAAAGTGACACTCTAAGGAAACGTAGGAACCGTGTTTTGCAATGGTAGGTATAGTAGAAAAAGTAGAATAAGTACTGGTATTACTACAGTGTTTTCAGAACTATAAAGTTTTTCGTTTCACTATGCATGATCAGATCCGTTTCGTGCATTACCCTGTTATGGATACTAAACATTGGAATATGCCTTTTCTGCACTCATCAGTGAGGGGAAAAAGGCATAGGAACGTCTATCATAGGTATTTCCTAGGTCCTACGTGAAGAAAACCATGGGTGTTCCGTGAGTTCCGCATCGAATTTGCATCGGATTTACATCGGACAGGCAGGGTTCTGCATGGACATGCATGGATTTTGCATGAATTTGACCTCCACTGATATACGACTATTGATTTCAAAAAACCGTGTTTTGCACGAACACACATGCCTTAATCGTGGGATTTGCATCTTTCAATCTCATCCAAAACACGGCTCCTAAGTTCCCTGAGTCAGAGAAGAGCACAGCTGGAGGAATTTTTCAGATTAGAGGCCGGAACTCGGAAGATCAAAAGACAATGGAACGCCAGACGCCTACAAGCTGACGTGTTCAACGGCAGCGATGGTTGACGCTGAGCGATAGAGATGAATAGGCCTGAGAGCAGGAGAGAATGCTAAACGGTACGAAGGTCGTAGCCGTGGTGAAAGTGGAACGAAAGCGGAACGTTACGTGAATTCCTTGTTTGAAGGACATGTGCCACAGTGTATCTAACGAAACACTAAGCAGGTAGTAGGCAATAACGATATAATAACTTTAAGAGCTTGGTCATTGCATGATCGGCATAGTGGAAAGCGAATGGGACAGCTTGGACAAAGGAAACAGAAGTATATCAAAGTATGATGTTACTAGTTGTGCATCGACGGTCTCGTGCTTAGGGTAAAGCAGAAGGATTTAGCCGACCCCCAGAATTTAAGCAGAAACCGCCCGCCCTACCCTGGGTTTGGTAAAAATTAAGGCAAAGTTTGTACTATGTTTTGGAATGACACCACCGAAATTCCTCATAAATCACGAATTATGCAGGCATTCCCTGGAATTCAACTGGGATCCGCTGCTGCAAAATCATCAGAGTATGAGTCAAAGCGGCATTTACTCGCATTAATCACTGGAGGAAGCTTCACATTGTTAAAGAGGCGTCCGTGACTAAAACAACGTGCTAGCGGCTTTCTCTTTCCAATGCCGACCAGAGACACAAAGGAAGCTCCTCCACATGGTCCGTGACAGGAGTGACCGGAACCGTTGCAGAAATCCGGAAGTTCGGAACTTGGAGACTGAGGAGTTCCCCCAGCTTGAGAATGGGAAAGTCGGAGGGACAAAGACAGCATGTATCGCTTTAATCAAGCGCTGCTCATTCTCCTGAAGGAGCTTCCAGGATCAAGCATGCAAAATGCCAGGGTTTAGGCGCTTCTAAACTTCTGTATCGAAACTCTGCTCATTACTAGTCCGTAACCAGCAGCATCTCACCAAAGAACTCTACTCAAATACTGTCGCTGGCCCAGCAATCGATGTTTCTCTCTGATTTGAAGAGTAGAGGATCGTGGGCTCTTTTTACCCCTCGTCGACGTTGTTTCCCACTATGAACCCCTTTGCCACAGCGCCAGCTCATCGGCAGTTCAAGAATCAAAGCTAAAGGTGATGATTTTGTTCTTTAAAGTCGTATTTCGCGTGCGGAATGCTCATTTCTCGAACTGCGATGACGAGAGGATTTCTCTGAACCGTAGCAGCCCCTATCACGTGAACAAGCACATTCGCGCGACTGATACTGTACAAACAGCGAGTCGCACGATCTCCAGACATCCGGACAGACAAGTCAAATCACAACGAACATCCACTATAATTTGAAGATCGTTGTCGGAAGCGTTCTCCGCGGTGCACACGCCAGCACACGGGGCGGAGCCAGGGCAGGAGAGGGGGGGGGGTGGCGATAGAGGCTTCGAGTGAACCGCCGGCGGCGGCATAGGTGTCTATGCTGACAAACCGAACTACTACCACCACTCATCGCGTCATCTACCACCACCAATGCTGACGTCTACACTGACTGCTCTGGCAGCGTTGACCTCTGCGACTGTCGCAGCTCCCGTGGACAGCTCGTTTCTGGAGCATCCGGACGAGATGAGCAACGGCACGCTGTACTCTATTAGTGACTTTTCGCCGAAGGTGTTCGTGAAAACCGACGAATTCGAGCTAAACTTCAAGTCCTGCATAGAGTTCTCCTATAAGCTTATGAAGAATAAAGTTCGGTGAGTTATCTCATTCTTTTTTCAAAGGATTTCTCTCCGTTCCTCCATTATGCTTTGTCTATTCTCCCATCATGTACACTCCATTCTTCGGCGTATACATGCAGTTGATGCACAAGAAGTCACTTCTAACTATATTGCGCTGACCGAAATTCTGGCAATGCTATAAGAATTCGGGTCAATTGCCAGGATTTCCACGATCTTTTCCTGAAAATTCTATTCGCGCTACGGTCCTCTAGTCAGGAACTTCTCAGCCAGTCATCCTGCTCCTCCCAAATACGTCAGCGCCAATGTGCGAGAATGCTTCGGCTTGTTCTGCTGCCTTGTTTACTTTATCGTTGCTTACAAAGCAGGTGTGATAAGCTGGGACGCTGTGACAACTAACAACTTTTCCCCCAACTTTTCGCATACTTAATGAGTCCGGACTCGAAACCCTTCAGTATGACTCACTTGTACACTTTTTCTTAGGAGACCACTCGGGAACGGCGTTCTATGTGTTCAAAACGGGAACTGGTGGCTTTTGCTTATCATAACCGGGAGAATGCAAGCCTTTTACCGTCGTTGAAAGCAAAGCTCAGCAGTATCGATCGTCTTCCAGGAACTCTGATCGCATCGAAACAATTCCATCAGCCTTGCTCACCCTCTGTTGCGCAAGATAGGCGATGCTAGGAAAAGCGCTGCAGATATAAATTCAATGAGTAATATTGAGACCATAGCAGCCAAAATAAACTTCCGCT
The DNA here is from genome assembly GCA_037903475.1 of Ancylostoma caninum. Taxonomy (NCBI): domain Eukaryota; kingdom Metazoa; phylum Nematoda; class Chromadorea; order Rhabditida; family Ancylostomatidae; genus Ancylostoma; species Ancylostoma caninum. The sequence goes on from JBAJFG010000320.1 coordinate 162,850, forward strand.
TTCAGCCTTCGCGCCTACACGTGCCTCTTGTCCGAGGGAGGCTTCTGTACACTGGACAAATTCTCTTACCCCAAGGACCGAGAAGGATGCGCCTATCTGCGGCCTTGGTTGTACCCATTTGATAGGTTGGTTTGAGCAGAGCCCGGTCAAGTGTACCGCAGCAAAAACATCGACATATTGCAGGTACTCGTTCTACTTCGTCCTAGAACGTCGTCCACGAAAATACAGCGACGCCAGGAAACGTGCACGTCGGGTCTCAAGAAGGACTGGTCGGTTATCAGCGACGCCGTTCGGTCACCTACAGCTCATCGGGGTGGTCCCATGTGATCAGGTGTGCGGCCGGAACAACACCAGTAATCGCACCAGTTAGCCGCTGTGTGCCGAAACTTCAGGAGGTTATCTGCATGTACGTACCGTTCTCGACTGTTAGCTCCGTGTATCTAATGTTATTTGTCGCGTCATTGTAGCGACGCTTTCGCAGTTATGTGCCGATGTGTCCCTCACTTGCCCTCCCCTTGCTCGCTTTACATAGACTCCTTGGTGCCATTTTATATGTGTGTTTTATAGGTGAACATAATAGCCGGCAGTGTTTTTTCCTACATGACGTGGGTTGGCTGGCGTTTGCGTTTGATTCTTACAGACTTTCGTTCAGACTAGACGGTTATATGAAGTGCTTAGTAATGAGAGGGGGGCGTCGTCCGTGCTTCTCCTTCGGAGTGTTTGCCTTTCATTGGAACGAAGCGGTTCGCACCCGCATAGATCGCGCATATGACTAACCCATACCGCACAATGCAACACGCCCGCGGTCAACATCATCAGCACGCTTCTGCAGCAGGGATGAGCGGAATCCCGGTCTCGGAAGTCGCAAGTTCCTGAATTCTGGCCTCATGGGAACTCTATACTTCTGGATTTCCGTACGATTGGCAGTCGTTGAGTCACGCCAACTCAAACATGCTGTATTCATCCATAAAATTTCGCCAGATTTCGAACTGCCTTCAACTTCCGACTACCGACTTCCGACCTCACCGCAATACTTCCGCTCATCCCCGTTCTGCAGTCGCGCGATCTCCCCGGCGGGCGAAGTTCGACGAGAGCGCCCGCCGCCGGTTCCGAGGCGATAATTCCTAATCAAAACTGCGTATTGTTAGCGCGTGTACTTATAGCGCGCTTGAAAGTCTCTCGAGTGCGCGTGTGTGGTCCGAGGCGAGATCCAGCGCTGAGCCAATAGAGGAAGAGGAGTTCATGGAACGAGGTCGCGCCGCGTTCTCCGCATTGCTGCCTTCGTTATGTCAATATTCGATTGAAACAACACGCTGAAGCACGCTCAAATAGCCCGGGGAGATCGGCTCGGCGGCAGCGCTCACGACCCGAGCACATAGCTCGCATTCCCGCGTGCTCTGCCAGCGCTCCCGGGAGCAGCAACCCCCGGACGACGTTCCCCTCCCCCGCCCTTTCACTCCACGCTCCTCTGCCCTTCGCTCCTCAGCACTGCTAGCGTCATTGTATAAAGGATGTATCTCAGATGTGATATAAAGTGTTTCCTACTGTTTGCCGCGTTCCACTCATGACTAAACCATTCGACTCTGCCGCCTACTGAATCACGTATCAATCGGTGGTCGCATATGGCGATGTTGTCGTTCAGAAAACGCTCACAGGGCAGACTCTGAAAACGAAGGCCGTGAAAAGGTGAAAACATCTAGCACTCTGGCTGTGAACTTCAATGTACGATTTCATGGAGCCCATCGGTCTGCAATCGGGCTATCAAAGTTTAATTTGGTGCATTTTCGAGATGAGAAAAATCAAATAAGACCATGATCCCGCAAAACAGGTGCTTGCCCTCCATACTTCTAAACTCTTCCGGTCTGCTTATATTCAACAGGAACTAAGAAAATAGGAACTTGTAGCCTAATGAAGAATCACTCAACCAACCCTGTGAAACTATAATGCCACTAGGAACAAATTAGTGAAAACACATTTCCTAACTCGGAGCAGAGGTGAAGGGCAGCATTCATCATCGAGTTTATCTGTGATAATCATAATTACCCTCCAAGGTTTTGTTGCTGAAAAGGGTAAACTTTGAGGATGTTCGTGATCAGAACGGGTACACTCATGATGAATGCTACCCAAGGAAATGCACTGGAAGATGAGTTAAGGTTTTTAGAAGAGAAGAGGAAGAATAGTCATAGAAACTTGTGGCCTATTCCTTCGAGGTTCTTCTGTTTTACTATGAGTATTTATCGGTAACATCAAACAAACGGTTAAATAGACAACAAAGAATTAAGGGGTCCGATACTAAGTAAACAACAGAAAAGCTAGAATTTAATGCGAATATTAATTAATATTAATTATCAATTCTACCTCGATTTACTTCTTTATTTTCATTGCTTAACTATACTGTGTTGAGTTGGCTATTGCTCGCCATTACATCGGCGTATTACAAATAAATAAACAAATAAATAAATGAATATCACCGGGCTAGAGCACTTCCAAAAATGCTTCAACCCATTTTTCTTCAACGGAGATAGCTCCAATTCCCACAAGAACAAGAGTATGAGACGGTTCCTACATTATCGGCGTCATCACAGTTGCTTGAGAAAGGACACATATTAGATTCAGCAGCGAGGTGTTAATGAAACGAGTGCAGTGAGGGGAAGAACAGATCTTCGGAATGGTTCAGTTCAAAACTCTCGTGCAATACAAACGCGAAAATATCGAAATCCTCAGATTCCCGTGAGGTTTTGCTTTAATTATGGCTAAGGCGGCACCAATAGAATAAAAATCCAATGATCGTTGTAGGACACTGTTCCACTCACATGTTCCTTTTTTACCATTACTTTGGTTACAAAGAGCTTGTCACACGCTGGCAGCTTCACATTTATGCCACAACACTATTCCAACACTGAGGGAGCAAAGGAAACCGCTGACAAATGATGGCACAGGTGTAAGAATTTCAGCTGCTTCAAAGAGATCACGCCAATTCTTTTTTCTCGCAAAGGCAAGGACGCAGTAGCCAAACTATTCTTGGAAGTTCCGCCTAGATCCGCATTTTAGAAAAACGCTGAAACATGCTCGCACATCAAGTTTATTTTTTTGCAAGCAATGCTAATGGAAGGCGGGTCAAGAAAAACTGTCAGAATGACAAAAAAATGTGTGGTTTTCAATGCCGTTCCCCACTTCCTTCCACCGCCATATCAAAAATATAAAGCTCATTAACTGATAACGTGGGTTTTTTTTACTTTTTTAAAACTCTAAGCTCACTCATTAGACTAGAGCTAAAGTGCAACGGGGGTGCCAAGAATAATCAGATGCAGAGGGATGGTAGCTAAAAACATTGCGCTTGAGGTGATTTTCTACTGCGGTTTTCCCGCCAGGATACCACTGAATCTGATGGTGGAATACTTCCGCAACTCATTACTCTTGACGATCCATTTGCAAGTTTCATGTGCACTGACGTTTCCGGAACAAAAACTGCCAACCTGTTCGGTGTTTGGCATTTGCAACAGTACTGGTTACTACAGAGAAATCGCTAAATGAACAGGGAATCCCACATATCCAAGATTTTCACAATGAGTGCGAACACGATCTTCCCAAGACTACTGATCTGCATACCTACAGGGAGAAAAAAAGAGTCGCAAGAAAAAGTCACTCGCATACGAAAAAATGAGAGGAATGACAGTGGTGGTCTGCTTGGGATGTCGTACCTTTTCCTAAGCTATTCAGCAATAAATACCCTGATCTTCTCTACCCATCGTGCTTTTAAGGGTCTCTGCATGGAAAACATCGAAGTGAATACGGAGTTAACCCATTGCGGTGCATCACGACTTTTCGTCCAGATGTGGTCATACGATGGATGTAGTAGATTACGTTATGATTTTATGTTCGAAATTGTACCACTTTTCGACGACCCTATCCCAGAACAACATCATGAAATACAGAAAACACCGAAACAGATTGGCTCTACTGGATCTCAAACATTAGTTGGCCTCCCATGCAAAAAATCTCGGTCGGCAGTGTGTTAAGGTGCGTCTGCACGCATTTGATGCCATTCTGAAGCAGTACTCGTTCAAGTAACTGAATAAAATCCATCAAAATTATACTTATCAACATTGAATAACTTCACTTCCCAATTTCTCTACTCATTTCAGTGCCGCAATTTTTTTCACTTTACATGTCACTGAAACAGTTCTCTAGCCGCGACCATCGCCACCGTTCAGTTTTTTCTGGATTCAATCACTATAATTCAACTGTAACTCCTTGAGAACAACTCAAGATGCACAAAAGATGTGTAAATTTGAGCGGATCAACTACTCGTTCCATAAGTTGGTAAAGAAGCCCGATCCCGGCAATATTACACCCCGAACGGACAAATTACCTCCTCAAGATTTATTCTTCCTAGAGATCTAGGCGCAAACGTCATTCTCGCCAACAGAAATTCATCAACGTCCGGAAGTTCAAGTAATTTTAGCTCAATTTAGTCAATAAATAGTTCAAGCCAATTCTAGTAAATGTATTCTGGCACAGTACATCTCCTAAACTACCCCTTGGCCGTTCTGGGCATGCAGGAATGACTGGTAATGACCACTTCACAACACACAGATACAACCACGAACACGCAAACATATGCAGAAAACAGGAACAGATGGTCAGGAAAGTTTATTTACCAACAAATAAACACCCACAAAATAAAGAGCTGATGAACTAGGGTTCTAAACATAGATATACACTACACCTTTTATACAAAAAATCCCCATCTCAACAGGCCCATAACCCTTCTCGTGGCGCACGTCACAAGCATAAACAAAAGATCAGGCGTATTTGCACTAGCATCCGCGATCCTTCCTGCTCTCGCCGTCGCTTTCGAAGCCACTCCGTAACCTCGTTTTCGTGCATATCATTTGTTTTTCTCGTGAACAGCCGAAGCGTTGTAACTAAGTCAAACCTCTGTCTCGATCTGGTTCGTCGTGCAGTCATATGGCTAACATGCAGTAACACACTTTTTACGTCGACTAAAATATCAACAGCATTCCTCGACGCAGCTCGAAATCCAGGAAAGACTAGCAAATTATGATGAAACAGCGAGGGGCTGACAAAACTAAGCTGCTACGATTCGACATCTGAGAAAGCCGAAGCAATCCACATTAGCAGTGATTTTTAGAAGAGGTGACCGTCGAAACGTCATTTAGTTCAGTACATAGTTACAACTTAGTTTCCAATGAGATTTGCTTCATTACGGCACTAATCCCGCACAAGCATGATTTAGATACATAGTAATGGTAAATAATACCTTATTATAGAAGAGGCGAACATAAACGAAAACTAAAAGTGAGATGAGCAACCAAATTTGTGCTAAGATATGCATCACCAGGCCAGAGACGTTCCGGGACGCAACCTATGGCAATACCACTCCAGATTTCTTTGTACAATCTTATAAACATTAGACCTGTGCAAGCCAGACGGGTGTTTGAACAGCTCCGCATGCAGAGAAAGAATACATATCGGAGGAAAAACTCAGAAACCATGTGCCATTACAGTCCTCGGGGGGCAGAGATCAGATGGAAAGACTGCGTACGTGCATGCAACATCGGTTCCTCGACCTTCTTGGGAACTCTGGAACGTTCTATTCACGGGCAGCTTGTGGCTCAACCTTCCCAAAGCGGTGAGTCGTTGGTCCAGAACAATATCGAGCCATCGCCTGCGCCGACCGCCAAGTCACCATTTCGATAGTCGAAGCGGCATGGATCGCAGTCGAAACTCAGCTCAGCCAGCACCGATGGTCGAACCCCGATGGTGAATGCCTGCAAAAGATGAGCACATCAGCCAGAGAAATAAACCCCCGAGATCGCAACTTTTGTTCAGTTGCTAACTGAAAGATACTACTTATAATAGATGTCAATAGCGGTTCGAAATGCAATAACTGTCATAACATGAAGTCGAGTACGCTAATCTGAAACTCAATCTCCTTTTGTGCTCTAACCCATACCAAAAAAGTAACAAACATACTTCGATACAGTAGATAGGCACGATTTTTACCTTTCACCTATTATAGCACCACAGAAATAGCATACGGTAGAAAATTTATATAGATCTTGTGATCAGTATTCCAGACAACCCCATAGCTTCACAGTACGAGCGGGAGCGGCATATCTATCTCTGAGCAAGAATGCTCCTACTTTAAACTCTCTTGCTGCCTTCAAAAGATTTACCAGTACCAGTATAACTACCTACTAACAAATGAATGGTGCAGTTTTAGCTCGTTATTACAGCATGTGATGAAATGTTCACACTAATCTCTACTCGTATGTATTGATTATTTAACGTGTCTTAAACAGAGTAATAAATGTATGTATGTATGTAATAAAAAATCAAACATGGAAAAAGCTACGTACAGTACGTGTAGGCCAAACATTTAGCCAAACACCTACGATTTTGGACCACAGATTTTTTTTGAATATCTCAGCTCTAGGATGAGCTATCAAAACCAGGGGCCCGTAGTAAAGTGTCATGGCGGTGAGATCAGCTGCCTGCACAACTCGCCACATTTGGGGCGATGGTCGCACGTGTGACGACCTTCCAACACTGAAGAATGGAAGATCACCATCCATGGCGGTGCTGCGAGCACATATGTGCGGAGCGCTGATCTCATCGCCCTGGAGGGCGATGATAGCCATCGTTTGGCGGCTAGATAGTGTGCGAAGCGAAGAGATGCCGAGTGAAGTACTCGGAGCATCTCACTCGGAGTATGGTGATGGTGTGAAGGTACCTATGATCAGATGCGCGAATTGCACAGAATGCATCTGAGCCACGCCCCAGCACAGGTCTTCCCGGGGGCAAGCTGGGCTTCGTAAAAGGGCCGAAAAGCAAAGTGTGTTTCGTACTAGGGTCCGCGGCTGAGCCCCGAAAAAAAAAGAATTCTGGTTTTGTTACTTCTAAAGAAGGCATCACGTTCATCAGGCGAGATAGGAGTATTAAATAAGTTAAGTGACCTCATCATTGAGCGTGGAGTGGCTGTTCTTGCTTTGAGCGGCGCAATAGGGGCGACTGATGCCGGAAAATGGCTTGCAACGAGGCTTCTCGTTTTGTGAGCGGTCAAGTGACTGTCTGGTTCAAGTATTCCGATTGGAGCACATATTCCCATAGCACATATAGGATTCGAAGGATTCCTGCGCAGTCTAAACGCAACCAAATGATTTGATATCTCCATTGACATAAAAACCACGGGAGTACCACAAGTCTGTTTTCGAACGGACGATCAAAACTTATTTACCGCACGAAAGATATACGAGAAAAACGCTTATCCGGAGATATCAAAAAACTGCTGTGAAGCCCAGACTTGAAGATTGGCTTTGAAAACTGGAGTCTGGGGAGATCTAAGAGAGCACCACAACTGTATGTTCGGTGTTGCCAGAACCGATGTACGGCGCAAAGAATATATGCGGGAAAGACCTCAGGCCTACTCCAGGTCTCCTAGGTCGAACTAAGTCATTTAATGAGCATACACTTTTTAAGTTTACATAATTTTGGACTTTCTCATCATGCACTTTTTCTGCAGGATCACCTTCATCATTCCACTACCTGATGGATGCGATTCATGGAGTGTGGAATTACTGAAGATTGCCATTCATTCCGTTGCGTTTACGCTGCGCAGGAATCCTTGGAATCCTATGGAGTCGAAGCCTGTAGAATATGTGCTCTAATCTAACGACGCCGCGGACTAGTTCCAACGCATTTCGCCTTGTAATAAGAATCACTCGTCCATCCTCACATGTGCCAGTGACCGTTTCAAGGGCAACTTATAGGGAATTTATACTAGTTACGCGCGCCAGATGCAAGCATCAATTTCCGAATGATTAGCCATAGGACCGATCAACGCAGCATGTACATCCTCTATGAAAAGAACGTGTGGCCGTCTCAAGGCCGTGAACGTGTGCATCTGAGCTGAGTCAGCGATGCAACTGGCCCTATCCTTCATCATACAGACGCAAGCGCGTCAAACGCACGCATCTAGTATAAGTTGCCCTTTGATCTGCTCAACTTCCTAGTCAATTCCTTTTCTGATTAAAGGCTTCTTTCTTCGAATCTAATCTTTTTTTATTTTTTTTTCTGCTTCAGAATGTTGTGCCTTTACGTTCCTAACTCGTGCCCCAGCAAGAGCTGTCCCCCGGGACTCCGATTTTCGAAGTGGGTAAAGTTTTCTTTCGTTTGCATGTTTAAGGGGGGGGGGGCTTCGTAAAATTTTGGTTTTTCAAAGGGAGCTCCGTTTTGATTTTGGCCCGAGGAAGACGTCGTACCAGGGCCTGATCTGCGCCTACGGACTCAGGCAAGTTGATTTTCGCCCAACAGCACAGAACAGGCTCGAATGTGCACGACTTGTCAGAAGCACAGAGGTGCTTCTGGTGCTTCTGACAAGTCTAGCTTGTTAGTCGCAATTGTTCATAACTGTCTAACACGCTAAAACAGCCGCGGAAGTGATGTACATAGGAATACGTGAAACACGTACATTTGATCACTTTTAATGTACGGCCCCTCCGATTCACCGTGGCGATGATCACCATACTCCTCTCCAACGCGAAGTGCGATCATCGCCCTGAAGGTGATGTGCGATGATCGCACCGAACACTTTACTACGGGCCCAGGTTTGAGTATATGTTGAGGTCTTATGCGGTCTTCCTTTCTGTTGTTTATCCCGGGCATACGGCCAGTTGGAACATCTTAAAAGAATGAAATTTCGTCGACTTTCTCAAACTATGAAAAAATTTTATATCTACCTATGGAGAGCGAAGTGGTGATTTGAATGAAGCACTTTTCTGCTCAAAATTTTTCCATGAACGCTATTGCCGTGATCTTCGTACCACCTAGAGCTCCAAAAGTATTGAATTTTGAGCTCTATATGCAAGGAATGAGTTCCATCCAGAAATAATTTCTTGAGGAGTAGAGCAGAGGTAAGAAAGAGAACACTATGCCTCATCAAATGCTCGAGTATTTTCGTTATAGCTCATTTCAAGCTTGGAATACGGATGCTACATTTTCACTAGTTGATCGCCCAAAATTGGCAGCGTGCCGAACATCTGGCCCCTTTCTAGATGCTTTCTCCTCCGTAGTACCGGTAATCGCAGCACTGCAGAGGAGGAAATCTCTGACTTTTTCGTCATGCATTGCAGCAGAACCAAGCTTAGATTCGATTTCAGGCTCTTGAGTTTAATGACACAAAATATCTCATTTTGAAATGCCACGACGGACATCTATCATCCTTCTCTTGCAGACAGAAAGAAAGATTTAAGAATCTACTCCTTTCATCGATTGGCCAATTACCATCGAACTGTGTTACCATTAGGTTGTCGGAAAAGTTCTCCCGCCGTTTTTTGAGCTGTCTTTCCAAATTTATTGTTCTTTTTTGACGCAAACGTTAATTACACGATATAGGTGGCATCATCATTGACAGGAACTCCGGCAGCATCAAGGACGTTTATTGGCAGCATTTGCGAGTTAGTGGTTCCATTTTAATTTTACCAAACACTGAGCGTTGCCTTCTGTGGATAGAATTCTCGTTTTGCCTTTAGCCCCGGCTCCCCAGCGACCAAGCCAACCGTACCTTCTCATATGATTTACCTAGCAAGCCCACTTCTTGTGACTGGTAACCAAGTTGTCAAAAAGTTTAGGCACACATCTCTCAGCACTTGAGGATATGGCAGCTCAGTTCAGGGCGAATACATGTGTCGCCTTTTCTTGTCTCTCTGAAGCGATGTAGATGAACAGCTATCGCATATAATAGCGTTGAAGTTCCTTCACTAGCTCATGGACATCACGCCGCAAACTCTCTCCAAATAGCTTCAGGAGGCGCTCTCCTACCAGCTCGACCGATCAACCAAATCCTAGACTATCTCAATCCGAGATCGCCGTCTTCAAACCCGTAGAACCAAACTCTTACAGTGCAGTAAGAGCCAGTGAAGGCGCCTATCTTACGACGTATATTTCTTGCCGCATCGCATTTGTTACCGTGTTTTATGAGTTCTCAAAGCAGGAGCAGCCGAACAAGCTCCTAGTCAATAACGAGTTTTTTGGCCATAAGCGTGACAAAATGAGGAGGGAACTCGGAATGAAAAGATTATCGCCCAGCCTTTATATATGTACGTTTTGGATAGGAAGTTCCTGAACAACTGCAAAAATTGCCGAGAAGAGGAATAGAGTGGTGGGGAACTTTTCCGACAGCCTAAGTTCTGACGGTGACTGAATAATACCATATCAATATCTTATCAATCTCTGGATTCGTTGAAAAACAGCGATGAATAGGAGATGAGTTTGGCTTCAACCACATGCGCGCCACGTATTGTGAATTCTATGCCAACTCTGTGTCGTAGCTGATGGGAAACATTCCGAGATGGTATATTTATGTAATGGGAAGCAATGGGAACAGATCATGTAACAATGTTCCAATTCATATTTGAACTCTTTTTGTTTGCCCATAATTCCCATAATTTTGTGCCCCGTGCACATTAATTGCTAACCATTTACCCTATTGAAGAAAAAAGCAAAAATTTATACATTCATTAAAGGCAGCACCCACAACCTTCATGTCTGACAAAGAATTTAAGCATAGAGAGGGCCAGCTATAGTCCCACGAAAATTGCATATCAGCCTATCAATCAGATAGGTTGTGACGTGGTACAAATCAGTTGTTTTCGCATGTAATTACTCACTTTCCAATGATAGAATTTGTTCCAATGATAGAATTTGTTGAATCCACTCCTCTAATATTAGTACGAAGACATACATATCTCCTTGTTTTAATGGTATACCGCATAATAATGCATATTAAGTAGCAACGACGAGGAGATAACCCCGGAAATTCAGAAAATTCTACAATACGTATGCGGTTGCTTAGATTGAAGAGTGAAGCGATCCAGAAGAACCAGAAAGAGTTCTGTTAGCCACGCTAGGTCAAAACATCTTCCCTCTCAATATTGATTTCAAAAACAACGAGCTGTCATTTGTCAGAAAGATTGAGTCGCTGTGCAATGTTCGCATATGTTTCAAACTCCACGGCCCTTCTTACTTTCCCATCCACCTAGCAGAAATTCATTTTGTAGCTCTCTCGTCCTGCCTCAACTATCCCAGCACCTCGCTTGCTCCAAGTTCTATATAGTGGGTTTCATTCTGGGAATATCGGAGTGGCTGTAAATTTTCCTGTAATGCTCGGCAAAGAAACAGCGATTGAAAGGCAAACATGCGAGAATCACAAAGCATGCAATCTCCACAGGGCTGTCCGCAAACACAACAACTCTTTCGCCGCTTCAGCAGACAGAAGCGCACGTCTGTCAAATTTCAATTAAACGTGGATCTGCTTGTATGATGTTACCAGCACTATGCCCTTGTTGATGGATAGCAGATTCATAAATCGTTTCAATCCAAAGAGATGCGTAAGCAGCCATTCACTAGTGCAATTCGTGACAATATGCATCCTTATTCCTTGATGACTAATGATTGTGGAACGCTTGCTCAACATCACAACGGTGCATTTCATTAGTTATTGCCTATCAAATCACATCACTGATGAAAATCTCACAAAATTTTCGAGGATTACGTTCCTATTTAGAGTCTACTAGACGGCATGCCCCGCTCCGGGAGTTTTACCACGCCCCAGCTTTCCATACTAATGCGGCTTGTTAGTGATACAAATACATTCGCTCAAATTGCTCATGATTTTGGTGATCACCATGTTGAATGATCTCGGTAAGCTTTTTTCCCAGCAAGGAAGCGATAAAGTCGATGACGCCAGTTATTTGATAATTTCGTGCAGGCTGGTCATCATATTCATGTTTAGCGTAATAAGCATGCACTTGCCCGTCGCCAAGCAAAAGCTGAAAAGTCGATAAAATCAACAAATCGATGTTTCGGCTCAAAATGGCTGTCATATCCGTGTTCAAAGTATTGAAAATTTGTGCTTACTGACCTCTGGTCAAAGGTGGAAAAAATCAGTAAGTCAATATCGCTGCGCAAAATGGTTGTCAATTTCGTGTATAGCGTATTAATTTACCCTCGAAGGCACGTTCCCGCCAGTCCCTGGGCAAAAATAGCGAAAAATCAATAAAATCGATATAATCGATCAGCTAATCGATCATTTCCAGCAAAAAGTTGCCTACAACCTCCGCCAGTCTGTGCGAGACCTGCATACAAAATTTGATTCCAATCGGTTGATCCTCAGCGATTTCTATTCATTACATACATACTTACAAACTTCCGCTTTTATATACAGACTACTTCAAGGTGGGCAAATGTAGCCCAGTGGGAAAAAGACAAAGGATCGGATCCAGACGCAGGCCAATCCAACCTCCCACTCCTGAGTGACCTAATAGAAGTACACAAGAGATTTCCTCTACACGTATGGGCTCCGTTTCATATCCCTGAGGGCATTTTGTGGTTTTTTAAGACGAATGAGGAGGAGGGGGAGGGGGGTTGAGACAACATAAAATTTGGCCAACTTCTGAAATAAATAACGGAAGAAGCAAGTAGTTTTGAAGGAATGAGCAAAATGACTGGGAAAAGATCTAAACCATGATGTGAAGGAAAGGTTATCGGTAATTATTGGATGTGAGCTTCGTTATGAGAGTTCAAAGACACCTACACAGTTTTCTACTCAGTAACACATAGTAGCCAAAATAAGTGTTTCGATTGGGACACAGAACCTGTCCTCCCCTAACTTATAAGAGAATGCTGCATACAACATTCTGGAGCCTAACAACAAAATAGCGAAATAACACAAAAAAGAAAGGAGTGACGAAAAGGAGGAGCAGGATGGCATAGAAACATAAGAAGAACTTCCTGCTGCATTCAAAACAAAATCTTTAGGAACAGATCAGCAGTGAACACGTTACCAGTAACAAGCTTTGAATTCAGAATTCAGAACTTAGCTATCATGAATGACGATTGACCTGGACAATTGATTTCAAACTTAGAAGCTGGAAAAGACTTTGCCAGCAAAGGATTGTCATTTTATGAGACACTTCAACTAAGAGAATGAAGCTGAGGTTGGTTAAAACGCATCAGATTTTGAGAAAAAAAAAGAATATTGCAGAAATTTTGCAGGGAAGAAACAATATTACATTGAAAAATGATTGAAAAGGTACCTTGAATGTTCGATCTCGACTTATTTCAAGGACTGCACCTCCTGAGTGGATAACCTGTCGTACACCGGTGGAAACCTTAAGCACTGCATCAAGCAGGGCAACAAAGTGACGGAAACTTTGAAGCCATACTTGAAGTCGTGAAGACACGGTCAGGTTATCGGGATCCAATACCGCTATCATGCCTAGATTCGTCCCACAAATGAGCTGGTTGTTGCGAAAACATACTGAGCGCACGTAGTCATTGGTCCACTGAATTCAGCATTTTTAGAAGAGAAGAAGTGGACGAAAGGAGAAGAAAAGGAGCTGCGAAAAAGAAAACATACGACTCCCAATGCAGGTTTACTCGAATTTCGAATATCCACCATGACGATCCTCCGATCCTCACCGCAAGAATATACAGTGTTATCCTGCAAACAAAGAACTGCATGAAGAATAAAGGATTTCCCTGCCTAACGAAAGACATTCGAGGATAGCTAATTTTGTGGAATAATTAGGAAGCTAGGACGATGGAGGTCAGAACGCATACAGTTTTGCTTCATTAAAGCATTAAAAGTTCAGTCAATGTGACTATTCACAGCTACATTCGTAGCTTGATAATATAATACTAATTAGCAGCACTATGATACGATTAGTAGTGCTCTCAAGTAGATCAAACATCCATTCAGAAAACGTTGTTAGGCACGCCGCGTCACAGATACCCAGATAATGAGAAGAACAAACCTTCATGGCCAGAGTAAGCACAGCTCCTTTGTGATGTGCGTAGTTGAGAACGGGAGCAAGGCCATTTCTCGTGTCAATTACGAATACCTCAAAACGAAATTTGAATAATAAAGGGCAAGAAAATGTTGACGTTTAGGAAAAAACTGCAACACCTTAGGCTTTTAGGTACTATAAAGAATTTGGCACCATTCCACTTCAAAGACCCCATCCCCATCACCTTCCAAATACTACTGATTACCAAATCAAAGGGTACATCCACTCTTCTCTCATTCGATACCAGCGAGTGCTAATCTGTCAGAATTATCCAACACACCGACTACGAATATGACGAGCGCTGTCACATGGGAAGAAAATTGAGATTTGTCAATGCCTACAGTTGCGGCCGGTTGCTACCGCGGTCTTCCTGGTTCAGGTTTGACCCAATGGATTCCAGGTTTGATCCGTTGGCATAATCTCCAAATAGTTGGTCTTGGCCACATCCACCAATCAAATTCTAACGAAGAAGAACGGAGTAAGGAGTTAGATACGTCGTGGCTACGATGAGTGTTTACATACTATATGACAAGAAAATGTTGAAATATCTGTAACCTCTCCCTCAACCTCCACCACTCTCTTTTCTAACTATATCTCCTATCAACAATGAAAAAATGCGGTATTCCGGCAAAATTCAGAAAATTCTGCACACAAGATGAAGGATAGAAGAGTCGACTTTAACCAACCCCCGTTTATGGATGCGCTACGCATTCGTGCGTCAGCGTTCCAACCTCCCAGACTTCTCTAGTACCACTATAGCGACTCCGGTGGTATGAAAGGGTTGGTTGGCTTCAGAGGGATTGAACCATCGACCGCATGCGGCGTAGTGCGCCTCTCGCCATTTGGTCACATGCGCACACACGGCATACAAGGTACAAGAACGGAAAGCGAGAAATTTGAATTGCATTAGTGTCTGCGATTCCATCTTTCAAAGGATCGAATATCAACTACAAATTAAAAGGAAAAAATACCAGTAGCAAAGCCCTCTAAATGCTCTGTCAGAGATGTAATGAAATACCTTCTTGCCAAATGTTGAGCAAGCAGCAAGGCCATTAGGAGTGTTTCCAAGGCACATACCAGCAGATCCTAACTTTGTGCTTTCGAGAGGCTAAATAAAACAAATGCAACACAGCACGATAACCTGAACCGTTCTAAGAGTTAATTCTCACCATAACAGTTGCTGGAGTGATTTGCCACAACTTTACTGTACAATCCCAGCTACATGAAAGGAACTGATCTGGCATTCGAGTAGACTGATCCAAGCACCATATCCAACCCTGATATACATGAGCATGTTAACGAATCACGACAAAAATAGAGGGTTTTTTCAACGTACCTCGTGGGCGTTTTGTATGTCCACACGAGGCTTAGTGCATGCTGAAGTACCTTCGCATGCCTGGATTAACAAGTTAACACTAATTAGTAGTTCAAAAGAAAGTATTGAAGTACAACATTGGCACCTCTAGGTCACTAATACTCCAAAGTTTGATCGCTCTATCCCTCCCACCAGAAAGGCAGAATCGACTGTTAGAAGGGCGATGAGCAAACAACCGCAAAGCATCAACTGTGGCGATGTGACCACTCGCAGTTATACTGAAGAGTTCAGCTGATATTCCTTAGAGTGAAGGAAGAATGTGTCTTGTGCACTTACTTTTTGCTCGCCATCCACTTGCTCCAGCGCTGTGTCTCTTCTTCAACAGCTATGAAACTTCGCGCAGCGTCAAAGTCGTCAGCATTCATCTCAGCCTCAGAAAGACGGATGTTCTGTGGCATTTTCTGAAAACACTCTTTTCTCATGTTAATGCTTTTGTGGCTGCACATGTGAAATTATGACAGGTCAGATTCATAAAACTCACGTGGATTCGACTGAGCCACCATTGCTGGTTAGCCAAAAGGCAGTGAAACTTTCTGCAAACCAGACGAACATTGTGAATCAAATGTCGCCCTTGGACATGGGTGAAGATGAGCAGAAGCAGTTCATTTGGCAGCCGCAGAAGCATACCTTCACCTTCATCTTGCCCTGCTCCCATTCAATAAAACTTCAATCTGAAATTAGAAGATACATTCAAATGTCTCACTTAAATTTAAAAAAGAAACGACACACCAACAGCTATAGTCCATTTCAAAAACAATGGTAAACAAGAATCTATGTATGTTTTCGGTGCTTCTCGCCAGTCTCCAACGTCGCCACATATTTTCAAGCTTCATCCTCTCCTCTTGTTTCACTCCCACTCTCCTGACTGGTGAGGGTTCATACGTAACAATCGATTCTAACATGAGCAATGCAGGACCAGTTCAGCACCAAAACTATGCTCTGTTTCATTGGAGACGATGGTTGAGGAAAAGCTGGAGGGAAAAAGAGGGCGGAAAGGTGCGCATGGGTTGAAGAAGGTGGAGAGAAAGGCAGTAATCTGCGCGAATATCCAAATATCGTCGCGTTTGAACCTCAGATTGGTAGTTTTTTTTAATGTGCTGAGCAGTTCAACCTTTAACTCACTCGCATTCAAACTAAGTGTTCTCATTTTTTTTCTTTTGATGGGGTATCACTCAAAAAAGGTGTATAAGAGTTCGATGAGAAAGGGAAAGAGTCAGTTGAAAAACCAGGAAGTCTGCGCAGTTTCGGTACAGATTAACGAAGTCGAAGCTGCATTCACTCTAATATGTTTGCCTCTCACTTCAACTGGCTCTCTCATGTGGCATACTGGCATTAATACATGATGAGGGAAAGCCGAGCTGAAAAAAAAAAACAATAAAACTAAATGTAATGCTCCCATTTCCAGACCACTAAACAGCATCGGGAGCAGCCAATCAACGCTTCTTCTCCCAGAATTGACTGTGGAAGCATAATATTTAAAGCAAACTCTTGCAAGATTGTTGGAAGTCACCTCACTACTTGAGGGATGAAATTACTTTGGAACTCCCAGTTATCGTAGAATTACTAGGTGTCATTTAAAGCTTGAAGTTAGAAGCAAAATTCAATTCATCTGCATGAATAACTTGATGACTAAGAAAGATTGTCTCAAGACTGATCATTTCATGCCTACGTGCACCCTCTAATGTCAAGACGATGTGCTTCGAAAATCTAATCAAATGAAAAAAAGTACGGAATGCCCGCACAGATGAGAGAGGCATATGTGCAACGAAATCGGTCCAAGTAATCTGAAGAACACCAGAACATCAATTTAAGTGTAAGGGACTGCCATAACGACAGGAACAGCTGATGAAGCCGAGCGAATGAAAAGAAAACAGGAACAGTACGGTAACAAGATAATCCAAAGGCGAGTAAAACTAATACTGCACAACAATCCTCCTTGCTTTCAGAAAAAAAAACACATTGGAATCTACTGCGATGTGAAATTGAGCAGTAGCTCAAAATCCATGGCAACTGGAAAGAATTTCGTAATTTAGCACCGGGCCACTGCCATATCCCTACTGTTATATGTATAAAACCCAATCCCTCCATTCTGAATGACGTCTTCAGAATCGGAAAGTTATGTTAGATGCACTAACTCCAACGTCAGCGGTAGTTTTTCTGGTCCGACTACAAAACACACACACACAAGAACAGAAAAACTTCGATGTTGTACTACCTCGCTGCCGGTCCTTTATAGAGTGGGAAGGAAATATTCATAAAAATAGTGCTTAAACGCATTTCACAGAGCGAAAATATTGGAAAATAACGCCATCATTGGCGGCGCACTATACAGCGTCAAGCAATGAACTTCCTGATTGGAACAACATGCGTAAATAATACATTTATGTATGACACACTGTACAAACAATGGACAACGAGTAAAAAAATAGGAACATGCATGGAACACAATACATATAAGCATTTATTGGTTATGTACAACTGGATTACTT
Organism: Ancylostoma caninum; assembly: GCA_037903475.1. NCBI lineage: Eukaryota > Metazoa > Nematoda > Chromadorea > Rhabditida > Ancylostomatidae > Ancylostoma > Ancylostoma caninum. Next base: position 180,588 of record JBAJFG010000320.1, read on the forward strand.
GACTTTGTGAAACAAACTTCATATATAACAATTCAACTTGAATGGATCTAAGGATGTGACATCAAATTTGGGAGTCCAGTTGATCCTAGCAGGATCAACTACTCGTCGTCGTAGCATTGACAAGGGCAATTTATAGGCTCGTTTCTAAAATAATCAAAGATCAGTGCCTCAGCCGTGGCATGTTGCCAAGCTAACTGTTGCAAGATTTCGTTTCATTTTCACGATTCATGTACAAATCGATTCTCACATCTCCTACTGTCGTTCATCAATAGTAATGACCCACCCAAGTTCGAAAGTAGTAATTTTCGTCCTTCATCACCAGCAAGTTATCATGCAGCAGCTGATTCACAATATCCGTCGGATGAATACGAGTTGCTAAGCTCATGTTCTTCAGCGAAATACTATGAGCATCCTTCTGCGATCTAAAAAGTACAGTACGAAAGTGAAAGCAGCATCTACCGTACAGAGGACAGATTTTGAAAAAAAATCTTAGGAGAACAAATTGATCTGCCAGCTGAAATGGGATTATCTCTTCAAAGAACGATAACTATACATTACCTCAAATAGCACAATATGCTCGACCTCCAATATTTTCTGTAGGTGAGGAGTCCCCGATCAGATAGCGGCCGTTCCGGACCTCCCACTTTCCTCTCCATCCTGGATAATTGATAACCTAAAGTGAGAATTGGCTAGAATAGAATTAGAGTAGCGAATACGGTATGAACACATTTTTTTCACAGCATCACTCGCCCTCCCTGATGCAGCCCTAACGCAGCCAAACTCTGAACTCTTTGCACGGTATAGCAATTCATCGCATCTGATTGTGAGAAAAAATAAGTTAACACAATGAAAACACACTCATGTCAATCAGCAATTGACCATAGCCGTTCCGTTGCTCGCTGGGAAGAGTAAGCAAGCACGACAAATTGTAATTTTTACTTGGATTCTTCTCCTGAAAAAAAATGGACGTGACATTGTCTTCTTGTGAAACAGGTAACGAGGGTGAACAAAACTCGCTTTGGAGAAATATCCAACAATCCGACATCCATCTTCATCATTTCTTGTCAGTACGTAGAAAAGAAACGTCGCTATTTCACTATGTCTCGTCTTCCACGCCAAGAACTGCATTGCGAGAAGACACAAATTACGGCAGTACGTCTGAACCATCTTGCTCACTTTGGAAAAGAGAGAAAAAGAAAACGCAAATGACAGTATGACGCAGCAAGGTGCGGACAAAGTGTAAATAGATATAAATTTACCCGCTCCTCAGCGCCGTCAACCTCAAAGAAGGATAATGAAGATGTGGAATCACGATAGATTTCTCGACCAGGCGGAGTGATACGTAAACAGTGATCCTATAAATGATAATTATGCGGAATGAACTGAAGCGGAGTAAAGACTGCTAACCTGGTGAACGAAGAAAGAATTCTGTTCACTAAATGGTTTTAAGCAGAAAGGACAGACAAAGAATAGTGGTACACTTTTAATGTTTTCCGGATAAGGACTGCTGTAGAGCACCTATAAACAAGAGAATGAAAAAAAAGAAATAAGATGACGTTATAACAATGGAATCATGCAATTAATCTAAGAACACACCTTCATATCCGCTTCACCGCCAAGATTCACCCATTGTTCTTTCTCTTGTTTCTCGGACTCTTCCTTGACTGATGAGAGAGATTCTTCTGCATTGAGAGCCTTTTCGAATCTGAACGAAATGAATAAATGATTTGTAAAGCGATGTGCGGAAAAAGCTAGCCGAAAACACATAGAATGAAAGAATACATAGAGAACATACAATTCCGCATCCTCCTCTAAGAAATGTGAGATGGCTTTTTCGTGCTTCTTCCTGGGACTTCGACTGGATTCTCTCTGGTTTTCGTCCGCGGCAATTATGGCATTGTTTAGTTCATCACGAGCTTTCAATAAAGCCAATGTACCGTCATCCTTCGAAGAGCTATAATGAGGGAGAATCTAGTTCAACCACACTCAACAACGTTGAAAAAAACCCAGCCAAAGCATCTGCAGAATTAGCCGAACAATTGAATACATACTCGAGATGGAAAAAAGGTCGTTTTCCGCTCACAAGCAAGGCGAAAAGAGAATAAAAGCTCACCTCACAGCATCCGCTGCTGAAAACGATGTGCTAGGGACATCTTCCTCTGAATGCTTCCCACTGCCTCTCTTCCGCCCTCGCTTCCTAGGAGTACCTTGCGCCCCATCAGGGGATTCAGAAGCAGGTGTCTCTACCGAAGAGGAAAGACGCTTATACGAGTTATTCCTTCTGAAACAAATTAATCCATCAATCTGCAGGTAGAGTAACACATCAAAAATCTCTAAGTAATAAGAAACAATAGCATGGCGCGAATCAAACAAGATAATCCTGAGGTCTAGTCTTTTAAATGGAAAGGAAAAATCAACGAAAGTATTGAAGTCGGAAAACCAGAAGAAGATAAAATTTTAGTAACACCTTCAGATCTATTTCCAAATCCAGGAGAAAGGAGAGAGAGGAAATGACGAAGGAACCAACTGACAGTTCAATGATTTAATCTCTTAAATAGAACCAATTTGTGAGCTGATGAAATAATAAGTTCACCAACAAGTTTTTGATAACCTTTTCTGTGATTTGCTGATGCGCAGCTCCTTATAAGGAATATTCAAAAAAAAAAAGAAACTAGTAGAAACTGTCACATTTCGATTGTAGCATTAACTTGATTCCAGCGTAGAAAATTTTCATCGGCCCACAACTGATGACTAGAGCAACATTCAACGGATACTAAAGGGCCTTTATCGGTGTTGCATACGAGGTAGGTGGCGTCGCGGCGGCAATTGAGGTTGAATGACAAAAGTTTCTTCCGACGACAATATCACTTATTCTTTGCCATACGCGGTTGAGCGCCGCGTATGAGAAAATAGGAAAAGCTTCTGTCGTCAAATCTATGCAGCGCTGGCGCCGCGATAGCAAAAGTCAGAAAAGCCTTCAACCAATATAAACACATGTATTTGAAGAAATCACCAAGCGAAACACTAAAAAGAATATGAACGAAATCAGTGACTAAAGCTGGAGTGACCAGTCGGACTTCCCTAGCAGATTGCGAAAAAAATTGGGACAAAGAAAACTGTAAACAGCTGAGGACAAACATATACCTAGGCGAGGCAGATAAGCCTGGAGCATTAGCACACTGTTTGCAGTACCAGCGCCGATCCATAACTTTTCCTTGTGCTGGCTTACAAGCACCATGCCATGCTCGTAGACATGTGGTACATTCTACGTTTGAAGGATCATCGATCATTAGATTACATGCAGCGCAAAGAATACACTGAAAACAATGACAATCACGAAATAAACAAATACTAAGTAGTGTAAATTCCAAAAACTATTTCAATTAAGATTTCGAATTCACAAACCTTCGGACAGAGCCAGCTCCCACTCTTCACGTTAGAAGCCATGACCGCTGGATAGAGAATGCATTGTTGCAGGTGATCTGAAGAAAATCTAACGAATGAAAACGCCTAATCTAAACAGATAGCTACAGCAACAATCAGTACTATTCTACATAGTTTTTCGGAAACTGAGACTCACATAATTTGTGACACTGCATGCATGGATGAAGATCACCCGTTGAACTCTTGCAAAGGGTGCACCTCGACAAATTGAGCGGTTTTCTAGAAAAACTTCGTAGTTAGTTGAAAATAAGGACCCGTAGTTAGTTTAAAGTAAGACTAAAACGCAACAAAAAAGAAACTCACGACTTTTGAAGCAGTAAGCGTGTCTTTATTGGAGACGACTTGCCATCAGATTTTGCTTTTGGTGAAATCACAGCTCCGGATACAGTTTTCCTACGGCCTCTTAATTTTTCTCTGCGAACTTTCTTGGCGGGTGGGCTAGCCGAAGAAGTAGAAGCCTTAATTTCCTAAATTAGCGTAGTGATAATAATTCATTATAAAAAAAAGTTATTTATGACTGCGCATCCAACGTGAATGCTATTGAGAATACACAACAGTTCCTAGAACTACTAGCAAGAACGACCGAGCCCGCCGATCTCGACCGCTATCTAAAATAAGCGAACCCCAAAAAGAAGAGCTCAAGAAATGGGAGGAAGGAGATCAAACTGGAAAGAAAAAGACATGACTCCCTGCATGACTCCCATCTACCTCTACCATACCCCAATTTCACCATCGCTCGATAAGTGGAACAAGTACAGATTGGTGAAGATGACACCGTTTCCCACCCACACTACTATAACGACCTTGCGCACTTTAGTTATCAATTGATTGATCTGCCCCCTCTAAATGTCATTTGTTTAGTAAATAATCGTTTTCCAATCTTAATCATGTTGGAAAGGGAGTTCTTGTATCCTCCGACTCCGACGACTCGCGATTCTGGTGGAAGGACATCAGGAAGCTGCATCATGACAAACAAGAAGGATATAGTATAGGTCAGAACCTTTCCAGAAACATAATGCATGAACAGCACCACAGTTAATGGGGTTTTTTTTTTGCACATGCTGCTCATTCCTTGCTCTATTAATCAAAGTTAATAAAAATCGAGATCATGGAGCACACCTTACTTTGAGTGGAGTTCGAGGGCTACAGCTAGGTTTACCAACAACTTTCTTCGTAGGACTTCGCTTCTTTTGTGCACTGCCACCACTTCTCAATCGTTTTGAAATTGAATTACGTCCTCCAGAACGAGGAGATCGAAGACCCCGCATGTTTCCTGTAAAACAACAAAAATAAGGTGATGATTTGCTGAAGGACCAAAGAATGCGTTACAAGCGGGGAACCAGAGACCTACAGTGGACGGCAATGGCGGTGGCCCATCTGCGGCCTCGAGAAGGACGCAGCGCGACCGCGCCGCGTGCGCCGGGATCGGCATCGTCTGCTGCCGTAATGCTATTTTTAGTTGCTTTCTTCCTGATTTGGTTAAAAATCTTCAAAATCGCGGAGAAAAGCTCTAGATATAGTATAATAGCAGCAGAAAATATCGTTTACGACGAGTGCGGCGCGGTTGCGCGGCGTGCTTCTTGAGGCCGCGGATGGGCCACCGCCATTGACGTGCACTGTGGATATCGAATAATATGTGATGCTCCATTGGTTTTACATCGAACATGGATTACAGGGCATTCGCCTCAGAGTAATCGCGTTGCAATACGCGCGCGAGCTGACCCATTCCAATATTTCAAATTCTTAATCGTAAGGCTACGTTCGAACCGTTAAAAACCACTTGCACGTAACCTCTCGATTGAGAATCTGATATACTGGAAAGGATCAGCTAGGGTGCGTATTGCAACGCGATGTTCACTCCGAGATGAGTGCCCTGTAAGTGTAGCCTGGTACTCACAGAAATCTCGCTTATTATACACCATGAAGAGCAGCTAGTGATCAAACGGATTAGGGCTATGGTTGCAGGACAGGGCTAGGATTCGTGAACGTATGACTGAGAGAAACCAGACCAACTTCCGCGTCCTGCGTCTCCAGAAACCACATAATCTACAGAATAACCAACCACGCTGACCGTCGCTAGTTTGGGTGACTTTCGTTTCGTGAACCCTAGCCCTGAGGGTTATTTTACGTTATTTACGAGCTGATTTTGAACGACAGAAGACATAGCGAATGTGATTTGAACGAAGCTCAGCGGCTTCAGCAAGCACATGCGCAGAATTGAAGGCCGCGCCGCTTCTGCTGTGTGGCTTTGGAGCGCGACATACACTGCGCGCAACCTTCTGCATACTCGTACCACGATACGACGCAAATAGGATTCGAGCAGAAGAAATTCAAGTCCCTCATGAACCAGTGAAGGAAGTTAAAAGCTCCTAATGAACACAAATTTAATGACTATTAGGATAACGTGAGAATAATCGCCGTTCCGTAATCTTCCATGGTAATCTTGCTTTTGTTTGCCTTGGAATCGCCTTCCCAGTGCGTACAGTGAGCCACTGGTTTGCGAAATTCTCCTCCAACGATTCAAAGCGATTTTAAAGACAAGACAATCATGGTCATGATTGCAGGTTGTCCCTTGACGTTCAAGTGTTGAGGCCAGCCGTGGAACCGAAATCGGATCCTACCATTCGGATGTTGAGAGCAGGAAAGGATGTTCAGTATACTGCAGTTTCAAAACATTTGACGAAAAGTGTGGAAGTGAATACTCCACGATCTGACTGGTGACGAGCGTCCCACCCGTAGCCCCATCTTTTCTAACTCAACTTTTCGCTCGAAAACGACCAATTTCTAGGCCGTGTAGCTACTGTAGATGAAGGATTTTTCCTTTATGATGGCAGCGAGAGTGAGAGGGAGAGTAGCCGGTAGAGATTTACAAAAACCAGATCTTCACCTTTGAGGGTCGTGTAGGATGTTTGGTTATGCTATAGGGGTATCATCAATTGCAGCTTTCTATAGCCCACTCATACGTTCACAATAGAGCCCTAATATTGCAGTTTCGAGCTGATATCTGAAAATCCACCACTAATGTGCTTCACAGTGGTGAACAGAAGCAGGTTTTCCTCTGCTCCCCGGTAACGCTAAGACGCACACTTCGAAAAGCACGCAGAAAAGACTGATTCAGTGAGGCATCGAGGTTCTCACTCATATTCCTCATTCTTCAAGCCATTGCTTTACTGGATATCACTTTTCCGGGCTGCAGATGCAATCCTGCGACAGATAGCAGATCGCTATCTGTCGCAGGATTGCATCTGCAGCTAAGATGTTAAGCATGCTGAAATCGTCTTCCAAAAGTTAGTAGATTTTCGCAATCTCATTGTCAGTTCTCACTGTATAGGCGCACAGTTCTCACTGTACTATTAGGAGAGATGTCATGAATCGAACAGCTGCTAAACTGACGGAAAGAAAAAGTTTGAGCCGAGTTGTAAATGTTAGAATTGGAGCGTCCGTTTCGGCAATTAATTTCGCACTAGCGTAATATATACAGTCCGCTTCATAATTTTAGGGACACCCCAATTTTTGACCGTAGCGAACTTCCTTGCAAACCAATCGACATGATTTTTTCTCCATTCGACTTAGAATGTGAAATTACCTCTGGATGCTTACTTTCCATTACGATTGCCTATTTCGAAAATTTTTATAGAATTTTTGAAGAAAAATATAGAAAAACCAGTGCTTCATAATTATAGGGACACTCGGCCTTAATTGAACAATTTACATAGAAAGCGGCGACAAATATTCCAGTTGTTACTAGTTTGTTCTTCATTACTTAATGTTAACATTAGGTTGGTGCAAAATTAATCGCCGAAACGAACATTCCAGTTCAAAGTGTTATAACTTGGCTTAAAGGCAGCACTCACGGAAATTTTTATGTTAAAGATTTCGCGGTATGTCGGGGTTTTTAGGGACGATGAACTCATTGACAACGATGACATAGCGTGAAACACGCTATTTCATCGTTGTCAATGAGTTCATCGTCCCTTAAAAAAAGATGGCGGTATTTCATGTGTGTCCACAACGCGGATGAGTGTTCCGTGATGGGTCCCGGCAACCGTGGCGGGACCCTGCAAATGGTACAATTTCATAGACACGCCCCCGCTAAACCACATGCACACACCCTGTCAAAGGCGTTTGTTGGCACGACGGAACCCTAATGTCCAGAGCGGCATATGTGTCCATGGCAGTATCTTCGCAGGTAGGAGGCCATTCAAGGTGTTCAACGTACTGTTGCGATTGTCCAGCGGCCGGCTACATGGTAAGCTATTCATTTCAGAAGTGAAAATTTCCGTGAGTGTTGCCTTTAAACACAACGATCTCTATCAGTTCAATGTCCATTTAATTCGATAAATCTTCCCTAACAATAAAGTGAAAACTATATGCCACTACAATGAAAACTGAGGTCGCAAATATCTAAAAAAAACTTTTGGAAGCCAATTTCGGCATGCTTTAGACCAACAATCTGCTGCTGTTGCAGGTTTGTATCTGGAAATCGGGAAAAGTGATTTACAGTGAGGGAAAGATCTGAGGAGTAAGAAGAATAAGTGGGAAACTCGATGCCTTACTGCTCCAGTTTTTGCTGGATGAAATTCTGAGTGACCTGCTAGCGCTACACTTGAGTAGGGGAAATCCTGATTCTGTTCATCACTGCCAACCACATCTACTCCAGATTGTCGGATCTCAACTCGAAATTGCAATACTAGGACTCTGTTGTCAATGATTGACTGGGTTGGGGAAGGATGCAGCGGATTACACCTTTACAGCACAGCCAAACTACTGAGAGAACTAGCTAGAGAGAAGATCTGGTTTAGGAGAACTCAGAAGTGCAACACGTCTCTACCCACACTCATTCGCATTTCTTGTTATTGCACAGAAACCGAGCTTTATCTACGGTAATTACTTGTTCTAGAAATGAGTCGTTTTGGGACGAAAAATTAAGTTAAACAAGATGTCACACCAGGTAAGGCGGTGTTCATCGGTCAAATCGTGTGGTGTTCGCGTCCGCACCTTTCTTATCATGTTGATTGTAGTCAGATGTTTTGAAACTGTGATGTAGTGAGGGTTCATCTCTGCTCTCGTCGTCCGGGTGGTAAGATCCGGTTTAGGTGCCACGGCCGTCCTCAACGTCTGATCGTCAGCGACATCCCGCGACTACGACCGTAGTTTAGAGTTTACCGTAGGTTACAGTTTAAAATCGTAGGAAGAAAACGTCGCGAACCCCTAGCGCACAGTCCACTGGGAAGGCGGTTTCAAGGCAAAACAAATGCAATATTAGCGGACACTTCCGATTCGGAGTGATGGAGTGTGAAGAGATTAACCATGATCACCGAAAAATCGCGTTGGCTCATCATTTCTTCATATCTCTACAAAGAAGTACTGAAAAGAGCTTGTCAGAATGTTCAAGCAGCTTTTGAAAGAGGAGGAAAAACCCTTTCAGAAAGTCACACGAGTTGGGTTGAAATTGTTCGAATTCCGAAGAAGAGAAGAGTTTATTTGTGCATGCCCCAAAACGGCGATTAATTTCGCACCAATCTGATCCAACCATGCTATTTACAAGGCTGGTGAAGAGGATCCAGTTGAGATTTGGCCCAAGATCGACTGAAGAGTATTGAATTGTCGTTTTGGATTCTTCAGCATAATATTTTCATCTGCAGCGAGCATTTTTCTATCTAGAAATTGTGTACGAGAATTTTTTTGTCAGGAAAAAATGTTCGGAAGATTTCTTCATGAAGCAAGCCACAGTCGCTTCTCAAGTGGTGTCTCGAAAAACTTTTTTCTGAATAAGGGTAATCTCATCGTAGGAATGAAAGAGAATCTAACAGATCCGAGTAGGAAATGAGCATGCTGACAAATTTTGGTAACAGTTGCTTCCTTTCCCTATCGAGAAACCTAACAAGTGACCGTGCCAAGTCGAGGCCGTCATCTCATGCATAATGTGAGCTCTCCACTGCTTCTGCATCGACTAGAGTTGAGCGTAATGACATTCAGAAGATCCTTTCTTGTAATTCTGCATTACATCTGACAGGTTATCTTTGACAAAGTGTTGCTTTAATTGAAGAAGGTGCAGTCATCCCTGTAAGTCAGGCTACCAGAGCCGGGAAAACGAACCCAATGTCATGTGCCAGCGCCAAAGATAGAAAAATAATAAGCCTTGAAGCTATCTTCAAGAAGCTGAACACATCCTCTGGCGATAATTCCCACCAGTGCTTCTAGAACGACGTTGACGTCATTGAATTTTAGCCCACAACTCTGAGACATTTATCTCCAAAACTGGGTTACTTGGATCAACATTGGGCTATGATTTTATTTGATAATCTCCCACGCATACGTTGGTTATAATTCCCTATCTTGCTGTTGCGTTGTTGCCGAGTTCGAATCCATGATAGAGTTTGAGACAAATTTTTGCCAGCGACTACACTTCGATCTACCCATGAGAAAGCCAATAATAGTGGATAAATTCCAAAGTTATATTGAAATTTAGTCCGGATGGAAGTTAAAGGGCAGAAAGAGGAAGAAATAAGCTTTAAAACAAATACTAAATATCCGACTAAAACATCACTTTTCTTTCCAGCGCATTAGTCCAAATTCCGAGGTCCAAAAATCCGACATCGATTTTGCAACAATCTAATATGTATATTACTGGCTTCTGAGCGTTTGTTTTTGCATGGTGAAGCGTGGCGAGGTGTGCCTAAGGCTGCCTTTTTGAGCTTAGATGGCCAGCTGTACTGAGTATCTGTGTTACCTGTGCTTTTTATTTCCCAGGAGCTGGAGATTTTTATGTCATAGAGTTAGTGTTGTGCAAAGTTTTCCATTTTCCGTTCTATGGCTATTTTGAGACGTCGGTATTCCGTTTTAAGGGAGTTGAAGTTTCACTTCCGCACACTCCTTGCTACGCTCACCCGATGATTCATGTAATGCTCGCGGGTCACCCGGTGCTTCATGTAATTCCCTCGGCTCGCACAATAGGACACAACCACAATTTTGATAGGTCGGATGGCCTGGCAGGGCTGATTTAGATGTCGGGTCGCTCTGTGTTAAAGGCAGCACCCACGCTAATCTTCATCTCTGAACTCTTCAGTGTTTTCGACCTTCAGCTATGTGTCCCGTTAATTCTGCGATGCAAGTGCATTCGGAAAACCCTCCTTCGCTGAGATATTACAAGTAGAAGTTCAGTACAACAGTACAATCCAATCGGCTGGTACGAGTTGTCGCGCTCATCGAAAGTGGCGTTGGAGCGCGTCGAGGAGGAGTGAGTTTTCAATATTTTTTCTTCTTGTGTTCCAAAATTCATTGGGGTAGGGGAGGATATTTTTTGTTTCTATCCTTGCTGTTGTTGTTTTCTATTGTTCTTCTTCAACAAAACCGTGTCCAGGCACGGTTCTGTCATTTTTTTTGTTTTTCGCATAGTTTTTCTTTTCTTTTACGTCCATTCCATCGCGCCGGCTGCCCCCGCCCCATCATTTCCTTTCCAAACGGGTGAGTCTTCTTCCTTTTTGTTCTCTCGTGTCTTTTTTCGTCAACAGTATGGTTTCTTGATTGTTTGTTTCTTTGATTTTGTTCTGTTTCACTGCTTTTCATCAACAGAACCAAACCTACTATTTCAGCCCTCTGTTCACCTACAAGCTCTACACCATGCTATCGACGATGCATTTCAACACCCTTAGACTTGCTGAGATGGCTGGTGAGAGGAGGGTACAAAGAGTCATCGACGTCCAGCGCAAGTACTTTAGAAGAACTACTCGCATGGTCTTCAAAACACCTGTCGAGCATTTATGGCGGGATCAAATAGCACAGGCTGTTCTCGATGCACGTCGCGAACACCACGAACTCTCGCCAGAGGATGTGGACCTCCAGGGAATGATCGATGCTGAGGCTGCCTTTGAAGAAGCGGAGCCTGAGAACGTTTTTGAGGATATAGACTCGGATGATGAAGAGTATGAGGAGGAGCTTTGATATTTACTAACAGTTGCTAATAAACTTTTTTTCCAAGACATATGTGTAATGTACGCAACATCCTCAACAAAAATCTTTATTATACCAAATCTCTTCATCCACAACATCAGTGCTAGAACTGGACTCCTAAACAGGAAAAATAAAAGTGATTGCTAAGTTTTGTGAAACAAGTCACAACATGGTAGGAAATCGCACCCTAAAACCGACGTATCCACTCTGTGATGGATACGTCTCCATTATCGCTTTTCGTACGCATGCAGGGATTTCCAGTCTTTTCCCCAAACCAACATGTCCATAGGCCCAGAGGACGAAGCATCTGTACGCATAGTACCGATATCTCCTGAATAATGCTCATCTTTCGTATCATAGAAGAACCTAACAAAAATTATAGCACGTGCCGTGGCTCGTCCATAGTGAGTGAAGTACTACTTTTAGGTCCACACTCGAACCTCTTATTCTCTATCCATAGAGAGATTCCCTAAAAAAAGTTGAGACGGTTTCCTTGATTATGTAAAAATGCATTTTCTCTTCATTACCTCTTTATCTAGAACAAACTTTTGGAAAGAGGGGTGCTCGACAATGCACCGGCCTGAGACACTCTTCAACTTCTCCGACACCCTTGTGAACACCTCAGTGTGTACTGAGGTGTTCACATCCACCAACTCTTGGCAGCACACGTTTTCTCTTGCCATAGGGAAGGCTACACATGTGCCACATGTGCACCAACGCGTGTTGGCTGAACGAGAAGGTTCGAACCTCCTGTTCAGCAAACGGCAGAATCTGAACGATTTCGTTTTCAGGAGATGCATGTACAAAATAAAATGGCTGCATTTACAGGGAATCGCCGCTCGTATCCTGAGAAGTACAGTAATTTCGCCTCCTGTATGTTTCCAAAACATACGATGAGTCGGGATTCCCTATGGCCACCGGGCACACTTCACCTTCCCCATCCGAACTGTCCGAACCCTGAGACATGAGAAAAATCAAAAAATCGATATTTTCGTGCAGCGTGCCCATCAGATTCGTGCACAGCACATGGCATAACCCCAGCAGGCATGTTTTCGGTGTCGCTCGCGAAAATTTTTGAAAGATCGATAAAATCGATAAATCGATATTTTCGTGCAGCGCGCCCATCAGATTCGTGCACAGCTTATGAAATAACCCCAGCAGGCATGTTTTCAGTTTTGCTCCCATAGAATTTTGCAAAATCGATAAAATCGATTCGGCAATCGATAATTCTTGACAACATCTAGTCTATAACAAGTATCCGCTAACAAATGACAAGTGTGCCAAATTTGCTCCCAATTTGTTGCTTCACCCAGATTCTAATTTGATACATGCAAACATGCAGATACATTTTCACGTTCACATGCTCATTTATATGAAAGGAACACTTGCCTCTTTCTCCTCCATCCTACTTCTTTTTGAGGTCTCAGGCACTAATGACGTCGAGCTTCTCTTTCCAGCTGACGTTGCGAAGGCATTGCAACAATATTCCCTCTATAAATACAACGATGCGTGTAAGAAGTAGTAAATTGTGTTTACCAACAACGACATGTAAATATTTACGAATAAGGATTTCTCTGGACTATAGGTGACCATTCTCAAGAAGAATGGAAAAACAACAATGTAAAAAAGCAAAGAAAAACGAGAAAAAACAAGACCATGCGGGAGATGCCTTATATGGCAGGCATGAATCAGCTGATAGAACACGGCGGCATTGATCAGATCCCCTGCGGCGACAACACAGTGAACGGATCACTCGTCCAATTTCTATCGTCCGCTCGGATTAGGCAATTTCAAAACTGGGGATTTTGCAACTTTGATTTTTAACACTATATCTGGAATCAGTGGACTCAGTTAGCCAAGAAAAAGTAAAAGTTCAAGAGGCGAAAATTTCCGTGGGTGCTGCCTTTAATGCCTGGGTAAAAAGTCAACATGTGCTAGCGATCGATCAGTTTCAGGTGCATCCCCCCACACTTCTCTCTACCGTTTCCCCGTAACTCCGTTACCCAAAGGCGTAGGCAAGACCAGCTTTTGAGGCCATGCAAAAGTCCTGCGTGATTTACCCGGGAGTTGAGGGAAACCTGGGTAAATCCCGCTGGTTACCCTAATTTATTTAGAATTACCCGACATTCAAGCGACCTTCAGGACTCGTTTTGAAAATAGTATGATTTACAAGACGTTCACCCGATATTATCCCGAAATTTACCAGAATACAGCGGAATTCGCGGATTGCGCGGTCACTCTCCAGGATTTTTCCAGAAATCGCCGGTTTAGTATGAACAAGGCTAGTCGCAGCCAAGAAGCTCAGAAATTATCCTGTGGGGATAAAATGTAGCCACTGTGGCACAGCAATGACGTCACGCCCAGCCGTCGAGCGCGGCAGACGGCGCTCCACGGAGAAGCGAGGTCGTGCCTCCGTCTGCCTCTCCGATCGTTGGACTCTGTTTCGTCGCGCAATCCTGCAACGCTGTGAGTGCACCTGATCAATACGGCAATTTATTCGTCCGATCGCCTTCTCCGAACGCTTGCACTGTAGTCGTCTCCACTAAGGGTTGTGGGACTCATTTCTGGCCGATTGAGTCATCGTTTCGTCGGTTCTGCCGCATTTTGTTGTGTTCATTTCACCTAGGAAACCAAGCGCTGGAGGTATCCTACACTGTAGCTTAGAGGATAGCTAGTGAATTATTGCCTGCTGGAGCTCTCAGAATTGGAGAAAACTAATCTTGAAATCCTGAAACTGCGACAGTGCCATTCTGCAACCTGGACTGCGAAATCTTTTTCTAAATGTCGTCCAAACTTCATCTTTTAAAAATATTTATCTTTTCGGGAATCAGTTTGAAATGCTCTGTGAATCGGTGTCCTGGTGTGTGAAGAACAAAAAAAAATCCCCAGAGAATTGGAAAAAAATGCAATTTAAATCATGTTGTTAAGCACTGTTGTCATGTAGTTGATACCCTCAAAAGTTGAGGCGGAGGAAGGAAGATGGGGGGGAGTCCCTCTCAACAACTCTTTTGCAGTTGCAGACCTTGAAGAGGAATCTTTTGATGGTTTGCAGGTCCCTGATTTGGGAAATTTTTACCAGTATTCGATTTTAAAATGCTTTGCTTTTTCCTGTGCTGAAAACATTTTGTTTTATGGGTTTCTTTTGCATTCACTTGAATATTGGCAGCTCTAGAAGGATTATCCGCTTCAATGCTCCCAGGAAGTTCGTGTCGTTTTCATTGTCCGTATTCCATATACCTAACATCCGAAATCCCTGGGTTAAAATTTTCTACGCAATGCTCCAATGCTCGTAAGAAGTGCTGTTCTCCCTAGCACCATTTACACCCAACAACTGACTGAGAGGCTGCATGTATGGCTACCTAAAAACTTCCAGCATTTACTCTATTAGGATCTTTTTAGTGTAAACTTGGCAATGGATCATGAAAACAATCATTTGTTTCTCAGTGCCTCACTTTCTGTCCCTAGAATGAACTATAACTTTACTGTGACAGAAGCCCCAGTGAAGATCCTCCGTTACTTTCTTTTTAAGCGTTTTATTTTTGTTCTTTGATGTGCACACCTTTGCGGTGTATCAAGTAAATGAATAAAAAAAGTATTCTTTATATCGGATAGAGATAAATAAATAGTAGTTGTATTTTCAATTAATGAAATTGCTATCACTCCTGTGAGACACATACTAGGACACGTACACCTTTACCTAGAAACGCTTTGGAGGGTTCTTTTATGTCTCGACGCTTTATGTTCACCAAAATGTCATAGCGCCGTCCCCGCCCTGACTTTGGACTACTACTGGACACTTTTAGCGACGCGATTCCACTGCTGCGATTGCATGAGCGATCCGATCGCGACAATTTTGTGGCGAGCGGAAATGCATTTGCAGAATCGTGCTGCGACGAAATCGCTGCAAGTATATCCACAGCACTAATCATCTTAGCTATCCATGTATCCTCACATATGTACATAACTGTCGCCTTTAGCTGTGATTACTATCCTCATCACAACGTTCGCCCTTCTGGATAGCGAGTTCCATCGTGCTGGCCCCTTAATGTCGCTCGACCCTTTTGGTCTGCCTGGTCTGTGGGAATACCAGTTTGTTTCAGATAGGCGTTTAATGTGTCGAGCCATTGTTGCTTCGGTTATTTACCGAGCACATCGAAATCAAGGGAAATTTTGCAACCGGTGTCATTATGGGCACGGAAAAGTGGCTGTATCATCAGAGGCATCAGAGACAGGCTCCATGAGGCTTGTCGACGATCAAAGAAGTTTGACGCTCAACCTATTTAGAATGTCGTCGTTGCAGATGTGGTCTAAATGCGTGAAGCTGTCCATGCAGAGCAGCATCTTCGTCTCCATGGAGCCTAGGCGCTCTCCGGCGGCTCCCTAGTACTTGACGGGCTGGCGAAAGAATTTGGTAGATTGTCTACTTTACTCTTCAAGGCATCCTCTTGCCGCACAATACAGCTCTCATCAACTTCGCATCAGTACAGTGGCTTCATGGGAGAAACTGCGGTCGTATGATCAGCGAGATGAAATGCTCGGGCACGTCGATCCTGAGAAGATTTGCACTATTATCCTTGATCCTAGCACGGTCATTCAGGTACCCGGTCGCACTTTAGGTTGGACATAGTCACTTGGATTCCATTTCATTTTTCCATTCTCATTTTGGAGTCTATCTAGCTTCTGCTAGAAAAAGTTATGTTGCAGCTATAAAGATCCGGACGAGCACTCTGGGCTAGGATTCACGAATGTAATATAACCAATGCGTCTCCTAATGTCACGTAGTCTATACGATAACCAACTAGGTTAACCTTCTTGGTTTGCTTGGTTACGTATCGTTTCATGAGTCCCAGCCTTGAAGAAGTTGCTTGATTTTTGGGGACGTTCTCCTCCGACACTGAGCTCTTCAGAAGTGCCGAATATCAAGTGATAAGCGCTCTCCGTTATCACACCTACACGTCATGCTCTTTCTTCATGTTTCAAAGATCTTACCATACTTATCTCCAGAAGACGTTAGAGCTAATGTGACAAAATGTTGCTTCAACGTACATACATGGGCATGCATGTATCACCGAGAATTTGTAAGGCGTGATCAAAGGCTTGGTATTGTTAAGTGTGACCGGCACCATAAACCCCTTCTAAATGTCACATACCAGGGCGCCAATACCCAATAGGAATACGGACGTAGACACTATACACCGATACTGAGGAACATCGACAGCCTAAAAAACCCAACACCAACTACTTCTAAGCACTTTCTCGTAACCTAAACCTGCTCTGAGAACATCGACACGCTACTTGTTCGAGGACGGGAAGTGTTGAATCATCGTCTACCCACATCGCTCGTTCTGAATCAATGTCATCCCTAAGAATCGATGTTATGAGGGCAATCTTAGCTAATGATGGATGGAATCTGTCACAAATCAAGGATAATTCTTCGGAAATGTTTCTTCATCCTTGGGCGAAGGAAACCGTCTTGAGGGATTATTTGTAACTGGGAAGCTTAATCTTGCTAAACGGAAAGAGAGGAGAGAGGTTGATGGGGATGGGAGTGAGGTGAGAACCATCCTTTCTTCAACTTTCATATTAGCCGTGTATCTCTCAATTTTTCGAACTCACACCTTCTTTACACTTTTATTGAATTTTCAGTGACGACTGCTAGCAACTCAATAGTGGTAAAAAATGGAAGCGGTTTTTTTTTTCAATTTTAAAATGTTTTCATTCCCATGATCTTGGTGTAGTCGCACACTTTCTTCAAGGTTTAGTAGTAACTGGAAACAATGGTAGAGCGAACTTTGAATTTTTATCTTGCACTTGCACCTACATGTTGTCATTTTGACTCACGCTACATGTGGCCCCTTCAGGAGCACTATTTCTGATTTCATGTATTTCTTTACATTCTCAAAAAGCTGTCAATATTAGCTGCAAAGTCTGAAAATACGAACATCACTGGGTCTTACAAGCTTCTTATTGCTCACACTTACTGAATGCAAACATTAGATAGTGATGAACGGCATACGAATGGCTTATAATTTCGCACTGCTACAAAAGTGCATATTTCTGCAGAGATCCTACATACAGTACATACCAAACAGGAAGTCGCTAGCCAGGCGTCAGAGTGGTTGGTTTTGTTTGGATTCCGCAGCGTGCATTGCACGTGCAGCTGCACTAATGCAGTCGATGTGCCTGACGCGGTTCAGCAAACACAAACACCGAATTTACCACTGGATCTTGTTCCAAACGCACAAGCGCCTATTCCTTCTTACTCTCGAGGATCTGAGGCCAGTCCTTTATCATGTACATACTCATCTGTACGCTATACACTCTGCTTTCTTCTGGGATTCTCACCTAATATGTATGTATACATATATGTACGTACAATACCATCGACGAGTTTTCGCAAAAAAAAATGAAAAAAAGCAAGAGGCCGTTTTTTCATTACAACATTATTAAACGAAAATAAGAACGCATACATCGTTTTGAAATCCACAAGATGACTTTAAAACCGCTGCCTCAGATTCATAAGATTCATATTATGACAGTAGAGTACCCCTCTGCCAATAGCAAGTTCATAATAGATAACACATTATTTATTTATTTATTTACGCTGTATAAGACAGACGTTATAAAACAATGACACAACTACGATAACATCTACGCAATGTGGTTCAGGATACTTCATTACTACAATACATGAAAACTGGATGAAACGTGGAAGAAGCCCCATAAAATATCTTATTCCGAGCTAACTAAGCTTGTAAGTATAGTAGCTTTGGCCATGCGTTTGAAGGATACAAAAGATGTCGGGACAGTTCTAGCTTTACTCCATTTAAGATATCTCAGGCCTGCTCTAACCGTAAAGCAACCGGTGGCTCTCAGTGAAGTTTTAGACGATCTAATAAAAAGTTTGCCTTTCCCACCCATTGTGACGGAAGGTCTGATGGAGTAGAATTTTGAGCACGATACTGGGATCAGGTGGTTGATTAGCTTATAGACCATGACTACGTCAAAATAGTGCCTCCTTGACTTAAGTGATGGAATTCCTAGGTACTCATTCCTAAAGAAGGCTCTAGGGATTCTGCCATGCAAGAATCCTCCATTTCGCGTCAGAATTTTTTTGGTAGAATTGTTTTGAATCTTCTCTAATAGCGTAAATTTCAGCGATTTGATGAACTTTATTGTTTCCCTACTGGCAGTGAGTTTCTTTGGGAAAAGAACAATATGGAGTTTGGGCTTTCAATTCAGATAATCTGACATCTGGAATTGTGAACCTTTCCATCACTTTTATGACCTAAAGATTTCCTTGCTCCAACGTCCGTTGATTATAGGCTGCAGATGCACACTCACGTGCACTGCACACTATGTACACACTCCACGCTACATACTACAGTGTAGTGAAACACAGTACATGAATTATCTGGAAATCTTTGTCGGTATATTATCTCTGGAGTCAAAACACAGTTCCCTGTCGTAGTTTTCCTCTTTTCCTTCTTTTTCTCTTTTTTTGGAAAACTTTTCAAACTATTAATTCAAGAAATCCAGTCATTGTCAACGACCACTATTTTTTATACAATAAAATTTTTGTAGAGGTGGCGTCCTGAACAATTGTAGAAAGTAAGGACTTCTAAGGTTCGTAAACTGGAGCCTGAAGTGGCATTGAATCATGTCCTCGAAGCTGGTTACGTGGAAACCCGAAATTCTACTGGAAAAAAATTAGGCAGATTTTATCCAGAAAGCTCATCGTATTAAACTGAGGAAAGGGTTGCGAAAAATTACAGAAATAGGGAAAACTGCAAATATGGAGAAGTTTGGGAAGTAATTAGTTCCGGTCTGAATTAGAGGAAAAATGTAACCATTGTGGAAAATTTAATTGGCTCCCTACTGCTGATTTTTTTCATGCCAAGTGTGACCACATCTGTGAAACGCATTACCAAATGAACTCCGGTTACCAACCAACTTTCACGTTCTGCGTCTCTTAACATTACGTAGTCCATAGGATGACCAGTCGCGCCAATCATCAACACACAACACATGATCCCAGGGCTGGTGAATTTTTTTCCTGGAGTGGAAGGTCAGCCATCTTCATGACATAGCGCATTTCATCCTTCTTCTTGATTTATTCTTTCTTCTTGGAAACTGTTTTTCATGCCAGCACTCATGAATATCAGTATGGTGCTCGGAAATGATACCCCTCCCCCTCGCCCCATACTGGACGAGCTTCCTAGACAAAAACTGCTGCATTTCACTGCCTTTAACATTCATTTTCCGCCACAGATTCCCAAGTCCAAGGGCAGTGCAGCTGTTGAATTGGATGAGCAAGCAGTGGTCTGTATTATGATTTCTGGGAAAATTAAATCGTCCTTCCCGCTAGTTCGAGGCGGACGAGTTTTCTAACAAGGGAAAGGGGTGGGGGGGGGGGGGTCCGGCAATTCGTAGCGAGATGTATACCGTTAAACGCGATTTCCGACGCAGATCACAAATCTGTTTGCCATACCTGCTGCGGAGCACTATATGAAAAGTTGCATGGCAAATTAAAGTTTACCTAAGGCAGTCTAAACTTGGCGTCAGAAGCATATTTCACCAAAAGATCTCGTGAATCTCCCCAAATTTGTGCAGGTTTTGGGAACATGAATCGGTTTCATTTAGTTCAACAGTTTGATGAAGTTTTCGCACACATTTTTTGACACAAGCCAAATTTATTAGGTTTGGAGAGTCCACAATTATGTCACGTAGCTCTTCACAAGAGACTCCGCAGCAGATAAGGTAAGCGGATTCGAGATCAGCGTTAAGAACTGCATTCGGCAGTATACACGAGTCGTCGGACCTCCCCCCCCCCAGTATCCTTCCCTGGTAAGCAAAAATTGCCGTACTTCATTGCTTTCAACACCCATATTTTGCCGTGCCGTGAGGAAATTTTCCGATGGAATGCAGCGATTTTTGCTCGAGAAGCTCATCCATCCCGGATTTGTAGGATGGCATGCGGCTTCCCTGGACCGTATATGAATACGGGCTTTGTCGGGGATCCTAGGAATGTGTTCTGTCCAGTCTGCATAGTTTTTTTTATTTGGACATTTGAACCACATGCACAAAACACAATTAAAGCCATAAAACGAGGAAAATTCCCAAACAAACCTCATAACTTGCTTCTGAAACAAATAGAGCTTGAAAGGAAGGGAAAAATTTACGTGAGAAACCCCACTAAAATTAGGGCACATTCCATTACTAAAAATCTTCGACCTCACTTCAGATATGGCTGTTGTGAGAGAATTCTCGTAACATGTTGGATTCGATGTTTTCCACTATGTACTCCGAATCCCCACGGTTTTTGTTCCACTCCCCTGCTGATCTTCTGACTGCCTTTCGGCACGGGGGTGCTATTGTCCGCTCGGATTGTCTGCACCTCGGGCCGCAGCCTTCGCGGTGAGGCAACACGTTTCGTCCGTGGCGAACTCGCCCCAACCCTTCCTTCCTCCCGCTGACTCGTCGAAACAGCGCCGTGTCTGCATGGAAATTCGCGCGATGACCGCAAAGGTCGCACGTTCCAGATATTTTGCTGTTTTCGAGACGTGTGTTTGGACGATGTTTACCTGGACAGCACACTTGGCTACACCCTCGCCCATTCCAGCAGCTGTATTTCCTCATCGGGATTGGCGTTTTCCAGAAGAACGCACTGTGAAAGCAGTGATTCGTTTTGTCTTAGATTCGTAAATTCGCACCAGAAACATTTGTGCTCTTTTAATAACGTTCCTGGAGGTCTTGTGATAATGCTTCCGCTTCTTTTGCTTCTTGCATGGATATGACAAGATCGAAATGCTTATCGAAATGTTTGAGCACAAAAATCAGAGGACATGGAGTTTATCGTCCATGGAGATGCCATAAATCTCCGATAGTAGTGACATTCTTGATTAATGACATTTTTTTTCTTAGCGCTGATTAAAATCTGTTTGATATTTGGTCTGTATATGGAAAAAAAAACTACGACCTGTATCGAGATACAGTGAACGGCAATGGCGGTGGCCCAACCGCGGCCTCGAGAAGGACGCAACGCAACCGCACCGCGCGCGCCTGGATCGGTGTCGTCTGCTGCCGGGATGTTATTTCTAATCGCTTTCCTCCCGACTTGGTCGAAAATCTCCTAAACCTGGTAGGAAAGCTGCTAAGTATAGCGTTATAGCAGCATGAGACATTGTTTGTGACGCGCGCGGCGCGGTTGCGCGGCGTCTTTCTTGAGGTCGCGGATGGGCCACCGCCATTGACGCCCACTGTAAATCCTTCTGCAGGTTAGTGGGCTACGATGTACTTCTGTAGCGAAATCTTTCTTCCTAGCAGTGGACTATTTTGTATTTCTTCAGCGTAACTTACAAAGTTCTAGGAGCGGTTCTCATTTTTCTGCATTGGATGGACTTTTCTGCGAGATCCAGGGCATGAAAAGATATGTGTACTGCTACAATGTCCCATTAGCTCACCTTAGTCAGGAGTGATGAAATGGTGACATCCTTGACATTTTGCCCTAGCAACCCGTCCATTCTGAGATTGAATTCATGAAACGACAATGAACCAGACCAACTATGGTTAACGTAATTGGTTATCGTAGGCGCACGATGCCAAAGCTGGTTTGCTAGCCTGGTTTCCCTTGGTTATGCGTTCATGAATTTTAGCACTAGATGACCGGGAAACATAGAACATTTTTGGAAGTTTATAGATCTTGCCACTTGCTGCAGCCAATTTGAAAGAGAAGTCTCAGCCTTTCCCATTGTAGAAAACTCGAAATGGTGTGACAAATCGCTCATGAACGCGCTAAATTGACGAAAATCGAATTGAAATGACAGTCAGGCGTTGTTCGAGAACCTGGGAACTTCCTCAGTTTGTTCAGAGTGGATCTCAAATCACAGCGGGTTACGGAATCGAGGATCATACTTTCACTCCGTAGAATATCACGCGATATCCTTGCTTTTCTGGCTCTCAACTGTGAAATCCCTACCCACCCGAAGTTCTCGGCAGTAGCAAAGTTTATACGTGAGCTCGTAAATTTCCCTTTTCGGCGCGTATCGGTTTCTCCCGTCTGCTATACCGTGATTCCAAGGTGCACGCCACCTAGATCTTATCTCAGGAGTCGCCTGTGGAGAAAATCCTTCCCAAGTGCAGTTTCATGACGAGTTTCTTCCATGCATAGATCGATCTTTCCACATTTCGACATTTTTCCTCCGCATCATCCTTCAATATCTAAACACTATGACTTGCCTTGTACTTCTAAACGTTCCCATAACATTGCACATCGATCGCCTGGGAAGGCAGTTCCGATCCGCGTCACGGCGGCTTCGTCATTTACTCGTAGTTTGTGGAACCTCGCGAGGTAATAAGGCTAATTCATGTGTCTTTCCATTCAGAGTTCGCTCGAAAAACTGGCGTGGATGGGTTTCTATGAAGATGTAATGAACGACGCAATCAGGTGTAACTGCGCTGAACTGAACAAAATTGAGAAATCCACACTACTGCGCTCTCTGACGTCAATTTCTCTCTTGCGTGCGTGCGTGCGTGCGTCTTTCCTCATTTATCCAACTCGATTCTGCGTCGTTCTTGAGATGAACTCGAAAAAAATATTGAAGTTAGCACTCTTTCGTTGTTTATCTGCTCTTTGAAAAGCATTTCTACTTCTTTTCTTCCATTAGTTCAGCGTCCCTCCCTGCGCGTTCGCTGTTCTGTGGTTCCACTAATGAATAGAGAGCATTCCCATGTTCAATGATGATGAAATTCCAGTCTGCGAATTGTTTTCCTCCCTTTCTCACATTTCCATTTGAATTAATCTACATAAGTCTATTCATTTTATCGTAATTACAATCTATTGGTTTAATTGACCATCGTAACTTGTTGCACTTCTAGCTACGTTGTCAACTACACGCTTCTTCCCTTTTTTTATGGCGAAAATCGTTCTTTCTAAATCAGAATCTCACCCTACGGAGTCAAGATTGCTTTGAAAAAGTGTATGGAGGTTCTGCATCAGCTTAGGTTAATTTTCGCATTTTTTGTTTATTTTTTAAATGTTTCTAGGAATTCAAATCTGAAATGAATTATCAGTTGATTTGTTTTTGGAATTTCGGTTAATTAAATGCTTTTTTCTGGCAGTTTTTTGGATTTAAGAAGAAACTCCCTTCAACTTTTCTTCCCACTTTTTCTTCAGATACGTAAGCGTTTTAGTTTTTTTCGAATAGGCAATTCAGTATTCTGTGAGGGTGCATCTGCAAATGTTTTCCTTCCATGTGCAGTATATTTATTTGTTTATTTATAAATACACCCATGGTTCCTAATACAAAAAAAACAAACTCCGTGATAACTGAGAAGAATCTAGTCAAAACCGTTAGATAGGGAAATAATGAAAACAATTTGATAGGACACATAGAAGGAATGCAACACGATCTATATAATTGAGTTTGAGGGATAAACAACTCACTGAGCACAGGAGGCAAGCGGCGAAGAAAGTAACTTGAAAATCTGCAACAAACCATCATTTCCCATGCAACACTGCGACAATGACCTTCATCACCGTTAGATTTATTCTATTAGCTCGTAGATAGGTGCTTCGCACTCCCACAGCGAATTCCCAAGTTCACACCTTTCTCGATTATTCTGCTACTATCAAGCGCATTTCATAAATTTTATTTAAAACCAACACGAAGATCCATGGTGATGCCAACGAAAGTTGTTGATGATCGTCTTTTTTGCAACAACTCCGTTCATGAGGCCAAGAGCTGAGTTGTTTTGATCACTTCTTCTGAAATGTTTCTGGTTCAAAGCGGCTAGGTTGTAGGGCAGTACTCCAAAGAAACGCCTAGGAATCCCATGCATAAGCCAGGAGTGTTGTTAGGGGATAATTCCCTTTGAAAACAGATTTTTCGCGCCGTATTCAGGTTGATGGCCAAGGTCTTGAGCCGAAGTACATAGTTCAAATTGTTCAAGAAAAACAATCCCTCTTCACAATTCTCTTCTTGCTTCCTTTCAAGGACATGGGTCCAGCCATGGCGAATACAGTGCATTTTTATTCCCGCAACTTGCGTTGCAGTAGCTATGCAGCATTCAGTCGTTCTTTTCTTTCCCTGGATGAATTAAAACCTTGGAGGATAGTATGTATTATTTTGCACATTGTTTGCTAAAAAAAGAACTAAATGTTGATCTAGTAGATCCACTCAATGTGGGCAAATCCAGAGATAAGCGAACATGTTGCAGAAAACGGGAAGCTTTGAGGTCGGTAACTAAACAAAATTTGAAGAAAAAACTTCAAAAAAAAAGTGTTTCGGGGGTTTTGGAAGGGAAGAGACAGCAAATATAATATGACTTAGCGTGATTTAGTTGCCACAAATTCCTCAAAAACCACAAATTGAAAGCTTGCGTGACTCCAAATTTCAAAAACGAAAGATAATTCAGAGGAATTTCCGGAACTCCGAATTAGGATTTTGTCCACCTGTGCACATGTTGCTATGCAAGAATGAATAATGACGGACAGTGAAAAATGCCTTTCATTTCCCACTATCCGTCTCTTTTCCAGAACCCCGAAAACAAGTTATCCGCCCAGCTTTGCCCAAAAACAACTTGCAAACAGACTTTTAACTAGCAAATAGTTGTCGACAAGTTTGACGTCATCACGCCAACGAAAACCAAGTTGTCGACAAGCTTTTCTCCCGGCAACTTGTCGACAAGGAAGAAAAAAAAACAAATTGTCGACAACATTTTGTCAAAAAACAACTTGTCAACAAGCTTTTGGCCGAAGAAGTTGCCGAGAAGCTTTTGGGCGGACAAGTTGTCGACAAGCTTTTGGAAAAGCAAGTTTCAGATGCGATCAGATACTTCGAACTAATTACAAAAAAAACTAAAAATTAAACTCAATATAACCAAATAACTTTTTACCATATTAATTTTAGATAAACTTAATTATAGTAATTCCTAAGTTTGAAGTTTTTAATGTGGTAAATTATGTAGGTTGAGAAACTATGTTGATTCTTATAAATTTACCTTTTAGAGTAAATTTTTTGTAAAGATTTTTTCACTTAGTGAAATTTTTAAGGTTTATAGGATTATTATTGTTATTTATAATGTTTTTTTTTCTGCTTGTTGAGAAGTTGTTTTTGGGGTCCTGACTTAGAACACATTTCACTGTCTGATCTTGTTTCCGTGCCTCACAAGTCCAACACAAGCGTTTGCTGTTCGGAAAGTCATTCTTAGCACGGCCATTTCCACTGGGCGGTAAGCCTTACCCCACATTCCTCTCCCCGCTGGAAATTCGAGGATATTGTTCGTGCCTCGTTCTCCACACAAAAACCATCTCAAATTATGGCAATTCTCTTTGTGTGCATCCCCCTCATCGCATGCACATTGTATTGACACTCGATGGTTTCTGCCAGTGCCGCCTCTCTGTGCACTGCTCTCCGGAAAGCGTTTGATATTCTTTGTCGCAGGATGGGTTCCCGAAGAGGGAACGCGGAACCGAAACCGCCTCGGGTAATTGTGAACCTGGTGCCGCAGTCGGACACACTGGTTATTTTACTGGGTTGGGCTGGATGTCACGACCGATACCTGAAGAAATACGCTGACTACTACGACAAGGCAGGGTTCGTGGATTTCTATTTTCATTGTTTAGCATTGTGTTCTCTGTTTCCAGTGAATAGCTTTACCTAGGGCCGTATTATGCATTAAATATGTTTGAAATCGAAAATTCGATTTTGAATAGGTCGATAGTTCGAGTAATCGAAAAAGAGAGGGCAGCACGATTCTCGAGGACTGATAAGAAGGCATTTAGAACTTTTTCTCTTAATTTTTGAATTTTTTTGTTGTGGGTCCTGAATTAACAGATAAATTGATTAGGTAACTTGATTTTTATCTGTGCTAACTGTGGTTCTGATAGATATAGATGAAAAATTCGGTCCGGTGGACGCGCCGTAATTGAATGTAGGGCGTTACACCTGCAGAGGGCGGGGCAGCCCAGTTCTGTGATTGGTCGAGTCGTCGAAATGGCCAATCACAGCTTTCGCTCGCCCCTCTCTTTCCAGGTGTAACGCCTTACATCCGCCATAATTTCACCGTAATCTCCACACTTTTGTGTCCGAACTATGTACCGTCTTCAAACTGAAAATCGGCCCTGACAGGTGATTCGACGTTCGATAGACCCTGATCACCTAGGTGGTTACTTTCAATGCAGTCATGCGCGAACCACATTTTATTTTACCCCTGGAAGTTACGGTAAGACATATGCTAACCGGACTGAACCTTAAATTTTGTGGCTTCGATTGGGTGGTAGGAGGAATCTCCTTTTTTATTATCAAAGCCTATCATTGCCTAGACGATGAATTCCGGTTTGCCAATCATGGGTCAAATTTGGCCTCCGAGAGTCACTCTGCCAAGAGATGCTGTCTCTCACGTTGATGGTCCAACCTAGGTCCGAACTAATTTTATTAGCTTAAGGTAAACTTACTTAAATGGTCGTCTCTAGTCAGTTCTATTTGCGATTTTCTGTCAGGATAAATCTAGAGGGCCAAATTTGGTCTTATTGGAGAAGCCGGAAACCAGGCTTAGACGTTCTTGCATTCAAACCTTCAACAACTTTAGATATACGCATTTTTCAGCATCTCAACAATCCGCTACACTACTCCAATCCGAAAGGTCCGCGGCTACCCGTCGTACCATCGCTTCGCCAAGAAATTCTATCGAGAGGTCTTCGAGAAGGGCGAATATCCTATTCCTGCTCATGTCTACTTCCACTGTTTCTCAATGAATGGCTGCTCCACGTTTACCGCCCTTTGGGATTTGCTGGACAAACGACCTGGTGGTGACGAGTTCAAAGAGCGAGTTCAAGGGATATTGTTTGACAGGTTCGTTTGTTTGTTTCCTTAGCCTATTTCTCTGGAGTTGGGATTATTTATTTATTCATTGCTATAATTATTCGTCTTAGCATGAGGAAATATTGCAAAATTTAGCAGTTGTTATGCTTCTTTTTTTGTAGAAAGGCACACTAACATCTAGATTCCTTGTAATACACGCAGTATCCAGACTTCATTGTCTGGCTTACATACTTCTTCACTGATTCTGGAACCAAGGTTGGCTGGAATTCCTCATAATACGATCTTGTTCAGCTCTCCCGCATTCACGACGCCGGCCCAGTCAGCTCATGCCATCTCGTTCGCGTCGATGCCTCCCGCCCGTTACCACGCCGTATTCAGGGAAACCTACCGAGCCTTCCTCTACGCCTACCTCTCCATTCACCAGTCAGTGCATTATCTTTGTTTGCTTGATAGTCCTCCTTCTTGTACGGCTTACTTGAAATTTATTATCGCTTATTTTCAATTTCCTTATCATTTATTTGATTTATTTAGCTTCATCTTATTTGCAGAGCCATGAATACACAGTTCAGATATATTACAAGTTCAGACTGAGCAGTTCCCGTAAGATGAAAAATTATTGAAATTGGACAATTAATTTCAACTAAGTGACCTTTAAAGCGATTTACTAACAACTCTATTTTTAAAACTTGCGCCATCCGAGTTCTCGCTATGGTGCGGACTCCAATTTTTCTCCCATGCCATTCCCCCTCCCCCCCCCTCCCACCTCGTTTTCCGATGCAGACGTTTGAAAATAAGTTCGTGAAGCGTCAATTTTTGTCTTGAATCAGTTCTACCCTTCCGCTCTGCTCGGTTCTAGATTTATTGTTTTGTGTAAGTGAGAAGCATACTGCAGCATGCCCCAATACACACCCACTCTTTTTTTAATTAATTTTTTTTTTGCCGTTGCTCACAATTTGCTGGGAAGATTATTCCATGCTAACCTGAACTTGACCTGTTCCATTCGTGATGGTATAGTGACAAATTTCTGTAATTCTCGATGTTTTTGCCACTGCCTCAGGGAGCAATATGTAGGACACCATACCTTACGAGCATAACTGCAACAGTGAGATTTGAATTTCAACGCTTGCTTCTATAGTACAATTCAGCTAGAGTTGTAGAGCTCTATTATCATTTCTCATGTTTATATTCTGTTAAAGGCAGAGAACTACATAATTTGATCTTGAAAAGAAAAGGAAAGCGAAATCCACGAGTGCCACTGTGGGACGAAATCCAGGTTTGACGTATGTGAAACCATGAGTCGGTTCACCGCTTCAAACCGCTACAGATACCAAATTTGGAAACAGCCCCGAATATATTTTATTTTTGAGGTATTCTGGAAACGTTGTCCTTGAATGACAAGAATCAGCTTTCTTCTGTTTGTCACCACTGTTTCTGTATTTAAGTACGTACATGATAGGAGCGCCGAAAACCGCCCTTCCTTTAAGGCAGTGTCCAAGCTCAAAACCGATTCGGGGTATGGGTATCAGAAGATGCACGGGGCGACGCTGATTGCAATGGTATAGGTATCCCAGCCCAGTCGATCGCGGCGCAACTTCGTGGACGAGCTGTGGATGCGCCGGGGTGCCCGTTTTCTCCAAAAAATATGGGGTTCAAAAAGGGGGTTTTCTGCACCTCTGAGCTGAGATACCTACACCGTTGTAATCAGCGTCACCCCCTGCATCTTCTGATACCCAATACCCCAAATTGTTCCTGTGCTTGGGCACTGCCTCTAAGATTTGATATAAAAGACTATGTTGTATTCTTGCTCATCATGATTGCTAATCTGCGGGTCTGGAACTTTGTACCGAGAAGAGAAGTGCAGCCGAGCGCTGTGATTCGTCATTCGGAAGAATAGACAAACCACAGAGCGCCTCCAACACACATTACCCGGTTCAACGCTCCGCACCCTTCCCAAAGGCCTATGACCTACTTGACAGCAACCAGAAAATAAGTGAAAATGATGGAGACAAAATATTACAAGTGCCCATGCCTTAGGACACACCTTTCACACAATTTGCCTGGAGTACTCCATACGCCAAGCACCATTTCTTGTCGGAGCACTTATAGTCTGAGGGATTGCTCCGAATAAAAAGAATTTTTGCGGTTACTGAAAGGCGAGGTGTTGAACGGTCGAAATGAAAAATACATTTTATGGCAATGTGCATGAGGTTAAAATTGTTTTGGATTGTTTTTCACTGTTTGATGCTCAACCCGTTGTAGCGAGATTAAATGTAGTGCTCACGCATTTTCAGTTGTCTAATGTCTGGACTGGGACGATTTTCTAGACTTATTCACCACATCTCACGTTGCACGAGATGTACTCAATTTTTATTTTTATTTTTAGTGGCCTTGTATGGATGTGGTCGCTCATGGAATCAGACGTCTACGAGAAGTGTTACGCGTACTACCGTATGCTGTCGATAAAAGACCTGCCAAGGCGACAGATCTACTTCTATGGCCCAGGCGACGATGTAAGTTTGCTGTTGGATGTAAGATTTTACGTCCACTTCATGTCTCTCGGGATGGCCGAGCGATTTTGCACAAGCTGTACTTGTTGCAGTGGGCAAACTGTTATGCATAACCATTATATCCTGCTAAATACCCTACAAATTTCAATTTAACACATCTGAAGTTTAGAGAGAGAGAGAGAGTAGTTGTGTGAAAGAGATGAAATGATGACCGATGAACATAGATGCGATAGGGGGGAGCCGGGGGTCTGCGAAGTGAAGGGGGTTTGAGGGGTCTGAGGCCTGTTAGAGGTGCCAAAAGTGAAGGGGTCATGGACCCCGAGGTGGGGGAGGGGGTAGCGGCAGCTTTCTTAGCGCTGGCTGTCACAAAAAGGCGACGACCGGGGGGGGGGGTCGTCACATTACAGACGTAGGTATTTATGCAAGCTCAGATATCAGGTACCCCTTCCATCTGCAGCGAAGTGACGGCGGTGGCGCGATGAGTCATCTCCTCGTTGAGGAAAATCTGGCACTAATTTCAATGTAAAAAACACTCAAATTGCTATTATTTCCAAAATGGGAGGGTCCGAGAGATATCAGCACTTTATATACTACCTCTCGGTGCCCAATACCCTATAATTCACCCACGGCAACTCTTTCCCTTTTGATGATTGTGAAAAGTGCCAAAAAACGGCTATTTTTCCCTTATAACTTCCTTATTTGAAACGTGGACATGTTAGTGAAGGGTACATAGTGACCACTTTTTGAGAAATTACACCTATCACTCGTCACTTCTTCTGGAAATTCGTTGTAATCCGCTAAAGGTGAAAGGTACCGGAGTCGGCGTCTTGAGGATGGCTCGGGTTCTCGCTCTGCGCCCTCCTCCCTCATTGCACCGTCTCGCTTTTGACCGGAGCCAATGTACTGGTTTTGGCTCCATCCCCTCCTGCACATCGCAGGACAGATTTTGACCCATCATATCGTATACGGATCGATAGAGAATTTCTTCTACTTCACTCTCATGTCCTGAACGTCTCATTTGGTTTTGTGGTTGAAGAGAAATTTGCGAAAAACCTACTGTTTCTCGCTATTTTCGTCGGTCTCGAAAACCTCATCTTGGTTCCCGTAAGATATTCACTACAGGATTTGGAATTGGTTTCACATTATACAGTTTTTCCTCCTCTTCTTCCCAGGACTGTCCCATTTTTGCTTCACTTCCTATTAATACTTTTATTAGCCATAGAACTGAAAGTGCCACGAAAAGTATTGCTTTCGAAAAATGCAAACGGTTCCGCAAGTTTTGACTTATTCTAGGCAAACAGGGTGCCTTCTTCATCTCCTAGGTTTCAGCTATCCAAGGATACCCTTCACCCTACGAAAATTTTCACTCACAGCCGTGTTATTCCTAGTTCCTTCAACCCCTTGCAATCCGTTCAATTCAGTACTCTAACTCGAATTTCGTAACCTATGAGACATTATTCGTTCCGGCCGACTCACACAGCACACACATTTATTATAATCCTTCAATAAATGTTTATTAGCATTCCCTATTAATATGTTTCCGTCTAACTTCCTGATATTGCCTTCTGTTACTTCGTCTTCCCCTCATTTGCGTCCTTCTTCTCATTTCCTTCATTGTTTCCACCACCCAAAAAAAATAATTTTATTAATTTTTTTCACCGGGGTTTTGTCCTCCCCTTCGTCTAAGTGAAGGGGGTCTGCCGGACCCCTGCCTGAAGTGAAGGGGGCGAGAGCCTTGGCTCCCACTATCGCACCTATGCCGATGAACACATGAATTAACCGCCGTTGTAGATAATGATAACCGATGCATTTGACATCATTATTGGAGATTTAACAACAAGGAGTCCTAAGTTGGTAAAAATTCGTTTGCAAAGTTCAATCGTCTTTTTTTTCAAATGTTTGCTGTCAGTTCTGTTGCATATTCACTCTTATATGACTGAATACGCTTCCAAAGTGGGTGAACCCTTGTAGAAGATGGACTGAGTGCATGTCTTTTTTTTATCATGCATTCTTAGAAACAAGTTCTGTACTTGGAACGAAGTAGAGTCCAGAAACTAGCACAGAAACCTGTCGATTAAAAGACCGAAGTGTGTATTTGTCGACATTGAGTTGCAATACTTCACATGGCAAAGGAAGAAGGACCGGAGAAAACTTGGAAATCTCGGAAAACTCACTACGCTTATGTTTTTTTTTTGAGAATTTACTTTCGAAAGAAATAGTCGAAATGTACGATACTCTGCGCTTTGCAGGTACAATGTAAATAAGAGCAGAGTCGATCCAAATTCCCTGGAAAAAATTAATGAATCCTTTCCAAAATGCTCCCTCTTTTTGGTTTTTACCATCTACGTATGTACGAAGGTACTACTGCCGAGAAATGTTCAACAAGTCATTTACATTTAGCAATTTCACGGAGCCATCGTAGCAACCATACATAATTTAAATTATTTTTGTAAAAACCTGTTTCTTTTGCCATTTTATTTTCAAGGAAATTCAAACGGAGATAACTTGAAGATTTGCTCTATTTCTCTTGACAGATCTCAAGACTATTTTTGTCTGCACAAAATTAGCTTGATTCATTTCTTTCTATACGTTATAAGCTCCCTAATGATTTTATTCATTCGGCTGGTCTGAAAGCCCCGCACCAGATTTTTTTCGAACGATATAATATTATTGTTTAGCGATGAATTCTGGTCTGAAAATTTTTATGGTTGAAGAGTAGTAGTAGAACATTCTACCAAACTCTATTCCAAATAATTTCAATTCAAGACTAAAAAATTCTGGATCGAAATTAATATTGAAGGCTTCCGGAGCAACCTAATATAATTTGTAACAGAACTGGTGTTTATTTATTTATTTATCTATTTATTCATCCATGCGTCACAACTGATGCGTTTAATACCAGGAACGAATCAAAGGACGGATAAATGAGAAAAAAAACTATTCTCTCCAGTCATATGTAGCAGCAGGATCGATTTCTGGGAACATTATTGATATGTTTACTTTCACATGGAGGAATCTTGTTGTTGAAGAGTCCTTGAGAACTCGCAGCTGCGGTCCATGGCGTCATCGTTCGCTAGAATCCCTGAAATTTGATTGACTAGATCTATAGCAGATATCAGAACTAAATTCGATTGGATTTGTGAAGCAAGGAAAATTTGAATCTCTGAAAAATAGGCAGAGAACTGTTTTCCGTGGGGCCACACATCATAGAGACCAAAAACCGCTTTAATGCTTTCCTTACGTGATCTGAGCGGGGTTCATGCAGTTGTGCCTGGACAAACCCATCGTTCACTCCCACTCTTTGCTCGCCTAGGTGCGTGAATCCTGCAATTCTTTTTTGCTGATACTCTCTCGTTCCACTTTCAGTGGGAACTTTTCTCACCAAACCTTACAGAAATTACCGGTTCTGGTGAAGGGTAACGTTTGACTGGAAAAGTTTCGGGTTGTTTGGTAGCACATGCTTGCTATGCGTGAATTAGCATACTTAATTGCAGCCAGGTAAGGTTTGTAAATATGCATGCATATACGTACCTGTAGCGGACGCAGGCCCCTCGTCAAGAATGGGTCGCTGAATTTTTGGAATTACTATACAAGATAGATAAAAGTATTGTATAGACTGATTTTTTGTTTATTTTCATTGCAATTTTTGATACACCTATCGTTAATTACTTGATGTTAAGGTTGATATCTTTAATATTTTTATTACTCCATATGGATCAACGGAGTGGCGGAGTTGCCACATTTTCCCACACCCCTGGCTTGCAACTCCTACCTTCGGTACAGGTATATACCAGTGGCGGACGCAGAAAGTGGGCGGGAGCGGGGGGGGGTGGGGTCTCCGTGGTATTGGGGACCCAGACGGAAAATAAAATTAATAAAAATATTAATGATAATGATAAATGATTAATAAAAATTATATTAAAAATTATAATAAAAATAAACAATTAAAAATAAACTAATGCAAGATTTCTGTCTGCACTGTAAAGTAATTTCAAAAATTTGGCGACCCATTCTGGGGGGGGATATAATCCATTTCAAAAATTATACTTATTCCATATGTTGACAAACTGTCGCGGCTCTTTTTCACTCGATGCATAATCGTGTTCTTCATCATTTTGAAAGTTGGCTAACCTGCAATAACGTCCAGTATGCAGCATTGCTGAAGTTGGCATTAATGCCAACGGCTTTCCAAGAAGAGCTCTACAGTACTGGTGTGGAATTAGCAGTGGATGAAGAGTACATAGGAGTACTGGTAATTCACAAACTGTAGAGAAGAGAACGGCTTTAAAAGATATTGAACTTTTAATGATGGGAATCATGA
This sequence comes from Ancylostoma caninum, assembly GCA_037903475.1. Lineage (NCBI taxonomy): Eukaryota > Metazoa > Nematoda > Chromadorea > Rhabditida > Ancylostomatidae > Ancylostoma > Ancylostoma caninum. The sequence continues at coordinate 214,637 of JBAJFG010000320.1, forward strand.
GCATTACCCTCTATCACATGGGACTCAAGCTTTAAAAATTATTCGAATACCAGGTATTTTCCTTAATGCAGGAGAGAAATAGGGCTGTGAGGTCAAAATTTCCACGGCGTTCCACCGCGTACAACTGTTGGAACCAGTTTTGCCTACATTTCTTATGTAAACTGCAAGCCCCACAATTTTTATCTTATCAAGCGTGAAGTGAATACTTCACTACAACTGTGGAACCACCTCTCGAGAAACTTTTTTCTCCTTAGAATGAACACAAGAATACCATGACTCATCACTGAAAGCAAAAACTCTGAGCGAATCGCAGATGATATCGCCGCTGGAAATCATCACACATCGAGTGAGACGTTGGTTTTTCGAAGACCAATGCAGTCACATTAAGGAAAATGGAGAAAATTGAGATTATGACCAAAATTTGAATATGTAAACTAAAAATTTATGTGTAAAAATGCGAAAATTATTAAGGAAAGCTTAAAAACGTCATTCTATGCTATTTAGCTTCATTTCAGAAAGATGTTTTGGAGAAAAACTTTTCTAGTTGCCTAATGTTCAGGCCATTCCTGGAAGTCCTCTGATAATACGGATAAAGCGGAAGAAAAGAATGGAAATTCATTTATGTTAGAAAATCAAACAAGACCCAAAAATTTGCGTGAACATCAGTCGCATGCACCATTTACTAAAGGTCATTAAAATCCTGTTACAGTAGGAGAAGAAGAAGGAATTGGTTTCCTGTGCACACCAGGCAACGTCATCGCCTTAGAAGAAGAAATTTAGGGACTTTCCAACCTCTTTCGTACGACTTTACATTGAACGAAATCCCTGGATCCATGCTTTTTTTTGCGCATTAGTGTCGTTTCTCGACTGACTAGATCTAAGCGACTTCAAGGCCATGATGTATCATCGGGATTACCCAGGGTAAGTTTGTTGACACCCATGTTAACCACATGTAAATTCGGGAGCATTATCACGTTCACGCTGGGTAATCTCGATGAAGCATGCGGCTCCGGAAGGGTTTTCCACATTTGAGAGAGCAGTTCGTTCCACATCGTCATCCCTGTAGGATACATGCCAGAAACGTCACCGCTTCGATGCGTTACCAGAACGAGGGAAAGTGAACGTGTTCCATTTGGAAATCCACTTTTTCCCTTGTTAGCCGCTAATCTTTCCCTAATGATCTGATTCAACAGCAGGGGCATGAAATTAACCCCCAAACGAAAGCTCGAACTACGCTGCTGAATTTCCTGTCAGCAAACGGAGAGAAACCACAACTTACAACGTCATTTTTTGCCCCCTATTAATTGGCTCATTGTCAGACCTGCAACTGATTACTCATCGTATAGACGTGTGACACTAATTTCTGCTGCTGTAACCGCTATGCAGCGAACATGTGATCTTCTGAGTTGAGGGAAACGTGCTCAGGATTTTTCTTATGAGTTCCGATAGAAAAGCTCATTGTAGGTTATATTTGAACTCTTGAAAGTCGAATTTTTTTGCGGATCTCTTCCTTCATTTCGAAGGATTTTGCATGTGAAGTATACGATCTTTTGAAATCATCATCTTGGTTCTTGAAAACCCTGGAAAATGTTTATTAATCGGATTTTCGATCACCTATTCATTCACTTACCTTTTCGAAACATGTATTTTTCAAAACATTGGAGCTTCAGGACCAATTCCTTCGATTTTTTCCCATAGTTTACTATAGAACTAACAGTGGGAGCATAAAATTCATGGTTCCGGGGTTTGAGGGTAAAGTTTGAGAGTTTTTTTTATGCTTTCTGGGCCTGAATGCGTCGTCGTTGAAATTACCCAAGGTTAATGTGTTGACGCTTTTGTTAATGATGGGCGAATTTGGAGTGTGGTACCCCGATTACCCTGGGTAACCTCAATGATTCCTACGGCTCCTGGTCAGAATAGTGTCATGAATTAATCAATTTCTCGGCCAGCTGGCCCACACCATGACGCAGCCGTAATTGCAGACAAAGTTGCAGACACGCTCTTTAAGCTACATGACTGTACCTGAGAAAAAGCCTGTACCTCTCATCAGAATTTAGCAGCATCAAAAACTTGCTCGTTGAGTGCCCAAAGCGACTCTTTTCAAGTGTACAACACAGTTCGCACAAACTGTACTGTCAATTATAGCAATTTTACGTATTAAGTGCCGTACAAGTTTCCTGTGGGGAGGGGTAGGCACCTCTACGTTGGCTCGCATCTAACTTGATAAATATTGTGACTATGTGTCGGGTAAACTCTTGCAGTGCACTTACACTCGACTCAAGGAATAATGATACTTTTTGGAAGGGACTGCCCTTATTTTATTGTGGAGAAAGTTGAAATTTTGCCAAAATGTGAAAAGAGCTGAAATTACTGTAAACGAAGATTGTTTTCTGGAACTTTTTACGCTGTAGTGAATAAATGAAGTAATTAAATTTCCAAAGTTCTATTTTTTCGAGCTATGGTCACATTGTTAGAGATGAACGAAACTTTCAAAATTTTCATGTGCTTCAATGAAGTGCGGTCGTTTCCATCGTCATATTTATTTGGTAAATCACTTCTTTCTTGCTGGAGGATTTAATTCAAAATGCTTCTATGTCTTTTATATTCCATTTGAATTACTGGCCAGATTATCTAGAAAATCAGCTAATAACTGAGAGAAATTCGCGAATTCTGGGGCGAATCATTCACTGAACAATCAAAAATTCGAGTTTGAATGCAGTTTTCATGAGCATGGTGTCTAGAAAAAAGTTTCGGTGTCTACTCCAAATAGAACTACAGTAAATTCATCCGGGACCACTCTTTTTGCCACGCTGCTGATTTGATTCGGTTTTTTGCGACTGTTTATGCCAGCCGTTAGAAAATACTCTTTCCACGAAATTTGCGCAAGTAAATAGTGCGCTCAAATAATTATTAAAAAAAGATCTTCAAAAAAAAAAAACAGTGTTCAATGCAGGTTGAAGGTAATTTGTAGGCATTGTGTCGCCACATTTCAATAGCAAACAACGACACGGTCCCTGTCTCATCTATACGTTCTACAACGTGCTATACATTAAAAAAAGAAGTGGGCCAAGACTGGCCTTATACACGTCTTTATTTTGTATCATAATCAGTTCTTGTGTTTTTTTATTGTTCCTAACATCTACTTCCGTTTGATAGTTTAATTTCTTTCATGTGGACTTGCCACTACTTGCCACTATTCTGTTAATAACACCTGCCATATGGGCACACCTTTCTGGTGTATTAAAAATAAATAAAAATAAAAACAAAATTTCTGTGATTCATCTGGTTCTTACGTAGTTGCGAAGAAGAGGTGTGAGTTCCCGCGAACTTGTGGAAGAGGAGCGAGTCTATGATTATGTGAATGTGCATGAGAAGAAATTTTATGCTTTGAAACATGTTCCTGCACCTGGTTTCGCCGCTTTTGCTACTGTAGCCCTCTCTCCTCCTCCTTCCTCCTTCCTCAGTTGTAAAAACCTCAGCTGGATGCTTTTCATTGGCCGCAATTTCTCTAGGCATCCATTGCAACCAGAACGTAATAGTTCCCTTTCCAGGTCTGTTCCGTGGATTCGATCGAGGCGTTCGCAGCTGTGCAGGAGCAACAAGGCGTCACGACGTACAGGAACATGTGGAAGGACTCGCTGCACTGTCAGCACTACCGCAGCCACAGCGAGGAGTACGAGAAGTGCTGTCTGGACTTCGTCCTGCGACGAGACCTCCGCCACTCCGCCGCTGACCCCCAGGAGCCGTCGCTCGTTGAGCTTTGCCCCTAGCTGACCTACCCACTCTTGAAGTACTGTTGGCACCTGTGTTATGTATGTACAGCTACATCTGTTCTGTGATTTATAGTGAACTATTTATTCAGTTAGAGTTTGTGTCGCGAGAAATTCGGTTAGCAAGCAACACTTCGAGTTATCACTCGTTATCTCCGTGTCTCTATCTATCACTTCGTAGATATTGCGGTACTAATGCTTCCTTTTGCGGAGGCCGTCCTCCTCGACCTCAGCGCCATCTCTCATTCCGCATAATCCGTCTCGGTGTGAATTTCTGGATGTGTCCGATGTGTGTTTTCCGCGTGTTGTTGTGTCAATTGGTGTGAATCCGAGTATAAACTGAAAGAGGTCATGCCGACTTGGTGTCTCGTTCCCATCCGCACTTCGTCACTGATCAGCTCGACGATTAAACGCGCTCTGCCTCCCGTCACCACCTGCTATTTCGCGCCCGCCACCGAAGAATCTGGTTTTTCCGCACGTCTCCAGTTCATACACACATAATGTATAATAATTGATCGCGGCGACAGGTAGCAATTCAGAAAACAGTCATCGAGGCGTCGTGTGCTGCCATGTGCGAGCAGGACAGCGGGCCCGCGAGGGACGGACGGGTTCTTTCCGCGCGTCTCCCGGCAACACACTCGCAGGCGCTTCTGATGCAGTGATTAGCGTGCATTAGACTTGTTATCGCGCCCTTCTACCGTAATCCACGGGTGGCCGGGCGGCAACTGCGTGACGCATGCGTCTTCCGTATCGCACAGTACCTCCCGCGCGGTTTCTGTTGCGTTAGTGCTGCGCTCGTGTCGCAGTCCTCCCGCATACATTTCGCGACGTCGGCGTCGTCGCCCGCCGCTGACGTCACCAGGCGCTCTCGGTGATGCGTTGCGAGGTGTGCGTGTGTGTGTGTGTAGGGAATGCGATTGTTGTGCAGCTGTGTGAATGTGACGAGAGCGCGGCGCGGCGTCGCGCGTCATCGCGACGCTCGCGCGACGTCGCGCGACGGTGCCCACTCATCGATCTGCGCGCTAGAGACTGCGAGTGATTCAGTGTGCGACGGTGGAGCTGGCTGACTGAGTCATGGACGGCGAAAAGGGCGAGTTCCAGGCCCTCGGCGGATCGCTGGCCCTCGATCAGAAAGGCGAATTCCAAGCCCTGCGGGGCACACTGTCCCTCGATCTGTCCGCCTGCAAGCTACGAAACCCCGTGCCTGTTACCAGTACCGCTACCAACAATGGTAAGTTCTCTTTCGCCGCTTTTTCATGGGTTTTTTTGCGGCTCGGCGGCCTCTTTGTGGGGTGGTCGGGCCGATTTTGGGACTATTCAGGGGGTACACGGGGCAGCGCCCGCCGGCGCCACCCGCGTGGCTGCGAGGGGCAGCCTGGCTGGGTGAGATAATACTCGTGACTGTCGGCATTTCAGAACCGCGTACCGATCCGACGCTCGAGCAGAAGCAGTACGCACAAGGATTCCTCGGTTCGTTGCCTCTCTCTGCACCACCTTTCCCCTCCTTTCTCTCTGTGTACAATCCTGCTTCCTTTCTTGCGCATTCCTCCTCTCCTCTCATTTCCACTCCCCATCATTTTTTCGACTTTTTTCCCAATTTCTCCGCGTTTTTAGATGCCCTCCGTACTGTTCAACAAATCCACAATTTCGAGTTCGAGAAGAAGGTGCTGTCGCCAGGGTTCATAGCACCCCTGGTCAGCACTGAGTTCCTCACGCCGCTCATTTCCCCTTCTAGTCGGTAGGTTCTTTCCATCGACGTTCACCCAATGGTTTCCTTCTGGCGCTTTTTGCGCCGGAGTCTTCTGACTAACTGGACGGGGGCCTGTGCGCTCCGAAAATTGGAGTGTGTTGGTACAGCGCTGCGGTTGAACAAACACATGATAAAGTAGCGACATCCGGGCTCGCGAAACTCTGCTCCAGCGCTGTCGACAAAGGTGTGAAGGTGGCGCCAAGTTAGTGCCACCAATCGCAGTGTTAACTGCTGGCCACCGCAGAATGAGCGATGTCGCGAAGTGCATAACGACGTAAGGCGCAGAAGGTGGAGAAGTGACCTTGTGTTTTGCGGTATTCTCATTGTACAGTGGTGATGGGGTGAGAGAGCGACAGATAGGCGCATGATAACGGCTTCGGAGGGTTATTAGTCACAGTTGTCAGTGATAACGATGAGCCAGCCACCAATTCTGCGCCAGAATTGGTCGTGAAACACACACACACACACAAAAGCGCTCACTGAAAAATCAACCGGGGATGCTACTAGACATGAGGACGACGAGCTTCGAGCACGAATCAGCTGATCTGTTCCAGAGACTACCAGGCGATCCTGAACGCTATGGTGGCGAAGACGCCGATCATGCAGCCGATGGTCGGCACATCGGCGAACTCGAGCCTCCCCTCGGGCTTCCCGACGGCGATGTCCGTTCCCGGCACCTCGTCGACGACCGCTGCCGGAGCGGCACCGTCCACTTCGGCCCCCGTAACAACGGCCGATCAGCTGGTCCAATCGAAAGTGGAGGTAGGCGAGACTCAGACTGTTCCATAGTCTACAATCCTGGAAATTTCCGGAGTCGCAAAAACTCTATAAAAACTAGTTTCTTAGGGCTTCTTTTTCTACAAAACGACCACTTTAAGAAAGCTGTAACTATAAACATCTTGATCTGTTCAATGCCCCTCCACCATTCAGACTCTCGTACTAGTATCTGCAGAGTTATCTTGTTAGAAGCAAAAAAAAATATTCCTTCAACTCTCCAGGAATCTCTCTAAATTTCTGTGTTATTTCGACATAAGACCACTTGCAGAATCCAGGGAGAAATCTACAACCTCTGTAACCTGCACAGTGTGACGTCTTTATTTTTTGAAAATCATTGAAATCTCATCTGTTTACTTTGTGTGAAAAACACCGCATGTGACAGTCCACGTCAACTTGTGCCTAGAAAGTGGAGATACTGGTCTGAGAGAAACCGGCCAAGTTGATTTTGCGAATTTTCTCTCGATTCAAAGGTAATTGTGCAGAAATCTCGAGCAGAAAATGCCGCGAAGCCTCCGCTTTCCAAGATAGCAATCAATGAGGTCGCTGCACAAGGATTCTCTCATGGTGTCCAGTTTGAAAAGGCTATTATTCAAAACGCCTGAAGATGACTTTGCTGACGTCCGTGATGTGCCAAGACCCCGCCGAAGCCTTGTAATACCCCATGTGAATGTTTTCCTCTTCAGATCAAGCAGGAGCCGCGATGTGTCTCCGAGGATTCCACAGAGTCGGACCGATCTCGGTCGTCCAGTACGGCGACCCACAACACTAGGTCGAACAAAACGGACTTGGAGTGAGTTTGTGCTCTTGTGTGGTTTCGTTTCTACTGCTTTGTGAGCTTGTGCTTCAATGGCTCCCTCTCTTGCTTCTGTACTGGTAATCTGCCCAGTTCTGTTGGGAAGTTCTCGTCAAAATCGGTGGGATGGTGCATCTGAAAAAGCTGTTGACCAGGAGTAGAATTGTACCAGCGATTCTCGAGACCCTGGTATATTTTATCCTGCGCCTTTATCAGGGATGAAAAATACTGAGGAAGATGGGCAAGATATATCACATTTTCCTCGAAAAAATCGACCTTTTTGGATGATTAGGACGCTCAGAACTTCCCCGGAAAAGTTCCTGAATCCAGTAGTGGTGCGTTTGAGCAGCGGGAACAGAATTTCGGTAGAGGGCCCCTTCACCTTCCATAGTCGAGAAACTGTCCGTCATTCCGTCCTGTATTGTGAGCATAATCATCCATAGCACTGCAAAGGTGGAAAACGTCATTTTTTTGTTGTTTTTCTTCTTATGCACCTCTTCGAAGCTTTAAAAATGAATTTTTAAAAAGCGAACAAATGCCGTGTCCTGAATATGACGTCATTCCGGACGAGCCATACGCAAGATATTGCTACAGTTTCTGAAACCACCAATTGCTGTCACAGCACTCACTTTTCCCATTTTCTTTCTCGCCACTTTTCAGCAGTCATTACACTTTTCCTTTACCCTACGCTTCTCTTCTTGTGCATTCTGCACTTTGATGAAAACGGAAGCACTCTCTTCGATGTTTTTTGATGCCTTCTCGTGTCTTCTCCTGAAAACCTCTCTCTCAATTTGATTCGTTCTGAAAATTTGCTCTTAATTCAAGAAGTTGCACTTGCAAACTGCTTGCAGAGCAATGTTTTTTTTTCTGGTTTATTTTTCCAAAGAGAAATAATGTTCAAGACATGTTTGTTGCTCTCTGTATATCCTGATGCATTATTCATTGCTCTTTCATGAGGGTTTTTTTTCTTTGTGCGATCTTGCTGCCATTTCTTGCTTTAATATATCTTCAATTCAATCTATCTCTGCTCTGCTCTTCTTTTTTTTGGTTTTTCCTGGGTTCCATTGTAGTATAATTTAATCTGCCATCATCATTTGATGCCGTGCACAGACCACTGTATGCTTTCGAGACTTTGGCAGGTCCTTATGATTCTTATTTTCTCCTTTTTCTCCCCTTTTGTCGTTCTTGACCTCTGAAATTTTTCCAAAAGAAGAGACATTTCTGATTTCGGTTTTTGAATTTTATGGTTGTGCATTGAGCATCTACACCAAGGAATAGCGGTCACAGAACTTCGGAAGTTCCTGAATTTCGGCGCCTTGCAGGCTTCTGATTCCTAGATGCTTGAAGGGTTGGCAGTGGCAACCAAGGCATACTAGTTGTTTTTATTCACAAATCTCGAAATTAGTTTAACTTCCAACTTCCGAACTTCCAGTCTTAGGCAGTACATCCGCTCATCCTTGATCTTCTATCCAATGCTAGAGATTCTATGCTCATAATTGCTTTTGTACGTCTTTTCAGTGAACTTTCCAGAGCCGGGTAATTATCTATTTCTGGGATCTGCTTCTTCCGATAAAAGTGACAATGTGTCCTAATAGTTCATGCTTCACAGGCTGCTCGGTTACTATGGTGAACAGGGCTGTTGTCGTCCTGTTCGCCCTTTAACTTGAAGTCGGCAAAAACTTGTATCCTCCCCTTGATTATGGCGCTTCCCTCACGTTTTCGACGAACAGAATAGAGATTTAGAATTTGCAGAGGGAGCTGCGTGTTTTGTGAAGGCAACGGATATATTTATCGTGGGTATCCTGTGTTTCCATGGCGATTTTCAATTAGAGAGTTGTTTTCGAGCAGTGTAAGATAGTAAGTAACGAAAACACGCTCTCACGCAGGGAGCTCTCGCTTACTCATTGTCAGACTTCCGTCGAAGCGCTGGCTCAAGGGAGAGGCGCAGAATCGTGAAGGATGGGATCTTGCGTTGTTCGAGATATTCCCACACTTCTCAGCGAGGCCTTACTATGGAATACCGTGAGAAAACTTGAAGCAGAAAAGAAAAACAGAACCCAAAAAAGTTGTAGAGTTGCCCGCTTTTTTCCCAGCAAATTTTTCTTTTTTTTCACCTCGGATAATTAGCTGGACCTCATCCTTGATAGCGCTCCAATTAGTAGCACTTTCTCAGGGCAAAGCACGGATGTTCTTAGGCGCGCGTAGCCTGAAAACAAGCAGAGTGAAACGCTTCCCATGTGTAAAGTAGGGTGTGGGGATCATCTGCTGTTCGTTGTTCCATCTCCTGCTTTCTGAGAAGAAGTTATTAGACTTTGGAAGATGATAAAAATTTAATCACCAATGCAGAAAAAAAAAGAAATAAAAGCGAGCAAAAAGGGAAACGCCAGATGATCCTAGGTATGAAAGTCTGTCGCACCGCTCTTCTTTATGCGAGGTGAAAAGTCGTCAACTGCTATCCATGTCTCATATCCAGAACTCAGAACAGTACGGACATTACTGCAAGAGCTGGACTTAACCCAGGGCGAACGAGTTCGTCAGTGGCCCTTGGTGAAAGGATTGACCGCTTAAAGGGGAGGATCTAAGGACTTCCGTATATTTGAAAGACTAAGCGGCCATTCACGCGTAGGAAACGACAAAGGAAATCAAATTGAATATAATCATATATGTGCTTTTGGAGGGGAAACGAAAACCACATAAACCAAACTATGAGCTATTCACTGGTACTCCCCCCCTCCTTTTTATACGCTAATTGCCCCGTATCTCCTGACTACCCATCGCTTTCTTGCCTTTGAACCCTGGAGTGGGACGTCAATTTATTCTTCGCGTCCTCCCCCCTCTACTGGTAAATCTCACCATTATTCCCATCCATTCCTGTTTTTCCACTGATCACTGCATATTAAGGTTAAATTTTCTTTTTGTTTTAGTTTCACGCCTTTACTTGGCTCGCGCACCTTGAGTGTATTAAAAAATAGATGAATAAATAAATAAATAAACAAATATGTGCATTATTCGAACAAAAAAAAAACTAATTTTCCATTCAAATCAATTGAAAATTCGGAGACAGGTGCGAAAGTTCGAATGTTTGAAAAAGAGAAAGCTCTACTGCCTTTTTTAATCTTTGTTTGAAAGGTGTATTATCTTGCTCATAGCAGCATTCGGATTTTCGATTCATCAAGACCCGAATGTTCGAATTCGAGTGTGCATACATATTAACTACATTATTTGCTAACAATTTCGTTTTCAATGCAGTTGATTATTTGGTCCTAACTTATTGTATGCGTGAAGTTCAACGTTCTTCTTTTCCTATTTTGGACATTTTCCCAGTTCCTACTCCTGTATTTTGAATTTCTCACTGGGTACATCACTATCTCGAAGGTTACAGCACGGATTTGCGTCCGTAGCCTCGCTGTTCTCCAAAATCCGAAGAAAGCATTGCTTTTTACACTGCTCAGGGCCCAAGAGTCAGCATGCAGTGCTTAAATTTTTGTTTTGATTCCTTCCGACTGCATTATGTTCCTAAATCATCTACGTAGATTTCGAAGGCTTGATGGAGATTGAGACCATTTAAAATATTTGTATTCGTCCGCAGCGGGTTTCACCAAAAAATTACGTACGCCTGTGGTCTGTCAAAAGCGGTTACATAGAACCGCAAAAAATTAGGTGTTTGTTTCTGTTCAGGTGGTTTTCCCACAGCTGCTTAGGCTTTATTCTGCCAACGGAGGGCCCGCATAATCTTGCCCATGACGTATTCCTTTTGCTAACTTATTTCTGCTTAATTCGAGACAGCAACGATTGAGATATTCAACAGAATTTCCAGCTGAGAAGTGAAGAGTCTGTCATATTTTAGAGTAGTTCAACTAGCTGTGTTTGAGAGTATTCTTTGCTGCCAAAATATTAGGTTGTCTTGCACCAAATTCTACACTTTTTTTCAAGCAGTCGTACCGTTATTGTTCATGGATGGAACCTAATCTGCCGGTCTTCATATTTCAGAATTAGTACAACATCCTAAGTAGTTCTAATGCCAAAGAATTTCAATTCGAAACTAAGAAATTCTGGATTAAAAATTAAAATTTCGTGCAAGATTTTCGCATCAACCTAACGGTTCCTTTAAATTTGATCCTGGAAGAAGCGACGTAGCGGTATGGTAATATCTACGCGGAAACCATCGTTTTTACGGTGTCTATGCGCAGTAACACACTATAACAGTATAGCTACAGCATAATTCGTGATTGTAGCTCCTCTCAACGCCGTGGGCATTTCGATTGTTTACGCTTTCCCTGCGTTTTGACAAATGTTCGCCGTATTTTGGACCAAAACCTCTTGCTGAACCTTGGAATCGAAATGTTCGAAGCCTTGTATGGTTCGAAAGCATCAGTTATGAAGCACAATGCGTCATCTGTTAAGCATGAATTGCTCACAAAATGATCATAGAAAAGAGAATCATTTGCTCACGCTTTGATGCAAGAAGGCGGTCTTATTTATGCGAAGGTCGAGGAAAACATAATGCTAGCCATGTAAATCGAAAGGAAGTGAAATGTGTTGGAAAATAATTCGAGGGAAAAACCTTCTTCGAAAAACATTGCCTTCAACGGAAAACAGAGCTTGTTGTGCTTGGGGCATAAACGTCGTTTTCCTCATCGTTGCCTCCTTTGTTCGCTAGGTGCTACTCAGTAACTGCGTGGCTCAGCCAGCGACCGGCAGTGTGAGTTGCTCGGATTTCATCACATAGGGTTATTCAGAGACTTTATTACATATTCATATCGATTTCACGGAAATAATCGTTGCGAGACCTTCATACCCATCGCTTCTCACCGTCCTTCTGCACTCATTTATTCATTTTAGTTTTGTTCCTCAATAATAAAAGAAATTTATATGGGTAACAGAAGAATAAGCCGCTAATGACTTAGCATCACTTTGAAATACACAAATAAATGATGTTGAAATTATACCCAATAATGAAATAATAATTCAAAAATTATCATAAACAAAATTCATTGCACTTATGAGTCTTCGTTATCCTGACTAAACTCAGGATTGGCCCTTCCAAACTTTGCATTTTGTAGCCAAATCCCAGTAGTCCACCCAAACATGACTCAAGAAAGCATGCTCTTTTTCATTCCTCTAAATAAATAGCAGATTTTATAGCATGGCCTGGTCAATCGTAGTGGGCCATGTTCAACCCCGCAAGCATTGCTTCAAAGTTGAGCGCACTGTCCTTGAAATCCCAGGCTATTTCCAGCACATGGCCCAGTCGGCTGCTCATGGTCCAGGATGAAATCAACAGGAAAACGGCTAGTATAGGCGTGTAAAACAGTGTAGAAACCACTCTGAAGTCCATGGGCCTTTCTCTCCATGGTATAATTGTGGACTACCACGGCGGTCGAAAGTTCTTAGACAAAAAAAAACGACAACAAAAAAAAAACAGAACTTTGCACGGGTAACTCTACCGCCAAGCCAAGACAATTTTGTAAAATAGTGCATGTAACAGTTTTGCTGAAATTGGTAGTTAAAAACTTTCCGGTAACGTCCATGAGTTACTTTTCGGAAAAGTTCTATGGTTACAATGCCATGACACCTATGGTCAAATTCTGCTCTATGCTGCACGGCCACATTTTACCTTCGAGATTCATCTTTGCAACGGAAATTGGGCAAAATTCGTACCTACCTCTCGGAATATTTCTAAATCCAGACAAGTTCCTGTAGAGGCAAGTACATTCAGTTAGGTAGCCCGTTTACGGACGTTCACCACCCGTATTCGTAGCGTCGGATCGTTTTAACCTCCTGAACTTGGAAAGAAAGAGCAGAACGTGGTTCAAGTTACCATTTTTTCCGAATTTTTTTATTTTTAATATTATTTTTAATGAAATTCTCTGTTGAAATGAAATTTTTTGAAGCCTTAAACAGCGTAATAAATTATTATTATTACTATGAAAGGTGTCCTAACTCATTCTATCGCGTGCGGGTAGTAAGTGTCCGATAATCGTGCACCCCCCCCCCCGGGAATAAGTTGCCGGATTTTCAAAATTTATTTATTTGTTCATTTCATTACATGGATATATCCATGTGAAAACAATCTACAAACACAGTACAGTAGATCATGTACAAAACAAATAAGTCTCAGATTATTTCATACAATTTTTTAATTTTAGAGAAAAAGAGACCTCTAATTACTCCTGAGGAGTCCTTCTACTTGTTTCTTAAATGATGAAATTTTTCTGGGAGTGTGATATCTCTTGCTCATTATTAAATACTTTGAACCGGCTCTGCTAACAAAAAATAAATTGCTTTATAAAACAGAAATTTCGTTCAATTCCTCAAGTGTTTGCTTCTATTATTGTTTTCGAACATTTATTTCTATTTCAGCATTAGGTTTAATATTTCTAGTATTTTTATTGCCACATCCATGTCTCTAAAGTGATGAAGGTGCCAATTTTCCTCAACACCCCCACTCTAGCCACTCCTGCGTCCAGCACTGGTAACTAGTTTGAGTTTTTGCCGACATTTTTTGGCAGAACAAGTATCTGTGGCCTAATTTGAGTATATTGTACGAAACGGAATCCAGCCTCTCTTCCACATACAATACTGCTCCTAATCTTTCCAAAAAGGACGCGCGCGACGCGTTAAACCGTAGCGAAGCGTCGCCCTTTCATAACATCCTTAAAATGGAACCAATTCCAATTTTTCTTGAAAGCCAAATTTTGCATTTCATTGCAAATCTTATGATATATAAACTTTTCAACATCGTTGTTTTTACCCTGCAGAAAATGCCATTAAAAATGTAGTATTTTAATTACTCTGGATTAAGGCGGTCAGGTACAAGGAAGTCCGCTTAAATTTGTAGTGATGTTTTTGGCCGATATAGAGAACAATATTGAAAAATTCATGAATCATTCGGTCCGTTGTAATGCAGAGAATCCATATATTCAGAAAAATTGGATATTCTTATTTCTAAGAAAATTACGAAGGGGAGACGCTTTGCGACGTATTAGTGCGTCGCGCTCGTCCTTTTTGCAAGGATTAGGCGCAGTATTGTACTTTGAAAACCTAATTTTAACATGTAAGTGATGAGAATATGGGGCCATCGAAAATTTTCTCCTTTGAGACATAACTGTCCTTATGGACCCCCCCCCCACCCCCCCCCCCTCACCAAATTGTTCATCGCTCCGACATCTTCCGAAGTCAATTCCTGTACGCCCTGTCTCGTTCGTCTTCCCCGTGCATGCTCCACCTGAGCTGACGTATCGGCCAGCTCATCGACGCCGAACACACAACAACGCGTTGCTCAGCGCCGCCGCGCCGGGCAATTAGGCTGGCGCGGCAGGCGATGACGAACGCTTGTTTTGTAGGGGACGGTATGAGACGACGGCGCTCGACGGCCGCGGCGCCTGGCTCGGCCAGAAACGAGGCAGCCGGCTGTGAGTCACTGCGACAACAGCACCATTCGCATCCTTATCACTTGTCCTACTATATAACCCGCGCAATCCGCACAAGCCTCTGTTCGCCATGGATTTCTCGTTTCCGTCCACGTACTCAGCGTCGTGCTTCCATACTCCGCCACCTGATCCGAGGGCAAGAGCTGTAGAGTGAGTGTTAGCGAGATTTTTGCGCTAAATTTAGAAGCTGAGTGAGAAATATCCAGCGCTTGCCTTTATCCGTAGAGATTTTCTTCTGTAACTGTGCCAGTAGCAGGGTGTTGCCATTCCAGTTTCATTCTGTTCGCAGCTATCATGTCTGCACGAGTGAATATTTATTTATTTATTTTGCAGTCAAGATGCACATAATGAACAAGTTGCTAAAATATGGTTAGTAACATGCAGCGGTCGGTGTACGGGCGCAACTGAGCGAAAAAAAACTAGACGTACTGTCAAAAACAAATATCAATAAATAAGCAAGTGGCAGAACGAAAAATTGGGGGGAGGGCGGGGGGGGGGGGGGAGAGGAGAAAAATTGAAATTGTCGTTAAACTTCTTTTCCTTGCTATACCTGGACGTGAGTATAGAGAAATTCAAGCCAAACGTTTCCTCGGAACTCCAAATTCTAGAAGATTTTCCAAGGACACACTCTCGCTGTGTTTCTCCATCGCCATTGCTAATTGTTCCCTCACAACAATCTAAAAGTATTCGGTTGCATCTTCAAAATTCGATACGAAATGTTTTTGATTTTAAAATTGGTCAATAATTTTATTTTTGATTGATTTGGTTGTAAAATTCGTTAATTCCTTTGAAAACCCATTTTTAAATGGCAATAACTTCCATCCAGGTGAATGAATTCTTTTTATGTCGGAAATGCAGTGACGGGAAGGTCACACTTTGCAGGAATTACTTCCGACATTTTTCTGCTCGTCACTAACCACGATTTTCGCGCGCGTTCATCGTGTTAGAGTGCCGATTAACTCTTCATCCATGTGCATAGTGCATCCAGTTCCAATCCATCTTATGAGTCACCTTCAAGAACGTTCGTTAGGAGAAGAGCTTGCAAAGCTCCCGTACTGCTTCTACAGAGCGTAGTGAACTGGTGTTTAGCTTGACATTGTCTTCTTTGTCTTCACATTTTTACCCTGGGAAGTACGTATTACTTGTTATTTATTATTATTATATTATTTATTATTATTGTTATTATTATTATTATTTATTATTATTATTTTACCTCAGAGAATGAAGAAAGTTAGAAAACTTGCTGTGGGCTAAATGGCCTTTTATGGACCAATCCACTTGAACTGCCCTTATGAATTTTGGAAGGAAAATTCATCCAAGGCTCAAGCTATTTCTTCGTTGAGCTTGACCTAGGGTCTGCGATTTGCATCGGTTTTCTAAATGAACAAGTCAAATCGCCCCTTTACTACAACTTCGAACATCCGTGGGTAGTGTCAGTGTTGGATGCGACCTAATTACCAGATGTTACCATAACTTTTAGTGAATACCCTAAGATTTTCCATCAAAGACTTACCACTAAATGAATATTGAGCCTCGAAATGTACCGGTAGATTTTTGTATAAAGTCGTACAAGCAGCGCAAAGCTCACTGTATTGATGAATTTCCTCTAATTCAATCAGTGGAATTTAATTTTTTAAATTGGGCGGGCAGCACAGACACTGATCACAATGATAATGATAAGAGAATTATAAGGCCTCCAGAAATACCGTTGGTGGATTTGGGATATGGGGGGGGGTATCTTATGGCTGTGAAACCCACTATAATTATCGCAACAGAGCAAGTAGCATAACAACTTGATGGAATTGGTGGGGAAATCAAACGTAACAGTAGTAAAAATCGCGCTACTACTATATTTCTGTTTTTTTTGCACCGTTTTGGTAATGTACTCTGGTAGTTTGCTAGCTATCTGGACTTTTCTAGCATTTCTTAAACTGTTCTTTTTTAATGAGCACAGCTACTTTTTATCGTACATATTGTCCTTTGCATTCTCTGTGCTTCCACTTCTCCTTACTGGTTCTTCCTACGAGTTCCAAAAATCTGCGAAAGATTCTGTGGATCTTTGAAATTGCTGCAAAATTGCAATCAAATTATTGTATTTAAAAGAATTTATATAACCAATAAAATACTACTAATACTATAACCAATAAGTACTAAATCCACCCAAAACATTAAAAACTGCGCTTTTGGGAGAATACTAGCTCTGAGCCTATGAAAGGGGATACAGAACCGGAAAATGAAGTATGAAATTCTGTTCAAGAATATTTTTGAGTGGAGAGAAAAAGCTAACACCATTTTACTACTAATTGCGACTGCACCCAATCCTGCCAACAGTCACTTCTCCATAGATGTGATCATTGCTAAGGCTAAGCCATCATTTGGGGGAGGGGGGGGGGGAATTTCATGCTTCACCATTTGCATTCTGCACTACACGTCATGGTTTAGATCCATAGAAATTCCAATTCTAACTGAGGGCGTCGATACTGTCCCAACATTTCCGATAAGACTGCACGGCAATTCAAATATTGCCAATTTTAAAAATTGTGGGTTTTCCACGTATTAGGTGCCAAACACCTGAATTATTTCACGCTGAGTCATAGTTGTTATGTTGAACTTGAGCCAAATGATAGTGTTTGTAGTGCTTTTCATGAAGGATGATATGCGAAGAGATATTAGAGAAAAAAGTAACCTGGTGAAGCGCACGTAAACGACACAAAATTTGGATCCTTGCTGTTAGAGTTGAAATTGCAAATTATGCACTAGTATTCCACTTTCATCAATTTTGAAGCAAACTACATCCCACCGCCCTTTAAATTTGGACCTCGTGAAACCTGGAAGATTTCTGGAATGGACGGCATTCAGCAAGATTTTTGCTTTCCAGCTATTTACCTGTGCCTTATTTTATTTCATTGTTTATCTTACCATTTATTTTATTTTATTTCATTATACTTATTTATGAACGTTACCGGGATGTTGTGATCTTCCCTCTTCTCTGATCTGGACGAGTTTTCCGGCTTAAAATGGATGTACTTTATCTTGTTGTAATTGTCTCAATTAGTACTGAAGGAAACTGGTAAAAATAACGAGATGTAGCATATGTTGCTGAAGAAACTTGTCCACTCAGGGTGGGCGGGAAGCTTACAACCTTCCGGGAACTTTTGGAATAAAAGTACCTGATTAGAAAACCTAAGGGTGAAACAACTTAAAGCGTGAGTCACTCGTATGGGGCTAATGGGTTTTTTCTTGGTAACCAAGGGCTAGGACTCACAAGATGTAATCCTGTCAAACCGACGATGGCTAGCGTCATTAGTTGTGGCATAGACTGCGTAATGCCAGGAGACGCAGGATGTAAAAGTTTTTTGAAAAGTTTGCTAGCCTAGTATTACCCGATTAGACGTTCACGAATCATATCCCAGGGGCCGCACGCATCATTGAGATTACCCAGGATAAACCAGGATAAACGTGTTAACACCTTACAAATTTATCCAACGTTAGTATTGAGCGTCAACAACATTTACCCTGGGTAATCTCAATAATGCATTAAGACCCAGGGATGGAGGATCTCTGGATGTTAGAGGAAGGACTCCCCCTGTCCCTTCCTGTACTACCGTGGCCGGCACTCGGAGGAGGTCGTGTGCGGTGGCCGAGCGGCGCGGGGTGGGGTGAGGGTGAGTCATGCGCGATGGCGACGCTCGCCGGCCGACGCGTCCAAAGCCTTCTGCCCCTCGCGATGAACGCGCGACTACGCAACCCTCCCCTCTACAATATCCAGCACCATGCTCCGCATAACGACTGGTCAGTCCTGATTGGCATTTGGTCGATATTTTTGATAGCGGTCCAGCGTAGGTGTCACGGGTTGTGTTTTGAGTTTTTTTCTGTTGGCAGCCGGGGAGTTGGTACCAGGTCTGCTACAGCCCGGCTTTTCCACTGATTTTCACTACTGGGAGTGCTGATTAGGTTTATTGGGAACCAGAATTCATTGAAGCAGGGTTGCTAATGAAAATCGGGTCCGAATGTTTACGAATTAGTCATCTTTGTGCCTTGGTAACAGATGAAGCACTGATTTAGAAAGGTGCAAGGAAATTTCCAGGAGAGATGGAAATAGATATAGTTTTTTTTGTGGTTCATGCTTATTCGTGTACTGACAATGCTCCAAATTCAGGCTGGCGATGGACGAACAGGAGAAGCGGAAGTTGGACCGAAAACGAGCTCGCAACCGAGCTGCGGCCACGAAATGTCGTCAGAAGAAAATCGATCGGATCCAGGAACTCGAAGGACTGGTACGCGTATTTTCCCAACCACCAGCAGCGCCACGTCATCCGTACGTTCTTCCGCCGCCGCCGCCGCCGCTGCACGGACCGACCGCGTCGGCCCGTTCCCCCATTCACCCGTCCACCCCCCCCCCACCACCACCACCACTTCAGACCGATTCTATGTACACGTCGGATTTCGATCGATGCCTGGTTGAAAGCGTCGGCGATCAATTCGGGCATTTCATTTTGCAGTGCTCTCGTTGTACATCTTGTTGCTGAGTCATCGCGCCAAAAGAAATGGTGAATCAGCGCCGGCGACACCGCAAATAAATGCCTGCTTACGCGCTATAAACCATCCTCAGCATGGATCGATTGGCGCTCTGGAACGATAATTCCCTGGAATCCGATCAGACCCGGTCTCAGGGCCACAGGGGCTTTGGACTCATGGAATCAAAAGTATCAAGCTGATTTCAGAACAGCTTTCCGGTTTTCTACAGATTGGGATTAATTAGAATTAAAAGCTCTTGAAGCCAAAAAAGTGCGGAGGATTTTCATCGCAATTCGGATCATACCAAGCCCAACCCCTACTCAGAAAACCTAGAAACTGCGTTCTGCATAAGTATGCATGCGTTTAGGGGCCAAAGGGTTTCAGATCCTGGAAAAGCCTCGAAAGAGTTCCATGGATATCCTAGAACTGTAAAGGACATTTCATCCCATTTATACCAACTGCTGAAGTACCGCTAGGCCTAGTCGCCTTCGGAAGGACCGCAGTAAAGAGTCGATAGACCAGAACTTCTTCTCATTCGATCGACCCTGGCTGTCCTGCTACAGGCTCCAAGCTGGTCTGAATGTGATTCTATGATATCAAATGTTTTGTAATCGTTCATTATTCGTATTGCCGGCTGTTTGAATTTGGCCTGCCACGCCTTTTAGCAAGTTAGGTACTAGATGTCCCGCAACCGTATGCATAGGTTCTGCACCGGATTTGCATCAGGTTTGGAGAAGCATGGATTCTGCATGGATATGCATGGGTTTTGCAGAGATTTTTGACCATTACTGTTAGAGACCTATTGATTTTAAAAGAACCGTGTTTTGCACGAGCAAGCATGTCCTAATCGTGGAATTTCCATCTTCCCACCCCTTAGAAAATTTAGTTCCCAGGTTTCCTGAGTATGGCTAAGCGTCAGCGTTTGAATTCCTTGTGCACATATTAGGCTGATCTGAACGTTTTGTACAAAATTTTGCACTTTTTCTTTTAAAAAATCATAACATTATTGTGCATGGATGGGACCTGCCATGCCAATTTTCATTGTTGAGAAGTAGTAGAACATTCTATTGCCGGTGAATTTCAATTCAACACCAAGAGATTCTGGATCGAAAAATAAATTCTGCTGCGAAAGCTTCGGACCAACCTAATACCACTGTTTTGAGCTAGCTGAACATTTAATTAGAGCGAAAATATAGCAATCACCACACCTTATGAGTTCGATGATCACATACGTATCTTTGTGCTCAACTGGTTGAGCACAAATCCATGGCTAAGCAAGCGTGCGTGTCCCAAGTGCTAACGCATGTGAAACACGCCCTAGTGCCTTGCGTTAGAACTCATTTCTTATCTTTGGTGAAAAAAAGGATGAGTCACGCATCACAAACAAGGTCTAGGAAAAATTCCAGAGTCTTACTCATAGTGGAAATCTGTAGCCTTCGACCTAGGTGAGGTAACCGCCAAAGTTTAATAATTCAATAGCCGGCAACAACGGGAGAATGAAGAATTGCTTCTCAATCCATGACCGAAATTCAAATTCAGTTACTGGCAACAACATCTTTCCAGGGAGCTAGCCACTCAATGGAATCGGAGATTTTTTACGCACTGCCTTGGATAGGGTTTACTAAATTGTCATGCCGTGCCAGTGGCGGACGCAGGGGGGGGGCGCCCGAGAATTTGTTGGCAAATTTTTGAAATTACTTTACGATACATATAAAAATTTTGTATTAGTTCATTTTTACTTGTTTTTTTTTCAATATTATTTTTAACATAATTTTATTAATTATTTATTATTATAATTAATATTTTTATTAATTTCATTTCTCGTCTGGGTGCCCAAAACGGCGGAGGCCCCACTTTTTTCCCACGCCCCCCCCCCCGCCCACTTTCTGCGTCCACCACTGGTCCGTACCCTTAACGTTTACAGGGTTTACCTTACGATCGGCAGACAATGTGACTGTGAGATAGGAAGACCCGTGCTTTTCTAGGATGGAGAAATAGTTGCGCTTCCTCAGTAATACAAAAATCCCCTATATTTTTTGTTAATGTAAATTATTTATTACTCATTCTGGTGCTTTTCTGTCTGCTTATCTTGGACGCCTATTTTTCGAGTCCTTTAATAGTAGGGGGGGGGGGGGGCACGCTATTGCACGAAATTTGTGATGGCTATAACAAGTTGTAATAGTAGTAACGATTGAGCAACATTTTATTTAGGATTTTGGTAATGAAAGAGCCCAAACTAATGATTTCAAACCGTCGGTTTCCACCTGAATCCTTTCGGAACTCCGCCTAGATTGGGGAGACGAAAAAAATGTATGGAATAGAGAGAGAAGAGTCAAGAATATAAGTTCAACCTGAAAATAGTCGTGACTCATCCGGAGTTGACGTTGTGAAGGTAAAACAGAGGAACAATGATTTTTTCTGGATTTTGTTCCACTAATTACTTTACATGGTCATTTTATTAATTCCATTCTGTTTTGTCTACTTCCTCATTCAGTGAACTTACTTTTTCTATTTGCTGAATTAGTTTTTTCTTTCCTGAATTCCCGCTGGTAGCAAAAATTCCAAAAAGAGTACATGATTGTACAATAGCGCAGAGGTAAAAAATCCACGAATGGTTTTTCTTCGAGAAAACAACAGAATAAGAAAAAAAATCATAGTAGTAATCCTGGTTTCGATACTAGATTGAAATACTCAGTAACGAAAAAGTCTTCAGAGACAATTTGTAAGAGTTTGTGAGGAAATTGAATGGAGAAATTCGGTAATAAACAGGTGTCCATAGTAACAAACATCAGCCCTCATGTCATTAATCAATGTCCGAATGTCCTCGGAAATGAAGGGGTGTGGGTCGATTTGAGGCAAATTTGGGCGTTGAGTCCGATCTACCAGTGTAACTAACTTTAAACGAAGGCTCTGCACACTTGTAGCTTTCATTAGTAGCAATTTCTTTATTCTGAAGCCCTTGCTTTTTCTGTTCAGTTTACTGAGGACTCACAACTCACCGGTGGGCAGCACCTTTTCCTCCTTGGACGTTCCATCCTATCAATTTATTCTTTCCCCATTGTTTTTAGAGATTAATCTATTAGGTTGTCACATATGTTTCCGCTGTTTTGCAATTTTCAACTAAAAAGTTTTCTAAAAAATTAAATAACATTAGGTATCAGTCGAAGCATGCACCACAGCGGGTGGCGATCAAGACGCACGCCGCGACGCGACCGCGCCGCACGCGCCTGCTTCTCAAGTTCAGGTTGTTTCCTCAAATTCGAAGCATAAATGATGTTGGTGGCCATCTTGATAACATTCATCTGTCCCACCCCAGCTTAGAAAAGTTGTCCATATCCACGCAGAACTGCTCATACCCTCGAAAGCTGCAGCCGCGACGCGCACATGAATCGACCAATCACAAGTGAATCGGTCAGTGCAAGTGGTCGCTGACTTGGGCGAATCGGTTCTCGCCCAATAGATTCTTCTGATCTCATACCCGACGCTCTGTTAGAGAAAGATTAGTGATAAATAATGCGCAATTAAAAATTGCTCCATGTCCTCTTCGCCTTTCCGGAAAGTTCGACCAGCAAAATCAATGAGCCATTCGCGGTGTGGCAGACTGGTGTTATCTCCACAGAGCACCTGGAACTTCTAAAATTCTATCGATTAGTGTCCCCAAACGGTTGATGTCTATAGTCACAGCAGAAGAAATCCCAGTTCAATTCGCTGCAATTCTAGAGAGAAAAACGGTTTAATCAAAATTTTGGGCTGCTTCACAATAAAATGCGGAGGTAAATTATTGTAATTCTGTCTAGTACAGACACACCATGTAGATGCTATACATGTGACCGAATAAAAATCGAATAATATTGTTACTTTAGCTTACAATTCATGAAACAGTTTAAACATTGAGATATTCGAGAATGAGAAAGCTCTGAAGCTCTTCTCCTTTCTAATACTGCATTATGTATAGCACCTGGGAGAACAAGAATGGTCTCGAAATTACTCGACCCAAACACTTAGCCCCATGCAACGTTATGTTGGAATTGTTCTTCGTGCAAGTGCAGTTACCGAATTCGCATTCTTAAAATGTTCACTTCGAAGTTAATTACATTTTCAAAACGAGGTGGAAAAATATGGCTCACTTTACAGAATATTCCCGAGATCATCCGCTTCAAAAAGATTTGTGTATATAAGCAAAATCTGATCGCGAATCATTTATTACAAGCGTTCAAAAATTCCTATGCGAAAACAACGGAAACTCATGTACGTAACAACCTAATAAAAAGGATTGGGGACCAATTTGGTCGTAAGAATAGACATCAAAATATTCACCAGACATGTGAAATCGAGAAGATGGCAAAGCTTGAGGTAATGCGGGACATGCGAAATAGAACTCGGTTACCTATGGGTTGATAAGTGGTTTGAAATTAGTGTTATATAAATTGTGGTAGGGCATTTCGAGACATTGTTTCAGGGCGCAGGCGTACAATTACGCCTCTTCTTTCATCTCAGGCCCTAGCCGTGAAGTGTGCTAACACTGGTGCGAAATTGGGTGTGGAGCCCAGTACCTCGAACGTGATTGGCTAACACATCCCAGTGGCCAATAACGGAGCCGCATCGCCTTCACCAGAACCAACCAAATCCACCCAACAGGTGGCCCATTGTGTGTAGAAGTAATTTATTTCGAAAAAAAAAAAGATGTCACACGACATCTCGTAGGTGGAAGTCCGACATGTACCTGAAATATGGTCACTTCTGGAATTATAATATAAGAAACAGTACATACAGTGGACGTCAATGGCGGTGGCCCATCTGCGGCCTGAAGAAGTATGCCGCGTGCGTCCTGAACAATGTTTCCTGCTGCTGTTATGCTATATCTAGCAGCTTTCCATCCGATTTTTCGGATTTTTGACCAGATTGGGGAGAAAGCGTCTAGAAATAGCATCCTGGCAGCAGCCGACACTGATCTCGGCGCGCGGCGCGGCCGCGTTGCGTCCTTCTCGAGGCCGTGTATGGGCCACCGCCATTGACGTCCACTGTATATGCAGTCGCCTCATGCGACCCACTAGGTCACATGAACTCACTAGATCTCCGTTCTCTCCAACGCTCTCCCTCCCCTTCACTCACCCGGTCTTTTCAGACCCTTCGCATTGACTATGCCGTCTCGAAACCACGTGTAATCGTTGAAGTTTTTGCTAGACCATGCGAAGAAATCGCTTCGAAGCAGTAGGAAGAACTATCGGAAAGACCTGAGCAATCCATACTTGGTGCCATGGTAAACAATTGTTGTCATTGCAGGTAGCGACGGAAAAGCAACGAGCTCAGAACTTGGACCTGGAAATGGAGAGTTTGCGCAGCACCCTGCACCAACTGCAACAATTGATACAAATGCACGAACAAAGAGGCTGCGCTCGCAGCTGACGATCTCCTCCTCTTCCTCCTTCACCACAGCTCTTCTTTTACATCGCAATTTTTTCATAGTTATAACGAGTAGATATGTTATGTTTGTCCTTTTTCAATGAAGATTCTACTTTTCCACTGCTCAGTTAGCCTTGTGTTGTGTACCAAATGGACAAAAACTGTTAACGTGTTCATTTGTCTTCTATTAGAATTCATACAACACGTCATACAGTCCAAAATTACTGTAACAAGAACGGCATACAGAAAAAGTTTTGAAGCAATGGCATTAGATTTATATTTATTGCCGCAAATTGAAGAGAATTCAACATTTCACCACGCATTATCTCCATCAGCTACGACACAAATCTTGAGACGCGAAATGAAGACCACTATAGTGGTGTCTAAGTGCCTGAAGCCCAACTACTCCATCATTTTTTTTTTGAAGTACTTTTCCAAGCAATCAAATGCCAAGGAGATAATGAGCATACATGTCCTGCAATTTATAAAAACCTGGTAAGCGAGATGAGTGAGATCACAGCGATTGAGGTTTCATCCGATAAAGCCACGAGCTCTTAAAAGTTGGTCTCGCGGAAATCATGAAACAAACGTGACTTGTGAGCAGGAGCTCTGTCCTAGTCAAATGTCTGTTAATGGTCTTTTAGCTGACTTCTGCTGTAAGGCAAAACAAATTTCTAACGTGTGTTGTTATCGTAATTTTGGGCCGCTCTGTAGAGAGCTGGGACTGTATGTACTCCGCCGGTCTGAGTGAGACTGAAAGTAAAACGGTCCAATAAGAATGTGCACAGTTATCAATTAAATGTGTGGATGCAAAGACAGTCAGGGGGACGTTAAACATATGATGTAGTACCGGCGAGCAGGTCTTATCCGCTGAATCTTCTACATTGAGCAAATTTCCTAACAAGGGAACGAGGCTAACCCCGGGGATCGAAACGAAACATCAATTTTCGGTAACATTTCTGAGACGATGTTAATGTATGTATTATATATCATTTTTGCCAAATAGTCCTGATGTGCGTAGGAGATCGCGTCAAAGACTGCTTGGCGCCATTCATCTTTCACACGTCCAAAATTTTTGAAAAGGTTTTCTTGACTGAAACCTCGCACACGAGGGTTATTTGAGGTGCTGAATACGAGCATCATATCCATTTTGTAAGGTAACGCTATTTTTGTAGGATTACGGTAGGTGAACCACAGCATGCCACCGTGCGCCTACTGCAACCCTCCAAAATGGCGTGACGGTGCAAAATAGATACGATATTCGTGTTCAGCACCTCAAATAACCGCCGTCTGCAAGGTTTCAGTCGGAAATTTTCTTGAAGGGTTTGGGTCCATGATGGTTGAATAGTGCCAACTCTTCTAGTGCCCAGTCATTGGAGTCCTGGCTTGAATTCATGGAACTTTGGCCACACAATCCAGCAGAGGTCGCCATGATTGGCTGTCATATGGACCATCGAACGTTTGCAGATGCATTTTTAAATAAACTGGTTTCGTCTGTTTACGCGATCATGAGTCCTAGTTGGCAGCCGTGGTGAGGTGGCCGAGTGGGTGACGCATCGGACGGAGTTCCTGCAGTAGTTCTTGCAGTGGTGCACATCTGATGCGTTCTAGTCATTAGAATACTCGGAACAAGTTTAAAAGCTTTAAATTCAAAGAGAGTTGATCAATCAGCATCCAAACCCTCGACCTCCTGCTTCATAGCCTGACGCGCTATTCACCCGACCACCTCGCCACTGTCGGCATCGTTGGCTCATCAAATACTCAATGTTCCCAAAAAGGTAATCAAGGTAAGCACAGTTACTTTGAGTGGTCAAAGTTTCATAAATCCCAGCTCTACATGGAGTCCTATGGCAGTGCAATATAGAAATTTTTGGCGCACCCTCCTGATCGCACCAGGACCATTGGGCAAAAATGATATGTATTCATCAACATCATCTTAGACAATGCTTCTGTAATTGGATGTCTCGTTTCGATCCCCAGGGTTAGTCTGGTGCACTTCCCCTGTGAGTAGGCAACATGAGGATGTTGCACACAGCGCTCCATGTAATCATGTGTGAGTAAACTCACTTCCGGAAAAAAAAAACGAACAGAGGCAGAACAAGCCTAAGGGGTTCTACATTTCCACGCTACCTGCGATGACCAGCAACTGGTGATCAGCCTTCAAAGGCAAGAGCGCAGAATTGCACTTCCAGAAAGAAGAAGGTCTAGACAGCCATCCAAGGTTCTCTGAAACTGTGAATGCTCTCTACTTTCTTACGTCTTGGCGAACTTACTCGCCGAACTTCCTTTCCAAATAATCTACTATTACCTAGGGTTTAGGGGACGATTCACTGCGTATCTGAAAGTACATATATGGATTGCCAATTATTCTCTGATTTTCAATTTCCACAAAAATCGGTGAGACCGCCCGAAACTATCGAATTTCCTTCTAGATGTTGTACTTTAAACGAGGTAAAACAGCAGAAGAATTGCACCACACTTCATCTCAGGCATTCGGAAAATATTTGCGCCACCACATGGCCACATCCATGCGGCTATCGATTTCTTGAACATTCTTCCGACTTGGGTAACTGAACCGAAATCGCGCAGTTTTACCACGCAATAAGGGCAAATCTTCCACATGTTTCATTCTTCAGCCCAGTAGAAGATTAGAATTTTCACAAGGTGCGGTGAGATTCGAAATGCTCAGGATATCAGTTGGCAACATGTGCAACCAGTTTGCGCAATAAAAAGCTCATGGGCCGAAGATCCCCGTAGGGTGAGGCTCGGCGGTTTCGGAAAATTCCGGAGATAGAAGACAAAGAAATTGGACGCACGTCGACTGGATCTAAGGATGGAAATTCTAAAACCCATAGCACTCAGGTAGGAGGTATTGGGAGAAAATATTTTTTGTCTCTCTTCCACAAGGAATGTTCCGCTTCAAAAATGAATTGAATTCATTCTGCATAAGGCCTCACATCCCGGGTATTTCACTACGCTAACAACGAAGAAACGAGCGGAAATTTCGATACTACTGGCTTCTCCCTACTATTTCGTCACCTTTGAGCATTGCTTTAGGCTTGAAACCATGAAGACACAGCATTGTCACTTATGGACTAAAGATACGGAAACATTCTCGAATGTAGCCTGGCAAATCCCTATTAGACGGAACATACTGCATGTAACATGTATGTCACCTCCACTACCACCTAGAGAATGTGAGTAGTGGCAGTAGTTCGGCCTCTCATAAAGCGGATTTTACACCGCAACCCTATTTTCGTGTGGATATAGGTATGCGGTAGCTGTGGCATCTCACAAAACCCTCTCAAAATTTGCGAAAAGGGATTGTTCTTGGCGCAGGGCACGATTATCAACATCAGTTTGCGTGACACCTTCGTCGCCTACAAAATCGGTATTTCCGAATCTACCACCTTATGCCTAACGTATCCCCGCTCAAATAGGTTACGGTACGAAACATTTACGATCTTCGTGTTCGGCACCTCAAGTAACTCACCCCACTATGCAAAATTTGAGCGAATTCCATGAGGTATGTGCCGCATCTACAGTAAATCTACCGTAATTCTACAAAAATGGGGTTATGGCACAAACGATATTTGTCTTCAGCACCTCAAATAACCTCCCTATACAATGTTCCGGCGAAAATTTCTGTTCGAAAATCTTGAGGCCCGTCAAACAGCCTTCTCGATACGCTGTATAGGTGGTTGCTGACGAGGAGAATCCCCGGGTTCTTCCAATTATCCCATGAAAAACCACCGCAAGTGCTCCTCCGACGTGAAGACTGCCATGCAGAAGCGGTCGTGCACTGGCTCATCAACGTGCTCCAAAGCGAACTGTTAAAGGATTTGAATGGAGTCCTGCAACGCAAACTCGCGTAACTCGGCCAATTTGGAAATTATTGTCGCAGAAATTTCAATTTTTTCATCAGTTTCTGGATGAAAAGAGGAAACTTTTCCTGGCTTTTCCACGTCTTGTTGTCGTGCCGTGTTGTTGAAAGTAGTTCCTCGCCATATTCTGTTGTTTTTCCGAGACAAGTTTTTGTGAATGGACGAGTTGTCGTGCTTAACTTTTGGGATTTCTGGGCTGAATTTTGAAGCTGGGGAATATTTCCCATAAAATACGTTTTGAGGCTGAATAGGCCCTCTGCTAATAATCTTTCAAGTCTCAATATCAGCACCTCGTTGTCCTCATTTATCAGTACGATTGATACGTAATCAAACGTCGTGTTTCAGGTTATTATGGTTGGAAAGTACCGTCATCGTATCCATGTCAAGGGAAGGGTACGCATCCCAAAGGGGATGAGGTCTGTCGTTTTTCTCAGTTTAAATTCCGTATATTGCGAAACTTTTGAGACGCTAAAATCCGAATATTCCAACACCGTAACCCCATTTTCGTAGGTTTACGGTAGGTATACCATAGATACTGCATCTCACAGAATCCTCTCAAATTTTGTTTGCGGTGGTTATTTTGGGTGCTGATCACGAATATCGTGTCCATTTTGCACCGCAACCCCATTTTCTAGGGATACGGTAGGTAAACGGTAGTAAACTTAGAGAAAAAAGACAATTTCAGGAAGAAATGTGAAGGTCGCATGCAAAATAACGTTGATAATCTTGATCAGCACATAGAACAATCCCTTTCTGCAAAATCTGTGAGGATTCTGAGACATGCCGTATCTACGCTACCCATCGTAACTCCACAGAAATGAGGTTGCGGTGCAAAATAGATACGATGTTCGTGTTCAGAACGTCAAATAACATTCCTGTGCAAAATTTTGGTCGATTTTTCCCCGGAGTTTTTGGGTTCGTGAAAGTGTAATCGTGGCGATTAATTTCAAATGCGCAGCCATCTTTCGGTTTGGTCCGAAACGAGGCAAAGAGGCAGCAGGGGTGATTCAATCGGCACGGGATTACCCTTGTCATTTTCACATCCGTCTGCAGAAATTTGGGTGTGGAGCGTTATGAAGTGGGCGGCGCTGACGGCCCCTGCAATTAGTCAGTTGGGTGAACTGACCAGTCGTAGGGCTTTGCCGCACCCGCTCACCCGCTTTCCAGGTATAACGCGCCACACTTGGTAGTTTCAGAACATAGAACATGAAGATACTTAGCCATTCATCGCCATTTAAAAATGTTATCATTACGGTGCATAATAGGCCTACGGTATACTTCACAGCGACACCGCTGTGGTCGGAAAAGAATGCTACAAATTCTCATGTCTTTCATAGAATTTGCTTCTATAAACACATAGAGTTCGTATAAGTGACGATTTGTCAATTACAGTAACGATTATGTGTATCATGCACAGATCTTTTCAGCTCTGAAAGCAATCCGTCGAAGAAGCGTCATCGGGATGCTGCTGGAGCAGCTCGTAATGCTTCGCTTTCCACAGAGCCTATGGTTGCTGTTGATGACCGACCACTTGATCACGCCTCGGACTTCCTTCTCGCTGATGATCTTGTGAGTAGCTCTAGCTATGCAAATTAACTTTGTTTAACTTTTATTACTAAATGACTCCCCGCCCCTCAACAATTTTCTTGTGTATTTGGGTAAAAATTCGGTTGTCAGCCTAATTCCTCCTCATTAGGGATCCATGCAAATCGGTCATAAACAAGAATCGTGCAGCAAAAGCATGATTTCGGAAGGAGGTGTTTCAAGAATTTCGCAGTTTACTGCGTGCACAAATCCTAACTTTGATGCCGTCCATCGCATCTGGAAGTACGTTCCTTTTTTCTGTATCTTTGGGAATTTTATTTACTTATTTATTTTTATTTTGCATACTGACATGTCAAAACGAGCGAGGCCGACAAGATTCTCTTGTTCAGGTCTGGGTCCTCCATGCAAAAGGAGGTTGTCTCGGTTTTGGCTGCAGTTGCAGAATTAATCAAAGAACGTAATGGTAGGTTATGCGTATGTATAATCACATAGTGAATGTTTTTGTTTTGTGACATACAGGATACTCCAAATGTTCGCAGTCAAGAGGGACGTGGCCACGACGCGGCTTTAGACAGAGACACAGGCGCTCGGCATGCTGCCACTGGTTGGCTGCAGAGTCAGAGAAGCCAGAGGCAGCATAGAGAGCGCCTGTGTCTGATCAAGGAGCCGCGCCGTGGCCACGCCCTCTTGACTGCGGACATTTGGAGCTTCCTGTAAATGCTGAGTTGTAGCTGCAATATTTTTTTATTCTATCACTTTTATGCACTTATATCGCTTCATGCAAGGCATATCGTCAGGTGAACGAACTAAATTGGACGGGAAATGTCTCAAAATATGGGCCATTGAATAGCAGTAAAAACAAAGCTGCCTAAAACTACTACTTTCTTTCGAACACTATGATATCTTTACACTTTTTATAGAAAGAAAGATTCGGTAATCCGAATCAGAAACTTCGAATGTTGTTGCGGTCCGGCTAGCATATGAATGGTTAGGAGAACTTTATCGGGTAGGACGGTTGTTTTCGCTGGGGGTTTTTTCATCGAGGGAAGATGGCAATTTGAACACAACCTGGTTTTCACTCATTCTTCAAAAGATGATTACGATAACTCTGCGGTGTATTACTGCTGTAAATACTCGAAAAAAAGAAGCCTCTTGCTTATTTGGAATGGTCAGAACTCATTGGTAGCAACAGTTTCCATGGTTCCCTGCGAAATACACCGAAAATTTTCCGAGCTGATTTTGAGAAGGGCCTTGATTGGAACCATGCTTCTGCTAAGTAAAGCCGTTTGATATCACATAGATTGGTCTATCGAGAAGGATTGAACCTGGTTTGTACGGTGAGGGATTTGGTAGAAATCTCTTATCAAATGGCGAATCCACTTAATTTCTTGAACAGTGAGCTCAGAAACGAGTTTTTCGGCATTTTCGTCAGGGACCGAGTGTCATTGTGATCAGAATGTTATAATGGTTCTAGTTTTATAAAGACCTCGTGCCCAAATTTCAGCTGTGCCATTCCTCTCAGGCCAGCATTCTGGATGATAAACAGGTTGTGAATAATAGTCTGTTTTTGTTTCTTGCATGACATATTATATCTACAAAGGTTTTTTGTCTGATCATGAATGCGATGATTTATTTGTAGTGACTATGCGTTGACGGACTCAATCATTCCCATCAAAGTAGTAGTTCCAGGCACGGAAACTGATGTGGAATATTTTGCTGCCCTTATGACAGCACTCGAGGGTACTAGTATCAATGAACCCTGTAGAACAGCAGCGATTGCCTTCCTTCTGCAAGTGATCGTGAAGAAAGTTCCGAAAGAGGTTCTTCAAGCTCAGTTCATGAGAACAGTACAGGTAATATCTCCACGAAATCTCGCTTATATGTGTTTTTGAACTGTGCAATGTATTTTCTGGTCATTACTTATTTCTAGATTCTGTATACGAAAATGTTGGAAAATTCGGAACAAAGCGAGGGTTCTCCTCTGAAGTACCTACTATCTATCCTTGGTGTTGTTCTGCGTGCTCAGCCTACACGTGTGTGGAATAGTGCCAGTACCAGGTCAGTTGTTTATTTGTGAAGTTTTCATTCACATCCCATACTCAATGGTGTTTTAGGAATATTGTGGTGTCAGTAACTGCGCTTTGCGCCCACGACAAACCGTGGGTCCGCACAATGGCTCGTCGAGTTGTTCGTGCAGTTCTAACCGACCCAGTAACGGCGATGGAAAATGGACTCCATGCTGCTGCTTCTGGGGTGGGGATGTTTGTACAACAGCAGCTGCAAGCAGCTCTCGGTGAGTGCATTATTACCAGGTTTCTCAAGTTCTCATACGCTACATTTTCATTTTAAGGCTCCAAAGGTGGTGACATGACTACGGTGCGCTATTTATGTCTCTTGGAAGGAGTCATGCACAAAATGCCCTCTACTCTTTTCAAACAACTGGCTGAAACTATACTCAAATCATTTACTATTGCTGATCCCATGGTATGTTTATAGTCATCATAATCTGTAGTTCTTTCCCTTTTCAGTGTTTTATCGAATATGGGTTTTAGGTAAAATGCAGTGCTCTGCAATGTTTGTATCGTTGCCTTCAACGTCAGCCTTGTGATGCTGCGCTTTCCATAGAGACGAATGTATTGCTAGTGAAAGCCCTCACACAGTTGTCTCCCCCATGCGAAGACGTTACTGTGTGTGCTTATTGGATGCAGGCACTTGCAGAAGCTCACGTGTGTCTCACAGCTAAGGATCCTTACAGGTATTGCTGTAGCAATTCATATATTTCATCAAAATTATTCCCATCTGCATGATTCGTGTATTGCACCTGAACTGTTTATTTTCTCAGCTGTTACTCCCTGCTTCCTTCAACTTTTGAGTTGATAGTCAAACTATTCGACAGCGGTGATGAGCAACTCGCACAAGTGACATATCAGGTACTTCATGTGTTTTGTCGCCTTTTCTGTCCACCTTATTGGTAACTTTGTCCCAGATTCTTGCGAAAATCATTGAAAGTTGTGTACAAGATAACGAAGATTGTGCAAAGAAGCTACTAACACTGCTCGACCGCGCCTTAAATGTGCAGTCAACGACGGTCTGGAAACATGTTTTGAGGTGAGACTTTTTGAGTTATTTGTGGAGTTGTCCCAATCACGCAACTCTTTAAGATCTCAAATGCGGCTGTTCGAAGCTGCTGGCGCTGGTATTGTTGGGGACGAATTTACTCAAGCACTGAAAACGTTGGCTCTTTTGCGAGAGAATGACAATTGTTTCTGCAAGCAAGAAATTGATTTTGTCAGTTTTTTTTTCATTCTCCGTTCGTTTCCTTATTTTTATTTTCTTTTTTTTAAATCATCGAACCGCATTACTTCTGATTTTCAGACAGTTGGTTGTGCTGTGCGCCATGTCGGTGCTCCAGCCGTACTTTCAATTATACCTTTGGATATTGATCCAAATGCTGCCGTTCTCAGCACAGAGTTTGCTCGTTCATGGCTGATTCCCGTACTTCGAGTGAACCTGCATAATGCTCCTTTGGCATATTTCTCTTCGCATATCCTTCCCATCGCAGTGAAAATTTACAGGTATAAGTTTTATCTTCAATTTTTCGGTTCTGTTCATTTCTTCACTGTACAAAAAAGAGATCGTTGAGTTCGTCGCAAATTCGTTCGAGCGGTATTCCGTTAGCGTCAAAGATCATCCCAGATAATCATCAAGAGTCATTAAGTCAAGCTCTGATAAATATCAATAAGTTTCTTTTTGGCAGATGAGCAGTGCATTTAGAATGGCATACACTGCAACGAGCGAAATCTGTCGAAATTTTCTGTTTCGAAAAATCATATGCATTGCAGCATATATAGCAGTACTTTGGCAAATGTTTTATTCTTACTTAAGTACGAAGAAGTCTGAAGATGCATTCCAGCCTCTTCATCTAGAAACTGGCGAAGCACTTATCCAACTTTGCATCACGAGTAACGTCCACAGTTATTCTAGAATCTACATGTTCGCGTGGACTAGGTGCTGACAGTTCAGAAACTGACAACCATACAACCATACCTGATTGACATCTGACATTTGTCTCTACTTCATTGACGGAATTCTAAACATCCATTTACCACGGGTCTCACTTGAGATGAGATCAAGTGAAAATGACCGCCAAAAAATTACAGGAATTAGTACAAATGGTGTGAATACAAGGAAACTTTCAAATTTAAAATCTTCGCAAAATTATGTTACCGGTGCACAAAACACACCAAACTACTTTCCGAAATTTCACCCTTGGGAGATCAATAGTAGAATGTGCTTTTCACTAACATACAGTTGAATTTGAGTTGCTGTCCTCATTCAGTTTGAGGGGGTAAATTTTCTGTTTTATAGGAGGCTAGGATCACTGGATCCTGTACCGCAGAGGTTATACACGACATTGCAAATGCAGCTATGGGAGCTGTTACCTTCATTCTGTGATTCGCCTTCAGATCTCGAAAAATCTTTCCCCCAAATCGCCCCCGTAAGTTGCCTAAATGTATTCTCGTCTCTCAAAATTTTAGCAGCTAGTGACATTTTAAGGTACTTGGCGCAGCGATGAATGAACGTGATGATCTTAAGCTTCCAATACTTTCTGCGCTACGTCGTGTAGTGAGGTTCGCTTTACAGCCGGACTCCCCTGAACGCATTGAGGTTCGTGACATTTTATGGTCCGTAGCGACATAAGTTAGTGTAGGAAACAGCAAATGATTGTTCATAGAGTTGCTAGACTCTATAAAACTTTACGAATGACTAGTCGAAGCAAGTTTGTATAACTAGCTTTTCTGAAGAATTCTGTACAAATTAACATTTCCTTGCCGCTAGTGATGTCACAGTTGTATTGCGAATTTTAAAATATCATCCAGTTAAAGCAAAGCTGGCACAATAGACGGTCTTTCACGGCTCTTTGTGGAAAATCGGTTGATCTTCTTTGGAACATAGTGCTAACAATACTAAAGTCTTCGTCCATTGTGTCGCAGTGAAAATTTTAAAGCCTTCGCTTTGTTTTCCTTGTACCATTTGAAAAAATATCTCAGGTTGTCGGTGCCTACGCGAAAAACTTCATGCCATTGTTATTTAACATGTACACTACAAGCAATGAGGACGACATCGATGACAAAGGAATAAAGTTTGTCCTAAGTTGTTAACATCTTTTCTTCTAATATTGTTATCTTTATTGCAAGGTCTCTGTATTGACGGAATGAACGAGGAAACGCCTATATTAATTTCCAGAGCTGCTGCACTAGAGACCATTCGTACATATGCAGAGGTAGCTCCGAAGGAGTTGGTTGCTCAGTTCGTTGACGCTGCTATGACAAAAGCAAAGGATGCATCTGAGAATCCTACAAAGCAGGTACGTTGATCTCCGTGTCGGTTTCTTTGCGCTCCCCTCATTCTCGCCAAGATTCTTCGCTAGGGAAAATCCTTGGCTGAAAAGTAGCATGATTTGTGTCGGACTTATTATACACTTTCATGCTATTATTTTACATATGAAATTAGCGATTTTGCAGGCAAGGATTTTGGATATCTTGTGCGCTCTTGCACGAATTGCGGATGTTTCTACATTAGAGAAGATCATGGGCACGATCACGTCATGGTTTGACAGAGCTGACGCAGCTGTCCTTCAAAAGAAAGCTTATCGTATTTTGGAAGAGATTCTTTCGAGGAGGTCTGAAACTACTTCAAAAGCTTCTTTTCTTTTCGGAGTACAGATTCACCTCAGAAGCTCGCCTGAATTGGAAGTGTTCTTCTCGTCATGGGCTTCAGAATTTGAGAACGCTCTATCGCGTCCCATTGCTACCATCCTACCCCCCGCTCGTGCTGCTTTCGTGAGTTCTTATCGCTCAGTTTCTGCGCAGTCTAATTCTTATATTGGATTTTCTCATATTTGGACCTTACCTGCATGGGTAACCCTAATGAGCAGCGGTATAGTAGTAAAGTAATCCATTTCAGTGTGCCTGCGTTACATTAACTATTGATTCGTTCGACGACTTGAAAAGACTTTCTGAATTTTGCCTGCGGTCTCTAGATGCCATTGTTTTGTCCCTTGATAAGGTCGGTTTTTTTTTGCAATTTGTTCGTGCTGTGATCACTACATATCCTCGTGTTTTAGGCGAATAGCACACATGCACGTTCCAATGCTAGCAAATGCTTACAGCACATGCTCATTAAACTCATTGAAGTAGGAGGAGAAAACGGGTGAGTAATTCTAAGTTCGCGCCATTGTATGGATCTTGTTTTGCTGTCTAAAATCAACAAGTCTTAGGGAGCATCCATCAGCAGTGTTGAATGATTTACTGGCACGTATTTACGAAATGGCTACCCCAGTTGCCGGTGTCGATAATGGCAGCGTAGAAATGGATGTTGCTAGATCAACCTTTGTGGCCTTGAACATTGTCGCGCAGAAGCAGCTAAAGGTAGAACGCGAAGCTTACGAAAAGGCTTTGATTCATAATGTCGACATCATCGTCTCAGGTTCTGAACGGAGTTCACATATCACGACTTGTTGCTCATGGATGCGCATGGATCGGAGATGGGCGACCACCTGTTCGTATTTTGGTTATCAGGTACATCTATTACTTAGTATTCGAAGACATTCATTTATTATCTGTTTAATACACCACAGTGATGGATCGTCGAAAGCCTTGTAAGACTAGACGAACCGTATTTGTTAGAAATCCTTGCAGATTACTTCGTGTACTGGCTCAAAAGCTACCTGAATTCGCTCTACAACAATACCGTGATCTTTTACTTAATTCTATTTTCGAAGAGCAGCTGACTTGCGACATCACTTCTAAGGTGGGATTTTTTTGCATATATGAAACAAAGAAAGAGGACCCACATTATTTGTAGGTACGGAAAGCAAACCGGCTGCTTTTGGAAGTCTTAGTGGCCAGATTCGGAGTCGATGTATTGTTGAAATATACGAGTAAACCCGATTGGGTTAAGCAGATGAGAAACATTGAGAAGATCAACAGAAGAAAAGAACGTCAGATCAATAATGAAGCATCTGCTAAGGATAGCGATGATGGTATGAATATTGCGAATCTTTGTGATGCAAGTAGGAAAAGGAAATGTTTTTCAGAAGGTGGCAGTGAAGCAGTTTCTCGTTTGACGTCTCGCACCGCTGGCGCGGACACGATTCTGAAACTTTTGGAAGACAGCGATACATCCGACAGCGGTGGTGAAGACGAAATAGCTGAAATGCGTAGCCGAACGGGTAGCGTTTGGCTGAAAGAAGACACTGATATGGGCGACGCAACTGACCTATTGGATAGGAAAAGCATGTTATTGAAGGTCAGTGTTTTTTTTATTGTTTAAAAACTGCATTACTACATCCTGAGATTGCTGTAGGTCACCACTTCGGACCCACTCCAACTAGCAAAGAAGAAGGCAAAAGTATTGGAGAAAAAGAAAAGCAAAGAGTCTGGATTCAAAATCACCAAGGATGGAAAACTAATAATTGTCGATAGTGGTGGGTGCTAGTTTGGAGTTATCTTACATTTTGTTTTGGATCTAAAACTTCGAAAATAAATATTCATTAGGATTGACTATGAGTCTGTTGAGGATAGGTATGTAAGGATATCGTTATTGATAAAGAAGTGCCTAGTCGTAACGACCAATGCAAACGTTCACCGAGTGTAGTAGAATGATTATATGATGATGACTTATTGCTGGCATAAACTTTTGCATGTCGAACTGATTTATTGAGCAGGTGTCTCATCAATTTTGCATTTTGCTGATGAATTTGTTCAGATGAGGAGAAGGAACAGAAACGAAAAACTAGGAAGCGAAGAAATGGTCTGGACGATCTGGACGATGATTTCCCTCGGGAAGACAAAAAGAAAAAGAAGAGTGACATTGGAGAAGGAAGCGATTCTGATGATGATGACAGTGAAAATGTCAATCCAAAAGTGAGTCATTATCATTGCAAGTAGTATTGGGTGCTGGATAAACTGTATTGCAGAGTGTGGCGAAGTCTGCAATCAGTGGAACATCGAAATGGTGCCCTGGTGGTAAAGGTATTCATCGCGACACCAGTTCGAAGGAAGGACCGACCCGACCACCGAAGAATAATGGTGACAGTAAGAAGAAAGGGCAGAAACTGCAACCATATGCTTATGTTCCACTACGACAGAAAGGCGGAAAGCATGTGCGTAGCTTAATGTTGCTGAAACATCATTTGAACTCATACAGCGCTTGATTGGATTTATTTTTAGAGCCTAGTCAAGGTGCTGAAGTCGCATGGAAAGGCTGGGAAGACCAAGAAATTTGTAAAACAATGAAAAGATTATCTTGTCATGTATCCTTTGTTGTTTGTTACTTGTTCAGATTGTTTCACTTTTACATGTTTTTGTTTTGTTTTCAGTTACCATCATACGAGTATTAATGCCAAATAGCAGCAATTTTTCATGTATAACAGATTTTCTACATAAAGTTTATCATACTTCCATTTAAGGAAATCTAGAACAATAGGGTATTCATCGCGACACCAGTTCGAAAGGAAAAAGTGGCTTTCTTTTTCAAACTCCACATATGTATAAACTGAAACTTGTAGCTGTGTAGCTGTTATTACGATGCAGTGGGGTGCAGATGAGAAGTATTGGAAGAATTATGATAATAAATTGCAAAATGGATTGCATATTTAACCACAAGGACACAAAAGTTCGGAACGAAAGCCTTGTGATCGCTGTGTTCAAGTGTTCTTAACTCCACATAGTCCTTTTCAGTGAATAGATACAAGTTAGATTTGCACAGCGATTGCAGAGTGTAGACAAAGGCAGACAGTACACAGCAATACTCAACTACCGTCGCGTACGAAACATACTATATATAGAAACCATTGGCTCCTTTATAGAATTGTAGACCAGTATTTTGGTTAACTCGCTTATGTCTTCTAACATGATTGTTACCACTGCTATGATACCCTCTCAACTAGTTGATGCTACTTGCGCACTCTAGCATCAGCTTCATTACAGCCGAATTAAGGTGTTTTTTTTTTCTTAGAAAGTGCTTCCGAATATAGTACTGCTCGAGACGTGATAATGAGAGACTCACATATTTCAACACTTTGTTGATTAGGAATATCGTACCACTTCTTACCGTCGATTGTACTATTTTTTCCCAAACGTAGTA
Organism: Ancylostoma caninum; assembly: GCA_037903475.1. Classification (NCBI taxonomy): domain Eukaryota; kingdom Metazoa; phylum Nematoda; class Chromadorea; order Rhabditida; family Ancylostomatidae; genus Ancylostoma; species Ancylostoma caninum. The sequence goes on from JBAJFG010000320.1 coordinate 253,660, forward strand.
GTCACGGAAAATTCACTCAGTTGGGTGCCATTAAGTGAGGCTATGTAATCTTACACGTTAGCGCCTGAGGGGCAGAAATGACTGTACGTCACCTCATTTCTCAGAAATTCCAAGCTAGGGCAAAAAAGAATATTGAAAAAGGAAGCCAACACAATAAGAAAAAGAAACGGTAGAGAAGGCTTGTTTAGAAAAAAAAGGAAAATAATGCTTGTTTAATAGCATTTAAATAGAGAAAACAAGGCAGAGAAAATTGGCTACTGCAGAAGGGTGTAGAATTTGCTAGAAAGATTTTAAAAAAATAGTGCCAACTTGCACCCACAGACTTCATTTTTATATAGGGAAGAGAGGTAGCGATGTATTGAAAGATATGTTACAGCTCACTTGAAACCAGTGTATATTGAATGAAATACTTGGAGGCTTGGCGAAAAAGATATAAAGATAGAAGAAAGTATAAAAATCAGAAGAATTGATACATCAGACCAAATGTTTAACAAATTTCTTTCGAATGAGTCCTAAAAGAAGGATAAGTGAATCTAAGAAGAGGGAGGAAAAAAGACAATACAATTTCCTCAGTGTTCCAAAATTTCCTCACTTGATCAAGTCAAGTTCATCATTACCTCGGTAATCAGAACAAAAATGAAGGAAGGATAATCTTTAACCGCTGCGCGTGGACGTTCTTCTTTAGGATTCCAGAGATGTGTATAAAACTAATGAAACTAACACATCAAATTATTACGAAATGAAATCTACAACTTCCACTCAACGAACTCAAGCAGAATAATCAGAAGAGTGAAAAACAACATTTTATAAAAAATCAAACAGCAACTATGTATTTGCAGAATGTATAAAACAACAACAATAACAATGAGTAACAATGAACTAAAACTTAGCTACTTTTTCGGGTCCGCTTAGGTGTACTAACACTGCCGTCTTTCCATGCATCATCACTCGCACCCCTTTTTCGTACATCACTGAAGTTGAGTCGCTCTTTTGATGACGTTTCGTCTAGACCCGCAGATGGACGAGGAAGACGCTGAATTTCACCGTAGGTTAGCAAATATGTTTGTCTGAATTTTAATGGAAGTGACTGCGAAGGATGCATTACAAAAAGACAATGTGGAGGGTTAGATGGTAGAACTTCAGCAAGATTTCAGATACAACAGTTGCTGCTAAAGGAGGGCTCGAGTGAATGCCATATTTTTTAAACCCCATAGACTAAAAACGGACATAGCTTTATTTGGTGAAGTATTCCCAAAACCTCCGCATTGGGGTTATTGCACATGGGTGATTATATGATATTGATTTGTGATACACACATGGGTGATATGATATTGATTTCGTACTGTTGCTCAGTACTATGAGATTGCTGTAGTCACATTGCACATACTGTAGATGTATTTTCATCCATGATCCAGTGAAAGTTGGGATGGTAGGGTTATTTGACATGCTGAGTACGAATACGACTTCTATATTGCGCTGTAACGCACTTTTACAAGGCTACTGTAGCCATGCCATAACTACAGTTTTTCTTCCATAACATATTAAAACCTTGTAGAGAGGTATGTCACATGTAGACCACGAGTATAGCATCCAGTTCGCATCCTAACACATTTTCGGAAGGTTACTGAGCAAAGTCGGCTCGATTTGTATAATAGCCCATAATCCGAGTGGTCCTGCAAGCGTACCGTAACAGTTCAAAGGCACGTTTCGGTGGAAAATTGATGTCATGCTCGCGATCAGCAAGCGAAATAACCCTCTTTGTGAAGATGAGCCAGATTCTAAGAAGGACGAGCATGTACAGTTCTTACAGTGTGGATACCGTAATCCTAAGCCAAATATACCCTTCTTGCAGTTTCCTCTTTTAGAATAAAGCACAAATCCGCTTTGGTCCGAAATGCCTCGAAACCCAAAACGTGCATTGTCATTAGTGTGTTGAAGATGAGCGCCAAAAAAAAAAGAAAACAACTCAGAAAAAAAAACCTCGAGGCTTTTTGTTTTTGTTCCATGAAATTTCCGTGCTATTGTGGGAGCAGCTCCTCGTAAACTGAAAAAAGAAAAAATTAAAAAGAATAAAAAAATAGAACAGATGTAACAAACTTGAGACTTACGTGGTAGCCATTTCGATGTCTCCGACATCTTTACCATCATCAGAGTCTGAATCTGATTCGTGACCCAACCGTTTGCGTTCATAATAGACCATTAACTTCTGCAAGTAAACTAAAAGTTCAAATCTATATATTTTAACCTGACAGTCACAATACCTCTACTTCTGGATTACACCCTTTGAATGACATTCGTCCGAACTTTAAACCTTCCAAAAAGGTCAAGTCATTTGAGAATTGGTAAACACACCTAAAGAAATGCTCCACTTATCATGCGAAGTAACCACATTAACATGTACCGAAATCAAACATAAATCACAAGCATATATGATTAAGAAAGATCTAAGTGATAGTTTACCCACGACTTTGAAGGTTCCAATGGAGTGGCACCTTCGTTTTCACCAAGTTGACACTGGTTCCTTGTCTCAGCTTCTCTCTTTTTCTTTTCTTTCGCTTCCAGTTTCCTTTTGGTTCTTTGCATGAACTGAATCAGCGCCAAATTAAATCAAATAAATCCTCAATGGAACAAATCAGAAAAAAAGCAGGTTCCGCGCAACATGTCGAGCTTCCCTTATTACGTCTTCAACAAAATAAACTAGCCTTCATTTCCAGTACTGTTGATGACAGCCTCTTTTCTGCAGGAGACATTTTCAATCCTGGAATGATTATACAACTAGTTGCAACTAACCATCCCTTCAGTACAACAGCTATACGAACACACGCAAACAATATATATATGTTGAACCAGTATAGCCGTCCGGCTACCACCGGACTTCCAGACTTCTTCTGATGCTCGCATTAACTCATCTTATAACTACACCAATGTAACATCTTTTCCTAAGGATTCTTCTGACAGAAAATCAACGGAAAATGTGGAACTGCGTTGCTTTTTTCTAACTACATTTCCTCTACGATAGTGGACCCACTACAGAGTAGTAACATCCCGTTTTGGCACTACTCGGCTAGTTCTGTCCCAAAGTTTCGAGAAAATGTTTTCCGCCCAAACTTCGCATAGGAGCGTTATTTGAGGTGCTGAACACGAATATAATACCCATTTTGTACCGTAAAAAAGAGACTGTTTGCGAGTCCAGGGAATGTATCATCAACCTATCTCCACAGCCATACATAGGCTAATAATTTATGCAAAAAAAGCTAGGGAAATAAACGGCAAGAGTGTTTCGTAAAAAAAATGGCAGAATCGAATTGCAATAAGTACCACTGCGCATACAAAACACCACATCTTACATCCATGAAGCCAAGGTTTTGAATTATAATTAATGAATTATACAGAGAACTCCAAACGGCCGCAGTCAAAGTCAGGACCGCGGCGCGGCTCTCTTGGGCAGAGTCACGGGAGCTCGGCATAGTGAGCGCCTGCGTCTCTGCCCATAAGAGCCGCGCCGCGATCTCGACTCTTGTCTACGTACGTTTGGAGTTTCCTATAAATATGATCTCATTGGGAATCGCCGCATAATTCGACGCAGTTGGTGTGGCTGCAGAATAAGTTTCTTATCCAACGCGCAGTCTTCAACGGCTGGGGGCTCCAGCCGCAGCACGTCTGGCGCGGCTCGGCTGCTGGTACAGGTAGACTGGATTTGGAGGCATTTCTACCACCCGGTAATTTGTTTCGCATCGCGGTTTGGTTGCGTCTGCTTGAGAGAGCAGCCAGTACACTCTCCTAGAACCGCTTTCTTGGCGAACTCCGTGGGAGATGTTGTGGTCACCAGAACTCGTGCCGAATCCACCCAATATATGAGGATGATATGTACTAGATGCATGCGACACTCGCGCATCAGACGCACACAACTATTAGGTTAGTGCGGAAGAAATGGCGCGAATTGGTGTTGACTTTTGCGTGTCAGTCTTGTGCAGGGGCCATGCTAATCTTCTCTGTTTTGTCCAAGTTTTAGTATATGATCAGGAATGAACTTTATTTTCTTCCACAACATTAGTGGACAGTAGCCTCGCCAGACGACATATGAAGCTGGTAACTAATTTGTCCTAGTACAAATGCAAAGTAGAGAATGAGTGGCCACAATCCGAACCGTTTGAGTTATGCCACCATTTCATTTTCACTCCGCCATACCTCGAACTGTTCGGATTATGGCCACTCATTCTCTACTTTGCATTTTTACTTGAACAAATTTGTTGGCAGCGCCATATATAATCCTTTTGATTAGCCGGGACCACCGGTCAAAAATGCTTGTTAACAACTTTTGTCACAGAAGCTGAAACTCTAATTCCTCTTCAGTATTATTTACCTAAACTCTCAGAAATTAAACACACTAGGATACGTCTAACGTGGTCTCCTTTTGCCTTCGCGACAGAGGTTACACCTAAAGCATGTACGACCACTGAGGCCCGAAAAAAATTCCGGAGGTTTTCTTCCTCCTTTCCTGTGAGCGATCCCAGATTCGAAGCAGCAGTGGGTTAGTGAGCGCATGTCCACACCTCTACGATTACCAGTTGACACATCCATACGATCGATGTCAAGGAAGTTTGCACACGATTCCTCTGCCGGTATGAGTTCGTGGAGTTGGTGCACCAACGGTCACTTTTTCTTCTGCGCCTCGTTTCTTGAAGCACTGCCGTCCTAGCGGACCCATTTTTAATAGGTGAACTGGCAGCTATACCTAGTTTACAGAACAACCCTTTTTTCCAGCAAAGAACTGTTTTTCCAATTTCAATTCAACGTCGACTGAGGCTTATGGTCATTTTCAGAAACATCAGCTTCTATGATGATATAGGCCAGATGTGATCTGCAAGAAAGGCCTTTCCTACCCCATCTAATGTCTTGGAGAACTTCTCTTACACTACGCGATTTTCGCTGATGAAGGTCTGTCCCACATTGAAAAAAGATCATCGTCCTGAGGTGCCCAACTTTTGCGGCCCTCCAAGGTAACATAACTAAACTCTGCCTTCTCTCGTGCTGATGCGCTTCGTTGTGGACATGCTGCTCCTAGTGCTTGTAGTGTTCCGTCTGGACTTCCTCATTAGCAGGTGAATTAATCGCCCTTTGCAGAGATCACGGCTCTGTGTGCACCTAACTCTTCTACCTCGCATTTTTGTAACGAGTTCGTTTCTCGTGAATTTTCTCGAAAATTAGAACTGCGACATCCGTGTGGCATGTATATGGGGACAGCCCTTCAACAGCAGAGCATCGTACTGCAAATTGGAGGGTGCAGTTATATTGCTGCAAAAAATAGGCGATCAAGAAAAAGATTGTACGGTGATGCTTCATACCTCGATCTTGGTTCTTTTCAAATTTGGACTTGTTATAACGTGGAATGTTAATGTGAGGTTACGAAACGAGAAGGTAATGCAGAAAAAGGGACAGCAATTTCAGATATAAAATCTAGATATGTACATAGATATTATAGAAACAACACTGGACAAGACAAGGTAATTCGCTATAGGGATTAGGCGCAGCGCATAGTTGCAATACATGAAAACCTAATGTGATACAGCAATGCATTATTAGGTGCACTTTCCTAGAAATAATGCTCACAATTGAAAAGCCCTACTTTCGTTAAACCTCAACATATTTGCGTGATAGATTGGTTTCTTTCATGACGTCCACATGAGGTTGGTAACCAGTTTATTTTTGGCTTACGTTTCAAAAATTGCCGCCTTCAGAGCCTGAGATGTATGCTGTCAAAACTCTTCAAAACCACGCAAACGAAAATCTAGGCCTGCTTCTCTAATAAAGCTACTTGCTGGACTAAAAGCTCACCACTTCGATGTCATTGGGGTAACGTTGCGATAGCAGCAACCGATAACTGGATAAGCGTAGCATCTCAGACACTTACACCGGCCGGCCCGATCGACCGGTAGGTGCCGACCGGCCGGGCTGCAGCCCATCACATGCCAGCCCACTTTACCTACCTAGGTAGTTGGCAAGCTCGTCTGCGAGGTTGCCAAACAAACTTCGCCAAATGCATCGTCAATGAACATCAGAGTACAATGCTCGTTCACCGCGTGGTTAGTAGGCGGTCATTATTCGTACGCTCTGGACTGCTATTGGTCCATTGAATCTCCTACTTTGTTCTGCTCTTCATTCATCTATTGACATATTTCTTCTACTAATATCATCTGATTAGGTGCTTTTGAAGTCTCCTTGGGAACTACTGATGAAAGGGTCGTAGACCGGGGGCGCCAAGGAGACCACCCTTCCGGTCTAGTTCAAGCCCAGAAACCGGATTAGTTTGTAAAACCTAAGTATTTTCTTCATATTTCTGAATTTACGGTATCAGTCAGCTCGTAGAAATCATCAAATCGCCGTTAGATTCTATCTTATCTTTACTTTCCAACCAAGTGGACATTGGGGCAGATGTTTAGTACTTCCTTCTATGGGAATAATTATTACCGATTACCACGTTACATCGCCTTTGATCACTTCCAATCAGAGTTCATCGCTTCTCTTGCCCTCGATGGGGCAATTTATACTCAGGTGCATGAGTCAGACGCAGGCATTCATTCTCAGGTGAAAAAGTTCGAAGAGAAATCGAGTAATTTCTAGTAGAAATCGAGAGAACAGACTTTTCCAGTAGAAATCGACACTTTTCTATAGAATTCTACTCGAAAAGTCTAGAAACCAGAAAACATCTAGAATTTAGTCGATTTCTATTCGAAATTACTTGAGGGACGAGGGTCTGGAAATTTCGAGTAGAACTCTCCAGAAAACCTTTCAGATTCTACTCGAAATTTTCAGACCGTTTAATTTCCAGAAAAAAATCTGGATCCCAATGGGTGAAAATTGGACACTGCTATGACTTTGAGTGCTCTGAAAACATAACAAACAGATATTTCAACCATGCGAGAACTGGTCCACGAAAGGTGTTGAGTGCCAGGACATCTGAAAATGTGTGCAATTTTCGTGAAAATGTTGATAATGCCTCTATTACTGCTTTGCCCATATTTTACATCAGTATTACGTGCCGTTAGAGTTAAAACGAGAACTGGTCCCTAGATGGTTTTGTACTTCTAAATAACGATTATTGGTGAAAATTTTCATGGTTGTGATAGTTTTACCAACTCCGTTACCTTACGTTCGCTTTGATTCAGTGTTATGGTTTCTCTTGGATCACGCGAGGACTGGTCCCTATATACTTTATAGAATGTTTTTTTGGCGAATATCGTGCACATTTTGCACAACACCCCCAAATTTCTCAGATAATAAATTTTCTCTACGAAAATGTCTAATTCCGCGGAGGTGAAAACTGGTCCCCAAGTGTTTATGAAGTTCAGGTAACAGGTATTGAGAACAGTGTGCGTGAAAACTTCAGTTCTACCATTTATTTTCTTTGAGCTTCATTTTCGTTTTCATCATCGCTAAGCGTCAATTGTAAAGTGCGAGAACTGGTCCCGAGAACTTCAAAAGCATTTATTTCTTGCGGATATTACGAGCCTAGAACCCTGGATATCTTAAATTTATAATTTTTTTTCTGAAAATAGGCTCGTTTCATGGAAGCGAGAGCTGGTCCCCGCTTGGCTGTAGACTGCTGTGGAGTCTAAAAACAGAATTTTATTGTCAGAAACACGCATTTTCTCCTTTTTTTTCTATTCCTGCCACAAAATAAAATTTGCTTCGAAAATTAACCGCACGAGAGCTTGTCCCAACCTATTTTTACAGGGTGGTCCAAAATTACGGAGACATGCTGAAGGATTCATATATAACGTTGGAAAACGAGTTGGCAATTTTGTTTCTAATGCGGTATTTTTCACTCTGCAATCAACAAAATCTACCATCACATCTCACGACTTCTCTTACCATCGGCGAGGAAACACATGAAGAATTCGAACTAGTCTCCTGCTGTGGCGCCGAAGTGCAGTCTTCCTAGATAATCTGCCCTTTCTAAGAGCGTTTGTTTCAAGGAGTACACAATTTTTATGAGAGTGAAGTCAGTTTCTGTCCTCGACTGAATATCATAACGAGAAACCTGCTCGAATGAGTCCTGAAGATAGGATTTATAAGGAAGCGGACATGACTTCCTGTGCAGAAACAAAGCAAAAATGTACTTTAGTGCTGTTTCTGGTTCTTTTTTCACAGTTTAGGGAGGGGACTGGAACTTATTAGGCTCACCAACTTCCAGTCTCAAAGTTCTGAGAAGCATTTCCCTCATAATACATTCAATGATGGTGATTAGAATTGAAAAGCACCTTCAGCCCGCGTTGAATTTCGGCGTATCCGCACGAAACTCTGGACCTCATAACCAAGGCAGGTGGCCATTCACCATGACTTTAACGTTTTTCTGTTTCCCACACCTTGTACTTTTGATGTACTGCTTTGTGCGCCTCTCGCAAAATTTTACACATTAGCACAACATGCCAAGCCTACACAAAAAATGTAATTGGGTGGTAAAACTAAGCTTGACTGACGGCCTAGCTGTTCCTAAAAATCATAGTGTTAGGTAATGTTTTGGAAGAAGCTGTACAATTGAACAAATGAACAGCAAGAGATTGGATGCAAAACGCCAGAATTCAAGATAAGTCGAAAAGTGCGCATCGCGCTTGTCTTCGTAATTTTGGACCACCCTGTAATTTCACCAATCATAAATGTCAGCAGCATCTTGACAGGTGAAGACAGATCAACGCGGCATGCTCATCCCCAATGAAAAGAAGGTGCGACCGTCGTGAAGTCATAAACACGTGCGTCTGAGCTGCGTCAGCGATGGGACTTGCTCTATCCTTCATCATATAGACGCACGCGCGTCCAACGCATCCATTATAAATTGCCCTTATTTCTCGAAGAAAGGCTCGGATTGAAATCGATAGCGGTAGTGGAAACGATGACAATTGATAGCCAGGGCATACCAATTTTCACTTGTGACACCCTCCCCGCCCCCTTCCATCGTCTGAATCCCCTTATCCATGTTTTGACCGTCGGCTGTTGTGGCTGTCGCTACGATTACCAGCTAACTCTGGGGATACTCTTACTCTTATTTCGGCGAAGCATTAGACCTATGGCAGGAACACTTCTTTGGGAACTACTGATGAAAGGATGAAAACCCTAGGGCACCAAGGAAGTCGCACAACCGGTCTAGTTCTTAGCACAGAAACCGGAAGTGTTGAAATTCATATACTCTATACAGTTTACATCATCATAAGAGAAAATCTCATTTCTCTCATTCTTTCCCTCCTGAAATTTTTTGAACTTCATAATCTCATGCAGCTCTATTCTTATGGTACACCAGCGACGTCACCAGCATTCAGCCTCAATCATTTTCATACACCTGTCCTACACCACTAGGCTACTTAGCGCTAACTGTGAAAAAAGCTATAAGAACTTCTAATATTATGTTCTTTTATCTTTTTTGTTAATTTCGATAGTTTTCATCTTTCTCATTCATTTTCTTCACAGTAGAATTTAAAAAGCTCATTAGCTTGTACTTCCGTAGATTTTACTGTGCTGATCGCATGACCTAGTGACATCATAACATCATAATGTGAGAACAGCACTAATCAAGAAATCGTGCCTTTCCACAGAGAATTTGACAACTTTGATAGGCTCTTTCTTTCCTCGTACGTTGCTTTTCGTTAAGAATTCAGCTACTGCATAGAGAACTGAACACGAATAACACATGAACAACTGTATTTCGGCCGATACGGTTCATACATGTGCTTCGCTATTTACTGGTGAACTCATAGGATGAACATACGCGCTACAGCTTCAATTTCTCAACGACTTTCCATGTATGGACACATCACTTTCTCCTTGGAAATTAGATCCTATTTTAAATTTTGAGGGCGACCAACGAATAATACAGAACCTAGTACAGCTCGTGAGTTAGCAGTACCACAGATGACACCTGTTGAAGTGATACAAGGTCCAGTCAGAACCTAAAATGGCGATCCTGATCATATTCCTTTCCTCACTCCATTCAACATCGGAAACCCTATCCAGATCTTCACCAGGTCTCGTACCCATTTCGAAGATAGCCGAAAACCACGACTTCAAGTCTACACCTATCACAATTCTCAAAATGGAACTATGGTTCCTTGAAACATAAGTGTTCACCAGAACCTGGATGAATTCTTCCAATGTTCAATTATTTGGACAGAACGCTCGGTACATGCTAGCACGAGCACAGCACCACATCCACACAATACAGCGAATCTTTATCTTATGTACGTTGTACACTCTGCTGACGAATTCCGGCTATCAACAAAAGTTATTGCAAACCAAGTGACTCTGGTTGCAGTGACATAATCTAGAGGAATAAGAGAAAATATGTAATTTACATCTGATAAAATGATAGAAAAGATAAATCTGAAAGGAATATATGAAATCTGGGGAGAGGGTCGATCGCAGAAAAGTAAGGCGCGAAATAGTGAAATTGTGGTAGCGTATGCTAAAAAGAAGGGAAACATTGAACGAACTGAAACAAAAAGAGAAACGAGATTAAGGAGTGCTCTATGTGGAGCGTACACGTTCAAAATCAGCAAACAGATGAGCATTGGTGAGATGAGTACACCTCCACTGAGGACCGGCTCTGCACAAAAGATCATCTCCATTACTGGGAAATAACCAGGAATGTGCCGTTCAACAGTGGGCAGTGTTCGAAATGGACAAATAGGCCGATCCAGAGTGGTGTGCAGATTACGCGCGAAAAAGGAACTGATCACGACACTAACTAGCATTTATACACTAGAAGAAACGAATGGAGAGCAAAAGACAATGCATCCGTCAAATTGTCATCTTCGATATCACACGCACCAAAGCGCCGTTCTCCTCTTTTAGCCGCTGATTCTCCATTCGAAGCTGACTCAAAGCCTGAAATATAGAGCTTTGATAGTATGGGTTTGTGCATATGAACACAGCAAACAATACTTGGCACTACTCCACATCCATGGACCAAAAACTTCAGGACTGTTCTGCCGCAAATACATATGAACGAGGAGGGTTATTAGGCATGCTGATACCCAACCCGATATCCATTTTGTATCGAAACGTTACTCTGTGAGATCATTGCAGGTACAAGCTAAGCCACACCGCATCACCTATGCATTATCATGCATGGCGCGACGTGGATGAGCTGATGGGTGGTTCGGCGTGAGGCAAGGATTTTTGAGAAAGACTGTAGGTTGTAGAAAAGGACCACATGGAGTTCACTCAAATTTTGCATTACCGACTTATTTAACATGCTGATCACGGGTAAGACCCTCTTTTCGCACCATACCGACACTTTTGCTCGACGACATGGGAACGGCATGTTTACTATAAGAAGCATCCTTACCCATAACAAGCATCCGTACGACCTAGGAAAAAAAAAGGCCTAGGAAAAAAGCAAAAAAAAACATGTGCGATGTTCTAGAAAGAATCTGCATAGCTATCCTACCACAGAGATGGCGATCAGCATACCACATAAACCTCCTCTTACCCTTTATGGAAACTTCCGGAGAATTTTTTTTCCGAAGTTTTAGGAGCCTTGTTTATGGAATAGGGTCCAATATTTTGCCAACTGCCTATCGTGCTAATCGATGAAGCTGATGCCTATCAAAAGCTACTTATCAGGTAAGAGATATAGTCACGGCCACACTGACTCAGCTTTGACTGCTTCGGTGGCACCGCGTCGGAACCGCAAGGCATGCGCACGGCCACACTGATAATACCATCGGATCAGGGTGGCAGAACCGCTACGTGGTCTTGTCACCCCGATCCAATGGTATGATCACGTGAGACGGGTTCGCTGCGGTGACGTAATGGCTCTTAAACGTCCTCATGTAGACGGTCAGATCCCATCCTAGTCCTCGAAAGTAGCCACGCACTACGTGAATACTATCGAGAGCTAGGGTGGAGAGAAACCGCTAAAACCCGTTAGAACTCACGTGCTGCGTGGTATAACATAACAGCCACCACGAAAGAACGGAAGCTAAATGAGAACGACCACGACTATAATTGAATAAGGAACAACTTAAAGACTTCAACTTGTGCTATCTAAACCAAAATTCTAGTTATCTAAAGAAAGTGGGTGTTATAACTTCGAATTGAAAAAGAAAACAAAATTTCGATTGCCCCAGTGAATAGAGAATGGCAAGGCTTTCATCTTCTACTTATGTAATGTCAATAATTTACTTGTGTAATGTCAATACAATGCGCTAGGACCTGGCAATGCGACAACTATTCTTGAATTAGGGATTAGCGACCAACAAATAAGTTGAGCCATTTTTCTTCAACGTTATTTTCGAATGTAGGGATTTATCAGTGCTCCAAAACAAAGCATAACAATGTTTGAACATCGTTAACTCCAGCGAAAAATGAAGACAAGCATAAACTTTTTGGTTTATGTACAACTACATAGTCTCGAAATACTGTGCCCACTACCAGCCGTTTGGATGCTTGCAAACGGTATTGGAATAACTGTTGCGAACGTATCCGCGCGGGCCAGTAGGCTTTTTGTTAGTTTTAGCAGCAGAGCAAAAGTTTCAAGCTTGCAAGATAAGATAAGATAAGATGGCGGATGGCAGAGGCGAAATTGATGTCATCGTAGATGCGATTGGGACTGCGTCTGTGTAGTTCCAGTCCCACAGAAATCATAGCTGATTTCCATCGACCAGTCCCCAAGGCGCTGCATTAGATGTAATGCCGCCTAGGTCTATCAGGTGAAGTCCTCTAGTTGCAAGCTATGTAATGCCAAAAAGGTTCATTTTGCTCCTATTTATATTAGGGTTATTGAAATTTGAATAGTGTATGTAATACTTTAGAACACCCTGTATTTTTTGTAACGAAGCAGTGCATGCAAATATATGAAAAGTGAAACCAGTACTAGCTCTCTATCTAGTGATCTTAACATTTTGTCGCACACAATGACTCAACTAGTTTTATGTCTCCAGCCTTTTCCAAGACAAACTCTCAGCAAAAGCAAGATCGCAACCATTTAGAGGGTGGGGACAGTTATGGTATAGAGCGATGCTGTGGTGTCTGGAATATTCTAGCAACGGAATCACTGTGGTTACTTTCGCATGCAACTTTGTTTGCGACAATAGACCCGCGGAGCTGCCAGCATAACATGCATTCTTGGAATTTAGAAAGGCAGCAATACAAGCTCCACAATCCAATTCCCTCGTCGTTCTCTAGAAAATTTTTCACCGCAAATTCATTCAAATTCACCAAATTTTGATAGATTCGATCGAGCGTCAAACAAGCATTAATTCCCTGAACAAACTTGCGACCAAGTATTTTGTAGAACTTCGATAGTGTGAGATTTCAAGACTCCCCACTATCGCCTCGAAAAACTGGGAAGGCAGACCAACATAGGATACTGTGAGCTATAGTTTTCTTCGATAAGCATGGAAACTGAAACAGCATCCTAAATATAACAGCGGGTAAAGAACTGAAAGTGCAAATCGCAAGAATGTTTTAGCTGTGAATCATACACATATTAGCAGAAATAAAAAGCCGCATGTTAGTCGACCAAATCGAAAGGGATCAGTCAGACTAAGTATCTAACCGGCTGACAGGATTGCTGAGTTTAGCGAGAACGCGCATCATGGCTGCATTTTCAGTTCGAAGTTGCAAATTGGCCGCAGACAGGTCGTCCAGTTCCTGCGTGCAATAAACAAGAAGTGTAAGCTCGACATAAGCTCGAACTAAATTTCCAAAAATTTCGGGAACATAGTATACAAGATGGCGCCTTCTAACATTTAGAATGAACCAGACATCGAATAATTTAAGCATTACCTTAAGCTGGATCTCGAGATCAGCTATTTTGCGTTCCATTGTACGTCGTTCATTATCGTCTAGAGAGTTGCCCGAGGCAGATTTCATCACCGGAGCAGGTCCACCAGCGGGAGATCCATTACGGAATCGAGATGAAGCTGAGCGCAACGTGGATACGGATCCGTTCTGAAACGAAATGAGGAAAGCAGTAGCAAGCGTATCCAAGGTAGTGTAGAAACAGTTATAAAAACACCAACGTGATCATGAGCCCGCTTCACTTCCTCTAACTCCTTTCTCAATCGCTCACATTCCAATTTTTCTTTTTCGTAAAGCGCTTTGTAATTGAGGTTCATTTCTGCAGGACGTGCGTTAATGGTGTACTGAAAAGAGCATAATAGAAATAAGAAGTTGTGAATTACTAACTCGTAAAACTGATAAGGGAAATATGAACTATGAAGAATAGTCAGCGTACAGTAGTGGGAGCGGTAAATGAGGATGAATTCGTTATGGTTTGTCCAGGAAGCCGTGGCTGCACCCGTCCAACAGTAACAGTCGCAGTCGAAGTCCGAGTGGGAGGTGCAGTAGTAGCGTGGCCCTGAGCACATCAATGCATCTATTCCAAGAATGCATAAGAAGAATCGTTTATGATATTGAAAACATCCTATATAAACATCCAGTAATGAAATCACAGGTGTATCTTTTTCCGAGCAGATCAGTTTCAGAAATCATTAGGCCTTCGTGGACTTAGCTTTTTCTTACAAACGCAATAATACATCAAGATGACTGTGAAAAAAACCTATGATGGGATTTGAAACTATTAAGAAAATTTCGGAGCAAAGAAAGGGGCGAAGATCTGCGAAAATGTGGAATTGCGCGAAAAAGGGCGTGGTCATCAATGAGTTAAAGGGATAAAGTTTCGAAATGAAGAAAGTTTTCTCTTGTGATCAAAAATAAGACCTTTGAGCTCCGAACCAACCCCGATAAAGCTAAAACTAGGCAAGGCATGTTTCGAAAAATGATATAGTACTCAAGTGTTGAAGTAATCGAGAACTCCGGTATTCAAACTTCAATTAATTTCGAAGAAATTACTGTTTCCATCACTGACTCAAGTTCGACATCATAATTGAGATAACAGAGGGAGTACATAGCCTGAACCGATCTTCTCAGTGTTTTCACGTCTATTTCCAAAGGACCGCAATTTGAAAAAATTGGTCTGACCGTAACTTCAAACGACATAAACTTCGAATATAAGTCAAATCAGGCTTTCCATTAATGATAAGGTGATGGAATTATTTCGCATCGGAAGGCAAACGTGCGTCAACATTTATGGATTGAAACAAGCCGGCAAACATTGGATGCAAGCATGCAATATTTCTATTTGACTTCAAAACTGAAGTGCGAAAAGCACTTCTAAAACAGAAGGGAACAGAATATGTCACAACAAAGGAAAGCATACCGGTGGGTTAGGAGTTGCAGACGTCTCCACCCCACGTGTAACATCAGTACGAGCTGTAGTACTGGAGATGGGAGGTCGCGTGAACGAGGTAATGCTCACGGAAGGGCGATTGGTCGTAGTTGCAGTGTCCACCGATGTGGCACGAGTAGTTGTAACGCTGCCGCCTATCTCAGCCGTTTGTCGTGCGGAAACCGCAGCGTGAATATCCTCAGCGAGTACCGGCCCTGTACCTCGGCGATTCGATCGGGATACAGATAAGCCCTGCACAAACACAATAAACAAAACGAACTACAAAATTCAAGAGCCAAAACGGTTACAAGACAATAACACGGCAACGAAGCATGCTTTGAAAAATACCTACTACCGCATATGAACGTATTTTTTGATCCTCGTTTTGGATTTCATCAGAAAAAAAAAAGAATTCTCACTAAATAAGTATGTCTAACGACAGAGGACTTATAATTAATTCAACATAAATCACGGTACCAGTTGGACTAACTAAACAGTTGAGTAACAGGTGTCGGCTATGGTGGTTAAAGAAAGGAAAGCTCGTACCCGAAGAATACCGTGCTAATCTCTCAAAAGTTGTGGAATTTCATCGAATCTTTCGCATTTAGCATAAATGTAAGTGCTGTCACTGCATAGCTAAGCAGACTGTGAAGCAGTGAATCGCTCAGGCGCGCTGTGACAACAAACTGGCACCTCTCTATCAAAAAGAGGAGAGAACTGAACCACTCAAAGCAAGTTGCCACAGTGAGACTGCTAAAAACGCTGAGTTTATGCTCACAATGTGGTGACAGTGGGAATAGGAACTGCGGAAGTTCACCACATATATAAATGCGTAATTGAGTTCCAAAAAAAAAACACTTGGAATATGAAGCACTTGAATGAGGATCTATACTGTTCAAGTAAGTTTTTAAATCAAAAATTGTATGAAGATGATGAATAAATCGATAAACATAAGAAATCATTTGCGTCAAATGCAAGATGTGCGGCTTGTTTGACAAAACCTTTTTCAATCAGTGGGTCTCAACCTGATATCGCTATGTGTTTCCCCTCACCTGACTCTTTCTTCGTATACCTACAACAGCTTGATTCGCTGCTGTGGTAGACGGCAACGACAATGGAGTGGTGGATGAAACAGTAGTCGTTGCAGGAGGAGCATGTTCTAAGCCACCACGTTCCATTGATTCTGCGGATTCTGAAACGTACACTTTCTAACATAAGCAATTACCAGTGAATTTGATGCTGAGTATGAAACTTATTGTCGATCATATATGCAGATTATCACATGCCATGATGTATCACCTCTATTGACTATGAAATAGAAATGAAAAAATAGCGGTACTGTTCCCACCGGTTGGGCAAATCTAGCAGTGCAATGAAGAAGCCTAGAGCAAACTAACACCTCCCAAAAATGGTTTGCTTTAGATCGAAACTATGTCTGCATTCCAACAGGAAATTACAGCGTATATAAGCATTAGCAAAGTTCATTTTAATGCATCATGGCAATCGATTATAGCTGAAGCGGCGCGAAGACAATCCAAACAAAACATCTATATGTATGAATCTTCCTACCAAATAACGAAAACAACATTTCAATTACGAAATCATGTATCAAAGAATTTTCAATATGTCAAAGCAAGCGTCTGGCGATGATTCATTGACTGACATTTTAGAAGTGAAGATGAAATACCAAATGAAACAACTTCCACCTTTAGGAGCAGTAGCCAGACGATTGGTGGCAGAACCCTCCAAACCGCTCCTCTCAGTGCTGACAGAGCTTCGATCGGAACACATGGACGTAGAATCACGCTCTTCCGAAGCTAGCCTTACCACAGCCTAAATGACTGTTGTCAGCTCGCTTAGAATGGCAAAAGATTGATACGAAGTACAGCACCAAATGTTGATAAAGATACATTAAATAGATAATGGTTTTGTTATACCGTTTCCCGGGGATAAGAAGAAGTGGAAGTATTGGATGTAGCGCTCTGTGACGCTGCTGAACCCCGTCGTCGAGCCGCCTCAGCCATTGCGATTCGACTAGCTTCTTCGAGATGCTCCTACAAGGTATATTTTACATCATACAGCCTACGATCCGTTTTCTTTCAAAAGTTTTCAATACACTGTTATACAGACGAGAATGAAAACAACGTTCGATACCATTCCAGAGTTGCGCCACAGAGAATTATATGACCAAAATAGCTGCTGCACAAATTATGCATCTCGATAGCTTCAAATAATTATGCGGTTTTTGTAGCACCGGCAGAAAATGAAACACAAAACATTAACGAAACTGTATTACGTTCTTCCACAACTGGCAACTCGAAAAGAACAAGAGCGCTGCCTTTTGGCTGATCTCTACTTAGAACAGGAATCAGTGAAAATGACCACAGAACAATTTCAAGTCGTAACAGTCATAAAAATCTAGCAATGTCTCAGTGAAAAAAAAACTTGTAACAAACCTTTGTGACTCCTTGCGTGGAACGCCGATGTTGCCGCTGTATCCTAGCGGTGTTCCTCCTTTCAGCCTCACTCTCCGTTACCGCACTCGACTGCCATGGCCTAAAAAGTTGAGTGTTATTTTGTGACGGCAAGTGCTACACAAAATAGACCACTACACAAGGATTGATAGGAAAGCCATGCAGACATACTAGTGAAGTAACAAACGGTTACTGAACGCTTGGACAAAAGGTTACATTCAATGGTTGAAGACCACAACTCTTTCAGAAAATATAGCACCTCATTTTGCTTGGATTAAGCTGATGTGGGTGTAGACCACGAGGTAATTCGCCACACACTACTGGAGGAGCAGTCTCGCTAGGACTAGACAAGGGACGAAACGCGGAAACTCTGCTCTGTGCGAACGGTGAGGTGGGAGTGCCGATAGAAGGCGATTGTGGGTCGCTAGGAGATTGTACTGGACTGTTGAATACACGAGAAAGGGACGCCCACGGCAAACTCGATGGTGTTGATCTCGATCGCTGCACCGTTGTGGGCAAACAACTGCAACACCCACATATACATTAAAAACTAAAGACAAATAAAAGCCAATCAAGATAAAAGAGATAAGAAAATAAGGCGGTGAACAGGAATCCCACACATGTACAATAACACTGAAGAATACACCAAGTGATGAGCGAAACAAAAATAGCAAGGGAATACAAAACTTACGGGGGTTTTGGTAAAAGAGGAGCAGCCGTTCCACTGTACTGCGTTCCGCTACTTCCCGATGATGTTCCCAGTGACATTGACGCTGGCGAAGAAGAATCCGATGAAGCCGTAGCAGAGGATCTAGCTGTAGATGAGGCAGAAGAGCTACCAGACCTGAAGGATAACGTTATTCATGTTACAATTACCCACTGGTATATGGCTGGAAGTAAAGTCACAAATTGCCCACCTTGTTATGAGTTGTACACCACGGTTTATCCATGAGCTTGGCTGTTGAAGTGGACGAGTTGGTATTGACACTGTAGCGGATACATGTTGATCTCCACTATGAATAGAGGAAGATGATCCATCCTGAAGCAGAACTCTTTCCCAGGTGGAGCTAAGTTAGCATATCATTTTCACTGTTTTACCGATGTTTTCGCAGACTCAGCCACTGAGGGCGTTCCGCTCCCAGAACGTTGTGAATCCACGGGTTTCACAGAGGGCAAAGACCTCTCTGCTGAAACCGTCGATCGCACAGATGAAAGTCTATCGCCGGATGAAAGCTCGTTGGTCGACCTTAATGAAAAAAGTATTATGCAGTCAAATATATCTATGGGTGAAAACTGTAAAAACCAAAAGAATTGTAAAAAGCAAAAGATATGCTCACACTGTTACATAACAAAGTGAACTTTGAATGTTATAGTCACATCAAATGAACATTTACAGAGTCGCAAGGAGTTTTTTTTTGTTTAAATGAATCAACTAGAAATAAGCACAGAAAGGGATCTTTCGCTCAATTGGCTCAACTTTCTAATTGTCTAGTTCTTCAGGGGGTACCCTACAAAGTACTACGAATATAAAATGTTGGTATTGTCCCAAATGCAAAAAAAATGTTACCGCAAACACCTCATGCTGATAATTATTTTTAAAAAGCACAACCATATGTAATTTCGCGTGAGCTGACATACGTTTTCCCTTCACTTTCAAGATCACTTGTAATCTCGTGCATGACGAATGGTATAAACGATAGAAAAAAAAACAGCTATCAGTTATTTTTCGTACACATATACCATTTGTTTAGTATCGTCCAGTTCTTGATTTCTAGAGAATTCTAGCAGATGGACCAAAATCATGGGACTTTTTTTTGGAAAAAAAAACTTATGTTATAATAAACAATGAAGAAACAGCAGGAAAATTGGACTAAAATTGAAATCAAGCCTTTCACAAATACTAGCTGTATCAGTTGACAATATGAATGCATAATAGGCTACTGTATCCACTTATGGAAAGAAAAGCCCTGCGTATGAGCGCTGCATAACCCCGACTTCGCGCTATCATGCATTTGTCAAGTTGAAGAACTGCGAATGAGTCAAAAACTGTGTGAGCCGCTCTTCTGTCTCACAGCGCAAAAAGTTACCTCAGCGCATGGGAAAATGGTAGAGATTTACTAATGCTAAAGATAAATAGATATCGAATTGGAGTGTTGTAGTACCGGTTCTACAAACAAGTTTGTTTTACCAAAAAACGCGCACCCAGGATAGGTCCAAACTAAAAGTTTACATATTTGATAGCCATAGGTCCATTTGAACTCTTCGGGATCTGATAGAGGCGGAGCCCTCAAAACGTAGGCAAACGAAGCATGTGTTCAATAACAACGTATTTGGTTGACAAGCACATGAATTATTTACCCGTATTTTACAGTACACAGTGGGGTACTTGTTTAGTTGCAGTTTTTCTGTATAAGTAACATACCTCTGCAAAGAAGGAGGTTCACTAGCGCTTCTTTCCGCCGATGACATTTTCTCATCGGCAACTGCAGGTGGAGATCGCGGTTCACTGTCGGCAGATTCTCGCAAAGAAGGCGAATCGGATGGTGGAGAGGGAGACTTACTATCACCTAGTCTCCGAACCTTCATAGATGAGAGGAGCACTTCGTTCTCGCTGCAGAAAGAAGGGTGATCATAAACGACTAGTTCACAATTACACGTGGAACACTGAAAAGATAACGCACCTAATTTGATCTTTACGTTGTATCTCATGCTTACGTTCCGTCGTTAACGTATGCTCTTCGTGTGACAGCCTCTTATTCTTTTCCTTAAACGGAACTTCCTTCGTTGAACAACGAAGTAAAACGGAGTCAAAACCAAATATAACGAAGCAAATAGTATTTGATCCCACTTGCAATATACTAGCTGGCGCAGCAGGTGGAGATTTCCGCTTGTCCACCGTCCGCTCCAGGTCTTCTAAATATTCGACTACGTCTTTATCAGCTACTGCTAGCACATTTTGACCCTGAAAACATGAAACGCTTTGAGATTCAAAACAACTTCATGGAATCTTTTGCGCTTGAATAAACCAAATAACATGCTGAGCTGATGTCATACCCTTACCGCATAGTTGGTATCGGTTATGCTAGCACCGTGCTCGAGCAAAATTTTGCACGAATCTTTCTCCGCCCAGTGAGCTGCAGCGTGTAGAGGAGTCCATCCATCCTGAAGCTTAATGTGGTACAAGACGAATCACTGGTACAGACATATGAGGTATGAGGTAAAAATGGAAGGAACACTATCACATCACAAATCGAACCCAACTTTGATGTTCCTAAATCTGAGAAAGATTAGAGAACAGATAACCGTTTCAAGGTGTTTTACTGAAAATCCTTAGATATGGGAACTTATGTGGCCTTATATAAAATTACTCGCTGAACGAACAGAATTTAGCACACACCTTGCGGTCAATTTTTATTCACTTTCATTTCTTTTAATACGACGTCATAAACTCCACCGGAAACAAATGTTACTTTCGAAACATGTTGGCATAGAAACTTCAAAAAAAGTCGATTACATTTTCCGTTAGGGTAAAAATTACGATGAAACAAGATGTAAAGGGATGGAGCAGTCGATGTTGATTAATTCGTTTTGAATTACCCAGAAATGTGAAGGCGTTTGACTGCGTATGCAGCCTACTCAATAAACAAGGCACTTGATATCGATTCTGTCAACATGAAGCCAACCGATTAACACTTGTCGTCTTTTTTTTTTGTTTCATCGATATTTTGAAACCCTATATCCGTTTGGATTCCTTCAATACATAGACTCGAATGGAAACTCGAAACATTCGTACAGTGGCTATTCGAATACCTAGTAAAATCGGCTCCTAGGGTAAAATACCTACAAAACACTTAATGACTTCGCAGTCACGAGCCGATGGACAAGCCATGGTCTCCTCATCCCTAACAAAACCAGTAACAGACTAGGAACGTCAAAAGAATAGAGGGGGTTATTCTGGAGCTAAAATCAAACTATCCGCGGCGTACGGGGAATATAAGATTGTTGTTATCGCGCATCACAATGCCCCAATAAAAATGTATGACAAACAAGAGCATTTAAAACACACCTTGTCTCGAGCCAATATATTACCACCAGCCTTGATTAACAACTCAAGCAACTGAGTATAGCCCTTGGCAGCAGCAACGTGCAAAGCGGTTGCTCCCGTACGAGGGTGCGGCTGATCCCTAAAGTAGAGAGTAGAAAACACTAAATAAGGCAAATTGCAAAGCTTTTATGATTTTGAAATGTTTCTTAGGCCTTTCCTAGCCTCCTTACTGAATTTCCTATGTCTATTAGGTTGCAGGGAAAAACTGAGACGATTTATGAAAAACCCTCTTGTATCTCTCTCTCTCTCTCTCGCGATTTACGTTCATGTCGATACAAAAATATGATGGCAATTTTGAGAAGCATCTGCACCATGGTATATGAGACTGCGGTACTTCGCAGTCTTTCAATTGGTCTCAATACTAAATGTGCAATATGTTCGAATGATAAATGTCGAGACTGACTATCGCGTTGTCCGCTGGCAACCCCGAGGGGTCTACTCCCTTTTACGAGCTTCGGCGAGACATCACCACGATTAAGACGACAAACAACATGATGTTCGACCTCGCGGTCATGAGACAACCAACTGTGAACCATTGGTTCCTACGCCTCCAACGAGCAAAACCTCTTCAATGTAGATTATCCGGTGAGAGCCAGGAGAAGGGAGTACACCCCAAAAGTTGTCTGCAGACAACGCGATGGTCAGTCTCGATATCTACAGGGGTGAACGCGCGTCGCCCGCCTGCCACTCCCTGAGGCTGCTACAAGAGTTCTGGAACGCGAATGCGCGAGTCTTGGCGTTCGTGAATGCTTGACAGATATCGGCTTTACCATCGCGCGTTGGTAGATAGATCGCCGATGGACAGGATCAATATCCCCAGGCTAGCCACAAACACCCAGACGCGCGTAAGCGCGTTCCATCCAGAACTCTGAGGGCAGCCTGAAGCAGCGCGGAGAGTTCCCGACGACGAGGACGACGTTGTGAGGGTCGATCATGCAGGATGGGAATCGATCCGAGATCAACGTCGTTTTGCGATGACGTCGAAGGCGTAGCGTCGTTTGTAGCCGCGCGCGAAGATGGAATACGGCGTTCACTGCATTTCTGCGAAGGGAGAAATGACGCACGCGAATGACCGCAGTATTGCGTCCGCAACGACGACGCTTACGATGTCGTCGTCGGCTTCAGGCCTGAGAAAGGAGGCGTTTACGTTTCGTGGCCGTCGTGTTCACGTACAAAGGTGGACCATTGCGGCTCGCCGTACTTCACCAACATCGGCGCACTGTAACTGCTCGGTCGCTGAATCGTTCCTTAGCTCAACAGCTTTTCGCCAACTTCGAAAAGCAACACTCGGATTTTGGACGCCAAGTCAAGGGTTCCCTGCCTGATCGGTGGATACAAGCGTAGATCCACATGATACACATGATAATTATATTGCATCTTGAAGGTCATGGAAGAAAATAAGGTCAAAAGAGTCTCACTCATTTCTCGACAAGTTATGCAAATCCACGCTTTAACTATTTCAATAACGAGGTGAAGAAGCACTACTCTACAAAGTTTGTCATCACATGGATCACAACATGAAAAGCCGAGGAAAACATGGACATATATGGCTTACCGATACTCTCCATCGCGTATCCACTGTTGCACATCTCTCATCATTGTGGCAAATTCTTGGTCACGGCACTGTTCAGGTATAACCCCCTGCTTGCGGTAGTCGTGCTCAAGGTACTCCCTGCACGATTCGTCATCCGCTAGATCCAGTGCTAACTCCTTGTCGCTGAAAAAGTACGCGGCGGGACTACCATCATGGTTGAAAGGCTGGCAAATAATGAGAACAATGAGAAGAGAAGATAAAACAAAACTGACTCCCACCTGTTAATTACGTTGAGGAGCGCTCCATTCTGGCATAAGTACCTAACTATTGCAAGATTTCCACAGCAAGCGGCAGCATGAAGTGGAGTCCAGCCTTCGTTATCTTGAGCATTTACATCAGCACCTTTTTCACATAAGAATCGCACCATATCCGGTTTGCTATCGATGACAGACTAAAACGACAACATAGGATCATTTTTCAAAACTTGCGCTGGTGGATGTATGTAAAGCACAAGATAAAAGAATTACGGCTGGAACCGAATAAACATTACAAATACCTGATGCAAAGCCGTCAACCCATCGACAGTGGCAGTGTTTATGTCAGCACCCTTAGCTAACAGTTCTTCTACTTCTTCCTCGTCGCCAGACATGCAGGCACTCAGGAAGATGTCACTGTCCTGAGAAAAAAAAAACTCAAGATCAATTCAGACACAAGAAAGGTCTTAGGAAAAAGAAGAAATGCGCCCATCAAGATTTTCCTAGATTCTAACAACTTGGTCTATTTGCAACACAAAAGTTCATCAAGGCCACGTGAAGATCACAGCGAGAACTGGAACTGACTGCTAATTAGAGTCAAGCGGTGCTTAAGAACTCTCCAACAAGGCCAGAGGGGAGTACGTGCTCAGCATGAACTTGAGACTGTGTAACAAAACTGCGCTATCCCCGTTGCCAACTTGAATAGCTGCTGCCCAGCTGATATTGGACAAGGATAGCCTTGCGCATGGGTAAAGTCCAACGAATTGGGGTGGAAATCTTAGGTAGTGAAGCGATTCAGAGGGGAAACAATCTTGTTGCTAAACTGCATCTGGTTAAAGCCCAGCGATGTCCTCATCTTGTCTCTAGAAATGTGAGCACCGCCACAATGTACCATAAGGGCTAATAGCAACCGTACTTCTTAAACAGCATGTACTTTCATGAATTCCTGTGATTGGAGACGTTTTATGCGATACAACTTGGCAAAAGATACTCTATACGTTGGTATAGTGATAGGTAATTTTGACTATTTCATAGAGGTGGATAAGTTTTCGTTGGGTAAAACCTGCACGAAAAACGATGTGTTACCTGTTATTTCTACCATTATACTCGCAGTTATCCGGTAATATGATATCGTAGCATCTTGACTGATATCACAAGAAATGAAGACATCCCAGTGCCCCGGTTGATACTGTGTACCGGGGAAAAATGCATATTATAAAGGCATGCATTTGTTCCGGTAACCAAAAATGTCATACAGCCATCATGATGTCCAGGTGATAGCATAATACGGGTATTGGTGGTGTGGGCGCTGTCAAGGAACAAATTTCAAACAAGATTAGGGGCAATTACACGAGCAATTACACGCCAGTTCTTCAAAAAACTAGAAACAAATAACAAACAAATAGGTCAAGTACAAAGATGAAGACCAATCATGAAATTCTGATATCCAGGTTATTAAGGAATGTGGAAAAAAAGAAAAAATAAAGAAAGCCATGGAAACAACATATAAACTGTAGACGCTGAAAATTAAAACAACATTAATAAAGAACACACAGACGTACCTGAAATTGTACGCGTGCTTTCTTCCGCCGATGAACCGGCTCACCATTCATTTCACTGCTTTCCCACCGTTGGAGCTGCTCCTGCAAAAAAAAAATAGAATTCGACAAAAATGACTGGTTTGAGAAATGGAAACTACAAGAAAATGATGAAGATTGATTAACAATTAGGGAATCTGCCCAAAACTGCAGAGTGGTATGAGAACAAAGCAAATCAGATCGATCAAAACTGACGACATGACTTCAAGGAAATGTTATGGAAATGTGAAAAAAAATTTGCAGAAAAAAGTTGCGATAGACAAATAGCACTGTCGTTTATAGCAGCCTGGATAGCAGCCGAATGTGTTGCTCATTTATCTTAACATCTCATAGGTGGAGGAAGCAGGAACACATTTTCGAAGGGTGGTTCCATCAATTACAGTACGCTTTTGACCAACTCCCGAATTTCGAAATAGCAACATTTATATTCATGCTATAAATGCAATGACATCATAAACATTTAGGGTAACGTAGAGCAAACGGCGTGCTAGTGGGAGGCAAATCGAAATTATGTAATTTACATAATTGAGTAAAGTAACCAAGACGCCTTAACATGGAGAGAAAAATCTGAATGTATGTCTCTTTTTGTTGAATTGACAACAGAGCCAAGCGTGATGATGATAGAAAGTCGACCTCCACACGACCCCCAACTCTCTCAGCCACCGAAAATACGACCCTCCCACCCCACCGTCATGAAAAACACCGATATACCTCATATAAATAATCAAGAGTTCGATCCCCTCCAAGGCTATAACTTTTGCAAGACTTAAAATAACGTGCGCTTGTAGTGGGGTCGAGATAATTGAACGTAGTGTACGAAAGGACACTTTATCGAATCGCAGGACTGAGCAGAACTAGCAGTACGAACGTGCAAAGATGTCCACCTAAAATTTTGGCACGCTCAGAGGTATGGTAGCAGATGGACACCCATAGCAGAAGATAGAGCTCGTTGATGTACCGTTTGGAATTGGAATTTCTTTGGGCTTTCAGGGAAGAGCAGTACTGACAGTACATATGAACAAATTTGATCGTCCGAAATTCACAACCACGATTCCCCTCCTCTACGACCCCCCCCCCCCCCTTAATCCACCCACCATACGACCCGTCGTTGATAATTTATCAGCACACACTTGACCCTGATCGAGAAGCAGATCGAAAGACGTTTTGATGGATGTCGAGGTTCAAATGCATGTAGAACAAGAAGCCTATTCACGTCGCACTCTGATGGATCTGCTGACTACGGCATTTACGATGCTTGGACATGACCACTCATAGCGAAAGAATGTTACGCGGGAGACTGCTTAGCACCAGCAGCCTATGTACGTCATCTTTACTGAGAACCTGGAGCGTCTTTGCTGATTTTCAACCGCTGACACTAATCAAAATAACAACGTGGAGTGAAACAGCGAAGTCATTCAAATCGATTGCGGGTGTTTTGAAAGGAACCAAGGAGCGCATCAAGAATAACAAGGATTGGAGCAGAACTAATAGAAAAAAGCGACTTTTAAACGAGTTGTTAATATAGTAGTATACAATGTAGTTGATAATGCAGCAGCGAGTTCCAAATTCGACGAGTCAAATCGGTGATTTCTTCAGTAATGTCATCTTGGGAAACCTATGTGATATGTCAACACCACCACAACATACACCACTACAATGAGTTCAAAATTACATGAATGCTGTATAGACTACAACAAAGCCTTCAAATATTACTACACGCTATAACAGTGGAACATGGATCGAACTATAATCCCACGAGCAATAATGATACTTTGTAACCAACCCTTCTCTCTGTACTAAAGCAGAATATGCATTTTCTGAAAAGTACAAATTTTAAAAAGGAATTGTCAGAGATTCAGCGAAACTGCAAAAAATAGTCGCCAGATTATAAAATGGTGGGCGTCTTGCACGGACACTTAAGTTTTTCGCTAGGCACGAGAAAACGCTCGCTTGCGGAGTAAGTGCAAGCCATCTGCCGATAAGGTTTACCATATTACATGGGCGAGCTTCCCACGCTCTTCTTCACATAGAAGAAGAATCCACCACAAGTGTTTACACAGATTTTATCGGCTAGTTAAGTTCATGAGGATGAACATCAAGAAATTATAAATGGTCGTACCCGTGTCGTTAAAGAGCAGAATGTTTTACGAATAACATCCTTCAGAAGTAGATGTGTTCAGCAATTATCTAATATTGCGCGTAAACAAGACATACAAAGAGACAAAGCAATAAGGGGAAATAGTTCCGGAAAATAATGCGATGTCGTAGCAACCAGCTGGTGTCAAGAGCGAAAAAGGAAAAACCCGCAGAAAGGTAGAAATGGAATCATTATTCACCCGTGCATTCAGACATTCCTCACTGATCAAAGTCATTTAAAAGGTATATCCTCACCAAAACGGAGGAAAATTGAAAACAAGTAATATGTTGTGGGGATATAAATGGCCATTTCAACAAAAACAAAAACATCAGAGAGACAGGAATTCTATAATCCAATCCAAGAGACGCCCAATTCCTTATTTAGGAAACAGTTCGCACTGCTCCCAATGCGAGCAACGCCTCTTCAGTGAATTCCCTGATATTCGAGAAAAAGGCCGACAAACATGTTCATTTTACTGAGATTTCGATACTTTTCTTGCCAAATAACGCTGCATCAACTGGATGGACTTGGCAACGATTCGACAACTGAAATGTTTAGAAATTGCATCTCCCGACGTAGTCGCTCGGCAAAAATCCACAGTAGCTATAAATATTTCAGCAACTGAGTAGGCTATTTTTGCTCTCATCAGTATTCCACAACCAGTGAACCATTAGGGGGCATGTAATTTGAATACTGCGAATTCATTTTCAAGAATAATGATATGTCAGTTCCATCAATCTTCAAAATTTGATGATGGCAGCAACAGTTTCTCGTCTCGGCGTCAGGACAGAACATTTTGCTTTACAGCTGACAAATTGCCCCTGGGATCGAAAGTTCAGAGGCAAAGACTATTACCGCGAAAATTATTCGCTCAACGCTATATAGGAAAAATGAAAGAACTAAAAAGTAGAAGAGGGTTTAAAAAAGCTGTTTCAACGTTTTTTTAAAAATAATTTCATTTCAAATCTTGAAAGCTGCGAGAAAGTGAGCATTGTGCCACATTATCAACAATTTTTAAACACGATAGAAAGAGAGCAAATCTTTCCCGTTTTTCGTTTTATAATGGGTTTTTAATATCCGTCTCCCGCGAAGTACTTTATTAGAAGTGACATGATCTTTCAAGTTAAACGTTTTGCTCTAAGGACTGGCAGGTGATACGGTACTTCTGTTGACAGCCATGCACACTCACAAAGAACTGGGTGGCTATCTAGCATTTGGACCACTCTTTCTTACCAGTAACGATGAATAATCGCTAGGAAGCACACTGAATGAAATTTTTGTTTAGGTTTAAAAGGTGGAAATTATTCGATTAAACTTTGAGTTTATGATTTGTACTCCCGGAAAATTTTGAGGGGAGTTTTTTTTTCTGTTGATGAAGAAGGTTAGTCGTTGCGCTAGTCACGAAATCCCCGTCCACTTCATCAAATAATGTCATTTTTGAGCAGTTACGATAAAACCACTTCTACATACACAATCCATGATTTCACACCCGTAATTTTACCAGCTATGAAGCATCAAAGACGTCCTGTTTTCAAATACTGGAATTCTCGATGTTATTCATTTTTACTGGTCGCAGAAGTGCTGCAAACGCTCAGTAGTCACTCCCTTCCTTATGAGTGCACGTGGCTATCAGCAGAAGCTGCGTAACACCTGCATATCCGTGGGGCTTCGTTAGCCACGCTGATTTTTCGACGGGACCCAAAGGCCCTCCCTTCATATGGTTGGTGCAAAAGTAAACGGCGCATACTCATGCTCATTTTTTGCGCACTAGACCCGGAGCTTTGTACGCTCCTCTTCCATACGAATACTCTACAGGATTTCTACAGGATTCACTTGTTAAAAAGTCTTGGAGCAGTCCTTCTCATATTCCTTACACTTTGCTATACAAATTTAGGAATGTATCCTATCCATAGCTAAATGGCGATTTCGCTATCTCCTCCAAACTTTCAGCGGCGAAAAAACCAGTGAAATTTAAAGTCAAGTAAGGTGAAGGAAAATAGGAGGTTAAAAGCAGTCGAACTATCTTGTTATATGTATTAGAATGGAAGATGAAGTTCATTTTTGTCATGCTTTCACCAGAAGCACGCCGCGATAACGAAATGACCACTTTGCGGTCCACACATTCTCGAAGTTGTAAAGCACGGTGTAACGGGGATGAATAGGATTATCTATATTTCTCATTGAGTAAATTCTTGGAACATCTCTGAGGAAAAAAAATGGCAAGGCTAGAATTTCAACCTGCGGGGAAAAAAACGTAAGAAGCCGGTTAGTTTTGCACCAATCTAATACCTTATTTTGATAAATTTGAATAACCAGAAATCTTCAACTAGCCCAATCCGCTTCAACTGCTCAGTTAGCAAGAAAAGTATACCAGAAAACAAGGTAAATGTTTTTTTCTTTCTTCCCTCACTTTCGTATTTCGTATCTTCCGATCATATCACCGTCGATACCACGCTGCTTTGATAGCTACTGTAAACTGTGAAATGTGTCTTCAAATTTTTAGGTTTTGAAAGTTACCAGTCAACTCCATGAAGGAAATAATTAGATAAAAGTAAAGAAGACGCCTCAGAGTAATTCTACCCAAATCTTTTGGTAATCAGCTACTTAATACAGCTGTAATAATGTTTAATAGAGATCTCCACTGATGTTGTTGCCGTCTCTCGCCGAATACCTAGTCATTTCTCTCTCTCGCTCCCATTTCCCCTCCACTCCTCCAGTTTATGTGTTGACACCCGCATGAAAGTTAAACCGCTTCTTTAACACGGTGGCTGCGGCTGTCAAAATAAGCGTACTGGCCCAGGGACGCGGAATGCCTTCCATCCCTTGTAGTGCTTTATATACGCGTGAAAGTAAGGAAGAGCAAATGATTAGTGGCCCATATTCAAGCTCTACACACTAGGCTTCCTCTGCGAACCTGGATAGAGATCTGAAGCACTCGACTGTCCAGTAACAAAATAAATGGGAGAGCAGTGCTTGTAGCTGTCTGTTATTAGTGACAACATGGCTATATGAGTAGCAAAGGACGTAGTTAAACATAGCTTATTAAGTATGTAATTTCCAATCTGGAACTAAAATTTGTAGAGAACGCGATATCTGAGAGCTACAACCACTTATTATGCAAAAAAATGTGTATTTTTAGTTAGTATAGTAGAGACAGGGGCAACAATCTATTCGCTCGAGACCTTTCCCGTTGCAATTTTTACTGGCGCCGTCTGCGAGCATCACTGTATATGTATTTTTAGATGTAATATTCCGCGTGCTTAGAAGGAAAGCAGAGCCTCTAGAAGTGGATCCGAAAACAGTGACTCATCGGCACCACTGCAATCAACTGTGAATGACTCATCTTCTGTGCCTGTGACGATGCGTCTCGCATCAAAAGCATGCGGACAGACGAAACAAATTTAATACCATCTCCACGTCAAATCAAACAGTTAAGCAAAACTTAAGAAATGAGCGACGTCGTTAAAGGCGCATGATGAATGAGAAATAATGATGAAGTATGTCGATACAAAGTAAATGGACTCCAAACAAGCTGAGCCTCGGTTCTGCTGAGAGTAAAATAATTGCGCCTACTCCCTGTTCCGTCTGTATCTGTTTGATGTCATTACTGATATAGTTAGAAACTAAGTTTTTCACCAAATATTGCAGGAAACAGTTCAGTTTGAACGTAAAAACTGTTGTTCGCCTGAAAAACCTATGGGAGACAACAGGGCTAAGATTCATGAAGCGTAAGCCGCACAAATCAACGATAGTTAGCGTGATTGGCTATCCCATAGACAATGTAATGTTATGAGACGCAGGATGCAAAAGTTGGTTTGTCAAACTATATCGCATAGTTACGCTTCTATGAATCCTAACCCAGGTTACGCAACCCCAACTATGCCGCTAGCAAGCTAATCGACACGAAAACCAATATGAGATCGTAATTCCACGGGAGAATATGAAGCAGAATGAGAATAAAAGCGAATTTTATAGGAAGTTAGGGAAAATCATAAAAAATTCCGAAACTTCAAAAAAAAAGCACTT
Organism: Ancylostoma caninum; assembly: GCA_037903475.1. Lineage (NCBI taxonomy): Eukaryota > Metazoa > Nematoda > Chromadorea > Rhabditida > Ancylostomatidae > Ancylostoma > Ancylostoma caninum. Next base: position 285,014 of record JBAJFG010000320.1, read on the forward strand.
ACAAAAAGATTCTGATTGTGCGAAATAAAATTGAGACTAGAAGGTTCCTATCCCACATATTTAGTTTCAATTTTCACATTGATTACCATTCTTTCCATCAATGTCTTCTGACATCTTGTAATTTTTCCCATACATTTCAGCACTTCAACAATTCTTGCTCAAAGCGTTTCACAACACATAAGCTGGCAATGGCAAGCGAGCGTGCCCAAATGGGAACCACTATTCCTACATTGCAACAGGCCGAATAATTAGATCAGTAAACTGGGCCAGAATGAAGAAGTTGGTTCCTCGCTCAATATGTGGGTGCATGTGAAACATAAGCAACAGGTTATCAGTGATCCCAAAAGTAAACGAAATGTCGGGCTGTCAATAACACCTTGAAGTTTCGTCTGATTGACACCAGCATAGTGCTCCAAATCCATCGCTGCTTCGATCCACACCGAGATTGTTAAATGTTGTAAAGACATCCAGTAAAATATATAACTATCTCGGTGGTGGCCCACGACATGGATAACTTTCTCCTGCTCCCAGAGGTTGATTGATAGTGCGAGATCGAGTTGAACAACTGTGTTTAGCCAATGCTGGCCGCAAACAGCGTACTTTTCACGAGCAAAAAGATCAGCAGTAATTATGAAGCACTGAGAAATTCTGGCAGAAACCGAGAAAAGAAGAAAGAGTAACTGCTGGTGGGTAAACTGAGCCAACGGAGTGGCGGCGAAAAGTACATAAAGGACCGAACTAACGAATTCGACTGCAGGCGAAGACGAGAATATGAGGGAGACTGTGCGGACGGGGACGATGAATCATGCAAGCAGGCAAAGAACAAGCGAGACCTACCTTCCGTTTATTGATGACATTGTTCGTGATCAGCTGTTTGTTTTGGAGAATGCTGGCGTGCTTCGAGGCTTCTTCCAGGTCCAGGTCGTCGTCCTCGCGTACCACCATGCCTGCGCGATGTTCTGCAAGCGCTGCTCTCGCGGATCCGGGTGGGGAAGTACAGGGCACAGCAGTGAGAGAGGGCCTGGATGATCGCGCACCTCTCGAAACTTGCGCCCCCGTTCGACACTCCACCTCTGCGTCGCTGCCGCCGGCTGTCTGGCGTCTCCGCCCGCCGCGCGCTCTCTCGCGCCGCACTCTCGCCCTCGCATCGATCGGATAATCGCGGTTGCCCGTAATCACTCTGGCCCTAATTCACGGGATTTCCCCGTCTCCGGCCGTCGTGGCGGGTCTCCGGAGTCGGGGCCCCGCACCGCACCCCCCCCCGCCCTGGCAGCACCATCCCGACGTGTCCTTCCCCGCGTGCTCGCTGCACTAGCCAGGCGCAGGACCGGCTGGCTGGCCCCGCGTCTTCCGCAGGTGTTTGAGGGAAACGCGGGGGGCGCACCCGCACCTGCCGCTCCCGACTGATCTACGAACCCTCGTCCCTCCGTACTGTCGCATCCAGAGAGAGTGCGCCGGTGCGCCGACTTTCGCTTATCACCGGGAGGGATGCATAGTTTCGCCAGTGATCGTCTCCCATCATACCTGGATCGGCGGGCGGTTCGGGGTCGCGACGACACCCGTCTTCCCCCCAACCCTGCACTCATGGTGCAGTCAGCTGATGTGACGTTCGGCAGGGCGTTGTCCTACTACTTATCTCACGTCTTTTTCAACACACAGCTTTTAACGAGGACGACTCGAGACTGGGAGACGCTTGCACCTGACATTTTTCTTTCACCGCACTCCCCACAAATCGCGACGCTGAGTTGTCGTGCCCCGTCGATTTACTGTCGTCAGGGGGACATACTCGGGGTTCGGGACGTGGATAATAAGATCTCAGATCCCGTAGAACGGAGAGGGCAGGACGGGAAGTTTGCCACACCCTATGACCGAAGTAAATATTTTGAATTGGGAATATTTCGATGAGAGGGAGAGGGTCTTGTTGATCAGTTGCACCTGCATTTTCGTCCGTAACTGCCACTTTGTTGTTGGTGTTGTTGCTCTGTGCAGAAACTGATCGTCTTAGCTGGATAAGGAGGAGAAAGCAGAGAGAAGGGCAACGAAACTCTTATTCTACAAAAAAGAAACTCATTACTTATGCTTCTGTGCCTCACAGGTTTTTATATGAGCACGATTTTTTGGCCTTACGTTTCAACTACTCTTCGTCGTCAGAGGCCTGAAAGCGGTTCAAAGTGATGATAATTTACGAGTTATCCCATCAAACGAGTCGTTGAAACGTAAAGCCAATAAATCGTGCTCATAGAAAAACCTGTGAGGCACACAAGCATAAGTAATACTGCTGTATAATGCCAGGTTCTATGAACAGAGAACATGGAGATTATTGAACAATTCCACTTGTTTTTAGTTCATTATAGGTGGAGTTCTTGGCAGGTCCAAGGCTTCGGCTTCGATCTGTGGTCATCAAAAGTTGGCCTGTCTTTCTGCTTTTCATAGCCAAGTGCAGTGGTGTTTGACGCAGTCCTCACTGCACGGCACAGCTACTTTGAGCCAGAAGAGTCTTATCACAACAGAAGGGATCATGCGACTTTTGTCACCAACAGCTTAGCTTTAAATTAAAGTATTGGTGATTTCGAACTGTTGCGCTTGCTTCAATTCAGGGGAGTTGGGGATTAACCTCACTTGCCTGGACAGCCGGGACCAACTGAAATTCGGGGTTTGGGTCTTGGTGAGCGGAACGGGGTCGTGGGGTCATGTTGCTGTGATTGGGCTAAGGAGACACCAATCACAGAAGAATGACCTGCCGCATTTTGCGTCATCATTACCCATACCCGAAATCGGAATACAGCAGCAGCCCATGCAGCAAAAAAGGGCGGGGTGAGAACCGAACGGGCTGAATTTCATATTAGCAAAGTCATTGAGAATCAATATTAAGTTCGAACTGTCAGAACTGTCAGAGATTTAAAAAATCAACGATAAGGAGTCTGAAATAAGCTGAGACTTTTTAAATCTGTTTTATGAAGTAATTTACCAAATATCTCTCCCCCCGTGAACCAGCCTATGGGTACTCAGGGTCTAGTTGTTGTCCACCACCGCTGTATCTTAGCTCAACTTTCATCTCAAATTTCATTACAATCACACATAAAATCCCAAGAAGCAGCGTCCATTTTTCGGTCCGGGTAGGTGTCAACGGTCATCCTCCTATTTTTAGTTCAAGCTCCCTAGAAGAAAAAGTTAAGGAGATATGGGGCGATGATAAAGGGTCGAACATTTTCTGCGGCCGCACGCTTGAACAAACTATTCATGCAGCTGCTTCTCTGATATTAATATGTACACGCCCATTTTACCGTTTTTTTTTCCTGAATTCGAGCACTATGACAGCTAGTTCCTTGTGGTTCCCATGAACTGGCACGAAGAAAAATTGAAAATTTTGAGGCAGTCTGTTCCATAAGATGTGTGCTTGTTTGCATAATGCTTTCTACCATGCATATGTTGATGACTAGTACCTTCAAACCTCTTAACCTCGTATATATGCTTCCAGAATGGTGAGTATGAACGCTAAATCTGTAGAGAGAATTTACTGAATAGGCGATACACTCAAAATGGTTGCGATTTGATTGCTTTGTTAACAGTAAGTATAGGGTTTCACTGACGTAAAATCGACAAAGTAAAATTAATATGTATGTAATATGGTTGCAGTATCTCTAATCACCACTAGACACTTGACTGGTTGGTTGAGTCCAACTGAGTCGAGTTTCGAGTCATTCGAAGATTCGGTTATTTGAAAGACCGCACAGAACGAGGTACGCTGAGTGTCGACGATTCAAAATTGGTGAAAAAATCGAGTTATTCGAAAGATCGCGGCTATTCGAAAACACCAAAAAAAAAAAAAAACTAAAGATTTTCCAGAAAAGAAAAGAAGAATTTGGTCGAGTCGGACGTTTAATCAACATCTTCAAGAGCTCATCTTTCCAAGTTGCCGAAGAAATCATTCCTTGCAGTTTGGGACTATTAGTGGGAGTACTATGCACACGTCTCCCAGTTCCTCACAGTTTAAGTGTGGATTATGGGTATTCCTCTGGGTAGTTGTCACTACCTATCACCAACACATTTTATAAGATTCACTCCAGCTGTGAAGATTCTGTTTAGCACTGAATCCATTCATCTGAAATATCGCGGCTCGTCGAAACGCTGAACATATACTATACGCAGTTTCTCCCACCATAGACAATAAGCGAAGAGAAATTGGAGAAAATAAAGTTTTGGAGCATGCGGTATTTAGCAAGGTAACAGGGATGAGGGTGCTCACCGTTTAGTGCGTAATGAGCGTCGACAAAGCTGAGGAGAATGCGGACTCGGGCGTAGATGGCAGCGCAACCGCGCCGCGCGCTGGAATGTTGCCGTAATGGCGTAGTTGGCCGAGTATGCTGAAAAATACTCGATATGGTTACGATTAGCCATCAGTGTAGAGCAAAATAACGAAGCAAGCGGGTGGCGCGGTCGCGCAGATGTGTGCGCTCAAGTACTTACAGTCGTTAGCTCCATCGACGCTCATTATACCTACAGTGGACGTCAATGTCGTTGGCCCATCAGTGGCCTCGAGAAGGACGTCGCGCAACCGCGCCGCGCGCACCGCAACCTATATATGTATTCTGCTGCTGTCAAGCATTTTCTAGCAGCTTTTTCTACACGATTTTAAGGATTTTCGAGTAAACCGGCAAGAAAAGACCCTAGGAATAGCATTCCGGCGGCGACGACACCGATCCCAGCGCGCGCGGCGCGGTTGCGCTGCGTCCTTCTTGAGGCAGCAAATGGGCCACCGCCATTGCCGTCCACTGTATATAGATATCCCAAATTTTTTTTTGTCCCTAACATCGGTCCTGAGACAGATCATAATTGCACATTTTTTTATACCTTTTTTTCACAGGGTTTATCTTACCAACAATGCAGTGTAACTCTGAAATCTCCAAAGCTGCTCACACAAGCTGTGCAGGGATTCATGAAACGGTAACCACGCTAACCATGTCCAAGCAGAAACAATCAAATGCGCGACGGATGAACATTCGCGTTAGCTGCGTCCCAGTTTGACACCTGTTTCGCTAATTCTCCTGACCGCTTTTTGTTCATTGAAGATGCTAGCAGTTAACATGTTATTGTAACAAACTCAGCTACCGCAATGTACCTATTCAAAGTGCTTCAAAGGCGCTTCGCAAGGGAAATGCAGCGATTATGTGGAAGGCACAGAAGGTGCTTGAAGAAAATTAATCAGCAGTTTTGTTCTCGGCGTTTGCCGGGCTGCTGCCAGATGCGCGTGTCAATTTCTTTAGCTGAAATGACGCATTTTAATTAAACCGGAAGCAGAAAGAATTTGTTTTACAGCGCCGAGACACCAGCATCAACACGTCCAGACCGTTTAGGTACCCGAACGATTAACACACGCATTTGGCCCTGTCATGGGAACACTACACTAGAGCCAAGCAGTGGCGGATGAGGGGGGGGGGAGGGGAGGGGGGATTGAATTTACTTTATAAAAGAAGTAAAAATCTTGAACCAGTTTATATTTAATTGTTTGTTTTTATTATTGATTTTCAAATATTTATCATTGATTTTCAGTATCAAAATTAGTATTTTTTTTAGCAGTTTTATTATCCCGTCTGGGTCCGCGGAGGGGCGGAGTTGCTTTTTCCCCTCTCCAAGCCCCTAATGTTCCGAACTTCCGGAATGTGACCAAATAATGAAAGGTAAATGTAATGCTAGTAGTCCTGAGTTATCAGGATTTTACTGTTAAGGGTCTTTCATTTATTTATAGCTCTATTTTTCGTGATAGAAGCAAATTATGCTAGATGGATGCGTTCGTCGAGCATGCTACCGTTCCTATTATGAAAGGTAGACCGAGACGCATTTTTTACGCAGCTCTGACGCAAGTAAACGTATGCCTATACCCACGCGCTGTCCGCATTCGTGGTGAAAGTACATAAAGCGATGACCTGTCTTCATTAGAAATCCACCCTAAATGTATGCGTGCGACAGGCTTGCGAGTGTCGTCACGCATTTATAAGTTGCCATATAGGTGGAATCAATGGAAATTTCGTGCCTAACCGCTAAGTAAGCCAAAGTAGGATTCCTACTGTTCAACTACTGCTCGATCATATGTGTTGCTGGCGGCGAGATAGTGAGTGAATTATTAGATAAACTTGCGGAAGGACCGTCGGGGACGATCTGGTTTACTGCCACAGACACAAGACAAACTATATATGTAGTATGCCAGTTGGTAAACTTATTAGCTGAGCACGAGGTTAGTAATACCCTTTAGTGGCTGTCACAAATCTCGAAACCACTAGAAGGCCTATAAAGAGCATTACTAACCGCGTGTTCGGCTAATAAGTTTACCAACTGACTACTATGCCGAGGTTCAATGACGACCGGACTTGGGAACTATATGGTATACCTTTTGTTACAGCTGGTGATGTTAATGTCTCTGACGGTCTGTGCTCATATCTTTCTCATTTAGCGGAGCCAGTTGATTTTTTTTTTGGAAGTTTTCCCAAATACAGTGGGCGTCAGTGGCGGTGGCCCATCCGCTGCCTTGAGAAGGACGCCGCGCAACCGCGCCGCGCGCACCATGACCGATGTTTTTTGCTGCTCTTGTGCTATTTCTAGCAGCTTTTCTGCCCGTTTTAGACATTTTGGACCGAATCGGGAAGAAAAGCGCCTAGGAATAGCACCCCGACGGCAGGCAACACCGATCTCGATGCGCGCGGCGCGGTTGCGCGGCATGCTTCTCGAGGCCGGCCACCGTCATTGACGTTTACTGTACGTATGTATTCCACATACAGTCCTTGTCAAAAAGATAGACGGATTGCGCGTGCGGTTTCATATCGTAGCGGTCGCAGAATCGCGCAGGGACCCAGTCAACCTTCTTGCTTAGAGCGTGCTCTCTCCCCATTCATCGCTTAGGCCTCACCGCGTTTCTGTAGTCGCGGAACCCGTCTATCTTTTTGAGAAGGACTGTGAATGCACGCTTGTGCAGAACGGCCCCAGAAGACAGCCGAGAAGTGACGTCAACCGAAATTGTTTCCGCTATTCACTCAGATGAAGACCTTGCCGATTGTCAACAGACATGAATGTTGACATGAGAGGTGTTGTGTGCAGATACAAAATGTTATGTATAGATAGGAAAACGATGACATCATCTTCTTAGAGTATTCCTGATGCGTATGCAATCCTGCTGATGACTGCGATCAAACTCATTGCTCATAGGGTCCATAAGCTACGCCGTATTATTATGTGACACAATGAAGTTAATGGTCCGATAAAACGCCGCAAAGTATAATCCAAACGCCTGCTGATTCTTTGGGGTTGGAAGTGCTTAAGTATGAATGAAAATGTCGAAAACTTGATGGATTGGAAAGACTTTCTCTCCCGAACAGAGCAAAAGCTAAGAAACAAGAAGCTAAGTCCTGGTGAGTTATTTGTGGTAGCCATTGAAGGTCACCACAGTGAACGCAGGAAACGGCTGCACGCTTGGATGAGGGTGGATTTGGCCGCGTGGGAAGTTGCTCAGTCCTGCCGCAATGAGAGCGGATATCCTTCATAGAAGTAGAGAGAAATGCAGGGAGGCTTTGTGTTTCTTGCAAGAGATAAAAGAATTCAATAGAGGACTTTGTTAAGGAACGAACCACTAGGGTCAGTTAAGACCGAAGTAAAGTAAGTGAACAGCAACCATGCATTAAAATGAAATCAACAGCCAGTTCAGTCACTGTACAGGAGCTATTGAACAACCCATGTTTCAACACCATTCGCCTATACATATCTGTACGAGTTCTCGGCATTCATACTGCTTGCCCTTTGCTTTATCAACATCTGTTGAAGGTGCCTCATGAAAATGTCAATCTTACATACACATCCCCGCTGTCCTCTTTGCTGTTGGCGACATCTATTTATTCAGAACTCGCAGGGAAGCCATATCACTTGGATTTTTTGTCTAACCAGTAAATTGCACGTTTTGGGGACATGAACACACCAAGACTGGGAGACCTACGTATGCCTGTGAACAGGCTAGGCGTCGAAGGATCAGTGACTCGGCGGAATTAGGACAGTGGGGATTCGGAGCAATAAATACCACAGAATTCAGCAAGGGTCGTGCTACGTCGCTGGAAGAAAATAGGAAAAAATTGCTGAGCTCGTTTCAAATGAATATCGGTATTTGTGTTTCAGTTATGGTGGAGGGTTTAAATATTAGGTGGTATGAAAACTGTCCGCGGTTTTTCCCTACCTGTAGTATCCAAACAACAAGCTTCTTTTTGTACACTGCTCTCTTCAAATGCTTCCAAACTCTCATATGGTTCATGCTTATTTCCTCCGCTATTTCGCGGCAAATTGAGTGTCAGTCTTGCTCCAGCAGTTGCAAAATTTCATCGACTCTTTCAGTTACTGGCCAGCCAGAGCGTGGTACATCTTTAACATCCAAATTTCCGGAACGGAATCTAGCAAACCACTTCTGGGTCCTTTGTGCGCCAACAGCATTTTTGCCGGACACGCCACAAATTTTTTGGCATGTTCTTGCAGCGGTTTTGCCTCTTTTATAATAAAAAAACATCACATGCCGTATTTCTTGAGATATTTCACTCATTTTCAACTTAATATCACTTTTTACACGATCAAAGAATTAGAGGACTATCGTGGCAAGAATGTGAGGTAGAATGTTACATTTTAAGTATATGTTCTTTCGAGACAATCGGGTGAATGCTGCTCGAGATAAAGTACAATCGGAACCGGCCTGTGCCGAGAAACCGCTGAGATTTTTTGTACGGCCTAGTGAATGCGGATTTAAATAAACGCTACTACCTAATACGAATTTTGTCTTTAAATATGTATATGCTAACCATGTCTTCACCGATCTAGTGCTAAACTCGACCAATTACCAACGCCCGCATATGCCCAACTTTTCCAGAAATAATAATATTCCGATTACTCTCATTTGTAGATAGGAAATGTGATGAGAGACATACATCACATAGTATCGGCTGTCTTGGAATCTTCGACACTATTCGGCTATTTCTGTCCCAAAGTTTCGAAATAAAAAATTTCGCCCAAAATTCGCCAATGGGGGTTATTTAAGGATCTGAACACGATTTGGGAAAAAAAAATATCAAAACTTTGGGGCAGAACTAGCTTGGTGATGCCGATCTTACGTCTTCTTGTTGTTCTACAATAGTTTACGAAATTGGCAGATATATTCCAGCTGTGATTTTTGATTCCGTCCCTTCCCCTTGGTAATGCGAGGATATGCATCTCTTGAAAATTCATCTGCAAGGATTTTTATCTTAGAGGAATATTTCAGTACTTATATGAGAAATGCTTTCACCCCTCACACAAAAGACACCCATTTCGAAACACCTATTCGAAAACGAAACTTGGTCAGAGGCAAAAATGACCGTTTAGAGAAATGTTTTCAAGAGTTAGTCATTACCAACGTTGCTCTTCTTCACTTCTGCAGTTCTCTCGGTCACGGCAGCTATGGATCGCTGTAATTTCAGATGAGCACCTCTCTGTTTTTGCCAGCTATAGCGAACTACTCATTGCTTTGTGGAAGCTTATAGTGGCTGCTAGAACGTCAGCTACAGAACGATAAGAAGCGTGAATGCCTTGGAACCAGATGGTTGGAGTTCTACCCTCAGAGGGAGTCGTTAGGTAAAAACCGTAGCAAATTGGACAAGGGTCTCGGTGAGAAACAAAGGTCAAACGTACCTCAATCCACCCTCCTCGTCAAAGGCACGGTCTAGCGGCTATTATGAAGGCGCCAATGAGAACAAATATGAAGAAGCGGCAGGAGACAAACATTTAAGGTGAGAAAAGTTGTACTCCGATCGTGGAGGCCTCATGAAGATCCAGGAATGGCTCTGAGACACCTCTACTGGATAATTAACTTCCGTCGGCATCCTCCAAATTCCTTCAACCTCAATGCATCGAATTACACTACCTGAATCGTTTTTGGGTCAAACGCGTGCTAAATGCATGCTAAAAACCACTTAGCACCTCTGATGTACCGAGCGCAGCTTTACAAAAGAAAAACCACTGATAGGTTGGCGCATAATTGGTGCGGCTTTTTTCGCGACTTCTTTTCTGGTTGAGAAATAACGATGCTCCTCAGCTATCACGTATCAAACGTGGTATCGAAAATCTTATCCACATTCGCTATCTTATGCTCTATCAATTCAGGAACTTAACACAGCCATTTTGCGACCTGAGCGAACTTCTTGGCGAAGAAACAATAAGCAAAGCTAAGTGAAAAGATTGTCCATTTTTCATAGGATATGTGAAAGAAAGAAGAGGTCGAACATCAAATTTTGAGCACCAGGAACTTTGGGCAGCCTTGGAAAAGGACGAAGATTGGCAGCGAGAATCCCAGCCGAAGACTTCGATGTGGATCATTCGAACATCGTTCTCCCTCTAAAAAGCTCCGAAAGACATAAATTTGGCTTAATGGATCCCCATGAACTGTTAGCGAGAATTTCCACCGATTTTCTGCAGCAAGACAAAAAGTGTCTATTTCTGAAGAATTTTGACAATAGAACCTTCTTCTCTCACACGGCTGCAAGAGTTTCTGATTGTCGAAATTTGATCGTAGAGCTCTTTATTCTTTATCTGTGAGGATGGCACGGAACTATTTGAACTGCATCAACATTTTTCTACTTGGGTTTGTTGGTTCTTCTTCACCCAAAATTTCGTTGAGATCGCATGATGGGACGCTGCATTACAACCTTTCTCGGATTGGTAGAGTAGGTGATGGTGAATGAGGATACGATTTCCAGTAGCATCTCTACCAAATAAAAGAAGTGGATTATCTTCATGAAAAACCACTTGAAAAGCTTTATTTTTTTGAACACAAAGGAAGTCGCGAAAATAGCGCATTAATTGTGTACCCACCTAAAAAATTGCAACGCCCGCTCGACCCATGCAGTGGACGACTCCATCCTAGCACTTCGGAAGGCCGACGTTGTCACCAGTAAAGGAGCATTCGAAGTGGAATGTAAATTACTGTTGGTATAAGAGAGGTTAACTCTGCTTTCCAGAGATCGTCTCGAAGGTATGAGTATTCCGTTCAGAATGGAACACTTACCCTGTACACATAGTATTAGCGCATCCTGTATATTCAGTTATTATGTATTTGTCTTTTCAATCACCGGGTGATTTAAAATATTCGCAGGGCGGAAAATCGTCAGCAGCTAGTAAATTGCCTGATTTCTACATATTATGCTCACTAGGCAGATGTAACAGGGGATAAGTGCTACCTCACTGCTTTACGTAGATTCGACTCGCTTCCAACATGTTGGAAAGTAGGGATACTCTGTGCTTAAACCGCTGACAGTGCATTCAAACCTGGTTCGTTGAAACACAACTTTTGAAGCACAGACTTGCTACAGAACAAGTCCTCTGATTTCCAACTGTTCTGGTTCAAATCCTTGTAAAAAATGCTGGTGAAAAAGTCCAATCCTTCAAACAATGGGAATTAATTTCAAGAACAATTAAAAAGGACTTTGACAAATACAACTTACACAGCCTATGTTATGAATGATGCTGCTCCTGATGAAATATTCATGTGATGGTGGCTAAATTATAGTAAATCTATCAGTTGCAACTGTTGATAACATGCTTTCGCTGCCGTCGTCGTGTTTGCTAAGCGTGAAGAATGTCAGGTTCATGGAGGTCCAAATGATTTCTAGAAGAGACCCCTTCGAGCTTCCCAAATTCCTTATCTTTCTACTTTCCACTTTGTTTTGAGTTCCATATAACTGCGTTTTGGTTTTGACCCACATGGATTTTATAGTGAAGTACATGTGATTTAGAGATAATATGTTAATGCATGAAGTGTTATTGTACACTTTTATTATATTTCCCTTCCATTCTCACTTGTATCTAGTGTCTCTATGGGTGTGGAATTGGCTCCTTCAGAACTTAAAAATCTCCCACACTATCCTCGACTTTGCCACCTCGGGAACAAACAATATCATTCTATCTATCTCTATGCACAAATAAAAACAGCTCATAATAGTTCAGTGAGTTTTTTTATTCAAGTAATTCAACGTCGCACTACATACTACTCCGTGGCGGGCCTTCCTCAAGCTCCGTCGTTTGAGGTTAAGTCGATGTACGAATCGCACTGAAAACATCTTCACCTTACCATGCGACCATTACAGGTAGAAGAGTACCCAACTCCCTCTGATGCAACATTGAAAGCAGGAAGTATGGTTCATGTTCAACAAACATGTGATCTAAAGTGAGTAGTTTCCTGCGAAAACCACCATTTGACAAGCTTAAAAATTGCCTCAAATTATCGATGTTCTTCATGGACACTAAGAAACGAAACGAAGTTTTGTAGGTCTGCAAATTATTGCAGATTTTGGCTTTAGGTGTTTCCGCATAGGTTCGAAGAACATAGCTGCAAGTTACGCCAAAAGTTCCATACGTGAGAACTTACAATTAGTATTACCATGTGAGTGTAGGGTTTGAACTCAATTTACCAAACAACCCTAAACAGTTTTTTTTTTGGCTACCGGGATTTACAGTGAAGATTTCGACCTGTTGACACCCTTGGAGATCCTTCATGAACAATTCTTCGACGGTCTAAATGATGGAAGCACCAAATCTGCTGCCAACATCAGGGCAAACGTTTGCAGCGTAATCATGCTTTGACATTCACAGGACCAGCTACTCTTTTCCATGTACCCGCTCTCGTTATGAGAACAATCAACATTATTCTAGGAGATTTTTTCACATTTGGACCTTATTTAGTCCAACTATTGTTATGAAGTTGAATAGTGTTCTAGGCACCAATACGACCAGGTGCCGAGCAAAACCTAAACAAGGCTTGCTTTGTTGGAGAACTACTTTTTTGTCGATTCCTTTTGTCGCTTTGTGTTCTTGCAGCTTTTAAAACGATGTGACATCTCCCTATGTGCAAGGATACATTAGTAATGAAACCACGACAACAGCCTCAGGTAACTAAAGCCATGTCATTGCTCAATAGAACGTAAGCAGTATGAGAGCCAGATGGAACGGCACGAAGGGCTAAATCATAACATGAGTGAACATCCGGCATCCATGTTACTTCTTTTTTCTACTTTCTTTCTCGCTTCAGTCGACACATTCACATCTGATTCCGTTCTTCCCTCATGCTGGTGATGTAATCTCTCACTGCAACAAGATTGCGTTATACCTCGAACTTATGTATTGAAAAATTAGAATAATTAGTCATCAGGGTTACCATATTCGACTCTAGCTAAACTTATACTGTTTGTTTCGCCGAATTCAGCACGGTTACACTCTTCGGAAGTAAAGTAAACAGGACACATTATTAGAAAATAGCTAGGTTTCAAATAAATTTTGGTAACTTTGAAACAGCACTGAGTCCAAAGGTCAGGGACACAGCAGCAAGAACCCATCAAAGATATATGGTAGAAAATAACTTGTGGCTGATGTGTAATGGTTCGATAGGGCCATTTCCCGACTTAAAAAAACAGACAAACTGACAGACACATGACCAGAGTGACGCTGCTGTATGCTGTTCCAACTGTCACATCCATTCCGTCACCAACACAATTGCAGCAATCACAATATTTCCGCATCTATGAGATCACTAGAACCCATTCAGTGTCATATAACAACTCGATTTTAAGACTAACACAACCAGTTTACTGCAGTTCTTTTACCAGACATCAGAATTTATTGTTTCATAGATATAAAGTTCACATGTGAGTTACGAAGATGGATTTATAGAGCACGCGTCAAGTGGACTGGAACAGCACCACATATTTACATATATACACGTAGAATCGGAAATTGAAAGCTTATTCTCTGCCGTGCACAGTAGGACACACTTCTTCCAAAAACGAGCGGATTAGTTAGGAGGGGAGCTCGGCAAATGCTCAGCGAAGAGGCGCTGCTCTTGGATTCCAAATGAGCGGCACCACCACCGCCAGTCGTTTTTCGTAGAAGTGCTGAAGCTAAAAGAAAGTTTGGCCGCAATGATACTCCTTAGTAAGTTCTAGCGTTGCTTTCCAGCAGCTTGATTTCTCTGGAGATGTTCTCCCTTGCCCGTGCTTCTAGTTCGTTTCGAAGGTCCTTTGTGGCGTAGATGTTAGGAATCTGGAGGAAGAACCGCAGCACCTGAAATTGTGGATGTTAGAGTTCCAGTCAGGAGAACCCGCATTTCATTTTCTGTATTTTTGAAAGACGTAATCAACCTGAACAATTTGTTTTAGAAATCTCCTCCATTTAAAAGACAGAGCTCAATTCAATGATGAAAAACTGGGATCTTTGGAATACGAATGAGAACAGTTCATCCGGCATTAGTGTGAAGTGGTGGGATTATTTGTTTATTTATTTTATTTACTTCATACACCGCAAGGGTGTGCACATCAAGGAACAACAAATGCCTAAAAAGTAACGGAGGATCTTTGCTGGGGCTTCACGTCACACTAAAGTTATTGTTCATTCTTGGAACAGAAAGTGAAGAACTGAAAAAGTGATTGTTCACATAATCTTTTGCCAAGTTTACAATAAAAAGATCCTAAAAGAATAGGAGGAGAACTGAGACAACTAAGTTCAAGAAAAAGAGAAATTCAAGAAGGATACAGTTTACAGAGAAGGATACAAGGAAGATGGGAGACCCGATAACTCGTAACGAAATCTATGAGCCCTAAGTTAGCAGCTTAGGGAATGCAAATGAATCTACATATAATGAATAATACATGAATGGATATACATATATGTGTTCTGAATCAGAGCCTTCTTTTTATCGGTTTTTATTTAGCGTGAATTTTTGGGAGATTCCAGAGAAGGCTTCTTTTCAATCTAATATTTTCTGAAGAAAGAAACTACAAAGCACGAAGCTTAGAGAGAAGACTTAGACTTAACCATAAATCCACGCAAATATGAAATAGTGAAACACAAGGGAAAAAGATACTGCGAGCAAAAAGGGAATCTTGTTCCTGACCATTGTTAGTTTTTGTCAAAGACAGCCCTCGATGAAATTTAGCTATGGAAAGAACAGATTGAATAGGGAAGTAATGGTTTCGATATTCATCGGAACATTGAATCTCATTCTGGTAGCTCAGTCCAAAGCTGAGATATAGATTTGATGCCCTCAAGAGTCACTTGTTCAAAATGGGTGATGTGCTGAATATATGGTAGCCAAACTAGATGAAGAAACCTGGACAGAATGCCCACAGCTTCGATTGCATCGAAAAATGAAGCGAGCCTCAACGGCTTCTTTTTTATGCTCCAAAGGGACCTATCGCCCACTCATGACGAGTTCGAAGCGCTTCCACATCCGTTCACTACCACAGCAATATTGAAGGAAAACGGCTTTCCTGAACCCCAAAAATAAAACAAATTGGGCCCTCGGCTGCTGTGGTTCCGTATCGCGTGGTTCTCAAACCCCTGATAGGTGTACGCACAGCGTCGTCAAGTTCGTCTGAGTACATCGGCCAGAAAAACGTGAGTCGAGTGTTGGAACGGAGTTACACAAATGAGCGATGAAGAGTACTACAGAACTCGTAGAGGAGGAAAGCAATTTGCTCAAGAAGAGAAAAGATCTAAGTAGCTGTAGCATCACAGCAAAAGAACGAAATCCTCCGAAGATGTTTCACTCTGGTCACACTTTTCCCTATCAGCTCAGAAGTGATGCAGTTAAACCTTGATCTAATCGGACTATGTGTTGCTAAATGACTCAGATCTGCACTTTGGACACGAGGAAAAAAGAACAGCAGCGGATGTAAATCACCCGTCATGACGGAAAAAGTTGCTGGCGTCATTCTTTTTGAGATTCGTGAGAAATGGAAAACGGATGGAAAGTGCGTGTCATGGTATGCGCTATTTTTACTTCCGAAACCTATCTATTTATCACCCCATACAAGCAATAAATCAAGACACTGCTGCGAGCATGTTCTAACACTTCTGCAAGCAGCATGCGGATTTCGAAAATGGTTTTTTTATACCACTAAGCAGCAGAATAGTAGAGTTCAGTCTCAAATTGAGATTCGGGCTCAGGAATGCTATGCTCCGGGGCTCTAGGGGAAAATTTCTGTAATGCCAATTTCTGTAATGCTAATTTTATTGAACTGATAGTTCCAGAATAGTCCAAGGAATAAGATATATACACAGAATGTATTTTGTCACATCGAGAAAAAAAAAACAGCAATTTCTACCCGCTGCTTATTGAATGTGTTACGGTCGAGTGTTCCGGCTACTCTTGTCTTGCCTAGAAAATTGAAAAAAAAATAATGGGGTTCCCTTCCCTGGCGTGTTACGTATATGTATTAGCTCACATGGATGATATACCTAAAGACCACTGCGGAGGCCGTGTGAGTCATTGGAATTACCCAGGGTAAGCGTGTTAACATTACACAAACCCATCCATCGTTAACACAGGAGTCAACAAACTTAACCTTGGTAATCTGCATCCAGAACCGAGATGATTTTCAGCTAAGAACCTCGCTGCAAGAAAGGTGGGACCTGCATACCAAAAACTCAGATGGGAACACAGTGACACAAACATCATGGAAATGACCAAAAATATGCGTTCGTAGAGAGGAAGAAAAATTAAATTCACGTGAACAACGTTCCTAACCCAAAGCTTTGGGTAATACCTATCTCATCCAGGGCCCACTGCGAAATAAATGCATATTAGAAAGAACTATTACAATTGTTCTGTAAAGCAGTAATAATAAAAACACAAATTTAAGCAAAGGTTTAGCGGCTCTTGGACGGTTCCTTATTACTCCAAGGACACAATCTCGTCCAGAAGACTTCGAAAGGAGTTAACACCGTGAGTAATGGCATCACATTTCAATTTTATTCCTGCTACTGGTTAGACGTGATATTTTTTACTTTTATTTGTTTGCTCTGTTTTTGCTCTGGCTTATTATGGCACACCTTACGGTTATGTAAAAAAGTGTGCAGACAAGAAATCGAACATTTAGGAGCAAAAAGATAGGAGATTCAGAAAACATAAAATCGAAGCACAAGGATTTCGAATCAAACAAAAGTGAAACAAGTATACATAAATTCGTAAGAGCTTCCACGCCTACAATTTCGAGATTTTTCCATAAAAAATTCCTATAAATACTATCAGAATACATGATTCCTTGGAGCCTCGTGTTTAAGCACCCTATTTTGGGGAGCGATAGAGCAGATCTTCAACTTCTGCATAGGGACATATTTCCTTTGTGGTTTCATGTATTCCGGATTACATAGCAAGAAAGAGGAGCAAAATTAACGGCTCGTAAACGAGGTTATTGGCACTTTGGTAAAAAATCTTATAAACCACGCCATCATCGTTCCCTGACGCATATAATTATATAAAAACGGAAGTAAAGTGGGACAATGCCTTCAAGCCATGGCTGACAAGCTGCCTGCTTTAAAAGGCGTTTCCGCAGGTTTCAGGAAATACAGATCCCTAGAAATTAGTTTTTGGATTAAAGCATCTAAGCGAGGATATGTCAGTGCCATAGCATCTTGGATAGTGAAATTGCGTCGCAAAGTGCAACTGCTATGTCCGATAATTTGGAAAAAAAAACAGAAAAAGAAACTAGGAAATGCAAGTAGACGAAAACGGCATCACATGTACCTCGAGCAAATCGTAAACAATTAATTTTCTGGATGACTAGGCATAAACGAAGCGGGAACGGAGCCCTCGAGGTGTTTTTTGTACGTAAACACACGTGGAGAGGATATTGCAAGAGGCAGCAGGTATTTGCCAGAGTGTGCCTTCTCTCGCTTTTCCTCGCACTTCGACTGCACTGCACAACACGCGGGGGCCACCCGGGGACGTTCACGAAATTCCCGGGCTACACACAACTTTCTGATCCTTACACTCTGACGAAGTACACTAATAGGACATTTCTAGACAAAAGTCCCATAAGGACATCGTCCTAATTTCTCAATTCACGGAAGATGCCTTCGCATGTGAGAGGAAACCAAGTAAAAACTGCTGAATTTTGGTGGATTTTTTCTTGGATGAGGTAAAAATGCCAGAGAAGAACTTAAGTAGAAGGAAAGGCTACCTTCTCACGTTGTTTTCTGTACTCCTCATCGCTGAGGTGGCTATATTCCTTTCGCTGGGCTTTCTCGTGTTCAGAAAACCTACAAATAATTATTATGATGAATAGGAGCAACGATAGATGAAGACCAATTTCGCAACCCACAGCTCTTCGCTATCTCCCAGGAAAGCCATGTCAAAGTCAATCAGGTAGTGCAGATCTTCATCGCCGCAAACGCCTGGGGTGAGGTGAGCATCGGTCGAGTACGAGCCGGATGCGACGATCAATTCCGCCACGTAATTCTCCTGAACAATTAACGGTTGGTCGTTGCTCTGGAGCCCGGGTTGTTTGTCTGGTTGCGTAGAATTCGCTCAGTCAATATGCTACATCGGCTCGCCAAACCCCGCTGCATCCATATCGATTATGGAAAGCACCGAGGACCTGCCAAAAGCGGGTGGCTAAGTCGCATTTTGTTGGCGCTGTGCGAGAAAGGACAAAGAGGATAAGCAGGGCCACAGAGAATATCAGGGAGGACCTGTGGCAAAAATCAGGAGCCAAAGCAAAGTCTGAACATAACGGCCTTTCTCTTCACTGTCTCAGGATGAATTCCAGGACTCTGGACCCTGTTGAACCAACTTCACAGTGAAAGATGATGGTAATGGAAGGGAGGGGTACGAGTGAAAAGGTAACTACAGTGGAAAATATGAAAAAAAAAACGCTCCGAAAAATGTACCGAATCGAAGGTGGTGTCCTGTGCGAACTGCCGCAACAGCTGCGCACTTTTCTCAGCGTTGTCGGAAGCTAGCGGATCATAAACAACACTGAAAAAGATAACATAGGTCCAGGAAGGATAGGATAATATAATAGGACCTTACTTTTTGAAGAAAATTGCGAAAGCTGTCGCGTAGCGATCCCTCAGATGGTCCTTATACTTGTCGAAAAGCTTGAACATAGCACAGAGATGTGGAATACCCCTGAAGTAAAATCACATACAGCGTCGTTTTTGGCAACAGCTGCAAATCAGGAATTCACAAACCGGAAGGGACGCGGTGCATATGCGTCGATTATCGTCTTACGCCATTTCTCCCTGGTGGGCTCGCTGAGAAAACTTGTCAGATCGTTCCAACGCGCTGCCAGTTCAGAGTCCATTCCTGCAACAAAAGCATGGAATGAGCAGGAACGAGGCGACATGCCGTGAACGAGAGGAGAGCAGGGATGTGTGGGTCGACAACATGATTAGATGAAGACGGGGAGCAATAGCAATAGAAGAATGCCACGCCTCCACTCGAAATCGACTCAAACGAGCTCGAAGTTGCAGCGACGGACGTCCCTCCCCTCCGCAATCGCCCGACGTGGACCCGACGTACGTTTTTTAATGGAACTACTGCGAGCGGTGGTCAATCACCTACCCACGCAACCTGTCAATGTGATCAGTTGCGTTGGGCGGGAGCAGGTCGAATCACAGGCGCAGGTAGACGCAGCGATGCCACCAAGCCCGTCGCGAACCAGAGCAACAGCGGGTGGTTACGGGAACGAGGAAGGGAGCAAGGTGAAAAACGGCCGAGCAAGACCAATAAGGCACGAGAATTTGACTGTTTATGTGCACGAGTGCGTGGAGATCGTGCGTCGGCGCCGGAACGAGCGACGGACGTGACCGCTCTTGAACGCGGATCCTCGAGAGCACTGGATGAGGAGAAGCCCGTTCGACATGCACTTTAACTGAGTTTCATCCGGTTACTTCCCACAATAATTGCGGCCGTCCTAGGGTTAAGCAGTTAGCTTCTTTCAGAAACTACGAATATCTGAACCCAAGGTGTCATTTCCGTTGAGCTCGACAAATCAAAATTTCTCGTTTAAATTATTTCAAACTTAACTTCCGTATACTGAACAAAAGCGAATGACAATTTCAAAAGCAGACAATGAAGTTCTAATTAGTTTATCTATTAAATAGGTTCACGGAACGAAGCACAAGCCTAACAAAGTATATTGAAAGGCCAAAAGCAAAGTGCGAAGGAACTAGAAAGAAGCAGCCCCTGTAACGGTAGGCACTGATATCCATCAATCACACAGTGCGCATCCCGTCATTTTCAGGAGATTGATTATATGTCAGGCTGTGAATGGAGTAGAAAGAAACATAAGGCGAATTTTGATATCAGTGTAGGAACTAACTGCTGTGTTTACGCGAGCATCTGAAGATGTCCTTGATCTCCTGGGACGGCTCGAATTACTTCGATGATGACTAAATGTTTTTCACAAAGTGGGTGGCGACGTAGCAGGAATAAGATTCCCTGGGCTTTGATCGACTTAAAATGTGTTCGCTGAGCAAGTACACAAATTGACTATTTGCAAAACTCATTTGAAGTTGCCGAATATCCAAATGTGAAAAACGATAAAGAAGTGGGAAAGAGAATAATCGCAACCACTTCCATGCAATCATAAAAGCCCATCAAACTATTAGGGTGTAAAATTATAAATGAGCGCACACTTTTTCGTCTCTATCACAGTGTTGTTAAAGGCATATGCTCAACTTTCTATAGGTGCGTGAAGAGCGATTTCTTGTGCATTTATCGGTATATGAGCTCTTTGGGAAAACTCGATTTTTGATTTTTACAAAAATTTCAAAGCTGCCGACTAGAGTGGTGTGGTTGTGGTGGAAGCCCCTATCTAACAAATTCTTCCATGTAGTACCTTGGATAACAAGTTTCTTGAAACAGTTTAATACCGATTAGGAGAGGGGCATATTACGAAAGCATTCGCAAAAAATGGCTGTGGTGCAGCAAAAAAGAGCAACGTCATACAGCTCCAAATATGGTTACCCATGTACGTTGTCTTCATGGTAAAATATGAGAGGAGTGATCTGATGAGAGGGGGTAAGTTTCATGCAGACCATTACGTAGACCGTACATCTCTACCTTCAACATTTGGGCCACATAACTCAGCCAGTTCACCATCATCGAACAACGATTACCAGGAAATGGTCACAACCTGACCCATCCGAAGCCGAGGAAAAATACCCAACAAAAACCTGGAGAAGTTGGAAAGTCCTGTCTCAGCCGCCATATAGCCACGACTTCCCAATATCAGAGCACACGTTACTTCTGGCTAGGAATCTTTCCTCGTGAAGAAAAATTTCAAAGAGCGCGAAAAAAGTGGGGGTTCGGGTAAGCGGCTGTTTCGACCCACAGCGCAGTGACTTTCCCAAGAGGGAACCTCATTTCCTGCACGGAGGATGCGGAAAGGTAGTTGAAAGTAACTATACATACAATTTTGATTGAGGAGTATGTACTGCTATCGTTTTTTAGAACAAATTTTTTTTCCGCGCGAAAACGCGCATCCATAGTTTTACATCCTAATAGTTTCCTTGAGAATAACGCTTTCCTCGATAGCAACGATTCTATACCGAAATCCTTCCTAGCCTAGCTTTTTTCCTGGCGCCAACCCTGCTTCACATGAGACGCTCCAACTTTTTTTCTTGAGCTCTCCAAACACCGATGATCAAGCAAGTTTCCACGCCCATTCTAATTTTTTTGTATTCCTTCCCTGTCTGGGAATTGGCAAAATGTTTATTGTCATTCAGCCAAGGTTTTACTTTACTTCCAAGTAAGTATGTTCTTAATATCTTTTGAAATATTTTCAAATTAATATTGCTCTATAAGCACATGCTCACAATTTTCCAGGATATTTTTTCTACCTAAACTTAAAGCACAGGAGAAAGAAATACCAACTTGCAAAAAAGACGCACCTTCTACACCTGTTTTAGATTTTCTCGTGGTCAAAAAGCGAATGGTGTGGATCCAAACGTTTGCAACCTGTACATTGTATTAGGTGTGTGCAAAAGTTCCGGGGCAGTTGCACCTAATTTTTTAAAACGCCATAACTCGACTCATTTTCAACATTTTTGTTCAGATCAAAAAGCATTGGCATCTGCGTGATGTAGCCATTATACCATAGGGAAAAATTTTCCAAAACCATAAAACTTTACAGGTTAATACTTGAAAAAGCAGCACACGTCGTTTTTGAGTAGGGTCTCTTCATTAAAGGTTTTACAGCGGATGTAAAGACATAGGAGCTTGATAAAAGGACATTCTGTTGGAGAGTGGTCCAGGGAGTATACGGAGCAAGTTAGAATTTCGAAGCCAGAGTAGTCGTTTTTTTACACGGCCAACATTGTAACATGTCAGTATGCGTTATACCGCAACAGCAGCGGATGTCGTAAGTTCGACTGTGTTGGCCTTATGTTTGAGAATTCTCCAATGATTATTTTAGACACAAGAGCGTACTATTCGCAAATTATTATGCATAAGTTTGGAAAAAAATCATTGCGGTTGACTCAAGTTGCTGCCCATGGTAGGTCAAACAAATTTCTTGACACAGTAGGGATGTTTTGGCTATTTTTAGGTGGGTTGCTGGAACCTAGACTCTGGGACAACAAATTATTTTTGTGGTACATGACCCGTTTTCTATCAAGAATAACAATCCTACCAAGAAAAGAGTTGTTAGGATACCCTTAGATCGAATGTTTGCAGACCTGCCAGCGTGGACATCGATGTTCCCTCGCGCAACTCACGCAAAATTCATCTTCTATTCTTCCCCTTCTTACCGACTTTCTTCAAGTAACGGCAAATGGTTGGCTAATTTCCGCGTAATGTCCTTCTCACTTTGCATTGGGTCCGATACAACCTGCTCTTTCAGAACGCCTTTGAGAAGGTCAAATTGCTGACTAGCTTGTGCAACTATTTCCAAGCTCTCAGCTCCGCTTAGAATAGATAAGAACCCACCAGCCCCTGGAATTTTGGAGAAGATATCTTACGCAAACGCACAACTAATGCTACGGGTTCCATTCTCTGCTGATCACCCGAATTTGAATTCATAAAGCAAAATTCCATGAATTAGCTTACGGCACATACCATTGGCTTTATACCTAAAATACAGCAATGCTGTGACGTCGACCCGAGCCAAAAGTAATATAGGTAGCGAATGTTCCAGGCTACCAATATCCATGAAAACCTTTGCAGAATATCGCAAGCGCAAGAGGCAAAACGACTTTAAACGATGAACTACCACCAACTGCCCCGGAACTTTTACACGCACCTAATATAACAGCTGATAGCTGTTGTAATATATAGTAAATGATAAGATCACCACGGATTCGTTAACGTTGCCTCCAGATGACCCGAAAAAATCGATTAGGCACGATTTCAAAGGGAGGAAACAGCCTAGAATAAACCAGTTATTCCCCTCACTCCGCATCCACAATCACTGGCTCCATCGCACATTGAGCCCTCGCCTCTCACAAAACATCGAAATTTAAAAAGAAAACGTAGGAATTCGTTGGATAACTTAATACATACATTTTGGACGATCGTGATGAGCGAAATAATGCATATCGTGGCGTAGAAAATTGAATTTTCTTCCTCAAAGGCAGTGTCCAGGCAAAAGTATCGATTTCAGCATTCTCTAACTTGCGTCAAGGAGGTGATTCCAACTTTTATGGGGCAACTCAGTTGTTGGGCTTGATGAGATGCAATGATTGAAAATCATTTAAAGAATCACGAAGATGGGTGGTCCTCCTAGCCATGCACAATTTGAATGTGCATTACCTTCCCCTATACAGAGAGTTGTAACATCCTGTGTAAGAAAAGCAGTTGAGGTCCTGATTCAACTCGAGGTATGGGAATGAAAGCAATAAAAAATGGTGTCAAGAACACAGCAGTCACACATCCTAATATTTTTACACTACCGGTTTCGGTGCTTGAACTAGACCGGAAGTGTAGCTTCCCTTGGCGCCCCCGCGTCATGGACCCTTTCATCAGTAGTTCCCAAGGAAGCTTCAAAAGTGCTTAATGCTATACAAATGAGATGAGAGTGAGAATGAGAGAGGTACAAGGTGTAGTTGCAGATGAGGAAGTATGTTGTGTTCCCCTGTTCTTTTATACGTCTTGTGCCAATGACCTAATTATTCAAAAAACTGCGCCACTTCTATGTCATGTTTCTAATGTTTCTAATCCTAGCATTAATTTCATGCAATAACGGAAGATGGACGACATTAGTTAAACCATACCTACGCAATATGTGCGGCCTATCTCTGAGCGCATTACATACAGTTCTAATTATTCCTAAAGGTGTCCAAACATTCTGTATGCTAACTTCACACAACTCTACCACCCTACTTTTAAGGTCTTCAATTCTAGAACACGTCCTACCTATTCTAATCACTTCTGCTACAAATGTGTTTGTTATTATGAAACGTGGGATGTTTGATTTACATTTCGGGTATCTAATAACTTTGAAGCTATAGTCATCGGTTTTGTTATAGAGACTGTATCTAACTTCTTTTCTTTCCAAACGTATCTTAAGATCTAGAAAATTGGTTTCTTTAAAACTAATGTTTGTTTTTTCTATATTTAGAGAAGAATGATATATCTCATTGAGATTTGCTTCAAATTCTGCAGCATTGTTTGATATATGTAAAATATCATCAATGTTTCGATAAGTATCATTATACATTTGCGCTGCTCTTCTATTCGCTGCATTCAGTTTACGTTTAATGAATTCATATTCCATATATGCTAGTGTCAATTCAGCTAGCTGCAGACTGCATGAGGCTCCCTGTGGAATGCCTTTGATTTGTTGATATACAGTACCACCGAAAGAGATATAACTAGATCCCAGCAATACGTCTACCATATAAAAGATATCTTCTTTTTTACAATATTTACCCCTATCTGTATCAGCCATTGCGTAGTTGATTTGATCTTTGATTACTCTAACGTAATTAAATCCACGCATACATAGTGTTATCAGTTTACGAATATTTTCTTTGACTACATGATGAGGTAGATTAGCAAAAAACCCGTGAAATCTGCTGAAAATACCTGTGTATCTTTATCGATTACTAGGTAATCATTGACTACTTTCATGCTGTTGTCAATAGACCAAAAATGCTTGACGCCTGTTCTCTGTTCAACGACATTACACTAATTTCTGAAAAATGTTTGCAAAAGTGTGACAGTATCCTCTGCAAGGTTATTATCAATGGCTTAAGTGAACTGTTCCTTGCCCCCGTGATGAAACGAAACTTGATTGGGTTTTTATGCATTTTAGGTATGCCATATATATTGGATACACTCCTAAACTTTTCTTCGGTTTTTATATTTAGACCAATAATGAGCCTCTTATTCATTTCTCTAATATCTGCTTCTTTGAAAGTAGTCGGAACGTACGTACTTTTTCCTTTTTCATTTGTTCCATTTCTTCTTTAATCGTAATATCATGTAGCTTTTTATACGTTATGCTAAAGTTAGATGAGGATTTATCCACTGGAGTAATTATAAAATCCTAATGCGACTCATATAATGTAGTGCTTTGATAGTTTTCTTCTTCTACATCTGTCGGATCGTACAAGTTGTGTAACCTAGCTCGGATACGTCTTTGCATTTAATTTTTTATTCGCTCCACAATTTGTTGTTCTACTACCCTGTCGTACCTAATTCTAGTTCTGAGTTTTCTTGCAAGCTCATTTGCCAACTTATAGTGGACGGCAATGGCGATGGCCCATCTGCGGCCTCGAGAAGAACGCAGCGTGACCGCACCGCGCGGCCGGGATCGGTGTCGTCTACCTCCGAAATGCTATTTCTAGGTTCTTTTCTTCCCGATTTGGTCGAAAATCCTTAGAATCGGGTGGAAAGTTGCTAGAAATAGCATAAAGCAGCGGAAAACATAGGTTGTGGAGCGCGCGGCGCGGTCGCGCTGCGTCCTTCTCGAGGCCGCAGATGGGCCACCACTATTGCCGTCCACTGTACTTATTTCTGCTGCCACCTGCTCCCTAGTTACGTTAAAATGTGTTCTATATTTAGTACCTTTGCTAAGGATATTTCTTAGTCTATTATTCTTGATTATGTCTAAATTTCCTGTACACACATGACCAAGTTGCGGATCGACGAACTCCACATAGTTTGTGCATACACAGTCCCTGCTGGCTATACGCTTGATACCTTCTTCATCCAATTGTCTGAGAAAGCTGTTGTAGTTAATTAGTTTCAATGCTAATGGTGGGTTTGTTCTATAAAAAATTCTGATTCTCAAGTCTTTAATTAACTGAACAGTTACTGGACCATGTATATAGCTAACAATGATAACTTTGATTTCAGGTTTGTTACATATTTTACCTAGGTTCAGTTTATGAATGTCTCTACAGTATTGAACATTGGCAAATAATTCCTCCCTTTTACTTTCATCTCTGGACTTCTTACCCTAAAATGGACTACCAATCAGCCCATATATCTTATATCTTGTACTTTAGTTCGTAATTCAAAGCTATAAGTCGTGTGGTGAATGCAAGATCTACTAGCCTATTGATATCATACTTGTTTAATGTTATGAAGTGCCAATAAAGAGAGTTGCCACTTCGTGCGTTAATCTCTACTAGCACTTCTTCTGTTCTACCATTGCACTTATTTTTCTTCCTAGATCTTCTTTTTCTACCCGTATTTCTATTTCTTTTAATTGGGTACCTGAAGTATGGATGGCCTCTCTTTTCTAAAGGGCTAACATTATCTGATATAATCCGGAAACCTTTGATTTGATCATTAAATCCAAAAGAAAATACAGTGATTATGTTTTTTTATCCAGATTAATCCCTTTTCTCTTAACTGGACTCTAGTATCACTACTGTTATTATATCTACATGATAACATGTATATGGCAGGTGCCAAACGCTCGAACAGATGAGCTGAGAATGTTGTCGTTTGCAATAGACAGACATGTCTTTGAAGGCAGTTTTGCTATCGCAGAGCTCCTTCCGAGTAGCAACATTGACGCCTCCTTCAGTAGGAGTCTATAAGCTATTACCATAAATGAACTACTCTTTGTTGCAAAAAAGGGTTGTTCCCATAAAAACTCAAGAAGTTTGCTCTGGCAAGCTCCGAAATTTAGTGTCATTTACTAATCGCACTACGGAAATATCATAGTTCTACCAACATTCCAACGGTATACCAAAAATGTTACAAAAAGGTCTTTAAACCCTATTTTCAAACGTTTTTCCGGACGGGGTTTGTAACAGTTTTTTGAGCCGAGTGGACGCTTGGAGCCATTGATCTCATCGATCGGACACGACAAGACGTGTTGCCAACGCAGCAGTCGTGGCGGGGAGCCAGGTGGTCCGTGAACTGCACTTTCGGACTCTCCAAAAACGTGGTTTTCGTCATTTTTATGAGCTTCGACGTACATCTTTGAAATAAGCGTGACGGGAAGGCCTAGAGTCTGTTGGTATTTTCAGCGCTCACAACGAGATGACAAACTGCCTTTAAGAAACCGTGCACAGCGCCGGCTGCTATCAAAAGGGGAAGAAATGCGGCAAAAATAATGTGCCAAAAATTAATGGAAATTGTGAAGGCAAGGCCAAGGACTTATTAGATTGGTGCAGTGCAAAAGTTTGCCGTTTTTTTTTTCAAAAGCCTATAATCTTCGCAGATATCGTCTAACAACCAGATGAGTTAATGGACTTGTAAAGCAGATCCTGCTCTCCTTTGCTATAGGTTTAATGGATGTCCGCTTCTATTAGCAGGTAGGAAATGAACGAAAATTCACAGACACCGCTTTTTCAGTTCTCCGTTTTCGCGTGATTCTCCAGTAAGACCACATGCAATTTGGTTCGAAGCACCTTCCCTTCAATTAACCTAGGGAGCGCTACTAATTCCACTGTCAAGCTCTGGCTTGGTGGTTTCCGTTTTAGAAGAACACAGACAGGAACTTCTTGGAGCATTTTTTTTTTGCTTTTTCTGGATTTCTTTGTGGACGATCCAACCCATGCTGCTACTTAACACATTCGCGACAACGCTAGTTTCCCGCTCGGGGCTACTTCGGCCCAAAGCGAGTTTCTCATCGGAATTGTAGGAAAGAGGACATATTTGACATGCCGATCATAAACATGCCATCTATTTTACTTGCTAGAACACTTCTTTAGTGTTACTGTATGTACACTGTAGAAACTGTAGAAAGACATTTTGCCCTCAGAATCCAACCAAAATTTGCACAGGAGGGCCATTTTACATGCTGATTTGGAATATGATATTCATTTTCTACCATATCGCATTACTGTGGTGTTTTATAATATATGACCTGCAGGAAAGGTTTGCATCAGAATCTACCCGAAACTAGGATTATTTCAACTCTGACTTTTAATATGACATCTATCTCAAATGCGTATCTCAAATTCGTTTCCAGTATGTCAAAAATCCCCAGGTGCCAAAGTTTCACTGAATTTGGTGAATAAACTGCATCTAGGGTATGCCTACGGTGTTTCTACAGTACCGCGCTCTCCTGCAAAATGAATGCTGAATTCGTGCTCAGCGTTGTGAACAACCTTGCTCACCAAAGTTTCACTGAATTTCGCCACTAAAATGCTCCTACATTGTACCTACAGTAGTCATACAGTAACGCTACATTAGCCTTATAATACTGCCCTACGGTGCAAGATGGATGGCCTATTCGTGTTCAGCTCATCAAGTAACCCCAAAGTTCAAATTTGCAGTAGATGTTGTGAGAAAATACATCAGCGGTATCTACAGTGTGCCTTCAGTAACCCCACAGTATCGCAGCTACAATACAAAATGGATACCGTTTCCATGTTCAGTGGGTAGAATAACCCCTAGAGCCAAAGTTAGGGAAAGTTCCACCTAAGGAAAAGGGTTAAAACGGATAAGACATACTGTGGGTTGTATTATCCCCTACGTAACTTCCCGTACGACCCACCGGTGGGTCGTATTGTACGTTGTGTTAAAGGCATTACACTTAGAGTATCTATAGCTGTTATTGGTCTGAGACCTGCCTCAAATTTTGTTAATTTTGCCGGCGAATAGTTTACCACCCATCACATTCTCCAGGAATTTTCCCGGCTTCGGAAGCTGTTGAAAAAAAGGCATCCGAGAAAAAAATCGCCAAACATGCCCTATTCAAAAATGGCAGTCTCCGATTTATCCGCCTCGCAGCTTCTCGTACTCTGAACATAGGTGCTCATAGGAATTAGAAGGTAGGAAATTCCGAGCAGATTCTGCTTATTCTTTCCTCTTATTTGTTTTATATATTGCACTTCGTGTAAATTCGAGCAGAATCCGTGTGTTTTTCGTTTATTTTTCTGGTAAATTCAATTTTTCTCACCAATTATTGTCATTGCTTTTCCACCTTCAGGAATGAGTTATGCTATGGAGCACAAAAACTGGATGTGCTGCGGAAGAGACCTACGTAAGAAATGAATTCGATGTTGGTGGACGGAACCAGCTACACACGGAGACATTTTCCGGAGTGCAGTATTTTTGCTCCAAACCCACGCTGGCGCAGTCCTGCGTGCACGCCGACCGAGATGAGACTTGGCGCATCAGCTGACGTCGCAGCAGTTTTCGCAAATTTTCCAGCAGAACTCGCTCATTTTTCGGGCGTAGTTCGCGTGAATTCGAGCAGATTTCGCTTATCTTCTGGGGTTTTACGTGTATTTTTCGGGCGAAATCGGGAAATAGTTTGAAGAAAAAGAAGCGAATTCTGCCCGGAAGCAGACGTAATTTGTTTGATTTTCTTCATTCGAGTAAGCAGTGGTCTCTGCTATACGTAGAAAATATGTATACCGCTTATCAAGTTGTAATTTGGTAAATTTGTTGAAAAGTGAAGTCGATGAGAAAAATAAAACGACGAAACTTTTGCACTAACCTATTACATCCCAATATAAAGAGTTTGTTCTCAAAAACATTAAAGTTAGCTAGTGTGAAATCTTATGGAGTGGACTATGTAGTTGTTTTGTGAAAAATGAAAGGAGGTGATGAGGCTCTCTGAACCTCCTCATTTTGGGAAATCCTGCTCGTTATTACCAATCGTTGCAAAGAATTCGTAACATGTCTCAGAAAAAGTTCTGTCTTCAAGAAATTGATGAATTTTCAAGGCACAAAGAAGCACACGAGAATCTGTGTAATAAAGGAATGAGTTTCACTGATTTTCCAAATGTTGTCTTGATTGTTGTTACAAACATATACTAACTAGTACCTAACTCTCTATTACCTTTCTCTGCGTGGTATTGCCTGGTGAACTACTGCATTTTGAGCAGCACCTATGAGATAAGCCTCCGCACTTGAAGCTAATGGTCAATCAGATCATGAGGCATCCATATGTCGTATTTCTTCGTCTCTTTGAGAAGGCACAAATAAACATCTTCTGTTTTGTAATGACACTGCAGTTGCTGTGCCAGCTTATGGGTGCGTCAATGTTATGCAGCAGGAAGAAAGAGTACTTTGACCTCCATCACATCCTAAGATTTTGGCCGAATAGCTCAATCCCAAGTTATTATGAAAAGCTCCGCCTTCAACATGCTGCAGGTAAGAAGCACCCATATAGCTTTAAGTGCATATCTGAATTTCATCTGGATAGCTGTGAGTGCTTAGTTATAGCGAAAAATCGTCTTGTCGAAATGGCGCTGATCATATTTTTTGACCGCGACGGTACTAAACCTTTACGCGATGGTACAGATACCCTCTGCTTAGCGCGTCAAACATTCTTCCAGTGTGTTGTCATAGGAGTCCACTTAATAGGGGATCCATGGAACTTTGACCTTGCGAACAAACTGTGGTTACCGTGATTAGCTGTTATATAGATTATCGTGTTTGGAGACGCACTTTCAATAACCCAGCTTCGCATGGTAGTGTATTCATAGAAGTAACTGCAATCATACCAGCAACGAGAAAGTTGACTGGGTAACGCATTGGAGCGTTAGGCAGATGGTCGAGGGTATCACAGAAACCACTTTAGATTTTAGGCTTCGTTGTTTGAAGGAATTCTAACGATTACAGCGCATCAGATATGGACATCACTGCACGAAATAGGAAAAATTCCACTAACTCAGGCGTGGCGACAAGTCAGATGAAGTATTGGTTGGATGTTTTCCTCTAATTTCTATGATGTTTTTGTCACATGATGAGATTTCCAACCTTAAAGGCAGCAAGAGCCGAAATCCTCGACTCTGAGCTGAGGTGCGGGTGGTGAAGTACAGACTAAGCGCATCATAAATGTGAAAACTGGAACTGTTGTCGCGAACACGCCTGGCCGTGTTTGCGCGCGGGCGAGTGCTCCGACGTCAGGTGTGCGCGTCCCACCACGAAACCCTGCGAATTGGACGCATTTCGTACTACCTTTGCCCCAAACCATGCGCGGCAATGGCTTCAGCGCCGAGGGAATTTCGTACCGGCGCGAACTCGGCCAGGCGTGTTCGCGACGATGTTTCCATTCTCTCTACAGGTAAGCCACCATTATTTGTGTTCGTTTCACATTTGTGATGTGCCTAGTCTCTACTTCACCAACCGCACCTCAGCTCCGAGGCGAGGATTTCGGCTCTTGCTGCCTTTAAATATAAAATCGGACCATAAAGAAGAAAATTTTTCTGAGAACAGCGATGCACATGTTTTCTGGCAAAATTTTATTCCAAATCTATGTTCAAAGATATCTTGCATACAGGAACAACCGATCAAAGCAGAGTTGAACGCATAGCTGAGAGCTGCATGTCCAGAAATGCCACAACGTGATGTCGGTGTAGTTCGTAACCTTACCACAAGTCGTTTCTCCTGAAACATTACTAATATCTCTACTCGAATGCAGATGTCTGATCCTTCAAGTGTGATGGGTCTCCTGCTCGCCAGGATCGGTCGTGATGACAGCAGTAATGCAACTCACCATGAGCGGGAGCTGGCAGACGCAATTCGGAAGAATCGTTGCTTAGTGTGCTTGCTGAGGTGGCTAACAAGGAGGACCTGGAAATCGACGATGACAAAAAGATGGACACTGATTTGGACATCATCTGCAACATTGGTGAGGCCTCTTGTCCTTCACGCGACAGAATTTGTGGAATCTGAAGGCAAGCCTGTACCCGTGAATCAGCTCTTTTCATAGCGCGGTCTGATTTCCTTATGTTACGAAAACAGTCTCTCCTTGAGGTGAAATCGGAAATTGGGTTTTATCGCAAAGGAGCTCGTTCACTGTCCATTCGTTGAAGAAGATCCTGGAACCACATGAATAAATTGAAGCGAATTGGGGAACAAAGTGAAATTTAATTATTCCTTGTGAGGCGACAAATTATAGCCTCTACTTGTTCAGAAGAGATCGGAGAGGAAAAATGTGCAGCCTTGAAGTGCCTCGTTATTTTCCTTTGGAAGAGTTGCTGAGAAGTTTGAACTTATTGTTAGTCAAGAGTAATCTTGTATCATGCAGTTATTCATGAAAATTAGAGCTCTCCAGGCGTTACACTCCATAATTCTGATTTGCAGCAATTAGCGTTCATGATCAGTAACAAGGAGACGCATGTTGATGGATTCAAGGCAGAACTATTCAGCCCTAAGGGTGCATATTCAACAAGCAAAGAGATGCCTTTCGCATGATCATTCGTAATAGTAATTGTCAGGTCTCAATTTAAGGGCGAATGCTCGCAGACACTAGCCCTTATGGGGCGACCATGAAAACGGAAACGTGGATCCAACGCAGAAATGCAAAAGGCACAGACTCCCAGCTTCCGCTTTTTCGGAATTCTCAACCTGTTAGAGTAGGATTCAGTTATGAAATTACTGTTTTGTTATCTGGAATCGTCACTTCTCAATTTACGATTATGTGCAAAGGGGCAGAGGTCAAACTAGCACTAGTCACAGATTAAGATGCGTTTCTCATCCCGAACAAAGAAGACGTGGCCGAGGTCGAGGACAGTGAAGAACCAGAACCGACGATGGAATCGATGGCATCCCGTAGAAGTACCAAAGACCACAAGGCTAAGAGGGTCGACCGTAAATGGTGGGCATCCCGATCACCGACGTAGTTTGACTGGAGACGAAACGCAGAAGGGGACCACTCGACCGACCTTGATGAACGAGGAAGCGCGCCTCACTGTGCGGAAGCGCAGAAACATGAAGCCGTGTTCGAAACGCTGGACAGGACACAGAAAGGAACGTGTTTTGGACGACAACGAGAAACCATAGCGATGTTCCTTTCGGGGAGGAAAGGGGAATCACACCCCAGTGCCCCATGAAGCGCCCTTTTCAAACGAAGCTCAGGCTGGTACAGAAAAAGGAGCTTTGTAGGAAATGCATCCAGAAGTTCTGTAAGGAGGGCAGATGTCGAACACGCGAGGAAGCGTGCAGCTATTATGATTCCCTCTGCAGATTACCCGAAGAAAGGGAGGAGCCCATGCAAAAAATCCGGGCAACTGCTTGTTCGGCCTGCAGTAGTAAGCTGGCGAATGCCAGCAGACACTACTTACAGGGCCGCGGTGAACTAAAGAAAACTGTTACAGCAAACTACTCACTCAAGATACATACGATTTGGAATAAATCCTCTGTGAAGCAACCATCATGTTGATGGAAGCGATTTTAAACTTGGAACGCGATAGTTTTGTTCGAAAGCAGTTTGCGTCAATGTTGCGCAGTGCTACAAAGGAATACTTTGACCCTCATTGAATCCTAAAATTTCGGACGAATAGCTCAATCCCGATCTAAGTTATGTTGAAAAGGTCGGCCTTCAACATGCCACTGATCATATCTTATTGACCGCTACTGTATAGCGGCACCTGGAACTGGACGTATCCCTGCTCGATATTTTTCTCTCATTGTAATCATTGTACACTTCTTAGTGGCTGTGCCAGAATTGACTGCTTATATAGGTATGAGAAGTTCATTTTATCGAATTTAGAAAATAGTGGAAGACTCATATTTTCTTGCTGAGAAACACAATGCTTGTTAGGATCTCACGCATATCGGTGAAGAATCTGTAGCAGAATCAGATTTTTCATACTTCAAATTGCTGAAAAACTCTTTTGAGGAATTTTTTTTTTGGATCAGTTGTGAACCTAAGTTTTCTCCGGAAAGACCATTTGGAACGTGCCTATTCAAGCAAGATGCGGAACTGCATAAATAGCAAAGGTCCCTGATGAGATAAAGTTGATGTGGGGAAACGAAGAAAGTGTTTAAGAAAATGCTGAATTTAAAAACTCTGTTCTGAAGCATCTCAGGATGGAGAGCAATTTTGAGAGGAAGAACAATACGTAGAGAGCTCCAATTTCGGGCTTATCACTCATTCCAATTCCGAGGTACGAATTCATCGATTAGAAAAAAAACATGAAAAAATTCAAAAGGGCCATTGCTCTACTGGTCCTCCTTGAAGACATATTAGAGCTCAAAACTCAGTGGAGGTACTATAATGTCCGAAGCATTTATCAGCACAATGGCCAGGCCCTTCGAGCTGGTTTTTCGTTCGGAATTTGCCTTTCACGCTGTTTGACAACGTATAATGCACCACCCTTGCTTTTTACCTAGATCGTTGCATAAGAAGTATCATCCGGTCAGCGAATGCCAAACATTCTACTGAAATTCTGGGAACTCTGCTTCCCTTATTGTGTTTCTACTTTATTTACTTTTTTTACTTTTTTGCCTTACTTTGCTGCAACATCAATCAAAATAACTAATGATTCTCGCTTTTTACATCTTCCTCCTCGGTATGGAACAGCTCAGAGAATGAGAGGAACATTGCCTTGCGTGTAAACAATACCACTGTTTTTACTATGTTTTAGTACTGATACCGGTTTCAGCATTTCGTCACGTCCCCAAAAAATTACCTTCTCACCGAAACATAATCAGTGGCACCTGACTGAGTGTTTTCCGATAGGAAACGTGAGGAAACCGCATTAGTTCCTGACAAATTGACCTGTGGAGGACATCACCCAAACGTATGTAAATAGGCGCGTGTAATCAAGAACGCGGCATCTTCACACCGTAAAAACAACTACCCTTCTATAAGAGGTACCTCAATCGCTCCTAAACCGTGGTTGTTCGAAGATGCAAGTTCCTCTGTGAATTTTATTTCTCAAATTAGCTCTTGTACTACTTTCAACTTCTAACTTTGCTTCACTTTCAGCTTTTTCCAAAGGTCAATTCCTCCGTAATTTTAGTTTTCTTGCCTACATGGCTTTTACTAGGCTACTTGGCTCTAGGAACATATCGAAAGACAGCACCCACAAAAATTTTCGCTTCCAAGATCTTGATCCAATCACTACCCAGTCGATTGTGGGGTCAATCTTGCAATAACAGTAACAGCTGGAACCTTATCTACCACGAGTAATAACAGATAGTAACTGGATCAGCAGGATCAGTAGGTAGTATGTTCTACGGGTTCTCATGCAAGGAATGTTCTCCAGAATCATCCTTGGAGCGCGAAAATTGGCAAATGCCAGCTGATTGCGGTGCTGGTTCCAAGTGACAGTTTCTTATTTCAGCCTTTTGTTCTTTAGATTCGACCAGTATTGCATTATTTCGATCTGATTCCGCCTCCCAAATCCTCGATTTTGTCAATTTGCAACGGCTCCGTCGCTGTTTTCTAGGCACACACGCCTTCGATGATAGTAAATATATAAATAGAAAGCAAATATGATGAAAAAGAACTAGACAATGACAAGTAGTCCGCGAGGAGTCCCCATGCTTCTATCAACGCAATTTTCTCCTCTTACACATGATCATCGTCTAAGTACCTGGACATACAAAGGCATCGCGCCAAATCAAAGCTTCAAAGTAATTAGGAGCAAAACAAAGAGCAAAATACATTAATGAGCACATAGAAAATGTATGACAAATTTGCGAAGAATCCTACAGCAATACAACGTCACAGCGAAGAGCCTCAAAGTTTTTCCAACAGAGCTCTAAGCAGATTCAGCGGAAGAAGCGATAGGCCACAATAAGGTCGTTCCACCACAAAACAATCCATCTCCCTGCGGTTTCGCATCCTGCACCCGCCGATCTCGTTCGTGCCACAACGAACGTTCGCTGCTGAACCGTCGAGAAGATCATTTGGTCGTTAAGCTCTGCTTCGAATGTTTTTGTTTTGTGCTTGTGAACAAGTTGCACAGGGTTAATTGGTTCCATTAAACGAAAGGGGCTAATCTAGTCGCAGCCTGAGAATCCTTTTACTGCCGTCACTTTTTAACGGATCCTTGAAAACATTTGTCTTCCGTCTGTGTTCACGACGCGGTCCTCTTAGAGATTTCCGCTTCTAGCGCTGTCCCTCTGGGTGTTGCAGCTCCATAATCACAGTTTCGCTTTTGACAGTGCTGGCACCATCCGCGTCAGAAATCATAGAAGTCGCAGCATTTATGGCTTATTCTTTTTTGATGGAGCGAAACGCACGAGAGAAATTCTAGTGATCTCCAGAAATCGACTAAGGATCATAATGTTGTTATACCTGCGGCCGTGTCAGGTTAGCGAGGCAAAAGCGAGGCAAACCAAAGTGAACCTTTCGTATAACAACTAATCCACTGTAAAAGTAACCAAGATATTCACATCAAAGTGTCGGTTGTGTCTTATGTAAGAGAGGGAATGCGAGGGGGTGGAGGAGGGGGAGGGAGGGGGGGGGAGGCAGGAGGGATGGAAAGCAGGGAGAGAGAGATAGTGACTTCTGTGACATTCCAGCAAGTCAGTTAGCAGCATGACAGAGCATTGCAGTTAAAAATTCGCTGAAACCTCGGAATGAAATGCTAGGCTGCCTGTAACTCCTAAAAATTTTACAGACTTTCCTCAAGGCAGTCATTAGCTCATCTGGTAAACTAACTTTACAATGTGTAAGAATTTGATTCGAAATGTAGGTTGGTGCATAATTAATGAGCGTATGCTGTCGTATTTTTGCTTGTTAGAATCGGTGGATTGCTGTTTTTTTAAATGAAGGTATTATCCAGTTTATATTATAAAAAAGGGGGGTACCTAGGTAGTAATATTCTTTCCTTGCATTATACATTACTAGTTCGAGAAAGTGAATGGTTACCTCGCAACCAGAACTATCAGCGAATGTTAATGTCGATTCTTATTATGACAGCTTAGATGATAACTCATTGAAACGTCTACGGATTTTCAAAATTATAGTGTTCCTACGGCTATGGATGTTCGAAGCCTCATTGCTTGGAAGCTTTCGGTGGATTTTAATGGGTATTGAACGTCAGCGTGCCATAATTCAGCACTAGTCAAAAAACTGTCGAAAAACTCAGACTGTGGAACTTGGCTGAATAAATTTCACAAGAGCCCAGCCATCACTATGTATATGCATCGCCGAAAAAGTGTGTATATATATCAAACTTCGAAAAAAAGAGGAAAAATTCTCGCTAATTAGACACCAACATAATAAATTAGAATGTTAGAAGAAAAAAAGGCGGATCCACTCGTTGGTTTACTACACAGCAAAGACCAAACATACAAAGATTTTCCAGTAAAACCCGCCTATTTACAAGATACCTGAGATTTCCAGCGGATGTAGCTACGTACGTTTTTTAAGGTTTGTCCAACACAGGCACAATGCAATAACACTCCTGAACAACGAAACTACCAGAACGGCGAGGTCGTCCATGACGCCACGTCGAGTAACCTGGCATACCTGTAATCAGCACTGGTAGTCCTTAAGTACAGGAGAACCTGTTCATCACTGTG
The DNA here is from genome assembly GCA_037903475.1 of Ancylostoma caninum. Classification (NCBI taxonomy): domain Eukaryota; kingdom Metazoa; phylum Nematoda; class Chromadorea; order Rhabditida; family Ancylostomatidae; genus Ancylostoma; species Ancylostoma caninum. The sequence continues at coordinate 322,470 of JBAJFG010000320.1, forward strand.
TACCCTGTGTACCACGTCATTGGTGTGAACTCTTAGTAAACCCATGAGTTGCGGTTGCATTACTGTCCCATGACCTTAAACGCTCACATGATCCTCAATTCTGCACATAGTAAGTTTAGATACGGTAGCTGCTTTCTGTTTTGCACGTACTACTCCAAACAATGTCCTTGATGACATCGGCTGTGGCATTTTGTGCGATGGGTCTGTGAATGGTTCTATGCTCCCGTTCATCTAGAATTCCTATGATAAAGCATGATAATATGGGATTGAAAACTTCAACTAATCCATGCTAGCCATGTGTTGATCCTGTGTTGGTAGCTAGATTCACCACCAATGTCTTGCCTCACGGTATTGTTGCCAATTAGATTGTTTATTTCTGTATCTGATAACTTTGCAATCGCTGAATGTTAAGGTCTGACGGAGGTATTACATACGCCGAAAACTAACAAGAATAAAGACATCAGAAAAGAATCTCAATAACTCAGAAAAGTTAAATGAGCCTCAGCGACAGAAGCATACTACAATTCAACCGATACCTACATATTTACTGCAGCAGGCTAAGGCCAGCCAATCGCCTAGCATATACCTACTGGCCTTAGGAACACCTCCACTTCAAGAAGGAGAGTTCTCGGCAATCCAACAGTGGAATCCATAAGTGTTTCCGAGAACCTTCTCTAGAACACTTATGGATCGCACTGCTGGATTGTCAGGAAATTACCATCCCACAACGATAAAAAGCAACGCTTGAGAGTCGCTCGTCCTGAGCAACGCCATCAAACTCGACTGTCGTCTGCGCTTTTTGGAGAAGGGCTGTTCAAAATTATTGACAGAGCCCAAGCAGATTACTGATAACTAGTTGATTCTACATAGACGCTTGCTTCCAGCTAAAAAAGAACAAGGGCTTAACGATGCTCGCTTGGATTTTGTGTTCCCGGAGACATCTAGCACTCATTAAAGGCAGCACTCTCGGAAAATTTCGTCTCGATATTTTCATCGGTGTAATGATTATGTACCTCGATTTGGGGCAGCTTTGGGACACAAATCACAGGGAAATGGTCCACTACTCACGATAACCAGGGCTCAGCCTTTTAGGATCAGCCAGACTATGCAGTAACAGATCAAGGCATACGAGTTTCCACGATTGAATTAGAGCAGCTATACCTTGTTGGAGCGCCGACAATCCCAGATACCAGCTATTTTATAAGCTTCCTCATTTATGGCTGTGTTTCCTTTTATTCCTGCGGTCCTCTCCGGAAAGGGCGCTAAACGATCTACGAAAATGATTGCAAGAGAAAAATGGTGGTGAAAAAACGCCACCATCAATTTATTCTCTATTGCTGTACACCCTAGGGCTCGCGCAACTCGATTTTCGCCTCTGCCGGAGTAGTAAACAGGAGTCTTATAAAAAAGAGAATTTCCTAATTTTACTAAGTGTCAGGTCTCAACAGTGTTCAGTGCACTCAAACACCTCACATTAAGTCAGAGTCTCACAGTCGAAATTATCGATAAGTGCCGCCGACCAGCGCTTGCTAGTTTGGATTTGGCAGATACAACAAACTGTTCCTGCAAATTTCACTGTCATGCCATCTGGATAAGAAGCCTTTAAACCGCTCCCGAACTTGTTCGTGTGCAAGTCCACTAACATTTAATTACGCTCCAGATTTGTAGTTGTAATGCTGAATCCAATGATGCTAGTCATCTCAGCAGTTCTGACTTATCAGGCGAGACAGGATGACTTTTGTTGATTCGATGTGGAAGATTTCCAAAAACCTCGGCGTTTCTTTCGGCGGAGGCTGACTTCAATCTGGTCGCTTCTCATTGCAAACCACGTGGTCGTAAGGCGAAAACGTCACGCGCTTAATCCAATCCTCGCTTCATTTCGCATGAAGAATCGTGAGAAGGTCCGGACTGCTTAGCGAACTAGGGTTTTAAAAACGGTGATAGGATAGCTGGGAACGCAGTCGCAGGGCATTGCTCTGATCAGGGCAGTCGTTCCTAGACGCAGAGCCTGTTCTGTGATTTGCTGAGAATAGCAACACAGCCAAAGATGGCACACGTGGCGTGGACGGGGAGACGGGGAGAAGCAGAGAGGGAATTTGCCGTCGAGATCAGCCCCGTTCCGCCCCCGCGATATTCTCGTTCCATGTCGCTCGCTGTGCCGCGTTGTGACTAGCTGATGCCACCGCTTACAGACGTTACATCACCGGCACTTCCTTCTCAAGCCGAGACTCCATTAGGTGCTCCTCATAAACATCACATCCTCCATCATCCTGGAAGCTTCCAGCACTAGGCCCTTTATTTTTGGGCTCAGTATTTCATCACTGTTATTCCAAATTCGACCTGATTTTGCCATAAGTGCAATGCTCCTAGATCTGTGTGAGTATAAACCTATTCTTTGTACTACACATTATGTACGGAGATGGTCTGAATAACTAGTACACATCTGCGCCGTTCCCCTTGCCTGATGCTAATAGCAGTTGCATAAATCCACGACCGGCCGCGCAGACTCCTTCCGCTGAAGAACTGCTATTCCGCACTCTACACACAGTGAAAGGAATGCATAGGTATTCATCTGGATGTCCTACAACTCACAATGACTACTTCTTTGCTTCACAGTAAGCACAGGCTACCATGGGAAAGTTATACTCAAAAGAAAAGCCGGGACAGCCTCTCCTGGGTGATCTCAAGGATGCATGCTAATCCTGGAGTAGAGGGGTGGAGGTGGGAAGGAGGAGTTAGCTACGAGCAAAAGTCTTGAAATAAGAACCAACTTAGATTTACTCAAGGATATAAGAACCCTCCCATTTTCCGTAGAAAGAAAAGAGAAAAGTAAAGGTAAAGCTTACCCGCAATGAGTTCAGACCATTTCCATTGCCACTAATAATATTCATTTTTCAGCCCTAACTTGAAGAATCTTCCTTCTTTTACATGCACTCGCGAAAGCGAATAATGAAATCAACAAATAAGCGCGAAAAATTCAAGCAAAGTATCCTGAAACAGCAAGATTCCAGAATAAGGACATTTCTGACCCAGGATTGTCCATATTTTCGTGGGAATCCGAGCAGAACGTCTAGGAAAGCTGCTCAGAAGTAACCACAGCTGATTTTCTGGAACAACCTCGATGAACAAGTATTGCTCAGAGGGTCAGAGCTGTACGAAGAGAGCTATAGAGTACAGTGCCCCAGCAGTGGCTTCCTTCCAGGAATGAGAACGTCATAGTTAGCATGGACAAAGACGAAACGAGCTGTAGGTATCGTATCGATCGACCATCAAGGAAGAGTAATTCGACGCCGAAAATTAATGTTGTAGTTCCTTCACGCCCTCCTATTTGCCACCAAAGTACTTTCAATCATCGATTTTTTTTCGACGCGCTGCTAATTTTTGGGAGATTCCTTTTTTCCACCTGTTCTACGCTGCTTTAGTTCGATATTTCCTGGACACAGATCCTTCCCTGAAGCAAATTGATTCTGTAGGGCTAATTGCGACGGTGATTCCTCATGCAGCCCACGTGACCCTGATCAGGACTTCTCCTCCACTAATAAAGCTTGGAGGCTCAACTCATCTGTAATATTTTAGCCATTCCGAGTCATTCTTTACTTGTAGTTCTGCCAACTTTGGCAGGGTATGGAACAAAGGCGGTGGGGCCGCTCGCCAGCACAGCCCAACGCGCGCCGTGTGATATCGTGACGTAAAACTATGGAAGTAGAGTAACCTTGACCGCACAGACACAGTTCACAACGTCCAAACTGAGACTGCACAAACCCAGATGAGTGTTACGGCTTGGTTTTTACACTAGATAGGGCCTAAGTAGACTGGCCATACCCCTTGATATAAGGAATGGATGTAGTGGAGATGAGTTTTTGCTGAGTCTTTATCCTAACCTTTTATGGCCAGGAGATGACGACAACAGGCAGCGGTCTGCACCTGCAGAGACGTCTCGGAGCGGAAGTTCGTTGCATGCACGTCGGTGTGTTCAAAACCTTCCACAGATGAATGACATCCATACAGTGCGCGGAGTTTACACAACACCCAGTCTCTCCGTCGAAATCCTTCGACGACGTGGCGCCGGAAGTCCGTCGTCGTCGATCGTCGACGTCGCTCACCGGAAGGGGTTTTGCAGCGCTCCGGCAAAAAGCGTTTTGTGTCAACCGATGGTAGGCGTCACCATAAGTTAATGTGAAACCGCGGCGTTTTTCCCCGGTGAAGACCAAGACCGACTGCTCCGCCTCCACATTCGTTTGGTATTGACCTCGTTCCGATCCGAGGTCCCCCCGCATCCGCTCGGTCCTCCGCTCCTCCTCCACCGACGGGTGTCCTCATCCTCCCCCCACTCTCCCCCCAACACGATTCTTTTCAGTTTTCATCGCAGTCGCTACGTGTTCGGTGCTATCGATCGGGATCATTGTCTCTCATCCTACGCTCTGATTCTCATCGATTTATCAGTGCAAGTCCCATCACTATGCTCCTCATTTACGTTCAAATCTCCACTCTTCTGTAGATAAGTATGATATTCCTTGCATAATTGTTCCGTGCAGACACGTAATTTCCGCCGGTACCGATTTTGCACTGGTTTTGGAACATTTCTGTGCGCAAAGGGCTTTGCATCATTTTTTGTGAGCTCAGCGTTGAAGATGCAGTGAAGGAATATTAGTGCAAAATTGGAACTGTAATTAGGTTGACCCTGAGCAGAGCGCGAGTACAGAAATCAGTCAAACCGTGGAACCACTGCTGTGGACGTCCTCAGAAAGAATGGTTTTTCGTTTCCTTTTCCAGGAAAATTTCTAAAGGTGGAAATACTCCTGAAAAAGATATGGACCTAGTGAAATATATGTTTGGTCGGCTTTTGTTGAAGGGATCACAAATGCTCACTATTATAATGTCCCACGAATATTTATTTATGAAAACATTCCTCGTAAACTATGAGGAAACAAAAATTTCATATTTATGACCTAAAACTGCGATCAGAGGTAATTTCTTCGCAGTTAGAGCTGGTTCCACAAAGACCACTACATTCACCGGATCCTAGGCCCCTTTCAAGCGAAAAATGACTAAATTCATTCTCAGGTTCTAATTCTCTGATCTTATGGTCATGTTTTGTCTGGATATGATGTACATATAAGTTTTACACTTCTGTATTAGTACAGCTTATCGAATAAATAAATGAAAATTCATAACATCAAAACAGCTGTCAAAGAGAATAAGCACGAAGAGGTTGGCGTGGATTAACCTATTCCCGGGATTTGCTATAGATTTGAGTTCCATTTAAAAATTACTCCTCTAAATCTCAATGTAGAAGTCAGCGCTTCACCTTCCAAAATAAATCCGGTATCGTTTTTAAACTTCTCAAAGGTGGTGAACTTCGTTGGCCCGAGACATTGACTTCCTTCCAGGCATTTATATGGAAATCCGGCGTGAACTTTACTAAAGTATCAAAATCTGCAGGATTTTCTCTCCAAATACTTATTGCCTTTCGTCAGTGCACATCCCTTGGATTTGACTCAACGAATTGTTGTTCTCCATTACTTCATTTTCATCCAGCAGCATGGTCATCGAATCCTTTTCATTCAAAATTTCCTCACTCCCAGAGAGAAATGGAGAATGTGGCAAAGCTATAGGGAGTTCTACAGAAGGGTGTTTGTCATTGCGTCGTTGAGGAATTCTTTGTTTTCATGAGCTATTCGCAAGGGATTTGCCAGGTCATGGTGAGGAAGAGATTAAACTCGGCCGCATTTCGAATGAGGTTAGCTCCCTACCTTAAAACTGCAATATCAAACGTTTTCTGTAAAGGCAGATGGCAGCCTATCCGAAAATCCCAGATATTGCCAAGAATGCAAGTTCTTGGCCGGTCAAAACCTACTTGAGATTTAATGAGTTCTCAGCAGCGCTAATCCAGAGAGTTTCCTGGGATACAGTGTGCTTTGGGACTGTTATACTCCGCTACTGCCTGTTTTCTGCCTCCTCTTTTCTCTGTAAATTTTTGATGTACATAATTGATAAGCACTATCTGTGTGGGCTATAGGACAGAGCACATTGAGTCTTACCGACGGGTTCTTCTCATCCTCTTACCACCCTATTCTCAATAATGAACTCAGCATATTGTTAGCTGAAACAGAACACCTCATTAGTGTCACGGCCATCTGTACTGTGGTAACGATTACAGGAAAGCCGGAACGCGTTGACTGCGCAGTTTGCATTCCTTTCCACCGGATATGCCATCGGTGAGACTGGTGCCCGGCTGCGGAAACGTGCATCGCGCACGTTGGCTCAGCAAAAACCGTATTACAGTCCTGTGAGAATCCCAGGCGCAACAAATACGTTGTGGAAAGACTGGAACTGGCCTGTGCAGCAGTCCATCAAGTTTTTCTCAATCCTGGGACATCCCACAAACAAACGAAAGGACTCAGATGTAGTAAACAAGAGGAAGTTAGAGTTATCAACAGGAAGCATGTGATCAAGTCAAGAGGAATTCCAGTGGATGTTTCGGGGACGAGGGCCCTCGCTGAACACCTTGATTTTTGCGCTTCTGCGCATCATTTGATTGATGATCTCGCATTACGTTTCAAGAGCAAAGTACCCTTCAGGACCTGTACAACTGGTTGTGTTCTTGATGAAAGAAGTGCAAGTCAACAGTCTATGTACTGATCGTACTTCTAGCCGGCGTAGTTATTTAAGGGCAGCCGTGCTCCCCAGAACCCTGTCTGAGGTCGTGGTCGAGTAGGGTAAGATCCGGGCTCGCATTCAGCCCATGCAACTCCAGAAGCTACCTCTAACCTCGGACGGGTTCGCCTCACAAGCAGTCAGTACTCCTCCAAATTGAAAGGCCTCTTGATTGTTTTAGAAGGTTTAAGATAGGCCAAAGCAGTCAAGGACAGAAAAATTTTCCAAGAAAGGGACTGTCGGTTATCCGGAAAAATTGCGAGATCATAAACCCCGCCCATGAAGAAAAACCGCTCCGCAGGTCAAAAAACGACGCAGTGTCGCTGCTTTTCTAGCCTGTCCTGACATGCAAAACACGAGTTCTGACAGGTGCTACCGGTCGCCATCTGTTTTTACCAGTTAGGACCGACGTGTTACATGTCAACGCGTGTCAGAACCGGGGCAATTTCGCGGTTGCGAAGCGTTGCCTACGAATGCATCACGTATGAATCGAGTATGACCGCAACTATACGGAGAACGTCAGTCGTTATTGCACACCTCACAGTGGGGACACAGCCCCACATCACTCGTTAACCCGCGTTGATACCCGTTAACCCTCAAGGGATTAACGTTTGGGCTAACTAGTGATAGTACAACAGCAATTGGCGTTCTCTGTAGATTATTATTCTCAAAAAGTGATTTCTGCAGTTGTAGTTGTGGTTTCTGTAGGTTTCTGCAACTGCAATATGCTCCCGATTAATTCCCTGGACCTGCATACGTGTCTCAATCCTCCCCCCCCCCCCCCCCCCAATCCCTCGCTCCACTGTCCTCCTCCCCTTCGAACAGCTTCTCCACAACATGAGATTCCTGTCCCATTCATACGGCTTCACAAAAACTCACACCAACACACAAAACCGGAAGAACGCGTGAGCTGATCAATTCGCCACGGATTTCGGTCGCACCGCCCACGCTTTTCTGGACGTACTCTGATGAGTTCCCAATCACGCGGGTGGACTGTTGTCCTTGACGATTTGCCTCAAGCAGCCGGCAGCTCCCGCACCAACGGTGCACTCGAACGACTGGTGAGGCCTGACCAGAAATGGGCTAAACTCGTTCCATTTTTGTCCTTTGTCGAGGGGGCATCGTGCACTTCGTTCACTCCATCCTCACTTAGAGACAGAACATCTAATGGGTCACATCAGGCAACGTAGCTTTGAGTTTTGAACTCTGCAGGAACTCCCACGCACTCTTGGCGCTCTTCCAGATTTTGACCAACTACGGAACAAGTGCACTAGTTCCTACTAGTACTACTTATTCGCCCAAGGTACACTTCATAGATATTCACTAGTTTTTAAGTGGAATTATGCCTTTATGTGTGCTAAATGTTCGAGTGTCGCGTGCCATATACTTACGACAGTTTTTGTGATGTCTGCCTAACAAGTTGCCCTTCTCAGCAACTAGATGCTTGTCGCCTCTAGCCATTTGTTAGCTTTTTTATGTGGAGAAAAAACTCCTCTCAAACTTTTAGCCGAATCCTGGATCTCTAGAAATCCACCTCACTCCATTAGAGCGCACCTGCTACGTGCTGTTCAAGGAAAACCTTTCGTGATATCCAGGGCATTCGCTCCTCCTTTATGCACAGCTACAACTTCAACTGGTCAAATTCGGTGTTAGAAGGAAGTGTCGCGCAAAACTCGAGCACTTGTTCAATTTTGACTAAGTGGTCTAGGTTTTAGAGGTGAAAACCACACTCAACGACGTTTTTTCCTGCTAAGAGTACTTGCTATACTGGTAAGCATTCGAGGTTTGGAACGTATACGGACGAATGAGTCAGTTGTGACTCAGCACGGCATTCATACTTCCAGGTATTTGCACATCTTTCCTGTTCTCTGCCTCTGCTTTCCGTTCGTTTCTCTACCTTTCCTTTCTACTATTATCCAAATTTATTCGTGGGTAGCGTTTGCTTTTTCTTGTGAACGTGATTTTTCTGAATGACCTGCTGCTGGATGTGTGGTGAAATCTCGCAGTTGCAAAGGAGATGGATGAGGTTCAGCGACTAGAAGACGATTAACCGCTTCCGCTCGGCGCGAGAACAGCGCACGTAACCCCTCCAATCCATTTGCAACCGTCCAACATTTTCGATTGAAATCGCCCAGCTGGAAAATGTCCACTTTTCCTTGTGAATTTCTCTCTTTTCAGGTATGGGAAGACTGCTTTCGGTGGTTGTTTTGCTGGTTGTCGTATGGCGAATCTCAAATTCTTCGCCCATCTGTCGATCTTGTACCAAGCACTGCTACCAAAACGACACCTCCGCCCCTATGAACGGGTAAGCTTCCGCTTAAGTCGTTATATTTTATACTATACATTTATTTTTGTCGCTGCGGCCTCTGAAGAACACCCTCTTAATTCTCCTGTTAGAACCTGCTCTCCTTATGCTCGTTTCTTGGAAGGATTTATTATTCCACACCTCTTGGATAGCTGTAAACCCAGGGTTACGAGGATCATTTTTTAAGGTTGAGATCTAGTGTCAAAAACCCTTTGAATCGTGTTCAAGCGCCTCGTTGCTACTACGTTTCAGCCGAATAATTAATCATTTCGATCAATGCGACAGATCACGCTGAAGCCAGTCCACAACAGGGGCGCGTTGACGCTTTTGGACCTGCCAGTCCACGTGCCAGGGGTGTCAGCTTAGTGAACTCCCCCCCCCCACCTCGGCGTTTTTGCTCTTTCCACTGCGACTGTCGTTCAGCCGAGTTAGGCCTCTCCACAATTTTGTGCCCGTAACTGTAGAGTTATCCCATAAAAGGACCTCCTGCTGGCTTTATTCGGTCTTTAACAATGATTCAGAATAGCAGACGCCACTGGTTTCCTCATGTGAATTGTAAAGTCAAACATAATGTATAATAAAATACTATGATAAAATCTTGATAGTATAATCTTGACAATATAGTGCATTCTGAGTCTAGACGTCATCTAGTGTTTTCTGAGTCTAGATGCTTCTCCAGTATGGCCACATTTCGTAATGAAGTACTGTTTCTTCAGAGTAATCTAGCTGCATCTAATTAACGAAAACTAACTAACAGCAAACGAATTTATTTATTTATTTTTATTGCATTCAAGGTGCGCTAATCAAGACAGGTGATCAACTGATGAAACATAGGAAGTAAACAAACTGATAAAACAAACAGTTAAACTTAGTACAGAAACAAGAGTAGAAAACCGCTAGGCCATGACCATAAGGAGAAAGGATTTTCCGTTTGTTGGCGGTAGAAATGGTGTCATCCACAAAAAATATCCACACCTCACTGTGAGAAATGAAGACTCTCTATTCCATCGTGTCTTTCGGAGCAAAGTCAAGTTATTCCAAGTAAATTCTCAGCTAGTTGAGACATTGCAAGCCCAAATAGGGGTTCACCTATGCACTCACATCAGCTAGCAAATTCATGGGGATTAGGACGTGATCTCTTGGTGAACAGGAGCCTCAAGAGCCAAATCTGTGTTTTTGGCCACGCTAGATCCTCTATAATAAAATACTATACCTCATAGTATAGGAGAAAGTACAACTAGTTCATTTATTGTTAGTGAATAGACGATTGCTGCTGAGATCTGCCCTAAAAGCACCTGTCTCTGCCGTGTGATGGTCTGGATGTTGAAAAGTAAATTATAAGTCGAAAAGTCACTCATCTAAGGCATACCATTCTCACGCATGTTTCTATAGGATGAGAGTTATACCTACTCGCTCATGTTACCTCTCAGCGATCATTCTGTAACCAGTGTGTCCACTGTTGCCCTACTTTTGCAAGATTTGCTCCGCAAAACTCGTGTGTCATGTTCAACGATCGAGTTCTATGAAAAACCGCGGCCTAAATTCTGTCACGTGTAACCTAGAACTATTGCAGGAGCAAGTTTTGCAGACTTCAATGTTTTTTTTTTTTTCGCTTATGAGGTGGCAGTAAATTACTGGAAGATGTCTCACTAGTACCATAACTGTGTCTGCGGACATACTTCATTCGATTCTAATAGTACTGGAAATTTCGTAACTGGGATTCTGTGATGTTCATGGTAGCATCAGCATGAGCTGATGGCGACAACATTAGCTTTTTATTTCCATGGGCCTTGCTTGATAAAAAAAGGCAACATTGAGATGTATCATAATTTTGACTTTCCCTTCTAGGGCCAGGATTAATGAACACATATCCAAGCGAAACCAGGCTAGCAAGCCAGCTCTCGCGTCCTGCGTTTCCTACCACTACTTAGTCTACGCGGTATGCTAACCTTCTTTGATTTGCTTGGATATCGTTCCATGAATTCCAGCTCAGAAAAGCATCTCCTAAGCAAAACTTCCGCATCGGCACATACGCTACAAGTACAGCCGGCCATATCGTTCCAGGTGACTAGTGCAGTGAAATGGCAGTGCTGTATGAGTGTTCGTGGTATGGCTGTTCCCATTAGTTTCCACTGAATCACCTTGAGGGCTGAACCAGCTAGCTGTGTCTGGCTTCATGTCGTCGTCTGTACGAATTGTAACATCGACAACGCTTCGGGACGTGATCTCGTCTGCACGGCAAACTGGATAGACAAGCATGTCACACTCCCCAGTCACCAGCAGCAACTACCACCACCCCGCCACCGTAATCGTGGCTCCTTCACCAGAACAAAACCGCGCCATCGTCGTCGTTCTTGTGCTGCACCTCTTCACGTAGTCGATCGATCAGAGCATAAAGATCAGTTGACGCAATCATGAACGAGGCGAAGGGCAAGTGTGGCCAGCGCTCAAAAACGTGACATGTCCTCCTGTGTCTGAGATGGTTCCCCGCCGCTGAATTGTGATGGATCACATCGCACTGCGTCCTAAAAGTTTGAAACCGATCTGCGCACGGATACACATCGACGTTTCCGGCCCGCGGTCCTAGCGTTGATTCGTGGGGAGCAGTGGATTGCGGGGTGGGACAGAATGTCAAGCGCTAGCAAACTCCGCTAGGAAAATGCTCGACAAATAAAATAAAAATACAGCGGTTTGAACAAATGCAAGAGACATATAAATTCCAAACGGTCGACTGATGATGAACTTCGGCATGTTTAGTGACTATTTCGATTCTTGTTTGAGCTACACACGGGGTTGGTAACAGATTTACAGTCTGTTAGCTCAGAGATGGCACCTGGGTCGACTTTGTCTGCAATTACGACTCATCCCGAAATCGGTCAAGTAATCTAGTTTTTACACTTCTCTGATATGTGTGTGCTGTGATTGCCTCCATTTTGATGTTTCCCTACTGTCATTCATTAAAATATCTTTCCACACGCATCCTGTGGACGAAGTCGTAATTGCAGACAAAGTCGACCCAGGTGCCATCTCTGATCTAACAGACTATATGTCGGCTAACGTTTCCGCAAATGTTTTCTGAGCTTGAAATGAGCGATTCGGCAACTGAAAGATAAAATTGTAGTGGGTAATGTATTAGAAATATGGCCACAGAAGCAACAGAGCAAAAAAGGCTGAGGAACGCTGCTGCTCTGTCAGAGCCGGCTCCAGACCATGTCAACCTTTGTTATTCCACGTAATTCCAATTACCGGCAGGCTGCTGGAACCGCTTCCGGTCCGCGCAATTCCTTGCAACATCTTTTTCTCGGCGGAAGGGTCCTTCCTCTATCTGATAACTTCTTTGAAAATCACGAAACACTTTTGCACGGCTTGGCCGCAGTCTCAGTTTGAGAGAGAGGGGGGTCGCGTTTACATCGCGGCGCTTCGGTGGAAAGCGACAGGTTTGCACACTTCCACCAAAACATTATCATGTACCAGCACATAAGACGTTGAACACTGATCGTTCAAAGGAACATCGAGCCTAGCTCAACTGATTTCTGCCCTTTGGATAGCACTGAACTGATACATCCTCAAGAAGATGTCGTTCAGTAGTTCAGAGAACCGATACGAAACGATTACAAGACTCCATTTGCTTCTCAAAGGAACCCTTAACTCGAACACCCACAAAAAGTTTTAGTTTCCGTTTCTTACGGATGTCCTTACGAGAGCAGTGAACCCAGAGAAATCAGTCGAGTGCACGACGACGGACAAAGATGGATCGTCTCGACAGGCAGGCGCCATCCGCGCCCACCTTCGAGCAGATTATGCTAACCTTGCCTTGAGCAGATCAGCACCAATACCTCCTAAAATTGAGACTATTACAGTATAAGTTTATTAATGGTAACAGTCTTGACAAAATGATAACCTAAGTAGTTGTTCCTGATAGCTTTCGAAGACTCCTATTCGACAAATTTAATGGTCAGCTTTCGGTGTAACGACATCTATCTTCTTCGGACCAACAAACCTACAACCTATCTGCCTGCCTAACTACACACTTACCTACCCATATTACCACAGGAGGCTCCGGTATAGCTTCATATTGTCATGCTTGGAAATGAGAACAAGCTAAAATGTGCAAATATTTGTGGTACACACTACAGATATTGGAATGTAGATAGTGGCTTTTCAATTTAGTGCATTCATACGGCTTACTTTCGAGCAAGTTGCAAACAAGGATTGACTGAGAACAACTTGTAAACAAGCTTCCTATTGTAAACTACACATCTTCATTCTATCACGCTCTGGAGAACTAGTAGTCAGCAAGCTTCCATTTTGCAACTATTATATTTAACTAAGCATAGCGAGAAACCTATTGCGGCAACTTTTTCTCAGAGCACATACATACTTTAATAGCTTTGTTTATCACCTTGAACCCGGCAAAAGTACGTAGCACGAAGCACTCGTCCCTGGCTCCATGGATAGGATTCCTTCAAATTTCAACAGCTGCCATTCTGCAGTTTCTATAGAACAAAAACGACTATTTCACCTATTATCATCTTTGAGAAAACGATGCAAACAAGTGGCAGAAGCACTTATTTTACTACTTTTCCATTTTTGCAACCATTTAGTAAAGAAGAGGTTAAACACTATTTTAAAATTTACTCATTTTGCCAGTTCTAGGCGTGGTTAGAATCTTGCTCCCCGTAGGGTTGGTAAAGTAGTTGAAGAGGCTGCGAGTACTCGAATCACGAGAGTACCACTTATTATCATTGTTCGTACGTCTTTGTAAAAGTCATAAAACCTATTTTCACCTTAGCGTTCTATCCTATTATTTCATGAGAGAAAGCATCGAAAAAGAAAATTTAACTTTCCAAAACAAAGTCGATGACATTTTTCATACAAGAATCTTTACTGCGCTTGGACCAAAGTTCATACGCATAAATAATATAGTACTGCCCTGCAACGCCCAAGGTCTACCCATTATAACTTGTTTCAAATCACTAACCGAAGCAAATGGTCTTTGCCGGCTGCTGCAGAACGATGATGAGATTTTTTGTCGCCCACACTTCAAGTTACACCCCTGCAAGAGAACTACTACACCTCTTATTTGGTAGAATATTCAAAGTGTTGGATCACTTGGAAGAGAACAGAAATGAGTGTTTCCGGTTTCCTCACAAGAGAAAAATGCCGGAAATCTATTCCAAAAGGCATTTGTTAACCATTTGTTCTTCAAAGTCAAGCCAGCACGAATTTTTGGAGCTAACTGCAAGTTGCAAGTGCACATATTTGGTTCTGATGCAAATTTGCACGGTTTTAGTAAAAGTAGCATTTGCACATGATGTTTTAGGCGATGTCGGCTTGAAAATTCCGTCTCGCTTTGAAAAAGTCGTTCCGCTAACGCAGCAAACCTCGCAGTTGCGCTGATTTCAGTTCTACCAGTTTGCACATCTTGTACAGGGCTACCTGCGACAGCGTGTGTTCACCTTGAAAGTGCACATCTTTCTACATAGCTGCACACGCATCCAGTCGCTCTAATTGCAGTTCAGGACGAGCGCGCGTATGCGTGCGTGCGCGCTGTAGCGTCGTAAAGCGTTGCGTCGCCCGAACCCATTGCGCCTACTTCTTTTGTTGGCTTACACATAGCAGCACACCTCGCTGAGTAGGAAGATAAGCCATCTCGTCGTGGATGATGCGATCAGCTGGAAACCTGCGTTTACATCGGGGGAAAAAAGAGTATGAAAAAACTAAATGAGCATGGTTACCGTGTCATCGTCGGAACGTCCTTCTAATCGCACGCCCAGCCCTTTGAAAATCATAGGAAGCGATTTATAATCCGAGACGAGGTCGGCCTCTTCACAGGAAGTCGACCGTGCTCATAAAATTGCATTTGTGACGGAAACGCAAAAAACGCAAAGAGAATGACCGAACGTCGGAGAGAGATAGAGAGCCAGAGAGGCCTAGCAGATTCGGGCGCAACAAAAACACCTCATCTAGATGTGCGGACATTTTCCATCGGCTAGCAGCGTCTGCAGACCGTGAATACGATTACTTGATGCAAGAACGATACGGTGTTACCTGCACGTGCGCTTCGCAACTGAATTTCTCTGTTTCAGTACCGACACGGATCTGATGGACGAGATAGATACGGCCCACAACAGGCGCAAGAGGGAGACGGAGGTGGAATTCCGAGCCTGCACCCGTTTCCAGATCGAGATGCTGCTCATACCACTGTCGATCGCCATGATTCCCATTATACTCTGCTCGTTAATTATGTGCACGTGTTGCTGCGGACCAAAGGAGTCCAGAGGTTTGTGACTGTTTGATTCATTCCATTAAACGAAAAGAAAATAAGGGTGTATGCGAGTATGTACCTCTTTTTAGAAATATTTGTAGCATAAGACAAGTTAACACCACAAAAAACTCGTTATTAGGGCTGCTTCCACTTTTGTGCTTCTGCGCGATTGCCTTATAGGGTATGGTGTGTTTCACCAGGGAAAATAGTTGTGGAGATATTAGAGAAAGAGAGAACACGAGAAATAGTGCTGCTTTCGGAGAGATATGCAAGAAATGCAGATCATAGGCACAAATACTCAACTATCGTCGCTTTTGAAACGGACTGTATGACCCTCGGGCACGCGAGGTTCTCACGTTTTCGCTTAAAAGCACAACTGGGTAGCCAGCCGTTTTTGTTTCATAACAATGCTTGAGGATCATGAACTGCTCTGGGAACGAAATTCGTTGAGGTGTATGAAAAGCATGAGTACATAATAACTTGTACCGGGAGGGTTCTGTCAAAATGACATATAATATATGTACGCTTTTTAGCGTTTCATGAATGGTTTCAAAACTATTGCCCCCTTGTTTTTTCGAATATGATTTTATTTAGAGCACCTCGAGGACAGTAAACTAAAACCCAAAGAAAACGATTGTTCCCTAAATTATGTACTTGATGTTAAACCTTTGAGGCTTTGGGCACATAGTGCTTATCACTAACCATTCAAATTCCAAGACAAATCTTCCAGATATTCCTCTTAATGATATCAAATTTCCCTCATCGTATGCAAAAAAAAAAACGTTGAAAATCTTGCTCATTGTAACAGTACGCTGGGTCAGCAAGCGAAAAAAAAAGCGCTGCAACATTACATGAGAATTTATGCGGAAAAATACCCCGCACTGAGGAGCGTTAATCTTAATGGGCACAGCTTTTGGATGAAAACTTATGTATGCTGAAAAACTATCAAGCACAATTATCCTTCAAAGCATTTCCCATTTGAATCTATGGCCTGTTTCAGTGGAGAAGGTACATAATTGTAGAGATGTTAAAGAAAGAAAGCGGAAACACCTGCGCTATCCTAAGAGACAGGGAAGTAAGCCCATTCGCGGATTTGCGCTTACCATTCCAAAATCCTCCCCTCGAAGCAAAATCCGCTGTTACGTTCGTAGTTCACGGAACGAAACATTAATTCTGTGGAAAAGGAAAGAAATCCGAAAAAGCTGGGAATTCAAGGAAAGAAGCGAAGGTCTAGGGGGTCTAGGTGACGCAGCATAGACGAAAACGTTGTTTTGCGTGTTCATACCACTTTCATACGGTAGCACAACTATGACTCACTGAGGAAGTGCGAGGGTGTTTGTATAGCACCAATCATGTGAACCATTTCCATGATAGTTTTGCGTGGGTGACCCGTTTACCTTGAGGAACCACTCCTCCGCAGAGTGATCCTACCAATAACCCGATTGTTGAGCAATTCATACCTCTTTTGGCTTCTATCGAACCCACATTTCAGAATGAGTGCATCTAGTGAGAAATTTTAGATTCCCTCTCATCCAGCTGTTTTCAGGAAAACTACCCGACGACTTCCTCTCTTCTTTCCCGATGTCAAAGAAGAGAAAACAAATGAATTCGGAGGAGATGGAGTTGGAGTTCCGCGACGGCTACGTGCAACGGAAGGACTCCACGAGGACGAAGTTCTCCACCGTCGTGTCGTACATCGAGGCGCGACGGGAGAGTCTCTGGTCAGTACGAACGGACGGCGAGGCGTCGACGGCTGGCGAGATCAAGGAGGAGAAGGAGCAGCAGCCGACGGAGCAGCCGAAGGTGGAGCAGCTGCGGAAGACCCCCTCCGTGGACTCGATGAAGAAAACGCGATTCAGCGACACCGTATCCGTGATCAGTGCTGATTCGTTGTGCCGACGGTAGAGTAACGGGTGGCGCGTAGTCAGAAGTACAGGTCACACATGACATGATCTCGTAAGCCATTAGGAGCGAAGCTTCCGTCAAACGAGTTCGCTGAAAGCACCTCTTTCACACCGAATCCCTAGCAAAGCGTCAGCGATCGCCGGCGCCTCATCGTAGGGGTCAGCGATCGCCGACGCATCGTTCGGAAACTAGGCAAGACGTAACGGAGCATTCCGTGATAGGTGGAGTCGTGCTTAATGTTGCTAGTTCTCGCTTTAAGCGTCGTTCGAGTAGGTGCCACCGCTGCAGTGCCCCGCAGGGCGATTCTCTGCTCAGCTGAGAGTACTGTTTGTAAATATGTTCCATCACCGCCATTGTTAAACGTGTTCTTGTGTGCATAATAATGTGATAAAATCTTTGATCAATCCTCGTAGCATAAATCAGGGAGAAAGTATTATTAGGGAAAAAGTTCCATATAATTTGCCGCCTGTATCACCACCTCAATAGCCACAGAACAAAATCCACAGGTGATAACACTGGAACTGAAGCCTGGTAAGAAACACTGAGGTCTTCGCGAAATTGGCAACCCGAGCTGCTGGAAATTTGGAGATAATGTTATTTAAAACCTGGTTTCATATGAAAACTTCTTTCAAAACTCAATTTGTCAAGACCAAGTCCACAAAATCAATAAAAATAAGGATTTCAGAATAAGTCAATACACAATTGTTGACTATTTGCGAAGTTCTGCAAAATTTGACAACTCCTCATGATCTATACTTTTCTGCATGCGCGACCCGGGTAGTAGGTGCTAGTTCCCACGAAGAGTTGAGTGCATCTAAAACACGAGTGAAAACACTATCTTCTATGCGTGGCGTGTCTAGTGCAGTGGCTCGAGGCCCCTCGTCGCTCATACGGGCGATGGTTCGATCCCAGCTGCTGGCCAACCAAGCCAGCAGCTGGGATCGAACCATCGCCAGGTATCACTCCGAGTCAGTGAACTGATTTCTCCAAAAGGATAAAGCGACCACTGCTGCTCCCTCACAAGTCAATGTATAGGGGTATAACTACATTCAGATGTCTCCGTGATAGAGGTCGAATGAGTGAAGCATCCAATATACATATGATTGGTTAATATGAAGCACTTTATCCTTCTATTCTTTGCCTTCAATGTACAGTTTGCCGTAGCAGCTCTTCCAATGTATTTACTTGTATTGCGATTCCTGGCTTGAAACTCGATGAACACTGCAATTCCAGTGTAGCATCTTGGGTATTAATGTTCTCAGAGCAAATTTATGGACACCACAACGGCCATAGTTCCATGGGAGCTCGTGGATTCTCTAAAACGAGCGTACGGCTCCACAGCAAATAGCTGTCGGTATAGCAACATCTGCACATGAATTCCGAGGTTTTATACTGGCTATTTAACATTTATTTACATTCGGTCAAGCCCATACAAGAAATCATACTGAAAAGACGGCTGTGCATGTATAAACGATACAAAAGGAATGCATCGGGTGAAAACAGAGGATCAGCCTATATATTCACATCACCGAAAGCGTCCAGCACACAACGTATTCACGAGTAGGAAATAAACAAAACGAAGCATTTGGGAGCGATGTGGCGAAAGTCGGAAAATCTGGAGCAGGAATGCAAGCAATGCTTGTTTAGCCGAGATTGTGGACGTGATTCAACTAACAGCCACAGGATTCTACTTAAAAGCACGAGGGATAACTACGACGACTCTTTCTTAGAACTTGGGCCGTAGAAAAGTGTCATGGCGGTGAGATGAACTCCAAAACTCATCACCATGCTTTAGGCGATGATTGCATGCCAGCTCACATCCGCGGATAGCAGATCATTGCCAGCCACGTTACTGCTGGAGCACGCTTGTGGCAACAGAGGAGATCATCGCCCTTCTGGAAGCTCATCGCCTTCTCTAGCTGTGAACATAGCGAGAGAGGCTAGTAGACGCAGAATTAGCTACCCCGACCGTCTCACTCTGCGTCTACTCACCTCTCTCACTCTTTCTACAGCATGAGAAAGCGATCTGCTTCTTACAGGGCGATGATCTCCTCTGTTGCCACAAGCGTGCTCCATCAGTGACGTGGCTGGCAATGATTTGCTATTCTTTACACCATGGATGTGAACTGGCATGCAATCATCGCCTAAAGCGTGGTTGTGAAGTTTGGAGTTCATCTCACCGCCATGACACTTTACTACGGGCCCTTATCTTAATGATATACCGGCATAAAAATCAAGGTTAACAGCAGAATGAGAAAAAAACTGAAATGTGTATTGCAGTATTACTTTTCCAGACTTACTTTCGGAACTACTGAAAGTATGAAATGAGTTTTATGGACGCACGTGATCACAGAGCTAGTTGAAAACTGTCACGTAGTCAATTTTTTGTGACAAACAACCGCTTCCACAGAATTTCAACGCCGTTCCAAGCGGTATGGATGGGAAAAGATGTTTTGCCTTGTGTGCAACAATACCCGT
The DNA here is from genome assembly GCA_037903475.1 of Ancylostoma caninum. NCBI lineage: Eukaryota > Metazoa > Nematoda > Chromadorea > Rhabditida > Ancylostomatidae > Ancylostoma > Ancylostoma caninum. The sequence continues at coordinate 342,083 of JBAJFG010000320.1, forward strand.
GTGATTTCGGTCACGCTGAAACTGTTTTCATTCCCCACTTAGTGGTATGACTAGCCGAATTTCGTGCAATTCCTTTGATTTTCTACACATAACGTTTTTGGCAACGCCCTTTCCCATGAACACAGAAACAATACTGCCTATAGCACGATTAGAAGCATATCTTTGAACGCGTGCGTGCAGTTAAGAAAGTTCAAACCGAAGTGAGATAGGACGAGAAAATCATGCAAATTAATGAATTCAAAGTAAGACCTGTAAGGAACTACAACGCTCAACGACAACCCCACGACTAGATGAACTTGTAGTAAGCAGGCCATTCTCGGAATGAAACTGGTAAAACACAGTTATAATATCACGCCCGAGCAGTAGGCTGATAGATCTCACCGCATAGGTATGTACACGCAACAAACATCTCAACGCACCATAACACAACTTCATCATCGCTCAGAGATGCTTCATCTCTTGTTTTTTCGTCGTTGCTTCTTTTCCGGTGTGCTCATGGACACATCAACATGGCTGGTTTCAATTTCCTACAACCATTATGCGATGAATCAATGAAAATTGCTACAAAGGCAATAAATGTACCTCCTTGGACACTTGAGCACTGTCGAGTTGCGCCTGAATTTTCGATTGCGCGTCGAAATGCAGCATGAGGTCAGAAACTTGCTCTTGTAACTCACTGATTCTCTGAAACAAAGGCTTCTGCAAATAAGCAAATCTACTGGATACTTTGAGTAGCTTATACCCTAATTGAGTAGCTTATACCCTAATCTGGCCCAATTTCTGTTTGCGTTAGTAAGGTTAGTTAGTAGATAACATCTTAGTTTTTGTTTCGTTCGTGTTTTTTTTTTTTGCTGCGGTGTGCTTTCCTTATACCGAATATCTTGAGTGCATTTGATAAATAGCTAAACAAAATAAGGTTTGGTGGTTAATTACGTGAAGAACATGGCAAATTGCTAACGCAGCTAAATAATTCAAGATCTCATGCACTGTTTGACACTAATGTTATGGAAATGAAAAAAAAAAACATAAAAATGGCCTGTAGGTATATTTCGAGACAAAATAACGGAGGATCAACCGGTCGGGACCAAACTTTGCACACCTTATCCCCGCTATGCTCAAGGGTCTGGGAAGTCTCGGCTGTGAGTAATCATCAATTATTTTATCGATTACATCCATTTTATTGGTTTTCCGCGTTTTTTGCCCACAATTTGGTGGGGACATGTCCACTGAAGTAGCTCAGCACGCGAATACAAGTATGACAACCATCTTCTGTGATACTATCGTTATATTGATTTCTCGATTTTGCATATTTTCTGCCTAGGGCAGTGATGACATGTCTACCGGAATTTTACATTACGTTAACACAATTGTTAATCCGTTTCGCAAGCGAATGTCGATTTACTGACCTTATCATTCTTACCCTCTTACACTCAGGTACGGGTATTTCACTGGAGAAAATGCGCGGTAATTGAAGAGGGTAGCAAGAAAAGCAGACAGCATGCACGGATACTAAACTATCGCCGGTTTAAAACAGACTATAAAAATATGTTTAGTGTGGTCCTCAAACACGCCAAACGTTAGTGTGAGAACCACTTTAAACGAACGCATCGAATTACTAGAATTATCGACTTTTAAGCTTTTGCTGAGAGATGGGTTACAACATGTCCACTGGAGTTCCCCAACCCAATGAGAATTTTCTATCAAACCTACATCCAAATAACTTTGTCGGTGCAGCTCGGTAGAAAAAAGCTTACCTGGGAGAACTGTTGTTCGCAAGTGGCGCATTTCTTCTCAAGTTCGTCAACCTTATGTTTCCAGAGCTGTTGATCACTACGCAGCATCTCGTTCATCTCTCGCTCTTCTTTCAGCTCAGATGTAACCTATAGGTATGAGAATGGAAGAATAAAATGAGTAAATGATTCCATTTAAGACAGCACACATTTATAACAGCCTAAGATTTTTAATGGTTTTCAGTTGCTAAAAACCGGAAACTCTACACTTTTCGATATCGCCTACAAGCCCTTCCACGATTTTTTTTTCGTTTTTCAAGCATCCTTTCACATATTCACTGGAGATGTGCATGGCAGAGGCGAACGCAGAGGCAGGGGAAAAAGGAACCGCCCACCCACCCTTGCAATTCCACCAAGGAAAGAACCCCAATTTTTCCGAGAGTACTCAGTGAAACGGTTCGAAACCTTTGTGTGAAAAAAAATGTGGAAGATGTCTCAAAACAATTTATAAAACAACAAACTTATACACACGAGTACGTGTCACATAGGTTAAAGTATGACAAAAATTAGAGCCTCTCTGAAAATAGCGACCTCACCTTAGTAAGCTTGCTGACGGTTTGCACACACTTCTTCTCATTTGCTTGTTTCGCTGCACTCACTTCTTGTAGTTGTTTCTTTAACGACTTGCACTCGCTCGAAGACTGCGTCAGCTTTGTCTCCAAGTCGTCAATCTTCAACTTCGGCCATATGGGAGTGTTTACAAATCATCTAGATATGGTCTCACCTGAGCCTGAGCCATCTTCTCCATGTTGTTCATAGCCCGTTCCATATCAGCCAATCGCGCCTGCATAAATTAGCACTTGTCATGAGTTAGAAGCGACATGAAATGCCCGGTTCACACCTCAAAGTACATCCGTTGACTTTCCAGCTGGCTTGTCAGAAGACATGTGTACTCCAATTTAATTCCGTCCAATTTGTCCTTCTTCTCATCAGCTTCTGCCTGGAATACCAGTAGACACTGAAACGGCATGAAAGTCAACGATGAATTAGTTCACCTCAGGATCGCCTCTCTGATACTCCACAACTTTTCCTTCTGTATCCGACTGAATAAGGCGATGAACGTAATTATCGCCAGCATAGTCCCAAACTCGTTGGCCTCCAACTTGGAGGCAGAACGTGTGTGATGTAAGTTCGAAATGTCTAAAATGATTCCTTGGTACCTATAGTCAATATTTTCTCAGAGTGCAGATGCCGTAGCAATGGTGGTGCCAGCATTGAGGCACACAGCGCTGTCGGTCAAACAATTGATAAAATCAATCGAGTGTTCAAAGAGTTTTCTCGCTTCTTTCTCTCATAACCGTTCTTCCTCAGTTCTTAGAACAACCATAAAAGAGAACAAGCAGTAAAACTCTCAAAAACGCCGGATTGATGGGTGATCAGGTGTTCAAGCGAGAGCGCCACGCACCTCAATGCCAGCAGCACCACAGCTGCGACAACCGCACTCTCAAAACGAATCGAGCATTTGTATAAGAAGAATAATCATCATCAGTCTCACCTGTAGGCGTGTCCTTCAGCATAACGCCCACAACCTATATTGCCACATATCAAACATATCCATAGGTCTGAGCTTTGTCCACAAATAGAGCAACGTTGTTCTGCCACAAGTTCTGGCGTCTGGATGTAACGACATACAGGACACCTGAAGAGAGCAGCGCAATACGATAGACACATCATTCAGAAGAAAAGGGGATAGAGCAGCTGACAGACACGGAACCCTCATTAACATTTGTTCTTATATAAGGTACTCCTCATCGGTGTGTTACTAAAGATCCACAGAACAGATTATTTTATTCTCGTAGGTCAAAAAGATGAGAAAGTTTCTCACGTCGTATCAGTCCATTGCTCAAGGCATCCAGCGTGAAAGGTATGATTGCAAAGAATGGAAACAACACTGTCATCCATACGCTCCAAACAAACAGCACATGTGGGGAGCTCGGTGAGATGAATCGATGATCCTGCTTCGCTAGATGCCGATGAACCAGCACAGACGGCAGTCACTTCGTCCTCCGATGCCTAAAACGAAAAGAAATTTTAGAGCAAAATGAGAGTTACTAGGTAATGACTTGTGGAAAAAAAAACATCTCAAGCAGCAGCATGCTTCAATCTGAACCGCTCTCAGATCTCAACATAAGGTATCCAATTTCAGACCGCAGGGATAGATAATTCGGGTGAAAAGGGAGTTGGGGGGGGGGGGGCACCCTATAAAAGGTCATGGGCTTCACCTTGTAAGCCTAAGTAAAAGCACTAGCCTAAGCCTAAGTTAAGCCTAAGCCTATTCCTATGCTTAAGCATGGGTTTAAGCCTAAGCCTAAGGCTTAGGCTTAGGTTTCACAGTTTCACTCCCTATTCACCGATAATTCGTTACCATTTCCCCCCCCCCCCCCCCCCAACTCCCTATTCACCGATAATTCGTTACCATTGCTGCACTCAATCAAAGTGGCCTCCAAGTAGAGAAGATTAGTAGGATTTCGGGCAAGTAAAAAGCTCGGGTAAACATCGAACATGCCTCAAACCCGTTGCTGTCAACTCTGTATTTCTACTCAGACTATAATAGCATGGGGACTGCGTGCCATAGACGTCAAGCGTGTGATCGGATACCGTCCACGCCAATGGCGCGCAAATAATATGTGGCAGTGTGGGTGCGCAAGCAGCAAGCTCGCCTAATCGAGAAGTTTCCACGTTGATACTGCGCGATCGGCGTGCTTCAAATCAACGAGCGGCGTCCATACAGCGTGCCATCGGTGTGGCCGGTGTCCGATGGCACGCAGTTATTGTCTGAGTAGGGGAAAGGAACAGCAAGTTGGAAATTGAGCAATCACGAAATGATAAAATTAACTAGTAATAATAAAATGGCAGAGGAAATAAAGAAGATGTTAGCAAATAAATGTAATAATGTCGAAGTCGAGTCACGGATCACCAATCTCGAAGTTGCAATACATCGCATATATCTGAGCGAATCCGCGAAGACCCACCGTTCCAATCTTACAAGAAGTGAACAAAGAGGCTTAGCCAAGCTTCTACGATGTAAGAATAGGTTACGCTATACTGTTGGAGACAAGTGCGGCTCATTCGTAGTTATGCCACAGTCGATGGACAAGGATATCACGAACAAAGTCCTTTCTGACTCCACGACGTACGCTGAAACTACCATGATTGCGTTTAACAAGGCGTATGAGAGAGTGAAGCTGGCGATAACAACTGTGGTAAAATCAAAGCTAGGAGCATCTGTCGCGAAACAACTTTTGGATCTTCACCCAATCATGCCGACGTTCTACAATTTGCATTCACACATTTGAAAACACACAAGCTTCCTCCTACAGCAGATTTAACGACTATACCTCCCGATGATATCAAGACCCGCCCAATAATTTCATCATGTGGAGGACCAACCGACCGACTGAGTTGGCTGCTTGTGAAATTGTTGTCACCTCTGCTTCTATTTGTGGGAGCACATATTGTGAACGTAGATGCCTTCCTCGCCTCGCTGACTGAGTGCCAGATTCCAACAACGGCGTCCTACGCTAGTTTTGATGTCGTGTCCTTGTACACGAATGTTAACAACAACAGTGCCATGGATGCCGTAGTTTCCCTATACGAAGAACATCTTGCCGAAATATCGAGCATGGGCTTCAATGCGAACGACGTAAGAATCATGTTGGAAGCCGTACTCGCTTGCAACGTCTTCTGCTTCAACAACAGAATTTTCGAGCAGAGACGTGGTCTAGCAATGGGAAACAGGATTGCGCCGTTAGTCGCCATAATATTTTTGGATCACATCGAGAGGAACACTATAACATCTGAAATACTGTTCTACAAACGATATATCGATGACGTATTTGTGATTGGACATACCAGAACGGATGTTGGAAGCACACTGGAGCGACTGAATTCGTTTGACGAGAATGTGACTTTCACACTTGAAGAACCTGGAGAGGACGGTTTTCTTCCATTTTTGAATGCAAGAATTAAGATCAGAGACGGGAAAACTGAATATTTATGGTATAAGAAACCGTCGTCCTCCAACATTCTGGTGCATTCACGTAGCGCGCACCCGGCCTTTGTAAAGGCAAATATGGTGCGGAACCTGCTCAAAACGAAAAATAAGCTATGCACGACAACTGACGTGACGGTAGAAAACAGTGTCGTTCGCATGCTCGAAGAAAACGGGTACCGTCTGGATCCTCCGAAGACATGGCTCCCTTACTCAACCACAGATGGAATGGCACTTGTTCTCCCATACGTGGGAGATGGTGCATCTCGAAAACTGAGTCATGCTGCAAAGGATTCCGGACTACCCATAAGACTTGTATTCCGCCCACCTCCCACGTTAAAAGACCTCCTCACATCCACTAGGATCTACGAAAATCGATGCCCTGGACCTGATTGTCGCTATTGTTCTGGAGAGAAGATATGTGAGCTACGAGTCACAGTATATCTATTGACATGTAGTGGATGCGGCGAAAAGTATGTTGGGGAAACGATCCGACCATTGCGAAAAAGACTGGACGAACACAGACGGGCGCTGATGAACCCTGCTTCGTACCCAAAAGAAAGTTTCTCAAGACACCGGACCCTGAGACACACAAGAGAACAACCTCCAGTCTTCACGGTCCGCGTCCTCCATCGTCATTTGACAAAGACGTTGGAGAGGAAAATAATGGAAGCCAGGGAAATAAGAAGGCATGGGCCAGAAATCAACACCAAAGATGAGTTAAGGGAGATACTGCGTCTGATTACGTGATCCAAACCCTTGACATTCTTTCCGCTCTCTGATCCAACCCTCCTCTCCTCATTCTGTTACCAACAACCAGGGGGTGAGGTCCTTCTTTGTCATAAGTACCGTCTCTTGTCAATAAGATCATGTTGTATAGATTAGCATCTCTGTGTCGGTTGTCAGACTCAGAATTGTCGTCTTGCCACACGGTAGATTTGCTTATCTGAATATTGTAAAGCAATTGATGACGTTGTAATATTTCTTGGTGTTAAGGTCTGACGAAGGCGTTAATCGCCGAAAGCTTGCCGGAAATAAACGCATCGGCTAAGAGCCTGAAACAAACCCAAATGAGAAATAGTTTTTTTTTTGCACAAAAGTGTATGTTGGGGCCTCCGCATATTCACAAACACCGCCGAGTATGATTTACACATTACATCTTGAGAAGAGATGAAAATGTGAGAGAATGACTGGGCCTTAGAGCGCACTTTCCATTAATCGTCAGCATAGGAAACAGTTCACGTGAAAGTATGAAAATCTTCAAAAACTTAATCGGAGTTTAGTTAAAACACAAATCTGAAAAAAAGATGCATCGCAACTAACACATTCTATCCTATCAACAAACAGAAGTCTGCACTGATTCGGTTCCAAGCTATTGAACTGTATTCCATTGAATTCTTCATAGAACACAACTGCATCGTTCTGCAATAGAGTCGAGGATGCGGGAAGTACATAGAATTTTAGAGAAAATGTATTAAAATTCATCTCACTATACCCACATGTGACTTGAACTTGAGTATAATCATGTATTCATTAGGGGTCGAATCTCGAATAACTTTAATCCTCTCTATAGTCTGTATCGAACCACCTCAAAAGGGAAACTTTCGGTATGAAAAGGATATATGAAGCATAGTTCAACCATTAAAAAAAACAGTCTTAATAAGTCAGAGAACACACCGATGAACAACAGAATCTCCCGAAGTGTGATCTGCGACGGAACCCCAATCATGCACAACATTCGACATTGTACTTCCCTTCCCATACGATCATCACTGAAGCAAGATGTTAGTTCTCGTTCCAGAGGCAAGGCTTTATGAAAACTATTTCGCAGATTTCTGACTTATATTTGAAGAAGTGAAGTATCCCTTCTGTCTTTTCCACAAAAGGATTACCGTAGTAGTATGTGACGTGATCAGGAGCTGAAAAAAATGAACCACATACAAGCACTTCATATATCAAACGGAAATACTATACCTTGCAAAATTTCAGATCCTGCTTTAGAGGAGCGTGAAGACTGCGGAAAGACTTCAGCGTCAGAAGTGCAGCTGATAACATCAGCACATCGGTCCCCGTCAAGGGACTCCACCACCACTTCTGAGTAGGTACGACGCCCTCGGAAATTCGTTGATTGTTGCGGTAGTTCCTGACAAACAACGAATTCGACCCACTGAACAACTCATAGTGGCTGCTGATGCTAAAGCATTTCCTGTTTTGGCCTTAGCTTGTGTATTATGTTTCTCTACGTCTTCAACCCCCTCTTTCAGATCGGAGTGCTAACAAGGGCACAACGATACAAGATTCTAGAGGAAATCCAATGCTTACGAGAAGCATCAGCTCAAACTTACATGCAGAACATGCTTGTCAGTAGTTGTTGGAGCAATCGGTGCATCGTCCGTTCCATCATTTCTGGTGCTCACGCCTGTGGGTGGGCTGCGTTTCTTGAGACCAGACATTATGCGTCTTCTGTTCCTCTCAATAGTAGACGGAGATTGTTCTGAAATTTAGAACCAGATTCATCCTCGTAACTTCATAATGTTGTATATCTCATGCAACAATGGTACAGTCTCTAAATTCTATTAGCGGAAGTGCGGAATTAGCAACGCGTTCAGGAGCTGGCTGAATTTTGGTGGCTTATCCGGCCACCGCTCAAGTGTTCGAGGACTCCATTCGCCGGTTTTAGCTCAGGTGTTTTTTTTTTCGGTTAGATTTGTGATCACACAGTATATTTCCGTGGTGACCATGGTGGGCCGTTGTATCGATCTCACGGTTATATTCAGCTCAAACACTAGAGCAGTAGCAGAATTAAACCAGCAGTGATCTGTTTCACTAAGAAAAACAGTTGACGTGACGCCTGAGGGAAAAAGAACGCGCGAAAGTGTAGCAGCACTGGAGAGAGTAGCGAGAGAATCTGGCAATATGCACATATACTTGGCTATCGTCGCATTTGAAACAGACTATATTCAGTTACAACGCTCAGTGAGCCCAAGGCCACAGTTCCAGCGATAGAATTTACAGACTGTAGCCGTGCAAGTATTCCATGCAAATTCGAAATTCAAATTCGACTATAATTGCAAATTCAAATTTGACTCTTATTATATTTGTCACTGAACGCGATCGTCGCGTGGAAATGCCGAGGGGCTGCGCTGGTGATCACCATTTCCTATTGGCTGCTCATCTTCATGCAAAACTAAGGAAAAGAGCATAAACAGACGCGTTGCTGAGAGATACCATGCCAGAATGTTCACATATCCTCGAGAATGTACTCAAGCGATTGACACGTGCGTTGCAAGGCTAGGTACGCATGCACAACCGGACAGGACAAACTCATCTTCAAACGAGTGAGCGTGTCCCATGTGACACACCATGCCGAGAGCGTAAGATCATAATTTGTTAAGGATCAGTTTGAGTGAGTGTGGAGCGTTATTCCTGGGAAGCGCGGCGCGGATGACCTCCACAATTAGCCAGTTGTTTGAAATGACCAATCCCGGAGCTTGTCCGTGCGGCACGTTCCAAGTATGACACTCCGTACCCATTCAAATTTTTCGAGACTTTATCTGAAGCTCCATCGGAATGGAAACTACTTCCAAACATTAAAAATTGTGAAGACAACGATGACTCCTCTAATGACTCTCATCTGTGTTACAAATGTGCTATGATTCTCTTATATGTGCAAGGACAAAGGAACAACAACTTAAATTGAAAGTTTTACCAAATAACAACACAGAACTAACCGATATCGAGTTTTGATGATTCGTTGAACGAGATTTGGCGACCTCCTTTTTTCACCTCTAGCCGCAGGATGAGCGGTTGGTAGAAGCTCATACGCGAACTAAGATTTTACTTACTTGATACAAGATATCTGGCATTCACAACAGTGAACTACACACCGCTACTGTGACTTGACTCACGGAAAGAAGTGGGTATGATAACCAAGCAATTTCAAAGAACAATGTACTAAACACATTTTATACAACCAGCTTCGCTGTTAGTTTTACTGAACATTAACGCTTTGTACAACTTTTGACAATAATGGCACTTGAATAAATCGTGAAATGAGTTTGAAGAAAAGCAGAAAAAATTCACCCGTGAACTACTTGTAACACGAATCCTGCATGCTAGGATGAATGCAACTTGCTTTGATTGGAAATCTACCACTAGTAATGCAAGTTATGAGAGACAATAATGAACAAGAGCAAAGACAGATTGTATCAGTGACTAGCTTAACAAAATATAACTGGAAAACCAAAATAAACCTCTAATATTCTATCTACAAAAAATTTAGGGTGCTAAAAGAAGCACTAGCACCTAGTGAGCAAGTAAAAAGTTTTTTCTATATACAAAATGGTTACTTAATACAATTATTACAGGACCTAGCTAATGACAAACGAGCCACATCGACGAATGACTCCATTGTCTAGGGAAACTTTCTCAACTGCAGCAGCAAGAGATGAATAATGAGCTCGTTCAGCAACGCCATTTTGACAGCCATGTCTAGGAAGAAAATAGGAAGCAGCTGCCCAGATGTGATCCCGACTCAAACGAGACAGAAAAGTGGCTCGAAGCTAAACGAATAAATACCCAGACTTAGCTAAGCACAACATCATCAGACTCTGGACCTACCTGCCGTTCTGCCTTACTTATAGTCGTTGAAGGGGAAGCTCGAGAAGCCATAGTTTCAGCTGACATGAGAAACAACACATCATCCAAGACCTTTTCAGCACTGTGATTCAACTGCAATCAGAAAAAAAAAACTGACTAAAGAATGCGAATGAGTTCAAAAAATGTGGCTCGAACTCATAAATCTTCAGAAATCCAAAAGTAGAACTAACTCGTTCGAGAAAAGCAGAGGTGCTTTCCGGTATTGCGCTGGGATTGATGATGTTGCTAAGTCCGCTGGATGAAAGAAATGTTTGGAAATCTCCACCAAGTCGCAATAAAGAGAGACATACTACATTCGCAGCAATGTGTGGGAGAAGACGCTGAAATGAAATTCCATTCTATGATATGCAGTTAAGCATCTGTTGAAAAAATAGCCGTAGTACACTGGCGGACGCAGAAAGTGGGCGGGGGGGGGGGGCGTGGGAAAAAATGCGGGGTCTCCGCCGTTTTCGGGAGCAAGACGGAAAATAAAATTAATAAAAATATCAATTATAATAATAAATAATTAATAAAAATTATATTAAAAATAATAATAAAAACAATTGAAGATCAACTAATATAAGATTTTATTTGCATCGTAAAGCAATTTCAAAAATTTGGCGACCCGTTCTCGCCCCTCCCCCTGTGTCCGCCACTGCTGTATTACGATATACAACAAAAAGCTGGCACCAACTTGGGCTGATTTAATAGTTGTGCTATTCGAAACTATTGGGAAACTATTTCTGTCAATGTATGAACTTCGACCGCCTATGTGAGTGAGCGTTAAAAAAGAAAAGGGAGCTTTTCTCGGAAGTAATATTATGCTGAGAAAGTTTTACTATAATAGTGGCACTTGTTTATTAGAAGGTCCGTTATGAGTCAGTACAGGTTGGGAACGTCACTTTCGATAAAGGTTGATGTTCGACACTTCACTGGCCCATGGGTGCCACTAGCCGTGAATAGAGGTGGGGCATTTCAAAATCAAGAACATCTGTTACTACCAAATTGAAAGTCAGCAAAATGAAGCAAACTTTAAATATCACCAGTAAGGAGTTGAGCACAAACCGCATGAGTGCATAAGAGAAGTGCATGAGGCCAACCCAAGAGATCGAAATGAAACTTTTTTTTAAGCTACACATAACGAGATGTTACTGTATGCATAGCCTTGAAACCCTGAGTATTTTTAGCACGGAACTTAGGAGTTATACATATGTTGTCAAGCAAGGAGGTATCTGAATGTTCAACGCTCTGGGGTAACTGAGCAGGTGTGTATGGGTTTGGATCCCGAAAGTGCTCGTTCGGCACTTTTGTATTCTTCTTCTCAAGACACAAATACAGGGGACTTGAAAGCCGTGTTTTGCATGAGAGTGAAAGATGCAAATCCCACGACCAAAACAAGCGTGTCCATGCAAAACACGATTTTTTAAAATCAATAGTTCTATGCAAGCAATAGTCAATCCATGCAAAACCCTTGCACAGCCATGGATATGCATGGGTTTTGCATAGAAATGCATGGGTTTTTAGTGCGCATCGGATTTTGGAGACGCAGGGGTTCGGCATGAGTATGCGTGAGTTTTGCATAGATTTGATCATTGCCGGTATATATAGAATTATTGATTAAAAGATTGCTGTCTTAATCGTGGAATTTGCATCCCTCCACTTCGGCAAAACACGGTTTTGAAGCTTCCTGAGAAGATTAAAAGTGGTATGCAGACTGTGACTCTTTGTTGAGCAAAGCTTGACACCAAATCGGTTTCACTTTGGTCTCTTACGTTAGCCTCTTGCACTTCTACTATCAGTTCGAAGCAGGAATGAAAAGCTGAGATATAAAGAAAAAAGCAGAAGTAATGGTTGGAGATAGAAACCTGTGCAGGGTCCCGCTTGAGAAGATCTCGAACAACTGCACAAATAGGCTTGGCGGTTAGTCGCGGTAGGCTTGGTAAGTCTTCTTCTCTATATTTGGCACTATCCATACGAGAATAAAATGGGTTTACCCTGAATATGGATCAACTGTAGTGCAAAGCAACAAGCAGAAGTTTTAAATTTTCACAACCAGTGAGACAACAGTGAGCCAACTTTTTTCGTCAAAATCTTTTGAAAGACTCTCCAAAAAGTCCTTACCTAGTGAAAATTTCATATCCCAGCGCTCCTGCTGCCCAAGTATCAGCCATGCGGAAATCCAAAACGCTGGAACTCTTTAGATAAACAGAAGTAGCTCAGTGATGTCAAAGAAATACGAAATTTGCCAATAATTTTGTATTTGTAGAGACATACCAACTAGTGCTTGGCTTCGCCATCACTATTTCTGGAGCACGGGTCCTCCTGTTTCCTCCCAAATCAATTGTGTCGTCAACATATTTCACTAGCCAACTACCTGTTGCCAAGGCGCAACCAAAATCGGAGATAACGAGATGTGGTACCTCTTCTGAATTAACATAATTCATAATAACTCGAACATGAACTGTAATACCAAAGAAACACCTGGGTCATCGAACTCGAGTAGAATGTTATCGCTTTTCATGTCACGCTGAGCCACTACGTTGTTATACAGGAAGACGCATCCCTCCAGAAGTTGACCAAAAAGGATTCGTGCGGTACGGTCTTCGCACTTCCTCTTCAAATCCACCAAGTAGTCTCGTAACGTCATGCGATATCTGCACATATCTATTCATTAGATAGAGAACAAAGTTAGAGGAAGCTAGGGTTCGAATTTACCGCTCAACACTTCCCATATTTTTAAAGACCCATTGGTTATGCGTTTCCATGGAAAACTATTTCAAAACCTCATTTTCAATGAAACTTAGCATAGTCCACAAGCGATGCGGCACCAGGGACAAGAAATAACTACTACTCGTAGAGCTCACGTCTAAGAAAAGTCGTTTAAGGTGACGATGTTTCGATCAAACGAAAGCCAACGGGAAATACGGGAAAACTGCAAGGCCAAGTGATCACTTGAAATTCACATGATTTCTTATCACCACCTAGAAATTTTAAAAGTTAGGCATGAAATTAGTAATTAAAAGTGAAAAAAAAAGAAAGGTAGAGACGAATTAACACTAATTGAAGTAACTTCCGAACACTTTGACCAATAAGAGGGAATAGCTATATTGCACGAATCTTAGCAAGTCACTGGAATGAAGATAAAATGGGTAAAGGGTTATGAAAAATAACCTTTTCATGACAATGAACATCGTCCTCGGCTCATTGATGATCATTTCGTAGAACGGTGCAGTTGGAAGCGCATCGGGGTAGGCGATCTTCGCATCGTCCAAGATTGGCATTCGGTCAACAAATGCGGTCAGGACTCTCACAACGTTAGGATGAAATTCAGGCAGTGGCCGATAACTGAAAATCAATACGTGAACCGGGATAATACTCGTCACAAAGATGAAGTGTAGGTTCGAATGTAGACAGCTGTCAAGAAGAAAATCATGGTGCAGAAGGAAATGGAATTCGTAAAAAGCCTCACAAACTCCGGAACAATTTCAATAGGTACCCCTGATCATAGTTATTTATTAGGATTTGGCAAAAGAAACATCTGAAAAATCTGAGTGCGCTTAATGTGTTGTCTTGCACGATAGCACGACCGGATAAGTACAAAGACGCGTAGATGTCGTTTTCTAGTAAACTTCTTATGGAAGAATCCGGTACTGACATGGAGTGTTATATCATACATAAGTAGTGGTGTTCTTACACTGTTTCCATACTCCGTCAGTGCAGTGCCTTATGCTCAGGAAATTGCGGCTGTGAAGCATGCAATCGATGATCAAATTCGCGACTTTGGTGCAGTGTATAAAATGTATTTCTCGAGCAAGGAAAATTCAATATGGAGGATATCTAGTCGTAACCGCATCAGACGCGAACTGAAGCTTGAGACTGCAACGAAATAGCCCGAAATATCCTTCTTTCGCACAAAACAGATGAAAATACCACTACTTAGGGGCACAGCTCTCAGTGATGCACTTTTCTAAAGCGTACTCAGTTAGTGCGAAAAGAGAAACAGTACCCGCCAATCCTGCCATTGAGAAGATGAGCGCTTCCAGGAAGCGGCACAAGTTCAGCTCCCATAGATCGCCACAAATAGTTGTCACCCAGACGAGGAGACATATCCAAAGCGAAATTGTACATCAGTTTCAGAGCGAGAGGGTATTTCTGAAAAAAAAATAACTGGAACAAAAATAGAAATAAAATAACCAATTTCAATCGGGAATTACAGTTCGCGGGTCAAGACTCTTCTCCGCAAAGAGTTTTGCGGATATAGTCGGACGCGATCGACTAGCATTATCGACATCACGGACCCGCAACGCATAGACAGCCGCATTGCATCCATAGCCTATATTCTGTCCTGAAAACACAAGGAAAATCTGTAGTTACTGCATCAAATAATAATAACAACACAGTGCATACCAATTTCATAGGCATCAATGGTATTAGGGAATACTCCTCTTTCTAGGTCAGCGTTGTATCGAATATTCGTTGAGAAAACATCCTTAAAAGTTGTATTTTGACAAAATGTCGTATGCTGCAGATGTACAGCAAGCATCTCAAAATATTACACTTTGAAGTGTTATTTTGCTATTAACTTTTCCTTTTCACCTTCCCCACGGACAAAATTTCAGCAAATTTCCTCATCAGAAGGAATTGTCGGTGTAGTATTTTCGCCAGACCGAGTCGAGTCATCAAGTACTTGTAAAAATTTGAAAAATTGCGCAGATTCAACCATTACGCTGCAAACTGCGACGCTTAAAAAGCCTGGCGCTCACAACAGGGAGAAAGAAACGGGTTCTTCCCTGGGAAGAAAAATCAGATGCGAACAGCACGAGTATTAGAAAATTAAATGTCTTTGTAATGACTACAAATTCGAAAAATTAGGAAAAAATTGCCCCACAAATGACGACTAGGATAGGGTATTAAAAAGAAGTGCACATCTATCACCCCAGATACGGGATGAACCGAAACACAGCAAACACCAATGCTGCGAGCGCATAAAAAAACAGACTGTAAGGGTAGTGTACAAAAACAGACTGTAAACCGAAACACAGCGACCATCAATGCTGTGAGTGTATGAAAAATAGACTGTAGGGCTTTCACCTTTGGTAAGTAACATCGTGAGAGCAAATTTGCATACATAATGGTGTGGTTTTGAGGACTCCAAGCGTAAATTCGCTTCTTTGAGATCATCACCCGAGTAAATCAATTCGTGAGGCTCGCTTAAGCATCCAAAAGTATCTAATAATGTCTTTCTTTTGATTATTAAATTGAAACACAATCTGTGCTTCAGTTGTTGGAAAGATAAGATGAAAACGGCAAGGAAAAATTCACGGGGACAGTTGTTGGCTGTTTTTTGCCGATGTTGATAACATTTCATGCAGTAACTATGCCTTTAAAGTATCCCTAGACTTAGACAATCATGGCGATCGCCACGAAAGCCGGCTGTCGCCATATGGATAAAGTGAATAACGAGACCCCAGACGACAGAAGGATGATAATAAATGGGGCATGGCGATCGATATAGTTAGTTTCCACGATCCTTATCTCTTATATCGTCGGTTCATTTCCATTCATTTTGAACTGGCGAAGTCTGTGGATACTCTTAACTTTATACCCTTGCAGAATTCGGATCTTGAATAAAACAAACAAGGTGAACGTTTGACTCACACGAATCCTTTCGACCACTCCTGTAGTGTTACGTTTCTTTATCATGAACCTGCTGAAGCGAAGAGGTTTGAAGTTTTCTTGGTAGAAACGACGGTGGTGGATAGCGAGCGAGGAGAGAGGGCGAAACCCACGGCCATTCCTCAGCATTAGTTGTACCTGAGAATGACTTGTGATCGAAGCGAGAACTATTCCAACATGCTGATTCAACAATAACTGTTGAGGCGACACCGACTTAAAGGCAGGTCCAGAATCGATTTTGAGATTTTAACATCTTACAGAAGTGTAGAAAAACTCTTTTTTAAAGGCAGCACTCACGCTAAAAAAAGTTTCCTCGAATTCGCGCTCATTTCAAAGGTGCCATCAATTGGACTGTAACTGCAAAAAGAATCTCTCCAAATCCTGCAGTTACTCGAGTAATAAAACTCGTACGCATGTACAAATGCGCCCAGTACGCTCAACCCCGCCCCATTCTCTTTGATCGTGTGCGGATGTGTTTCTCAGCTGATACAGGATCGATCAGGATTTTCCTATAGTGGTGATCCGTTCCACAGCTTTGCGATGACACCCATCTCAGGCGATAGATCTCGTACAAATGGACATCTATTGGCAAATTACAACATAGTATTTCGCGCAAACCTTGCCCTTTTCGATGGTCTTTTCTCTAGTAGAGGCACAAAAGTAGCCTCCAGAGTAGAATTTCATGAGAAAATCGACAACGTTTTTTATCGTGAGTGCTGTCTTTAAAGTTCATTCTTTCATGGAGAGTTGCAGGTGACGCTTGCGACAGAGGTGAAACAAATCCTTTGATGCACAATGTGGTTAGTGACAAACTCGCATTGAACAAAGTATTACTAACCGCTCGGTAAAATGGATTTCTTGCGAGAGGCAATGCCGTTCTTCCGATTATGACGTCTAGCTTGTACGTTGCTTGGAAAATGCGGGGCAATAAACGGTACAAATGAGGCCTTCTATGCAAAATTTTCCATAGTGCCTGAAACATGAAATCTATACAAAGCTATTTGGAATGAAGGGTAAAACATATTAACTACGAGCAAAGAAGAATGCCATGGTATGTGTCACAAGCTTGGTTCCCATATCTGTTACTATATTCCCTTTTCTTAGCTAAACGATGTAACATTACTAAAGCAAAAAAGAGAAGATTTACTCTGGACAATGCTGTGAATTTGCGGTTGCACTTCGAAGGCGTTAGAGTCACAAATATTGTGTGTAACCATATATCTTCAGAAGTTAAAATGAAAGACGACTAGCTACATAAAGAGCCGGTAAACGCATAGAAGAAGAATCACAGATTAAGTAGTCGTTTTTGAGCAGGAATTGCACCTAGAATTCAAAAATTTATGGTTTCGGTTTTCCTACTTAGAACGATTGGGAGAAGCTGAAGGTATCAGCTGAGTGGGTTTCTCCTTCTTTATTATATTGTGTAATTTAATGTAGTTGAATTTAGAATTGTGTAATCCTTTAACGGTAAGACAAAACCGGCAGATCTGAATTCATGGCAACTGAGCATTGATCCCTTCTAAATTAAAAATAAGTGGGGGGAGGCTGAAGAAAGAGAGCCTGGAAAATTTCTCCTGTAATTCTGCTCAGAAGAATTTCTGCTCCAGCTTCAGAAGAATTATGAAAGCAGCTTAAAATATAGGAGAAGTCATAGAGCTCGCTACGGTAGATCTTTATTTCATTCTAATAGTTTCGGTAGATCACCATTTGATTTTATTTTACTGGTGTACGATTGTCACTTTTAGCAACTCGAAAAAAAAAAAACGTAGCACAACAACGTAGCAATGACACTCTGAAAATGACTAAATATGGGAAACGCGAACTTGGACAGTAACATAAACTCACCGTTTGAGCAATCCTCTTCGCAGCAGTACCAAACCTCTTCATAAGCATTTCTGAAGATTTTCACAGCACCAACAGAAAAGTTCTGACGCGCTGAATTCGACAAGATCTCAAGAAGCTAGATGTCACACGTCAAAACAGGCTGAGTGAGTGGAATCCTTAATAAGTAAACTTGAGAGGAACTGGAACTAAATAAAAAATACCAACACACCTAATTAAACGGTTTATCGCTCACAAGATTGCGCCCGCTCGCCCGCACCACACAAAATTTGTGCAGAATCTCGTATTGTTACGAAAAATTACACCATTTAAGACTCCGCGAAAACTTTGTTGAATCTGGTGCAGAGCATTAGTCTTATTTAGAGACTTCAGTCTTCGGACAGGTTGTGTCGTAACGCCAGATACACCCATGTGAGCCTGCAGCAGGCCCCAGCACGACACTGTTGTTGGGCCGGACCCAAAATGAAGCCCCCTTTGAAGAATTCAGATTTTACGACGCCCCCTTAGCATGCCACTTTCTTCCTAAAAGCACTGCGTGAAAAAAAAACCTATGAAAATGGGGAATAAAAATGGCAAGAAAAATCAATTCGAAACACTTGTGGACACTTTGGTCCTTATCAAAACAATTTTAATCTTTGTAATAATTTTAACCTCATTGTCAGAAGAGTATTCACAGACTTTGCCACTTCAATTGCCACATTACCATGCCATGGATCGGGTGTGTATCATCGTGCGGGAAAACGGGTTGTGGCACAGTTCTGCGATTGGTTCGTTCAAATTCTCCTCCTACCCCAAACGGTTGACTCGTGGGTGTTGGTCATGATGAGGCGAAAGTGGGTGGGCAATGTGTCTACGATTGGTTCATTCGGGCGCCAACCACTAGGCGAAATATAATTGCGGTGACCGACTTCCATAAGCCCCGCCCATCTAAGCTGAGGAGCTCTGTGGTCGAGAAGGTGTGGAGCGGCTGCTCGGCTGTCAGGAGCTGAGGGAGAGATATGGACGCGTACTCTCCTCTCCATCTGGTGTACTGGGGCACATCGGGGCTTGCATCTTATTGCCCAACAGTAATTTCTCCACTCTCCAACTATCAATCCAGTGCAGAGATGTGCACCAGAACCCCATTACAACATCCATGTGATACCTCGACGTATTCAGTACGGCGGAATTAGGCATTTGAGATGTGAAGAACAAGATGGTGGTATCAAACTATTAATTGGTCTAGATATTTTAAGGAACTAAAGATACCCAGAACGCTCGTTTCAGACTTATTCGGACGTATAATATAGGTACGATTTCATTTATTTGGCGATGACAAAAGTAAACTTGGTCAAACTACCCATGCAATTTCTCATAAGAAGCTTCTCCGAATAATTCTTTCAATCACACATCCTAAAACCTTTACTACATCCAAGTCCGTGCCCATCTCTGCTTAGGCATTTCAAACCCCATGCTATAGTATACCAGGTGGACAGAACTAATCCGGACCCCCTCTGCTGATACTGGCAGCCGAGGAGTCGCGCCAGACGTCCTACAGTTCAGATCCCCATAGCTGATAGGCGGAGCATACGGTTGTCGCTCACCGCAATTATATTTCGCCTAGTGGGCTACACCCGGTTCATTCGAACCCTCGCCTCGCTTTTCAGGACCTACTCGCACTAATTCGCGCGCGATTTCACCATAGTTGTCCATGCAAATTTAAATGTTAGTGGGGACGAGTCGACGCCGAAGGGCGGGAACATGCCGCCCCATTTTGCCTCATCATGACCCACATCCTCAGACAATTCCAGGGGCAAAGCCACTAGGCTTTACGGGCGAAAGATTTGACCGAGGGTCCACAGCGGGCCAACTGCGCAGGATGTTGGTTGTGTTGAGGGCTAATGGCGGGTGTCGTTCGTTCGCGGGCCCTAAGAGAGCAACAATCGGGTTGATGCGATTCATCCGCCGTTCAGCACGGAACATGCTTATTCGCTTGCATGTGACCGCTCATGCATGCATGGAGGCTGACCGCGCAATTTTTTGTTGAAGTAACAGCTTGAAAGACACCTCAGATCAGCCATTGATGAAGTTTCGAAATTATGCAATTTCGAAGTTCGTCTTCATTTCCACTTCTTCATTTTTTTATTCCGATATTTGTATGTTGTGATGTTCGCTCATTTCGTGTAATTGAGAATTTGCACTATTTTCCGCGTCCGGTCGTTGCACAATTTGTTTCATATATGCATTTCCATCTATCTAATTTTATTTTAGGTGTAAAATGCCACAATACATCAGCAAGCACGGTTTACGCGGCTACGGAAGTAAGTTCCTGAGTACATCGGTGAGAGTTTAACGAGTCAACGGTTTCTTTGTTTAGTATTGATGGAAGAGAGGATGAGGCAGAGACGCATGATGAGGGAACATTCAGATAGACTGTCATCACGATCATGCTCGTGAGATCTGAGTGTGGAACACTGCAGACAACAGATATGTGAAGGTACCAACCTTTTATAAGAGTTCAACAAGGAGTGTAAGAAATTCTCCGAGCTTTAGTTACGCTTAACATTTTCTATTATTAGAGCAAATCCTACTCAGTAACTGCAATGATGCTGGTTTGTGGTAGATGAGCAGATGGAGACCTCAATCACACCCGAAATGAGTATGTTTAGGAGACCTATTTTTATTCGGGAACGAAAGGCTGGTTTTCTTAAGGTGGGAATGGGAAAATTCTTTATTACGCTTCTTACATTCATCACTTTGGCATCTGTAGCGTGCCCAGTTCCTAGTAGTCGATTTCTGTATGTATTTCGTAATCATGCCAGTGAAGTCATCTCTGATCAATCGATTGTATCTGATCTCTGCCAGCCTGCGTCTCCGCGCGAGGCGCGCCTTTCATGGGAAAGGCTGGCCATTGGCCAGCACCGTGGGAAAGGGCGGAGTCTGGCTTGCGCGCGCGGCTCCACATGCTCTCATTAGACTTTGGTACGGCAACGAGGATAGACGGTGGCGTGCGCGCGAGCCAGAGAAGACCTGGAGGAGCGATAGCCGCGGAAGAGAGGAGAACCCCCCACCCCTTCCCACGGTGAGTTGTTTCTGTTGTTCAACATTTTCTTTTGTGTTGATTCCGGTTGTTTTTTTTTTTTGAAGATTTTCTTTTGTCTCACATTTGGTGCTATTTCTTGTTGCCTGGCGGTTGTCTGCCTTGTCGTTGTGGAAACCTTGTCATAAAGTTGAAGCTGCAAAGAAAAGGGTTGTTTCCAACATCGGTATTGCCCCACTCCTAAGAGGAAGAAAAAGAAGCCGGGAAAAAGAAATAGGATGGATGAGCCACAAGAACCTCAACCACAACATGGGGGCCAGAGCCTACTTTTAGGAAGTATGGCAAATACCAACGATGAGAACAGACCGCGGGCGCATAGTCCGGCACACAATGACGTTGAAGACGACGGAATCGCTCAAGCAGTGGATGAAGTGAATGATCAACTACAAGATGCCGCTCTGGATGAAAATGGACGACATCGTGAAGAGCCGATGGAACAGGTGAGAGGATATCCTCGTGAGCTGTGGAGAGAATGCTTAGAAGGCATAGTGGTTACGTGCAGGAGTGCCGTTTTGGAAAAAGTGCGCAATGTTTCGCAGGCGAAGCTCAGCTATATCACCGACGTAGTACAGGACTCGGTGCGTGTAGCCATTGCAGAAGTTGAAGAGCGCATTTCTAGTGCCGCGGATACAGAAGCAGAGAAACTGCTAAGGGAAATGGACATGACTGCAACAGAATTGAGGCAGATTTTGATAGGCACTAGTGAGAAAGTTTCAATCTTGCGCGAAATATGCTGTCTTTTGCAATGTAGTGAAACGGAAATCACAACAGTTGTAGCGAAGCAACAAACTACTCTTCTGAGATTGCAAAAACAACTACGCCAATTGCAGGACGATCGCAGCAGCCCATCGACGAGCAAACTTGACGACGAGGTGCGCAGGGCACAGCAGCACCGTGATCCTGCAGGTAGAGGCAACTCACATATGAAGAGTGTTGCATGTTCACTGCGGAATGCATGTGATAAACCATCGTTGCAGGCGCACCACGTCACCCAAGAGTCAAAAGAGAGGAGCGTTGGGCCACGGATGGCCCCGAAGTCGGTCTTGGAACAGCCATCACCAGAGTGCTCGACCAGGCATTACCCCGTGCACAGCTCGGGTGAGTCCGTAATTACATCTTCTCCTAGTACTTCGATTGCATCTGGGACATCATATCGGACATCGGGTTGTTCGGGGCAATCGTCCAATGTGCTTGCAAGTCTCAGAGAGGTGTTGAAGGCGCAATGCCTCACTGACGTGATCAAGTACAATGGTAAGAACTCGCTAGGAGATTTTCTGCGGATGATGGATTTCAAGTACCCTTCTACGGTGTGGAATGATTCGGATAGACGCGACATCATGGTAAACCTGTTGGAAGGTCAGGCGAAAATGTTATATAAAACACTTCCGAAGGCAATTAAGGAGGGATCCTATGAGGGCATAGTTACGGAACTTAGGGCAGCTCGGAACAATCCATGCGAGCGGTTGCAGTTATTGGAGCAATGGGATACATTGCGCAAGAAGGACGGGGAAACCGTCAGTGATCTCTGCTTCCGAATGGAGAAGTTATCGAGGAAACTTCACGCGGAGGATGATCGAGATTTCTTGCTGGGTAGTAAACTGCATCAGTGCCTATCTCATTGGAAGGACTCGTATCACTTGCTTACCGAACTTGATCGCCATGAGGGCGAAATATATCAGGCTGTGAAAAAGGCGGCTTTGAGGTTAGAGCGGACGCAGCAAACACAGTCGAAGGAGCAAAGTGATGCCAGGAGAGTGTTCTCAGACAGGACGTCAAAGCCTTGGAGGAAGAAGGAGAAGTTCGAAAGCAGAATCGAACTTCAAAACTCCAACAAAGGAAAGGAACCATCCAACAGAAGATGCTTCAAATGTAATGAACTTGGTCATTACGCATCCAAATGTCGCAAACTCGTTAACAAGGGTGGCGACGGTAATGCGACTGCACAGAAGCCATCAGGATCACTTCAAGCAAGAGACCGTAGAACCGTAGACAAGTCGAGAGGAGGATCCTTCTCCACTCATGTAAAAGGGTGGTGCTATGGAATCCGCAATGATACCAGTGGAACGACTACAACAGAAGCGTACGGGAAACCGTACATATGTGATGTCAACATCATGAACGTGAAAGCAAAAGCGATGATTGATACAGGATCAATCATATCTATCCTTCCACTAGGGCTATTGAAGCTAGCTCTGGAGAATGGCAGTCCCCTGGACGACCTGGTAACAATGCTAGGTGATGGCGACAGCCGGAAAATAGTTGATGCCTCTGGTAATGAGATGTCATTTTTAATGCTGGTCGCGACGGACGTACAAGTGCTCGGTGCAGGCTTGGCTCGGGTACAGTTTCATATCCAGAAGACTCCAGACACGCTGATTCTTCTTGGCATGAATGCCTTGAAGAGTTTGGGCATACAGATCTGCATGAATAGGACCCAGGACACTGAACCGTGTCAGAATTTTTGCGGGGATACCGCAACTGCTACCGAACGCAGGGTGATTCCACCGGGTGCAGCGGCAATCCTATCGATAAGTTCAGGTAAGGAGGGTGAGCGACTCTTCCTTTCGAAGCATGAGCGGATCGCCTCCGGAGTCTGCAAGATAACCAGCGGAGTAGGTTCGCTGTCGGTGGTAAATAGAGAGTGCGAACCATGGATAGTGCACAAAGGAGAAGAACTGGGGAAGTGGAGCGAGGATGCTTGGTGCGATCCTCGTACGTTGGACATTGCAGGAGACATGCTTGAGTTCCACCGGACGGAAAAGCCTCCAAGAACGGCGAGACTAGAGTCTTTGAAGGAAATCTTGAGCAAAAACAGAAGAACTGGAAGCATGCCACAGGGGCTATTGAATCTGGTGGAGAAATATGAGGACGTATTCGCAGTTTCGGAGCTCGAGCTGTCCAGTACTGATCTCATTGAGCACGACATAGATGTAGGCGACGCCAAGCCCATCAAGCAACGCACACGCCCGGTACCCTACGCTATGAGGGTGGAAGTCGATCACATGCTCAGTGATCTGAAGGAGCGTAACATTATCGAGGAGAGCCGCTCGCCGTGGGCGTCACCCATTGTCTTAGTGGCTAAGAAGGACGGAACAATCCGCCTTTGCGTGGACTATCGCGAGGTTAACAAAGTGACTAAGAAGGATAGCTACCCACTACCGGCTATCGACGTAACCTTGCAGAACCTGAAGGGCAAGAAGTACTTCTCGAGCCTCGACCTTGCCAGTGGATATTGGCAAGTACCACTAACGGAGAAGGCTAAGGAAATTAGCGCATTTACGACCACTTCAGGGTTATTTCAGTTCCGAGTGTTACCATTCGGGCTGACGACGGCGCCAGCAGTATTTCAGAGGCTCATGGAGAAGGTCCTGGGCAAATTGATTGGTACGGAAGTCGCAGTATACATCGATGACGTGCTGGTGGCTACAGACTCAGAGGAGAGACATTACGAAGTCCTAGCAGAGGTGCTGGAAGCATTCCGGAACGCCTCCCTCAGGCTAAAACCACAAAAATGTCGTCTTATGGAGTGCACCATCGACTTCCTTGGGCACATTGTGGACGCGCAAGGTGTCCGCACTAGTCCCGATAAGGTGCAACGAATTCTGGAGTACCCACGACCACAGAACATTGCACAACTCCGAGCTTTCCTGGGTTTAGCTGGTTACTACAGGAAGTTTGTGTACCAGTTTGCGACTATAGCTAAACCATTGTACGAGCTGACTAGCTCCAAAGTGGCGTATACCTGGGGAGACATCCACGAAAAAGCCTTTGCCAACTTGAAGAAGGTGCTTTCGAGTGCGCCAGTATTGGCGCAACCCGACATCGAAAAGGCGCGGAGCGGTGAACGACCGTTCATTGTATACACGGATGCAAGTGGCATTGGGGTAGGAGCGGTCCTGGCGCAACAAGGCGAGGATGGATTACTACATCCCCTGCACTTTGCTTCGAAGCCGTTGTCGCGCGCCGAACGAAACTACCACATAACTGATCAAGAGGCCCTTGCCGTTATCTACGCACTAAAGAAATTCCACTACTTCGTGTACGGAGTGCGAACGGTAATCCGTACAGACCATTCACCATTGACTACGCTATTCAAGAGGGCCAATGTATCCCCTCGCATTCTTCGGTGGGCGCTGGAAATCCAGCGATACAACGTCTCGATCGAATACGTGAAAGGAACGGCAAACCTGGTCGCGGACGCGCTATCAAGGGGTATCGCTGAGACCACAGTTGGACAACCAACCCATGCGGAAGATGAAAAAGTGGTGGCCAAAATCGGCTGCTCGGAGTGGCTCGCGGAACTGCGAGCTGACGATGACTTCAAAGCAGTCGTGGAAGCAGTGGAGCAAGGGAACTACATGGAAGTAAAGCTCCCAAGACATGAGAAGACGCTCAACACCGCGGACTTCCTGATAGAAGATGATCGCCTGAAGTTAATCGGCGTTGATGGATCCCTACTTGACGTTATCCCCAAGTCGAAGCGATATGAATTATTCAAGGAAGCCCACGAGGGTACGCTGGCTGCCCACTTCAGCGCACGAAAGCTAGTCGCACAGCTGAAGAAGCGAGTGTTCTGGCCTGGCATGCAGCAGGACATCGTCAAATGGAGTAGGGAATGTCAGCGCTGTTTTCTATCCAATACGAGTAGTGGGAAAACGCCACCGTTGAAACCTATAACAACGTCAAGACCTTTTGAAGTAATCGGCGTCGATCTGCTCGAAATGGGATTAACCTCTAGGGGAAACCGTTACATCGTAACGGTTATCGACCACTTCACAAAATACTTGGGCGCGTATCCCGTGCCTGATAAACGAGCTGAGACAGTGGCGGAAGCCATTTTCGGACATTGGATTTGTGCTGCAGGGCGATGGCCCGAGGCGATTTTGTCAGACCGTGGATTGGAATTTGAAAATAGCATAATGTCAGCATTGTGTGACATCATGAACATTAAGCAACTGTTCACTAAGGGCTATTGCCCTCGTGAAAACGGTTTGACAGAACGTGCGAACGGCACACTAGTGTCAATGTTTCGGAAAAAGACAGTGGTCCCGGCGGAGTGGGACAAGATCCTGCCAGCAGTCGTGTACGCGTACAATGCGCTACCGCACTCCGCTACAGGAGAAAGCCCACATTTTCTATTGTACGGTCACGATCCAAGGTACCCGTCTGAGGTAATACCCAGACAAGAACTCTCGGCATATATGGTCGACTATGACCAATACAAAGTAGAACTTCTTAGTGGACTCAAACTGGCGAGAGAATGTATACAGGAGCACAACGAAAAGTACAGGACCAAGATGAAGGAATCCTACGATCGTCGGTGGAAGACAAAGAAATCGACTGTGTTCAACCCAGGAGATAGGGTGTATGTGATGGTACCTACCGAAAAAAGAAAGTCGAAGCATCCGAAACTGACAGGGGGTTGGACAGGACCTTATCGGGTAATAGAAGCAAGTGCAAATTCGGCGCTGGTTACGGAAATCGGAGCAAATAAAGAACCTCTAAGAGTCCAGTTTGACCATTTGGTCAAGGTACCCCCGACGATAGATGACACTCCGGTGAAAACCAAGTGTAAGCGAGTGCCACGTAGAGGAAGGCCGGCGAAGGTAGCGGAAGCTACCAAGTCTACGAGCAAGCTATGAGGTTGCGGAACCACCCCCATATCCGAAAAACGATGCAGTCGAAGTTTTCTTCTTCTTTTTTTTTGTAGATAGATAATTCATTTAGTGTAAAGTAGCTTGATTTTAGGGCTCGCCGTTCAATGAGAGACGATGTGTCAACTATCGACTATCGTTGCCCTGGTTCTTACTACCACGGTGATCAGTGTACCCCGTGCAAGGTCGATGTCGAATGGTCGAAGCTCGTCATAGACTGCCCACTACCCAATCTTGTGTTCAATTCTGCATTTGAACTTGCTCGTGCTGTAACTATTCATCGTCAAACTCATGTACCCCCCGAATGGCGCACTGCCACAATTCTGGATCGCGAGTACATCGCTATCTCTCCGTCATCGCTGGGATTCGCGTTGTCTTTTTTCCGGGCGCACTGCCTGCATGTCATGTCGCACCATCGTCGTACTGTGGCGGCAAACACCACTGAAGAACAGACTCGCCATCCTCCGAGACATCGAGAAGATCCGTTTGAGATGGGAAACCTCTATGCCGAAGCCCTCAGCTGGTCGTTCAAACATCCATGGTCGCGAAGCTTGTGGAAAGACTTACCAAGAATGAAGACCCTGGTGCTACTACCAGCAGGCTTTCATAACCACGTCGAGAATTGCACCAGTGCAACTCAGGTGGCCCGCAGCTATGCGCACCCAAAGGACATTCAACCGGAATGGCTAGCTGGCGAATGGTCGGCCATTGTGTTATTCAGTTCAACATACTATGCTGGAGTGCATTCTTGGACGAAAACTTGGAAGGAGTTGATGAAGGCGGTTGCTCGTGGAGCCGAACTGTTGCTGTTGCCGGGCCCTAAGGACGAGAAGCAATGGGGTCGTGGCGTCGATATGCTTCGTGATTTAGCCGAAGAGACGATCGCTCAAAGGAAAGTCCTGGCACCCAGGATCAAGCTCTTGCTGCCACTGAAGTCCGAAGGTGACCAGCGCAACCACCCAATATGGTCGATTGCGGACAAAACTACGACAGAGCCGCGCTTTTACACCATCACAGCGGCGAAGAAGTTTTTCAACTCGACAGCGGAGTGGTACGTAGCACAGCTCTCACTCTCTCCCTACCGCAGAAGACTCCCAGAAGCAGCTGGGCCATCGACTGCTCAGGCGGCCTGTCCTGTCGGCGATGAGCGGCGAGTAGACCGAGAAACTGGAAAGAGCGGCGCATGGCACTCAACCAGAAGCGAACGGGAGAGAGGTCGCGGAGGGGCGCACCTGTCCTTTGTTCGAGCAAGATCCTATGGTGGGGAGCAGAATCGCAACTCAGTCTCCGAACGTCGCGTTTTCCGCTCGTACAACTACGACAGCCGAAAGGAGAGCTACAGCCCGTACCACGTGCCTATGGACAGAAGACCGCGAGGACATCGCGACAGCGGACCCGATCGCCATGAACGCGGATACGATCATCCTGAGCGCAGATATGGTCACTCTGCTAGCGTTCGCCGTTACCGCTCTCACGGACACGACCCGAGACCACCTACCTACCTACGCTGAAATGAGCTGAGTGAAGCAGCTCCTTTGGAGAGGGGGGGGGCATGTAGCGTGCCCAGTTCCTAGTAGTCGATTTCTGTATGTATTTCGTAATCATGCCAGTGAAGTCATCTCTGATCAATCGATTGTATCTGATCTCTGCCAGCCTGCGTCTCCGCGCGAGGCGCGCCTTTCATGGGAAAGGCTGGCCATTGGCCAGCACCGTGGGAAAGGGCGGAGTCTGGCTTGCGCGCGCGGCTCCAAATGCTCTTATTAGACTTTGGTACGGCAACGAGGATAGACGGTGGCGTGCGCGCGAGCCAGAGAAGACCTGGAGGAGCGATAGCCGCGGAAGAGAGGAGAACCCCCCACCCCTTCCCACGGTGAGTTGTTTCTGTTGTTCAACATTTTCTTTTGTGTTGATTCCGGTTGTTTTTTTTTTGAAGATTTTCTTTTGTCTCACATTTGGTGCTATTTCTTGTTGCCTGGCGGTTGTCTGCCTTGTCGTTGTGGAAACCTTGTCATAAAGTTGAAGCTGCAAAGAAAAGGGTTGTTTCCAACATCGGTATTGCCCCACTCCTAAGAGGAAGAAAAAGAAGCCGGGAAAAAGAAATAGGATGGATGAGCCACAAGAACCTCAACCACAACACATCTCTGCGGAAGAGATTGGAACAACGAAACCCAAAATTTTTTTCCGGGCCCCCGTACGACGCTTCCTTTGCTTTTCAGACCTTTCAAGAAGCCCAGCTTGCCCATCGACGAGCCGTGCTGGGGCCTGGCCGCATGAGGCCCAACGCCCCGTGCTGGTCGGCTTATTTGCAAGTTTTCCTCAGCAGCTTTTGTTGGTTTAGCATTACCCGCGTTTAGGCATGATGTCCCTCCCGATCTTCATGTTACCTTATTTGCGGAGTGCGCTGTCCACTCCCGATCAATTTACTTCGTTTTGTATGGCTTCATGATTTCAGAGGACACATCAAGAAAATGATGCTGGGAGCATATATGACGCTGCCAACTAATTTGTCCTAGTAAAAATGCAAAGTAGAGAATGAATGACCACAATCCGGACCGTTCGGGGTAGGGAATAGTGAAAATGAAATAATGGCATAACTCGAACGGTTCGGATTGTGTCACTCATTCACTACTTTGCATTTTTACTGAGACAATGTAGTTAGCAGCATCATATATGGTCCCAGTATGATAATTCAATGAAAGTTTCAGTAGTTCCGCATAACGTAGAAATAATCGAAAACAAGCCGCCGTTGTTTACTGGTAGGTTTCAAAGTCTCTCTGATTGTTAGTGCATGACGTAACGTGGGGAAGATTTCATTCTCTTTTCAGTAAAGACATATAGCCGAAGGTGGAGAAAACAACATGTGATTGTACGTTTCGAAGCCTTTAATTTTACGATACGAATGGCTTGATGTTAGCAATTTGTCCGTTTGGCTGAGATGCAGCCGGCATCATCACGAGTCCATCAGGGTGCTGTACATAGCTGCACTTCTAGGAAATTTATGTACTTTTTCACACTCTATTCTAGACGATGATCGCTCGCAGGATTCATGTGAAGAAGTGGAGAAATAAAGTGATATGCTATCAAAAGTTGTCGTCGACAAATGTGTTGTTGTAAACAAGCCGCTATTTAAGCGTAGGTCAGGGTAGGATAGTGATTCTTGTTCACGACTGTCTGTATTAGAAGGCAACTAATAAACGTTTTCCTTCTCTCGTCTTCACCACACCAGAAAAAAGCAGATGCAGATTTTACTTGCTTTTACCCGAACCCAAGAAAGCCCGAAAATAAAGCAGCATTCTACAAACTTTTGAGGTCTAAGTTAAGCACAAAGGCAAAGTTGCGGCCTTTCGGAAAGACGATGGTGCCATTGTTACGGAGGATGTGGAAAAAGCGGAAGTCTTCGCAGTCGTTTTCGGAAAGTTTTTACGTCTAGCGACATCACTTCAGGTCTTACTTCTGATTCCAGATGCTCCATAATGAAGGACTCTGTGTGGTTTCATATTGAGGAAGTCCACAGCCTTCTTACTCAATGGCCGGCATCATACTCAAAGACCCAGATGATCTTCCAATCTGTTTTATCAAGAATTTTGCTTCAGTTACATAGCTGGAATAGTGGGGAGACAGCCTTCGCAAAAGTGAAAGTTGTTGTGAAGGTTGTCTCCCACACAGGTAAGGGTATCGGACATGGGCTAATTGATTTATTACTGTATATGTATATATTTGTTTATATTTACTTATATTTATTAATTTTTATTTATTTCTGTATTTATTTTTACTTATTATTTATTTATTTATTTATTTCGGCACTATTCCACTTGTTCTGCCCCAAAATCTCAAAATCAAAAATTTCTCCGAAACTTCGTCTAGAGGGGTTATTTGACATGCTGATCACGAATATCATACTCATTCTGTGTCGTAACTCCATTTGGGTGGGGTTACGGTAGGGTTAGGGTAAGTAAGGTATCTCACGGAATCACCTGAATTTTTGTCTACGGGGCTTATTTAACATGCTGATTACGAATATCACATTGATTTTGCAAAAGGAACGCAATTTTGAGGTCTTTCTGTGGACGCACCTGCCTCAACTCTACCGCAACCTTACCCAGATGGGGTTGCGGCACTAAACGAGTGTCATATTCGTGATCAGCATATCAAGTAACCCCCCCCCCCACTAGCTAAAAATTCAGACGAATGAGATGGTGTACTTACCCTAACCCTACCATAACCCTACCCAAATGAGGTTGAACCCTACCCAAACGGCACAAAATGAGTGTGATGTTCGTGATCAGCATGTCAAATAACCCCTCTGGACGGCGTTTCAAGGGGATTTTTGATTTTGAGATTTTGGGGCAGAACAAGTGGAATAGTGCCTTTATTTCCTATGTTTGTTTATTTGTTTGTTTTTATTTCACTCACCGTCCATGTATCTGTGAGGCGCAAGGTAGCATTTCAGTCCCCAGTTGCGCCATCCTCGTTTCCAGTGCGCGACGTATCGATTTCTGCGATTTGAACCAACCGCCACACAGTAATTGGCGGTGTGGTCCCGCACGGAGATTCGAGTAACGCAACTGGGGAGCGTCGCAAGTCATTCCAGTTCGAGCGGTCGACATGGACGGTGAGTTTTGTTTTTTGTGAATGTTTTAAGTTTTTTTTTTTGTTTCGAAAACGGTTTTTTGTGATTCCTCGAAGGCAGCACCCACAATTATCGTGGATGCTGCCTTCGAGGAATCACAAAAAACCATTTTCGAAACAAAATAGAGGAAGATTGGCGCGGTGTCGGTCGCCACTGATTTATTCTGAAGTAGTACGCCGACACCGCGCTAAGAAGAAACGATGTCTAGTCTTTCAAAAGGTCGTTGCCCCACGCTGCAGCGCCCGTCAACTTATCCACGCCACATCACCCATGATCATACGTGGTGTTACGTGGATGAGTGGATGGGCAGTGCGGCGTGAGGCAACGATTTTGCGAGCTACGCTTCTTGCATCGTCCGTACGAAACGACGAGTCCGCCCACGCACGAGGGGATTGAGATGGAGCCATGCTTGCCAGCACTCCACGTCATCATCACGCTTCATCGTTATCTTCACCAATGATTTGGCTGTGACGTGTTCAACTTGGCAGCTAACAGCTTACGTCCCAGCCGCGCCGCCTCTCGATCCCCGCGTGCGTGGGTGGACTCGTCGTTTCTGATAGAGGATAGCAGACAGTACAGTGCCGTAGATTCGCCTCGTCCCCAAGGCGCATCGTATGAGATCACAAGTGGCTTCTTGCTGGTAGTGTTCCCGTAGTCGATCGGCTGAGTATCGATCTACAGCAGGACGCCACTTGTGATCTTCGACGGTGCGCCTTGAGGACGAGGCCGATATACAGGTTGACGCTCAGTACTGATCTTTTTTTTAGCCCAGTACTGCTTCGATTTGCACTACTTCGCCCTGAGCTGCCGTGACCAATGTAGTATCTACCTGGGTCGCTGTGTGAACGACCAGTAAGTTTCCAAACATTGTCGGTCAGCATTTATGCAATACATGTTGTTCTTTTTTCAGAAATGATCTCGTAATGTTCCTCCTTGGTTTGTGCGGTGAAGCGGCACTATTTATTTTGAAGAACCACGTCGGCTTCACCATGAAAATAATTTCGCAGCTCTACGAGTTAGGAATAGGAGGGGCTCGACCTCGCGGTCGGGCCCCAGCGGTCTCCGAGCGATCTTAGATCGCTCGGGGTTGAGGGTGAAGGGACGGGGGTTGGGTCGAGGGGCGGGGGTGGGGGGAGAGGTGGGTGAGGAGGATGGGGGTTGTTCATTTCTGATTTGTTGTATTTTTGTTTTTTTTTTACTTTGTTGTTGTACTGTTTTGGGGGGAGGTGGGGGGGGGGGGCGAGGGGAATCTTGAATAGTGATTCATTGTATTGTATCTTTTTTGCTATGTTTTGTTACTGTACTGTTTGGTTTGGTTTGTTTGTGATGTTTATTGGGTGGGAGGGTGAGGGGGGGTGGGCTTGGTTGGGCTTCGCCCCGCCCCTCCCCCTTCCCAAAGTGATGGTCCCCCTGGGTCCGGCCTGAAAGTGAAGGTGGGCGGAGCCTCTGTGTCGGGGTGTTCCACCTATGTTCAGTTATCAGTGCTCCCCTAGCGTTCATCTTTAATCTCAGCTTTATGCGGGCTGAAGTGCCGTCTAGGTGGAAGCTTTCCTTTGTGACACCCGTCCCTAACCACCCTGCTCCTCGCCTCTAAATTTTCGACCAATAAGCATCACTTCTATCTTTGCGAGAACTTTTGAAAAAAAATACTCAAGAATTGTTAAACACCTTAACGAGTTTTCTGTCATCTCAGAATACCAACACGGTTTCCAAAGTGGCAAGTCTACGATTACTGCTATGCTTCAGAGTTTGAATGATTGGACTCGTGCTCTCGATGACCGTAAAAGCGTTGATGTTGTGTACTTCGACTTTTCTAAAGCTTTTGATCGTGTCTCTCACAGAAAACTCGTTTTGAAGCTACAACAGGTGGGGATTTATCCACGCATTATTGAGCGGATTCGGGCATTCCTTTAGGAAAGGTACTTTTTAGTTCGCGTGAACTCCTCGTTTTCTAGGTCGCGGAAAGTGGTTAGCGGTGTACACCAAGGAGAGGTCCTTTCTCCTTTCTATTCAACATTTATACGCATGAACTGCCTTCACTTGTCTTAAATAAGGCTGTTAAATGTATTTCGCCGATGATCTCAAAATATACCATACCATTTCCAGTCTCGGTGACATACAAGTACTGCAAACTGCAGTGGAAACTGTACAAGAATGGCCAGCTGATTGGGAACTTCCATTGTCGAAAGAAAAAACAAGAGCTCTACATCTCGGATCAAAAAACTGATGACACATACTTGATCAGGGGTTCTGTAATCCAGCAAGTCAGTCAAATCCGAGATATTGGTTTTCTGGTGACCAAAAATTTGTGTTAATCAATGTGACCCCTCATACAGAAGGTAAAGATGGAAAAGAACCCCAGTGGAATTTCGGCAGGCTTGAAAGGTGAAAAGATAGCAGATAAGAAGAGCAGAAGCCGTGAGCCAACCACGCTCATCAAATCACAGCTGCTCCCACAAACAGAGCGGTTGTTACTGTGCCCAGAATGGCCAGCTGATTGGGAACTTCCATTGTCGAAAGAAAAAACAAGAGCTCTACATCTCGGATCAAAAAACTGATGACACATACTTGATCAGGGGTTCTGTAATCCAGCAAGTCAGTCAAATCCGAGCTTGTGCCCATAGTAGAGGAAAAACCATAAAAAAGGCAACGTTCGCGAGAAATACTATGTTGTATTTTGCCAATACATGTCCATTTGTACGAGATCTATCGCCTGAGATGGGTCGATCCTGTATAAGCTGAGAAACGCAGCCGCACACAATCAGAGAGAATGGGGCAGGGATGAGCATGGCGGCACATTTGTACATGGGTACGAGTCTTATTACTCGAGTAACTGCACGATTCGGAGTGATTCCTTTGGCAGTTACATTCCAATTGATAACACCTTTAAAATAAACACAAATGCGAGGAAACTTTTTTCAGCGTGAGTGCTGCCTTTAATGTTAGGTAGCCGCTATACTCCTCGAAGAGTATAGCGCCTATCTAACATTAAAGGCAGCACTGTTGGCCGCCAATGTTGGCTACCGCTCACAATCGATTTGCAGCGAAGCCACAGTCGCCAGCTTTGGTGGCTGCTGATCGCCAGTGTTGGTGACCAATTGATAGGCACCGACGTGGCAGTCGCTATTATCGGCGGCCATTTACGGACATCTGATACCCAATGTTGTAGCCGTGCAATGGCGGCGTGCATGGGCGGAGCTTTTCTTCGTTGTCGCGCGTCTCTAACGCAGGCGCTTTCTCAGCCGATGCCCCGAGCCGAGCATGGGAATTTCTCAGGCTTTCGGGTGACCAGCCTGCGAAAGCTACAGAATGACAGGGGTCCACACAGTTCATACAAAATTAGCCACATCTTCCACAAAGTTGGTTGGGTATCCTTTAATGCCAACGTGAGATAGAATCTATAACCGTCTCACGGATCCTTCAGTATCGTTGCCCCGCGGATGGTGAAAATTTTATACTATACGATGAGGACGGCACAATTTTTATTGCGAGCAGGACCCTTTGGAGGGAGGTATTCACTCTGCTGGCATTAAAATCCATGCTAGTCCGTACTTTGTGTACACATTGAAATCCATGCTAGTGCGTTCTTTGTGTACCATCCTCAACGATAAGTTAGCGAAAATTAGGTCTTTCTAGTGTGATGGGAGGTATAAAAAAATTCCTCACAAACTCCAACCGACGAGAGCATCTCAGATTTATTCCATAATAGGAGAGGTCCAAGGAGGTCATACGCTGCCTCTCCTCTATGCATTTTTGCCCGAAGGATGTTCAGGTATAATTTATTACACAGCTTAGCACGATGAGGAAAAAATTGAATTATTTGAGGTGGTTTCGGAACAACACCGAGGCATTAGGTGGAATGGCGACACTCTCTTAACCAGGTTGTAACTTCTTACTGGATTTTTAGCTAGCAGCCATGAACGCAGCAAGGGGAGAACTGGAAATTGAAGTGCTAGGGTAAATCTTGAAGAACAACAACATTATTTTTCCAAATGTGATGATAAAAAGAGGGCTGCTTGATTTTCAGGTGTTTTTTTCACTACTCACAGTGCATCGTGCGATATCGAGACCAACATTCCCTGAGAGTACCATCTCGGAACAATGCTGCCATTTTTTGCTTCTTCCGGAGACTACAAGTCTTACCACTCCTTCCACCTCAGTTTCACGCCGTTTCGCAGGTTATGGAGCACCCACGCGTGCCTGTCATAACGAATGAACAAGAGCAGGCTTTGAGAGGTTTCGTGGATTACTGACACGAAACTTGAGGCGTTGGAGGACGCTCTGAAGGAGTTTTTTTATCACTCTTCCAACTTTGGGAGCCGCACTACCAACCATGTTGAAAGATTCCACTCCACCCTCAGAAACGAGATCTCCAAGTATTCCGCAAATCTTAAAATTTCTGCAAGTCCAACTATCCCTGACGAAGTCTCATGTTCAACCGGTAGCCGAAGAAGGAGTGGAACCTCGCTACATAAGACCAGCTGAAGCGCAGAGGCAGCGAGAGGTTCACCAGGAAATGTTGCGATTTCACGAACAAATTCTCACCAATTTTCCTACAACACGTGAATGCAAGAATTATCTCAACTTTTTAGCGTCTAGGCTAGCACACTGATTTAATTTTTCAGCACTAACTAATTGTATCATGTATGTTATTTGGATGAGTGCAGAAGAATTCGAAAGTACTGTGGCCAATGTCTTTCTGAGTTAGTTGTTCCTTAGCTAGGTTCCTGTTCTGTTACTAGATGTTCTTGGTTAAATGATGTGCTCATGAAGCTTTGTTACATCTTTGGCAAAGCACCCGAACTGTTCCCCACGGTATCAATGCATGGGTACACGATTTCAACAGTTACATGCCTATTGCTGACGAAACTGATGCGAAGATGTTGTGGACGCAGAGCGCTACTGCCCCTATGCTCTGCTGTCTGTGTCTGACCGGCCGGGACCCCGTCCCGTGCGTTGGGTATTAGATGTCCCGCAACCCACAAAACGTTTGTTTTTCTAATGCTCTACAATTTTTAAGACATTGTAATAAAATACAACCATTTCTAGTAACTCTACTGCTACATAACTACATATAACATTTACATTTTATTATAAATTATTCCCCATTACTTCCTCTCCTTTCCTACCAATGTTTCCCTTATTTCCTCACCACATGTTAGGGTTCAGCCGTGCCAACTGAGAAATACTGAGCTATGCTTTTCTTCCCCATCCTGGAATTGCTTGCAAGAGCTAAGTTCTTGCCTTTAAATAGTATAGATGTAATGCATCAGATAAGCTGTGGATCCTCATGATCCGATGGAATGCACAAGATTACATTGCCTACGGCGACGTGTGTCATCATGAACCATGGGGTTCATGACGCCATCCATCCCTCCTGGGTCGGCCAGTTGGTGCCAGAGGAGTCTGAGAGGATGACTTGGTACATAAGGTGTCACCCGCAAGTCAATGTACAGTACCCTTTATCCTTCGTCCTTTCTTCAGAGAAAAGAGAACTTGCTCAAATTAAGATTCCTAGGGGAGGGGGGGGGGTTATCACTTTGTAAATGAAACTATTGCGACAGCTGAAATGCGGCAACCAGATTATTTATGGCCTCAGATAGGAGAACCTGATGACTGCAGAGAAGTGGCTGAGGAGGCGTTGGCAATTGGCTAGGCAGGTACCATTGTTGAAGAGGACTCTGAGGAAGCTCTTCTTTCTAAACAGTTTCAGATTTGTGAGAAATGCAAAAGTACGTTTGCACCCTTGACTGTACATATTCTCTAGCCGGGCTTGAAGACTTTGAGAGTGATAACGATGAGGAATTCACCAAGACGATAATGTCAGGATGAAGCTCGCCACACTCTGCTATGTTTCCGAAGATTAATAGTGTTCTGTTCTCTAATGCCATACATTTGAGGTTTGAGAACACTACCTGATAGTGGTGGAGATGATCCCTGCTCATCTGCCACCAATATCTAATCATTAGTCCTTCTAAGCACACTTCCACCTTTTGAACATCACATGCTTTCTTTGTTGCGGCCCATCATAAAAAAGGCCGCAACGCCCTCTCGGTTTCCTCGCTCAGAAATGGGCGGGGCAATTATGTTCAGTGTTGTTACTGTCCGCACTGAAGCGCGGACGTCCAGTGGTGAATAAACAGATTGTTAATTGAACGGTGTCCGAGCCCACTACAAATTTCTGGTGCATCGGCCAAACTTAACCACCCGCGTGGCAATCCTATATCAGCCCGTCCTCCCGCAACCGGCAAAGGACCGCTGATACAAAAATGAGTAAAATAACTCTCCTTTTGCAAGCTCTTGGAGATGAGCACTCCTCCCTAAGAACAACACTCGACTATTACAAGTCTTCTACCTCCCCCAATCAATTTCCAGAAGGGGATGAGAAGGAAATTAAGAACTACTGTTATTCGCGACAGTGTGAATTGCAGATTGCCGAAAGAAACATAGAACGCAAACGCTCCTCACTAAAGGAAGCGTACGACTACGTCCTCAGAAGCTACGCAGAAGCAACGAAAGGAGAGAAAAAAGACATGATCGACGAACTTAACGAGTTCCAAGCCCAAGTAAACTTCCGCTCACTTCTACAAGAAAGTGACAATGTGATAATGGTGATCAATGCTAGGTTGACAGAATTAGAAACCCAAATGGCAATTCTGAACCTAGGAAAACCAAAAGAAATGGACAAAAATGCGCCGCATTCAAGTATAAAGGGGCACTACAGTCAACACATGGACGATGAAACAAAGGGTATAATTGACCCGTTACTCGGCGCACATAACGAGCAACCAGACGATCAATACGGCTCACAACAGGGCACTCGCGCAAACATCCTTTCTCAAGACAATGCTCTGGATCTTACTCCTGTTCTGAGAATAAAGTATCCGGAAATCAAACTCCCCACATTTAGCGGCGATAACGACTCTTGGGAGGAGTTTTGGGATACATATTCACTAATTGTCGACAAAAATCCACAACTTGGAGACTTAGAGAAAATACTCTATTTGAAAGATGCTCTCCGAAACCAAGCCCTGGACGCAGTGAAGAGCATTTCCAAGAAAGCTGAGAACTACAAACTGATAGTCGATATTCTCCATAAGAAATTCGGCAATAAAAGTAACAACAGGTCAGTAATCGTCCAGAGACTAACAAATGTGCCAGCCGCCAATAACTCAGCACAAAGGTGCGCGGCGACGCTCGACAAAATAAGCGACCTGGTACACCAGATGGTGGCAACTGGCCACGACATTCGCGCGAAACATGATCCATTGTGGGTTGACACTATTCTGTCGAAGTTCCCTTACGATGTCATCAAAGAGATAGTGACTTCCACTTCAGAAATCGACAATATAAGTGTGGGTACTCTTCTTGATGCTCTTGAAAAGGCCGTTTCATCAAGAGTCATCTTTGAAAGACGTGTAAACTCCATAACTCGTCCACAACCAAGAAATAATACGATGCAACAAAGAGGCCCGATACC
Source organism: Ancylostoma caninum (assembly GCA_037903475.1). Taxonomy (NCBI): domain Eukaryota; kingdom Metazoa; phylum Nematoda; class Chromadorea; order Rhabditida; family Ancylostomatidae; genus Ancylostoma; species Ancylostoma caninum. Next base: position 380,863 of record JBAJFG010000320.1, read on the forward strand.
AGCGCAATGCCTCTTTTGTCGCCGCACCAACCATAACAGCAGAGACTGCCGCACCGTTGCCAACGCTGCCGATCGCAGAAAAGCATTAAGAGGTATACTTGCGTGCTGGAAATGCTTTTCAACCACCCACCGCAGCCGCGAATGCAATTTAAACAACTGTCGCTCATGCAATGGTGACCACCATATTTCGCTATGTTCAAAGCAACCAACGGCACCTCAACCGCCCCCTAATAAACAGAATACATCTTCACAAGCTCCAAGCCCTTTTCAGCGAAAAGAGCAACAAAGGTCAAACTACCGTAACCAGCAAGGACATGCAGCTGTAATGTTCACAAAGGAGCCAAACACATTTGAAAAGGATTCCCATGCTATCGCTGATCAACAGAATACAGTGAGCACTTTTTCTGCCCAGAATGAAAAGGAAGGGCATGAGAACTCCAGTCAATTTGTACTTATGACAGCCGAAGCTCAAGTAAAAAGTGAAGCAACTGGCGCCTTTGAAAACGTGTTGATTTTCTTGGACACTGGTGCCCAGTGCAACCTCATTGACAGTCAACTCGCCAACCGCTTAGCATTGGAGAAAGGCGAATCATTCCGTTGCACAATGCACGGTATAGGAGGAAACGTAGAAGTTTACACGTCACAAAAGGTGACCGCAACATTCAGAACACGTTTCGGAACTACCGTAGCACTTCAACTGAGCACGAAACCGGTTCTCACGAATTCATTCCCATCTGCAAACCTAACAATTGAAGACATACATTTTCTCGAGGAGAACAATATCTTCTTATCTAATCCATCTATCATTGGCGATCTCCAGAAACCAGTCATACTCATTGGGGTCGAATCTTACGATAAAATAGTTTTACTAGATCGACCACCAATCAAACTACCATCTGGACTCCTAGCGCAGAACACAGTTTTCGGACCAGCTCTATTCGGGATAGGTAAAGCCCCAACAAACACAGTTAACCGGTACGAGCACACTGTGTTTACCTGCACAGAACTAATATCCGACGTAAAACAAGAATTGAAGGACCTTTACGAACTTGAAGGTATGGGCATCAATACCGATGAGTTCAGTGCTAATGACACCGCGCATGAATACCTTAATAAATACTCCGAGAAGGTATCCTTTACAGATGGTTTCATCACAGCTCCGTTTCCCCTCAAGTCCAACGTGATCGATCTCAAAGACAATTACAAGACTGCTATATGCAGGCTAAGATCGCTTCACAAGTACCATGAAACCCACCCAGAACAAAAATACTGGTACAACAAGATTTTCGCGCAGTATAAAAATGATGGTATCATCGAGCCTGTACCAACGTCTGAATTGAACGATCCTGACAGAACAAAATACTACATGCCCCATTCCGGAGTGTGGAAAGAGGAAAAATCAGTACCACTACGAGTTGTATTCGATGCCTCCTCAAAAGGCAAAGGTCAATTGTCGCTAAACGACGTCATGCACACTGGCGAAAGCTTCGTGAATAAAGTCTTGGACATCCTGTTAGCCTGCCGCTCGTGGCCCTTAATAGTGACAGCAGACATACAAGCAGCATTTACACAAATTCGCATTAGTCCTGAACATCGTGACCTATGCCGCTTTTTGTGGCTCAAGGACTCAGCCGCCGACGTCACAGCAGACAACATCGAACACTATCGCTTTAAGCGTCTCCCATTTGGAACAAAATCCGCTCCAAGTATATTAAACATGTCACTTGCATCTTTTCTAACAAGGGCAGGGACGAAATTGTCCAACGAAATTCTCGATAACATCTACGTTGACAATATATTCCTACAGGCTCAAAACGAAACTGAAGCCCTTTCGAAAATCAAAGAGTCCAAAAGGCTCTTCCAACAAGTCGGAATGAACCTTAGAGAATTCGCTAGCAATTCAAGTGTAGTAAATGAACAAATCCCCAAAGATGATAAAGGGAACACAGGACAAACAAAACTGCTTGGTGTGCAATACAACACGGACCAGGACAACTTCACTCTTGAAATTTCTTTGTCCATGGCACAACAAATGACAAAAAGACAGCTCCTCAGTGAGATTCACAAGATCTACGATCCTCTGGGGTTAGGTGCTCCATTGTTGCTGCAGGCAAAGAAACTCATGCGCGATACGATCACAAAACAAGTCGATTGGAATGGAAAAATCTCTCCAGAGCAACTCAACGAATGGAACAACATCTGCCGCGACATAACCGGCACCATAATCCAAGTGCCGCGCAATGTTGCATCTGGCGAGATAACGCGAGAATCTTCCAACCTATGGGTATTTAGCGACGCGAGTCAATTTGCGATGGCTGCGTGTGCTTACGTTACACATGGTGGTGAGCATAAAACAGCAGGACTTCTTTGTGGAAAATCAAGACTAGCACCTATACACAGGAAGGTTACAATACCAAGACTGGAGCTACTAGCACTTTTAATGTCGGCTAGACTCGCAAACACTATACTGAGGAATTATCACAACCAAATTTCCGACCTTTATCTTGTCAGCGATAGCAGAATTGCGCTATCTTGGATAAAATCATCTAACAAACAGCCCCTGTTTGTAACAAACCAAGTCGATAGAATCAAAAAGATCGTAAGGGCTCTGGAAGAGCAAGGCGTTCGTGTTCACTTCAACTATGTCGAATCTGAGTTCAACCCGGCAGACATTGCCACAAGACCAACAACAAAGGAAACTTTTGTAAATAGCGACTGGCTCAGCGGGCCAAAATGGTGGCACAACACGCGCAACAGCTGGCCAATCGAAGATCTCAGCGACGACTCACTACCCCTCAGCGAACCGATCGTCGCGCCAAACAATAACAGTGCGCAGCATGTTGTTCTCAAAACAACACCGATTACAACGTCCGAAGCGCTTGTAGATCTTAAGCGATACCGTTACTATACTCAAGCACTACGAGTGTTTACACGCGCAATGAAAGCGCTATCATTATGGGTATCAAAATGGAGCTTGCGAAAAGGCAAAAACGCTCCTACCCAGTATATACATCAATTCGATCCGCACAAAGATGTTACTGCTGAGGAAATGATATTAAGTGAACGTCTAATAATTGCCAACGAAACGAAGGACATCGACATCAAAGAGCTACATGTGAAACACAAGAACAAAAACATCTTCAGAGACCAACTTGGTCTTATCAGAGCCAAGTCCAGACTCACGAATGCCGCTTTGCCTGAAGACACGAAAAATCCTATTTTCATACCAGCATCTTCAGAACTTGTTCCTCTAATCATCAACGATGTACATAGGAACAATGCACACTGTGGACGTAACCACACACTAGCTCTTATTCGTCAGAAATTCTGGATTCCAAGGCCTTCGGGCAAAATCCGGAACATCTTGAACAAATGCGTCATTTGCAAGCGAGAGCAAGGTCTCCCTTTCCCTCATCAAAAGATGGCACCGCTTCCAAAGGACAGATTGGTAGTTGGCAAACCTTTCCAAAACTCTGCCTGTGACTTCATGGGACCTGTAACCATCAACACAGGTGAAAAGGTATACGTCGCACTGTACACCTGTTTGACCACCCGTGCGATTCATCTGGAATTGGTTGAAAGCCTCTCATCTGCAGCATTCCTAGACAGTTTCCTCCGCTTCATAAGTCGTAGAGGGGTACCACGCATCATGCGTTCTGACTGTGGCACCAACTTTGTTCTTGGTGCTAAAGTCATCGACCTGTTATTCGAACGAGACCAAGTAACAGGCGATTCGGTCGCGTCATACAGTGCCTCCAATAACATCAAATGGATCTTTAACCCGTCAGCAGCGCCTTGGATGGGAGGTGTTTGGGAAAGGCTTATCGGATGCGTCAAAAAATGTTTGAATAAAACATTAGGACGCAAAAAATTATCCTACACAAAGCTATTGACAGTTCTTACCTGCATCGAAGCTATCATCAACACCCGTCCTCTCACAAAGGTTGACCCTGATGACCTCTCATCAATCCCACTGCGACCGGTAGACTTCCTTCAAGGAAATATCAAGTTTGCATTGCCAAAATGCGCTGATGAAGAATCTGGTAACGATCCAGACTACGAAGACGCCAGAATTGAAACACTCGCTCAAGCTAAAGAAGCACTGCAATTCTCAGAGGAGGTCGCTGACCACTTTTGGAGAAGGTGGACGACTGAATATCTTGTCGAGCTCCGCGAATTACAGAAAACAGAGTTCCGAAACAGGAAACATGTCTCGCGTCCATTCCCTCAGGTCGGTGAGATAGTAATTCTCGAACAAGACTCGATGGTACCAAGAGGAAACTGGCCACTCGGCAAAGTGGTGGAGATCATCAATAGCCCAGATGGGTATGTCCGCTCCGCAAAAGTCAAGGGGGCGACCGGAAGAATTTACCACCGCCCAGTCTGCAAGCTAATTCCTCTGGAAATTCGCTCCGTCGACAATATTGAAAAAGAACACCCTACTCAGAAGAAGCCAGAAAACATCGTTCGGCGAGTTCAGCCTCCAAGAAAGGCTAAGCTAAACGTTAGATATAACGAAAACGACGAGAACGAATTCGCCAACGCCAGTTGCTCGCATAAGTACAGCCATCTGTCGAGAGTGATACTCTACCCACTGCTGTTATCACTAATCTCCAAAGTCGATGCCACATACATTTCGTGTGCGAATGGATCACTCGAAATAAAACCACCTAGCTTGTCTTACAAGCTTTGCTTCAACAACGTCTGTAGGATGAGAGAAGCACGAGATGTGGTAGCTTTCCAACTACCACCCTCTCCCCATAACGATCCTGTCAATGTGTCGCTCTACCTAACACCATGGAGCAAGGTACCTGTAGAAACCTGCACTTGTGAAAGGCAGCACTTTTGTGAAGACAAGCGTCTATTCACAAAATTACTCTTAGGAAATCCTCACTGTTCGCCAAAAAAGGCAGTCGCCAGCACAACTATAGTGATTTCTGCTCTGATGCTGACCATAGCAGCCATATTTGCCCTTACAGCAAATAAGTTCTGCAATCGAAAGGCCAATATGAGTTCAAGAAGAGGGTACCAAGAAGCCTCTCAAACCTTCTCACTTGCTCACTTTAGAAGATCAAGTTTCGTCATCTTAGCAGTACTATGTGTTACCCTCACCGAGGTAAATGGTTGCCAAAAAGCGCACATACGCCATGACGTTAACTTAATCTGCCTCAATGGTACTAAATGCGTTCTCGAGTTCGACAATGAACTTTCATTCAACACTCTTCAAAACGAAGTCTGTGTGGTACTCCGTCACGAAAATTCCACAGTCGGCTTCCTAAACTTGAAGGTTGTCGAAATTCGCAACATCTGCAAGAAACAAACGCTGTTCTACACTAGGGACACAGAACCGGAAACGTTCTACCAAAAACGCTGTCCCTTCATGGGGTCCTGTGTATCAGATTTCTGTGAAAAGCTCCAACCAAATGACACTGTACCGGAGCTGAAACATGCACAAAAATATCCCGGATACTCAATGTGCTCAAATACATGTGCAGGATTAGCATGTGGCTGTCTCACTCCATTCCCAGGCTGCATGTTCTTCCGTGTCGCATACGTTCCACGAACGCCCCGCGTCTATCACGTCTTCAAATGTGCTTCGTGGCTCATGGAAGCACACGTCAAAATGACTCTATCAACGCCGAAAGAGCACGTCGAAGAGTCTATAGTGCTTCATCCGTACATACCTACAGAACAACGCGGATGGACTCTGAAGGTCTCATCAATCAAGCATGGACACCACGCCATCCTACTTCAGCGGTTCGCGGAAACAAAAACATCGACCATTCTCGTCGACGATAATTGGACAGCAGCAGTCAAGTGTGCTAATGCCGAATTAGCCAGCAACCAATTCCACAAGTGCGAAGCTCAGCATACCTGCGCATGCGTCCCCAATAAGATATCGGTGCAATGTGTCTGCTCGAGTACCCCACTCTACTCGCAAAACCGCACCACAACAGTGCTTCCACTCAGACGGCCCCACCTTGAAATATCAAGGAACAACTCCGCCGTAATAGCCATTGAAAAGGATGCCGAAGTAGCAGTCCTTTTATCAACTACAAAGAGATTTGCCATCGCTCAGCAAGTAATTGATCCTCCCTGCCGCGTTCTGGCATCTGAACTAGTGGGCTGTTACAGCTGCCAAGAAGCTGCGCGAACAACGCTAAGCTGCTACTCTAGCAGAACTAGACAAGTAGCACTGGACTGTTCAGAGCAGTCACTACTGCTGAGCTGTTCTGACAAAAACGAAACCGCTAACGTGATTCTCCAATATGACTCTGCTCACGTTAGTGATAACTGTTACTATAAATGTGGAGGCCAGACGCACACCTTAAACATTCTCGGGACCCTGGTATACCACTCATCCATACCTGAACACGTTGTTCTCGGCAAAGAAAGCACCGAAGAACACGCTCTTCAGATGCCACAACTGTCACTACCAGACTTGCGACCTCTAATATCAACCTTCAAAGAGCATTGGCACGTTGCTCTGGCATCAGTTGCAGGAGTAGGCATCCTCGCCTTACTAACATACTTGTTCGGGCCTGTGGTCCTTCTCTTTCTGTTGAAATTCGCCGCGGAAGTCCTTCAAGCAGCGGTGAATATCATATTCGCATGTCTTCGCGGCGTTATACAGGCGCTCGCCGAAGTTCGTAGGCGTTGAAGCCTCTGGCCACGCCCTTTTCCTCGGGCCACGCCCATTGCACTTACGGTAGCAAGTAGTTATTGTAGCTGTCACTCATCATGCCGAAACTGTCAGCGTCCGGTACTCCAAACACTGATGATTCACTCGCGCCAGGCATAATGGCGGCGGCGCACTCTGACACCTTCGAAGTATCGACGAGGCTCACCCTCAACCTACTAAAAGCTTCCATCACTGAGATCCAAACGAAAGTACTCGCCATTGATGGAAAAGTCGACACTGTACTCGCTAACACCGCTCCCCGTCATCCCTGCATTTTCTGTGACGGGAACAACGACGACGGCCATCGTACCACCACCTGCCCTGAATATTCCGACCCCATTTCCCGTACACTTCGACTTCGCGACCTCAACAAGTGCGTCTCTTGTCTTGCTGCGGCACATGGGAGCTGCAGTCAGAAGTGCCGACTTTGTAATGGACAACATCACGCCGTATTGTGTTTGAACCGCTCTGGTCCGCCGCAGAAACGTCATCGCAGTGATTGAGTGACTTTTTTTTGTTTTTGTTTGTTTTCGGATGTAATTTTTCCTGATTTCTCCCTTTTTCTTAGCAACTCTCCCTTATTTTCATGAAGAAAAAATGTTTTGATTTTTCTCCATCCCGAATTCATTTGTAAGATGATCACTAGTGAGTTCTCACACAGTAGTAATTCATAACCTTAGCGGTCTCTCACTGCTCACACTACTTGGCGAGGAAATGCTCGTGGCACCATAATACTCGCTCTTATTTACTGTCCAGCCCACACCTACTATCCATTAATTACTGCAAGTTACTTTCATCACGTTCGCTCCGAGTATAGGAGTCAAGTTAGAGCAATGCCATACCGCAAAGGCTTCCTAAATCCAATAAAATCATACTAAATCACACGTGATCATCACCCTACTCTACTACCTCCACTTAATCGGTGCAATTTTCATTTTTTCTTGCCGTTTTATGTTAACCGATCACTTAGTCATACAATGGTGTATTATTCCTCTTGTAATCTTTCCTTGTATCGCCATATACACGCATTTACTTCCCGTGAAAATATGTACTAGTTGTTAGCTCAACTATTTTTTTACACCACAATGTTGTTATTTCAAGTGCGCGCGGGAGTGTTGCGGCCCATCATAAAAAAGGCCGCAACGCCCTCTCGGTTTCCTCGCTCAGAAATGGGCGGGGCAATTATGTTCAGTGTTGTTACTGTCCGCACTGAAGCGCGGACGTCCAGTGGTGAATAAACAGATTGTTAATTGAACGGTGTCCGAGCCCACTACATTCTTAGAGGTTTCGTGGCTGACACTAACTCCAATAACAAAATTATCTCCCTTTTTTAATTTTTCATTACTTTTGCTCCTCCACTATCACCTACAACATTGTTGTTCCATTCGCGACCACCTGCAGAAGGCTTTCATCTCCTAAAAGTGGGATTGTTCACATGCGGTTCAAACGCACGAATCTGAGAACGTGGAGCGTCTGAGGGCTGTGAAAAGCGCCTAATGACGGAACATCGAGCAAAACTGATGTTTTTTTGATGTTTGAGGTGGTAGTAAATTGTTCTCGAGGAGACCGCTGGAGAATGTGTTTCATAGGCATTCTGGACATTTTTTGAATGTTAACACAGTATTTATGCGCACCATATAGAACTAAATGCACCAGCTATTGACTGAACTGTCCAGCTTTACTGAAAAAAGTGAAGAGCGGATGGAATTTCATCAATACACTTCTGAAACAATCATTTAGTACGAAAATGACTATTTTTTCATTCCTTCTGCAGCTTCTGCTTCATCCATCACCTCGCGGATATGATTGAAATCGATCTCCACCTAAAACATATTTAATCACAAAATTCCAACTTCTGGCAGGTGTTCTCGTCAAGACACGAATTTGTTTTTTTTTACACAAGTGCATAGTTTCGACATTGACATACCTCTCCTTTATAACGAAGGAACTTCTCATCACTTTCTTCTCTACCTAGTTTCTCCAAATAACGTTGACGATAGCCAATTACAACTTCCAGAAATTGGTTATGTTTGACAGCAATATCGAGTGCGCTGCAATATATGTATGTATGTAGACAAACTGGTTTCGGCATCAATTAATGAAAAGTTTACAGTACAAGAGGTTCTGATATTGCTAGCTATCTGCTAACTGTTGATCTCCAACTGGCATAGTTTGCTAATGATTCATGAAATTAAAAAGGAAAAACACTAGTTGAGTGTATAGGGGAAGTTCAGACTGTACCGTGGCCATCGCAACATGATTATGTTCAACATCACTGCTCGGTAGACACTTCCTCCTTTCTCAAGCAAAGAGTCTGCTTCAGAAACCTGGAAGCGAACAAATCTGCAGAGGTTTAAGAAGTGTTTTCTCCATTCATTTAACCATTCCCTTACTTTTCCTGCTAGTAGGACCATGATCGCATTACGTACTTCCTTATTTGAGTGCGTTCTTGCTTCTGCCAACATTCTTACCTTTTCTGCCTAAAAAAACCGTAGGAGCGGTGTTGTGAGCTAGTCAAACCATATTTCCCTAGTTTACCATCTTAGCTCAGTCTCTCCTCCAAATTTGTTTATCCCTTTCCATTATTACTTGCGCATTGGTCACATTACTTTTGGAAATATCAGGCCAGCGTAAACAATCTAAATTCCTTTCAATTTTCTTAACAGCATAATTTTAAGCAAAAGACTGATAATATATGATTTCCAATGGGAAATTCGGGAGTTTTCAGTGTTTACTTTCATGATTTCTCTATCTAAATATACATGTACATACAGTGCAACATTGGTAGGTTGAGATTATTGGAGCAGTTCACCGTAATATTGTATATCAGGTTGTTGCGAAATTAAATGCCGAAATAGACAGCCCAGTTCAAAATGCTGTGACTCTGTTCGAACTCAACTTTATTTATCAAAATAATATCCTTCAGACTCTACACATCTCTGCCAACGACCCGGTAATTCATTTACACCTTTACAATAGAAACTGAGACCACAAGATTTTAAGAACTCTTGGAAGACAATTTCAACATGCTCCAAATCAGGAAAATGCTTCTGACGCAGGTTTGCTTCTAGAGCCCGGAAAAAGTGATAGTCGGTAGGGGAGAGGTCTAGAGAGTAAGGTGGGTGAGGGAGAACCTCGATGCCTAACTGGCCAGTTTTTGCCGGGTGAGTTTTGAAGTGTGAGGCCTGGCGCTATCCTGGAGCAGGAGAGACCCACCTCTGTTTACCATTGCCGGCCACATTTGTCGCGACTTTTCATACATCAGGTCTAGGCCACAACATCAAGACTCTGATGTAACAGCCTGACCAGGTTGCAGAAGGCTATAATGAATAACACCCTTACAACACCAGCAAACTGTCAACATAACCTTTCTAGGGTGAAGATCTGGTTTAGGTGAGCTTGGAGGGGTAGAGAACTTGTCTACCCATAAATAACCACGCTTTTTATTATCAAATAAGAGCCATTTTTCATCTGCAGTTGTTAAACAGTCAAGAAATGGCCTCCATGTTCGGGCGAACGAGGAGGTTAGAACAGATCTCGTAGCGGGTGGATTGCTGGTCATCGGTCAGATCATGGGGTGTCCACTTTCGCATTTTTCTCACCATGCCAATTGAGGCCAAATGTTTTGAAACTGTAGCATAGTGAACCCCCAGGTCTGCCGCCAACGTACGAGAAGTAGTATCGGGTTTCGTTCCCACCGCTGCTCTCAGTGCTTGATCGTCCAGCGACATCCTTCGACCACGACCGGGTTTGTCTTCGAGATTAAAATCGCCGGAAGAGAATTTTGCGAACCAGCCCCTCACTTTCCTTTCGGAAGGAGAGTCCGTGCCAAAAGCAAGCGCTATATTACGGGCTGCTTCCGCTGCAGAATGGCTGAGTTTGAACTCGTACAACATGACCACTCGAAAATCGCGTCGGTTTACCACTATTCGCGATCCCATAAAAAGTCCAGGGAAGAGCTAGCCAGATTGAAGAAGCATCTGAAAGAGCAGAACAAACCCTACCAGGAGCTAGCCCAAGTTGGCTTGAAGTTGTTGAATTGGGTAAGAAAAAAGGGTTTTTTCAAACATACCGTGAAACGGCAATTATTTTTGCAACAACCTAATAGTATAACGGACGCGGTCATAGTAATAGGGCATGTTCCATGTTCGAAGACTTCAAGGCTAGAGTAAAGGAACTAACACGGATATGTATCAGAAACTTTTGGCCTACGAATAACTAACTAAGGAACTAATTCATTCTTTTGCAACTAAACCTTTTCTACTAAGAAAGTATGGCATGGGGATGAGCGCAATATTACCAATTATTAATGAAATTAGGAATGAATGGGGGAATGTCGGGTCAGGATCTTGATTTAGGTAAGACATACGTATAACTTGTTGCATAAAGTGGTAAAGTGGTCGGCGTTAATCAATCCCGTCACGAGGGATGCGCCACGCATTCGACTTCATCTGAGCATCGTAGAGGCGTTGAATGCGTATGTGCCCTGTACAATGACTTGCGGGGGGCACCCGATGTACCAAGTCAGTGCTCCATCCTCCCAGACTCCTCTGGTACCAATTTACCGACCCCGGAGGGATGGAAGGCTTGGTTGGCCTCGGGCGGGATCGAACCATCGATCGTGAGCGTGCGCAGCGAGCCTCTTACCACTGCGCCACACGCGCCCAACTTGTTGCATAGTTTAGACGTATTAATTCAGTAAGTACTTCAAAAGAAAAATAATTTTTCTTAGAAGTCGAACATTAGGAAAGCAGATGACAGTAAAGGTTGGCGGGAACGAGCTACATTCAAACAAGTATATTCAGGCCAGTGAGCAAGGATCTACTCTGATAACTGTGCAGGGAAAACGCAGACCAAACGGCGTAATGGTTCGGGTAGAAACCCCAGCAGCAACGGTTGCCAGTTGCTGCCATCCTTCCCTCGATTGCTGCTCAATCTGTCGGCCCTTCAGCAGCAATTGCTGAGGGACGGCAGCAATCAAGGGGAGGATGGCAGCAGCTGGCAACCGTTGCTGCTAGGGTTTCTAACCGAACCATTACGCCGTTCGGGCTGCTTTCGTGCTGCACAGTTATCAGAGTACTTATTAGAAGTTCCTCCTGTATCACGTCACGCTCCTTCCGTTATCATTCAGTTTGCACTGATTCCCTCTCATTATTTCTGAATCATTCTATGTTGAGATGGCACTTTCAAAAGTTTCCTTGGAGAACTACTGATGAAAGAGTCATATTACTCGGGAGCACTAAGGAAACTGCACTATCGGTCTAGTTCTAAGCCCCGAAACCAGATTAGTGTAAAACTATTTAGGTTTTAAGTCATTTTAACTTGTGTTGTAGTCTCTTTCATACTCTTAACATCTAACTGGTAGATCCTCCGTAGGATCGCTCACACTGTCTATAGTAAGCAATAGGTGAAGAATATTTTCGCATAGAAAAGATAACGACGGAAACTATCAAATTAGAAGGTTTGAAGAAAACAGTAAAAGAATTTAAAAGATGTTTCGAGGTCTCATCAGCTTTCGAGAGGAGTTATTTGACGAGAATTACGAAAATTCACGGCGAGGCTGTGACCTACCTTCCCTCCAAAATGGACCAGACGAGATAAGTGCAGAAATGGGTTCATTCATGTGGTTCACGCAACTCTTAGTCAGCAGTAACAAGTAATGATGTAGATAGGTCAGCAGTAACAATTAATGATGTGGATAGCAAAGCTTTTTGTCTTCTCATTTTATTTCTGCACTTGTGGTGCGCTGGTAACGTGCACAAAATACTTCCATGACTTCTATAACATAATCTCAAGGATAAAGGATAAAGTGGTCAGCAGCACCCACGAAAAACTTCGTCACTCAGGTTTTAGAGCGATCTTGGGTTTCTGACTATGTGCAGCATGAATAACGGGGTCAATTTTGTCAGAACTCATGTTAAAATGGTTTTTGGATACTACCAATTTGCTGCATTATAGCAATTCGGCCGAGTTACGCTGGAGGAGTAGATCAAGGAAGTCGATGACGCTGCCTTTATACAACGAATTTCTTGGCGCAACTGGATAATTGACTAATTTTCCAGCTTTCCTGGAGGAGAAAAAGAACACACAAGAGGAAAATAGAATGTTCACCACAGAGACATGCCTTGAGAAAAGAAACAAAACTTATGATTAGGTGTAAAGTGCTCATGAACAAAAATTTATATCATAATTGAAAATTTGAAAGTTCTGGGAAAGAAGAAGCGAGCTTACGGTCTAACAACAATTGAAAGAGCGTAGATGGAGGGGAATCAGATCATCACAATCTAAAACTTCTGGAAATGAGCATGGAAAGCAAACGTTATCTCAGGAAAACAGAGTGACTGCGGCAGAAATCAGCTGATTCAGATCGCGCCACATCTCACCCCGCGGATACCCGGATACCAAGTCTAACTAGTTAAATCTTTGGAACGCTGATGCCTTCGACGGTGCAACTTGCGTAGAATCACTGGGACTATCAACCAGACTCCAAAACATTCAAAATTTTGGACATGAAGGTTATTGTGGGTGCTGCTTTTAATCAATCCCGTTTGTGGGATGCGCCACGCATTCGACCTCATCCACACATCAAAGAGGCGTATGTATATTGAATGCGTACGTGCCCTATACAGTGACTTGCGGGCGGGGGGGGGGGTGTGCATCCGATGTACCAAGTCAGGGCTTCATTCTCCCAGACTCTTCTGACACCAATTTACCAACTCCGGAGGGATGGAAGGCTTGGTTGCCCTCGGGCGTGATCGAACCATCGATGGTTAGAGCGAACAGCGGGCCTCTTGCCACCTCCCATACCATAGTATATTTTCACTAGTTGTTTTCAAGTTTCTAGAACAGTTATAGCACATTTTGATTCAGAAACTCTTTCACTCTGAGTGAGCAGGAAGCACAGAAGCATTGCGAGAACGTTCACTATTCAACGACACCGTCACTAAAAGTTTCTCAGGAGTAGAATAATGCTGAAGTGTTTCGAGCTCATCCGAAGGAACAGTAAGAAAATATACCTCTTCTAAAGCGCCGTATGCGATTTCGGCAGCGTAAATGTTCTGCGAAGCAGTGGCCAGGCCTGCAAGTATTGCCCAGGTGGTTTCGCTCTAAATATATAGTTCATCTCGGTGTGATGAGGATAGATAGGGTAGCCAACTTTGACGTGACGACAGAGCCGAATAGCTTGATCCCATTTTGACTGTGCCGCGTACTGTAGAAGTGAGCCAGAAAACGGGGGAATCGTCGTTGTCACTATTGACCCATCTGATCTGCGCAAACTTATGACATTGTCGGTGAACCTAAAATAAGGGTAATAGGATTGCAGGGTTGGTGAAAAAATACTTTGTGTTTTTATAAAAATGATTTCATCTCTAAAGGTCTATTCCATTATCAAATTCTTAGTGCGCTTATTTGTTTCTGTCATTTATGCATGAAATCAGCCATGACAAAAGAAGTTGGATCGAGAACCGTAGTGGTTTCGAATTGGGGAAGGTAAGCCTGAAACATAACACTGTCTATGTTCCGACGAGAAACAAGTGCAAAGCAAGTTGCAAGCGACATCGTGTTATACTGAGGGAAGGTCATTGGTCGGATTGCACAACAAAACCGAGTTGACCTCACAGAGTGAGGTAGCATTTCAGGACGAGTAAAGTCTTCACGCAGTGGACGAACAATCGCTTTTAGCTATGGCCATGTGAACGCTTTAAACCACGATTCATATTGTCCTTTTCAAAAACGACGATACTCGAGTATTTCCGCCTATGGCAGACATTTCTTGCCTGCCCCTCCGGACACTGCACACTTCTCTTTTTGACTAACAGCTCAACAACTATGTACGTATGTTTCCCTGTGAAACACACGGTATATACGTGAAATAAGCGACTAGAAGGAACTGCCATTCCTGGAATAAAGACCAGTTTCAATCCGGATGCTTCTGGAATTCTCTTGGAAGGACAATACTTTGACATTGCTCATTTAACATTTTTAGCGCAATAATCACAGTTAACATGAAAGCTAAAGCAATGACAATGAGCCCTTATTTAGCTACTCGACGTTTTCTTAGTACGTTAGCTTCCAAGCCTATTATGATGTTCAGATCGTCTGATTTTCAATTTAATGTCTTAGTTAGCGTATGTGCTCCCCAGGTTATTATGGTGAACAGTGTGTGCATCCGGTATTGCCTGGTTCCAGAAATTATCTAGCTGAACGCGATCAAGGTCCTCTATAAAGAAACAGAGCTAGTAAAACATATTGATAATCCAAGGGCTGCGAAACAAAAGCAACGGTGAGCCCACCGAAAATGTGAGTAATGAGCTGTTTTGGAGTCGCATTGTGGTGCTTTGAACCGACCAACTTCACACTCGTAATTCCCTGATTTCTCATTTTATTTTCGTTCAACCATAATCACAGTCCGTTAATATATAGCTGTCATAGAAGTACTCACAGGAAAATTTATTACCTTCGCAAGATGGGGAACTTCCCTAGTCCTGATACAGGTTTGTCGATGACTGATTGTTGTAGAAGAGTTCGGTCGACGAAAGCAATTTCGACTGCTGGCCACACCGCTAAAGCGAGATTTACACATGACTGTCTATAGCGGAAAGTCTTGAATAAACAAAAAAATATTGCGTGGATGTGTACTCACTTACTCTACCCTCGCCCACAGCAGCTAGCATATTCGTTGTGTCGTTGAAGTGCAGATGTTCCACAGAGGAACCTGCGGATCCGTAAAACTATTCGAGAACAACAACTCAGGAAATATTTTAAAAAAAAAACACACCAATCTTTGCTATCCTCTGAGCAATACCATACGTTTTCACTCTTCCAACAAATACAGCTGCATCACTATCGCGAAATGCCAAGACCCTTTCGCTGAGCTTTCCACACTGCGATAAGGTCAGCTCCGTGATCTCGCGCTGTAAAGGAGCGTCAACACATTATCAGTAGAACTTGAGTTTGTTGCCTACATTGCAGGCACCATTTTCCCACCTCATGAACAATTTTTCCGTCGCCAAGAGTTTTACCACTGGTTGGGTCGAAAAACCAAACAGTGGATGCTTCTGCGCGGTCCCTTATGGCTACCACATCATTGGAAATCGAAGTGACTTTTTCACCTGAACCATAGTTTTTCCTAATTATGTTTCATAACTAGAATAAGGGGGTGCGGTGGAATGGGGAGGTTGGGTAAGAACTGAGCGAATAGGATCCAAATGAAAAAGTGGTAATACTCGCAGAACCACGACTGGGAAGGGAGTTGGAGGGTTGAGAAGAAGGCTTGCTACTATGCTCACAACCGAGTATTAACTTGATATCCCAGGTAGTTCAACTACATTGTATAATTGTACCTAAACTGTATTTTTCTAAGAGCCCATAGAAATATTTGAAAGAGAGAAAGCTCTACAGCTTTTTTTGAAGTTCGTCCAGGGCTGCAATGCTTCCTCTTGTTTGAACATCCAATTTTTCTTACTTATTGCACTCGTCCCATTTCCAGGAACCTTTATTTCGCAGAGGATTCGCCCATCATAATTGAAGACAAACAATGTCTGCCCATCTGATATAGTGAACATCCTGCAATTTAACCATTCCAACGCATCAAAATCATTAAACATAGCGAAAACATCGCGTTATAGTCATCACCTGCTTGCCTGAAGAATAAGCGCTATTGTTTTCTCCTTCAGGTCAACTATTACAGGGGTGTTCCAGTTTTTCGAGCTGAATAACGAAGATTACGTTTAAGTCGTGCTCTAAACAATAAAGAACCTTGCAGAAATCTAGAGGAGCAACCTGTAGATATAAAGCTGCAGCGTTGTAACGACAACCAACTGGTTGTATGCAAGAGCGGCGCGTGTTATCCTATCCCGAGTTTCTAGGCTTTCCTGAGCAAGGTCAACATTCAGATCTCGCACTTCTAGTATGTTCCTCTTCGTCTGCACTACTTCTAGGCCGCCACATTCTACTGTCCTGAAAAGTAAAATAAAGAATGCCTTAGCTCTCGAGGAAAAGATTTGATCGTTACTGTTTTGAAGCTTGCATGTCAGAAGTAGACTCGAGAAACGAAGGTGGTGAGGACCAACTGCTCGCCGACGCAATTGGACTTGTTGAAACTATTGATGATTTTTATTTATTTATTTATTCTCACTACACTGTGCCAGGTGCACAATGCTACCTCTCAGAATGAGCGTAACAAGGAAAGTGACAAGTGTTAAGGAGGCTTTTGGAAGTTTAGTGCAAGTCTATACTTCATTTGTAACGCAGGCTAAATGAGGCGTTCTTACGTATAGAACCTTTTATGCACCATCGAGTTTCTATATTTCCAGACGAGCAAATTACCCGATTTTCAAAATTACTACTAATGTCAGCCTTCATCCTTGTGCTGTGGATTGGAGTAAGAGGATTTTTTTCCCTCAGTCGAGGTAATGTGATGAAGATATGTACTATGGAGAAGAGGGATTGAACACGGATGAAGCGGGGCGATTAGTGAGATACAAAAAGGAGGTGTTTGACCCGAATGGTAGGTGATGTTGAACTCTGAGAGATTTGCACTGAAACTTCCTATTGAAAGAAAAACCCAAGGACTGTGGTAAGGTGGCGGAGTGTTCCTTCTGAGGAAGTTAAATGAGACAACCATTTCGAAAAAGAAAAACAACAGGAAGGAAGGCTTTCTATAAAATAACGGACTGCCAAAAAGGGAGCCAACAATGAACATCCAAAGTACCCAGGGGAAAGAACACCGGAAAATATGAGAGGATAAAACATATCGCATCCTTATTATGAATTCGCCTGAGATTTTGATGGTGCTAAGAGATGTAGCAGCGTTTTGGAAGAAAAACCCATCTATGATAAATATGGTCTCTATTACTTTGATTGCTTACATACCTAGTAGAGCCCACTTTAGTTGGGCAACAAGCTCATGATCAGATGAGCCAAGTGCCTGCTTCACGTCATGAAAATTGCATCCGATAATGGTCAGGATCAGGGATGAGCGGAAGTACTGGGAAGGACCGGAAGTCATGAAAAGATTGAAATACAAGGAGAATTGGAGAAACAAAAACAGCATCTGTGATCTCTTACAACTCAGCTACCACCAATTCTCCACAAGCCTAGAAGTTAAATGTTTTCATGATGCCAGAATTGAGGAACTTCCGACTTTCGAAACTCGGAATTCAGCTCACCCTGGTCAGGATTTTCATGAATTTGACTTAAGCCCAATAGGGTACTCCAGAGTGGGAAAACAACGACTGGAAGTGTTGATGGCTTCTGCTCACTTCGCACGAAGATGAACAAGCGTACGGGTAATTCAAGTACAGATGAAGGGGCTCACCCGTATTTGCTTAGTACCGACGCGAATCGTATGAGAATTTCCTTCAAATAAATATTTGTGATTAAAAAGGATTATAAAGATTACCTCCCAACAATTTGAGCGTGGATAACTTGGCCAGTGCCGCTGCCGGCAACTAGCTGCGTAGAATCGTCAAACCAACATAAAGAGAGCAGGGAACCACTGGTAAGCTTTTCCAGCGAGTGCGGCCACTGAATGGTAAGCATAGGAGCGATTCAGCGTGGTAGTTGCCTGAGCTATCAAAATCTGGTGAACAAACCCCTGCTTTGTCGCATAGACGCAGGATATTTTGTGAGCCAACAGCGAAACATTGACCGTCGGGACTCCAGGCGACAGAGGATATTGGAAAGTCGCACGAGATTGAAATGAAGAGACTGCGTCCGTATCTGTCCCACAGCTTAATTCGAAAACTTTAGTGGTGTCCTCCTGTGTCAGCCCTATTTCTGTTTATTTTCACACTTGCTTCCGCCACTATTTTATGTTCAAACTTTTGTAGCATCCCTTCATCGGAGGAACGCCTCCTCTTTTTAACCTATTCTGCATAAGCTCACTTTAAATTTGCAATCTTCTCCACCAGTGACGATATGCTCAGAAACAAGACACCAATCAGAGCATAAGACAAGACCATCGTGCGCTTTCCACTTCAGCGGAGGTGCCTGCAGTTGGTGGATTTCATGAGAAGAAACAATCTAACGAAATATTGTAAACAGTGGATTACCTGCGTCTTTAGAGACTTGATGTAGCAGTATTCATTGTTCGAGAAGAGTATGTTATCGGAAGCTGCATCACAAGAAATGCTAAACATACCTACATATACATGAAGTGGCACCCAAGTAGTTTTTTTTAGAAAACGAGCAAATAGCGAACTAGTAGAGTCTGGGTGTAGGCTGTCGATCATGAAGCTATCGAGCAACTGCATTTGATAAAATACTGGTTGCCGTATAATGACCCAGTGCCGGACACACTAATGGGAAACCAGAGGGAGGGTCGTGCGGAAGAGAACTGGCAACTCCGTCACTCCGCGGACCCAAATGGAATAATAAAATACTAGAAAAATTAATTTCAGCTATGAATAATAAGAAATATTTAAAAAATAGTGTTAAAATGTCAAAAATAAACTAATGAAAAGTTTTTATTTGTTCTCCAACGTATCAAGATGGTGTATATCCGACTTGGCTCGGAGCTTTACTACTCCCCGGCTTTTCAAAATGAGGCGAATAGTTAGTGAAAACAATACATTCACTTGAAGTGCTCATCATTCTGCTCAGAGAAAATGTCGGAAGGACCGCAGCAGAAAGAGATCGCGCTCATGTGGTTAAGAAGCGAGAGACGCAAAGATGAAAATTTTCGGAAGGATCGCAGTGGAATAGATCTGTTTGGGGAACGATTTGGAACCACCACAGCAGCCATTCGGAAGGACCGCAACACCTATTCGGAAGGAGCACAGCAGCTATCCGGAAGGACCGCAGCAGCTATCCAGAAGGACTGCAGCAGCTATCCGGAAGAAATGCAGCAGGGAACCGGAAGGACAGCAGGCACCTGTCGGTTCTTCCGGTTTTCTGCCGCAGTCCTTTCGAAAAAAGTCTGAGTGGTGATCACCATGTTGAATAATCTCAGTAACTCTTTTTCACCTGCACGTAAGCGAAAAAGTCGAAACAGCCAATTAACCGACAATTCGATGCAGAACGGTTGCCACATTCGTGTTAAGCGTATTGGGAACCGTAATAGGTCCGACTCCGAAGAAAAGTTGAAAAAGTCGATGAAATCAATATAAATCAATTCATCGATAATTTGGCACGAAATGGGTGTCATATTTGTGTTCAGCGTCTTCAGGAATCAAAGCAGCGTTCCACCTCACTGACCCCTGTTTAAAGTGGAAGTAGCCGAATGATAATGATGAGTTCAACCCTCTCGCTGTCAGTTCACATTTTTTGTCAAACTGACCAGTATACGGGACTTGGCATCTGGGTAATGACAGATCGAAGCATGCCATTTCGGGACCACAGTTTTACAGCACCATCTTCTCCACCTGAATAAAAATTTTGCAAATTTACTGAATGGCTACGATGCTGTGCCCATGGATGAATTCTCGAAATAATCATAAAGGCCGAAACTAACAGCTTAATAGTCCAGTTCCATCAGGGCACCATTTTGCTTGAAGGGCAGCTCCTTTGTGAGCCTCGAACGACTTCTCGATTTTACCCATTTTGTTGACAAAATGTATTCGACCTAGTATAGAGGAACGCACAGTATATGTTAAATGTGGTTAATAAAAGTGAGAAAGAATCTCGTCTACCATCTGTGCTGGACAAGGCGAAGATATCGCTGCTTCCTTCACGCTTTCCTGTTCGAGGATACCACTGCATTGATGTTGCGAATAGAGTACTGCAATAAATTGTTAGAGACTCCTGGATTCCAAGTTCTGGTTTTTAAAGACTTGCTCTTGTACCTCGGCATTTCCATGACTGTGGATGCTTCCATAGTCGAGAGGTTCCATCTGCAATGAGCAATACGGATGCAAATAGCTTGAGTGATTGCGTGAATATATTCAATGGATCATTAGAAGTGAAAACGGGGAACGTTCCAGAAACATGTAATGCTTCAAGTTTTGAGAAATCCAATTTGATAACAGCCCCTCTCCGTGGAAATGTGGAAAAAGTATAGTTAAAATAACAATGTCTTATGGTAAAACAAGTTTTATTGCAATTAATACCTCAATAAGCAGTGGTCATCTGCATACGAATAAATTTCCTCTCCTCCAGCCCAGCCCACTGCGGCCACAGTGTCGAGATGACGAGGGGTTCGTGCTAATGAAACCTTCAGACGCATGCCTGTAAGGGATGAAACCAGAGACAATCTTCTATCTTCTTGCAGCAGTGATTAAGGTGAATGTGCAGGTAATGGTAACAGTTTGAAGTGACTAGAAAATAAGTGAGTAAGAATAAGCGTGTGAGCGGATGAATAAATAAGAAAGAACACGTAAAAAATGAGGCAGATCATCACATAATTTCCCCTTTCTTGAAAATTTTCAACAATGCAATGCCAAAATAATAAGCAGCGATGGACGTTAGTCGAAGTACGCGTCCAAAATTTGCTCTACCACTCTGATAACTGTGCAGCACCAACGCAGCCCGAACGGCGTAATGGTTCGGTGAGAAACGCTAGCAACAACTTTTCCCAGTTACTGTCATCCTCCCCTTGATTGCTGCCGTCTTTCAGCAATTGCTGCCTAGGACCGACAGCTTGAGCAGCAATCAAGGGAAGGATGGCAGCAACTGGGAATCATTGCTGCTAGTGTTTCTAACCGAATCATTACGCCGTTCGGGATGCGTTCGTGCTGCACCGTTACCAGAGCATGATGTGAGTTTGATGAGGAACGATGGATCTGGCTCACTGCAATGGCACCCTTCGAATGAAAAAACGATTACGAAGCTTACTATACGACATATTGTTGTATTTTCGAGTAGCTTTCCAAGAAAAGGTCTCTGTCCGTTTCCTTCAGGTACTCTCTGGAGACTGGGTGCTCTTTCAGATGCACGGGTCAGAGTTCTAATGCACCGCATCTTCTCCTCCATTTCTTATGAAAAAATAGGAAGATCGCAAGGCCGGTGCAAATTAAGATAAGTCCATGAAGCAGAAGCATTGATCAAAATGAGTAACATGTGAATGTGAGTTTGTGTGGAATCAGCTATTTGCTCCAAACCCTACATTTCCAGGAATGCTATTGTAAAATTGGGAGCAAGCAATGCTAAAATAGATGCTTCATATTTGGTTTATCGCTAGCTGATTCGCCAATTACAACACTTCAAAGGAATTGAAAACTGCCACTCATAGAAAGCATGCTCAGTTGAGACGAATTCATCAGTTAGCATGTATTTCAGCGTGCATTTATAGTACCAATACAAACATCTGAAAGGAAGCAAACAAACGTTTCGCAAGTTGAACACGATCGAGCTCATTGTTGAAGAAGCCATCGGGCGGCTAAACATAGGGTCACCGCGATGATGTGGTCACCATGGCGACGGCAACGCTGCTCCTAGTTGGAAACGTTAATTTTATGAATTTGAGAAGGAAATGTTACACAGCTTGGTAACCTCAAAAGATTATACGGATTATTCAGTGGAATGGGAAGTGAGGAGAAAGGTTTCAGTATGAACATATCCTAGATATCCACATGCTTCTGGTCCACCAGCTTGCCAGCTCGTAAAGTGTCTAAACATTTGAAACCGGTGACGAAAATTCCTGGATTGAAGTAGATATTATATGAGTATCCTCTAAGGCATTGAACAGACACATTACCAACCGTTGCATTATAAAAAATGATAAAAATGGTCATTCAGAGGTTCGCTTTGAATATTACTTCCTGTATTGGAAATATGAGGAAAATTGAGTCACTGTAACTTCAGCTCATCGCGCAGACTTGATAACCAAAGGAAGAATTCAGCTATTCATTAGACTTCACGTAGTGTTTGAAAAACGAGGGATTCAACTAATCTAGATACAATACCAACGGTGTCGCTTGATGAAACTGCGCGATCTCTGCGATCTCGCGTTTTTTCGTCGCTTCTCCATAACTCTCTTCAATTCTAACCATTTTCAAAATGGATCTGATATTCGGAATCAGGATGATCTAATCTATCGAATAGTGCTTTTTAAATTTGAAACATTGGAAGTGTTTCTGGCTTCTTTTATTATGATTGTACACGCACAATACCAAGATTAGCTGTGAAGACAGTGTAGTGCAGGTATCCATAGGCCAACGTCTGAAAAAAAAGAAGGAATCAGAAGTTTTCTGGATTGTCATGGGTTTTGAGCAGTCTCCATCATCTATTGAATACTACATAAATAGGGAAACAATGGAACCTAGGAAAGTTTGTTCCGGGTGCAAGGGCGCTGATCTCAAAACTTGTAGGGAATTCTATCTCATACAACAACTGTATGCAACTAGAAGAACAGCTTGAAACCCCTGACTGGAACAGATGTTGTAAATTCTCAAAATCGCATGCTTACAAAGTGGAATCTCAATAAGATAAAGCGCGCACGGCTTTCTACATCGTTCCTATATTTTTCTCCTAAAAAACCTATCATTTTCACAAATATGTACAGAAGCCGTCGAAGTAGTATAGTTGGAGGGTAGTGGAATCAATTCGGTAATGAACGAATAGAATTATGTGCCCCTCCCGCTAATGGGTCGTCGAGTGTTGTAAATAAATAAGTTAATAAACTAATCAAAACTTTTGTATTAACCTGGTTTTGCTTCGTAATTTTTTATTAATTATTTTCTATTAAAAATAGTTATTTTTATTATTTTCGTTCTCCATACTATTGCACAAACTAGTGGAAACCGCACGTTTTTTTGCTATGCCCATCCCCTTTCGGCCCACTTCCTGTCTCTGCCACCGAACTACATCAGGAAAATGAAAATGTACGTATATGTTTTGTGAACTCTCGGAAGAGAAGCGATCCCAGCGTACCGTTGGAAAACTGCCTCCAACTCTCGAAAGAATAGGTTTTTTTATTACAGCGGGACAAAAAAAAAGAACAAAGTTATTAAAACAACTATGCATTGAAGGAACACAATACTAACGAACGGAGCAGGTTAATTAATCATTTCATTTTGACTAAAAGGAATTGTTTATCTCATAGAAAAATGCTCCTAGATGATAGGTCTGGTGGGTAAATATATTCTACGTCATGGCACGAAAACCGTTTACGATTCTAATATGGTTAATTATGTATTCATTGGCGCCACAAAGGGTTGAGGATGGAATACAAGTGGAATTGCTAGGCGCAAAGACGCCATCCTTTGCCATAATCTTAACATGTTTTGAAGAAATTTCCTCGCGTATTCCGTCAGAATTCTCGCACTTTTCCTTCGCTCGTGGAAGGAGTACTGTAGAAAGATTTTTTGGAGGCACAGTACTGGAATAATAGGGTCTTCTCACTAATGTTTGCTTCATTACATTAGATGAATTTTCATCCGAGCTCCATTCTAAATTCTGCCTGGAAGAAAGCGCTGCACCAGGCTAGCTGAAAACTTGAACTGTCATTGATTTCATTCCACTAGTGAAGTGATTTAAACAGTCCTCACCATTCCACTACATGTCTCGAAGTAGTTCTTGAGACGGAATTCGAGAACTCTCACAGTAAACTGTTAAATCTTACAACGAAATCTTATAGAAAAGGTGCAACAACTCTATCCCATGCATTTCGTAAACCTTGCTTCGTTGGTGCTAGACTGCTGTCAGAGCATCCCCCCCCCCTCACCAATTTTTTTGTTACTCAATATTCAATTGTTGTTTCTCAAGGGAGAGCTCTCCTCTTCATGTACTTAGTGTTTTTTCCGTTTCTTTTTTCCTTTAAGCTCAAATGTGTTTTAATGCTTTGCGCGCCAGGAATTTTTACTACATATGTATTACAAGGATGTACATATGTGATACCGGTTGAGAAAGAAAAGTTGGGATACACAGCAGTATCGAGCAGTGAGAACGGTGATTTCGATGGAGAGCGCGCAAGCGCAGACAATCAGAGTATTCGAGGTGCGCATGATGCGGCATGGCTTCTGGGCCTCCTCCCCCCCCCCCTGAAATCCTTTATCTTTTTGTTAGAACTCGCTATTATTATTTACTATTTTTTTAACCACATTTTACTGTTTTTTCTCCAATGAAAGGGGATTTCAATTGCCAAGCTACAATCCTGTTAGTTGCGGACCAAATTAAATATCAGATGTAAACAGACGGGAGTCTTTGCGCTTTTTTTGGATGCAATTTCCTCCACCAATTGTTATCATTTATGTACAAGTAATATAAGATTGGAAAGCGCAATTCTCTCTCTACGAGAAGTTCGTAAATGGTTTTCTTAAAATGACATTTCGCTTGAGTTTTAAGCCTGCGAAGTAGAGCAGTAAGTCATGAAAACATCGCGACCGACAGTTACACATCCTGTCATTGAGTTAAAGCTCGATAGGCCATCAAAACTGCCCAGACGACCTGTGATTAGTGTGGAAGAGACGTTTTGCTTCATCTGACTGGTCATCAGAGATTTTCTAAGCTCAAAGAAGACTTATTTGGATACAATGAGCCACTTCGGCTGGGAAGGTTTCCTTCATGAAGACGTGCGTATTGTTGTAGAGGTATTATATGTATGGTCTAGATGGACTTCTCAAAGCTACTTCTCAAAGCTTTCATATAAATGAGGTGATTCAGCTAAAAGAATCCAACCTAAAAGAATCCAACCTTAAGGTCAACTCATCTTACTCAGTGATAACGTCGGACCCCACTCTTGCCAGCATCGCCAAATTGGCTCTACAACAGTCCCATTGAGGTGTTGTTCCGCGTTCATAGCCTACAACGACTACACGTCCATACAGTATCAGGTGCTTCCTGGTCCCTATCAAATACAAGAATGAGACAGTGTTTTTCCTCGAATTGACGTTTTCCTTCCTAAGCTTAAAAATCAGTTAATTCAATAGTTCATAATATGTAAAAAATACATGATAATAGGATTGTAGAGGAAGGAGTGCGCTTTTGCAAGGTATAGAGCACATTACGGAAAACAGGCAATGGTTCGGAAAAAATCGCATCTGAAAAAACCGCAAAAACTTATGTTAGCACCTAACAATCATCCTTGCCGAATTCAATTCAAAAGGTCCTACGGAGACATTGCCAATTAACCAGGCTACACCGAGGTACTACGCATTCCTCATGAAACGCTACCTCATGCCATTTCTTTATTGGAATTTCCTCGTCAAAGCATATTGGAATGGGCCAGCAACAATTTGGAAAATCCTCCACCTTGGTTTCGTGCCAAAGTCCAAATGATCTAGACTGTGCCATACATAATAGAATTCTATGTAAATAACACAAAAAAAGCTTAGACGCCACTAAAAAGTGGTATAGAAACAAAAACAGTAGTGTTCTGATTCTCAAGCCTTTGTGCCGTCGCTGATCACGTAATTCTTTTTGCTCCTATACGTTCACGGGACAGGTTCCTCCGTGCACTGTGATTCTGCCAGAAGCATTCACCTCGAACGGCACAACTATGCGCGGAACGAGTTTTACCTCACCTCATCGATTGCTTCCATTTCTTGACCTATCTGCCTCAACTCCTCCCTGTTCATAAGTGTGGAGGTTCAGGTATATCCTGTACAACACAGGGGTGAATCATGATTATTGTCTCATTCCGCCGAGATACCTCTTCACCTTTCCTCTTTCCGGAAATGACATGTTGTGCAGTTCATTTGATTTTATCGTGTTGCTCTGTTATTCTTTTGGAAGAACTTTACTCATTTATTCGTTAGGTTTACCTATCGCTCGAACTTAGTCATGCAATCCTATGGGGGGGGGGGCGGCACCTCTCCTTCCAGAAAAAGACCCGAGTATATCACAGAAAATTTCGCCTTTTCAATTTTCTTCACAATCAACAGCTACACCAAACCAGCGCCGAGTACGGGAATCGGTGTTCGAACTAACACTGCAGCAAGTGCACGTTCGTCGATCGGCCTCTAGCTCTGGGCTCGCGTCATCCGTGCACGTGCCCCTAATTGCGGGGCCGAAATCGACGCCATTTCCAAAATCCAACATCCTGGGGATGTCTATTCTCAAGGATGGGACTATGGAATGGTATATTCTCTCATATTCTCTAACTCTGATAACTGTGCAGGACGAACGCGGAGCCCAAGCGGCTTAATGGTTGGGTAGAAATCCTAGCGGCAACGGCCGCCAGTTGCTGCCATCCTCCCTTCGATTGCTGCTCAATCTGTCAGCCCTTTAGCAGCAATTGCTGAGGGACGGCAGCAATCAAGGGGAGGATGGCAGCAACGCTTGCTGCTAGGGTTTCTAACCGAACCATTACGCCGTTCGGGCTGCGTTAGTGCTGCACAGTTATCAGAGAATCTAGTCAATGAACCTGTTAAGTGACTAAGGATAGGAGGATCGTCTTGAGATATTTATTCGCTACATAATTTACCATAAAAGGTAGAAAAATGAAAGGTTCTTAAGATAGACGTTTGCCTTAAATGTTAAATGCGTGGAAGTAATTCGGGGCTATCAAGATAACGTCGTTCAATTCCGTACGTTTCTGTGATTTTCCACTCTTTCATGCGCAGCAAATAAATATTAGGTTGAGGAATTATAAATGTCCGTTTGACCTTCAAATTAAAAACACTACCACGACAATATTACATGAGCTCCATCCAAGATGTATTACCCAAACTGTTACATGACTCTTCTATTTCCTCCACGAAATGAACGAGACAAAATCGCAGCGCTTTGAGACACCGTAGCGACCCACCCAAATTTTAGCTCCACCGCAGTTTTTAAAATTCTTCTCCTTCAGTGAACGCTGCATCGGCAGGAAAAAGTGTTAATTTGGTAGTGCCGATCCTGGACTAGGAGGCGGGTGAGGAAGGGCTCCCCACCCTCATTTTTTGGTTCTTTTCTAGGTCATTTTTGCGATGTGTCGTTTGGACTGTGTCGTGGATAAGTTTTGTAGCCGCCGTTTTGATACCACGAAGATGGAGGTCTTGGTCCAAGCGGTCCTGATATTGCGCAGAGAGATCAGAAGTAAAATTCTGACCAGGATTCATCATCCTTGAATGGAAAGTTCTTTTCATATTTTACCGCAAACGCAGTGTCACCTTCCATTCGTGACCATCAGATTTACGTGTTGGAATAGGCTGCTGTACGTCGCTGAGCAGGTGTGGTTCTCTGTCTGCGTGCTCAAGACACACTCTTCTATTATCTGACACTATAACAGTTTCGAAGGAATGGCGACTCTTTAAACGGCAGAGAAGGATTCGGCCGATGGCGGCTCGCCTATCTACAATGTCCGCCTTGAGTGGGTGGACCATCAATTGAAAATCATTTTTAAAAAGTAGAAAATCCGTGGATACCAAACAAGTCACATATTTTCCGGAGTGCCATGAAGTGTTCTTTCACATGAATACACATGCCCCGCCAAAAGTAGTGACACTGGGGAAAATAGAGGAAGAAAGTAAAACGAATGCAGTGGACATTTATAATTCTTCAACCTAATATTATAAATGAGCAATATTCCACAGGAGAGTCAAGTCTCTTTCTAAGAGAGATCTTAACGTCAAAGTTCCTCAGAAGCGAATTTAAGCTAATCGTTTTTACCACTGAAAAGCAATTTCTTTAGTCTAGCTCCTTTTTCCAAGAAGCAGCTCCGCTGCAAATGAGTCGACAAGTTTTCTGCTTCTTTCTGAACAAAAAATTTCGGCTTCGCTATCAATTTCTCTGCACTACCGAAAAAAAACACCAGTCCTTGATCACGGCTAAGGACAGTTAATGCTAAGCGCGGGTGAGCTGCGTGCGATTACATCATGAACAGGGGGTGTGTGGAATTTCCCGTTTCCCGTTTTCCACCCATTTTTGGCATTCCGTTTTACATTTTAAGTTTTGCGGGTTTTCGCGCTGAAAACGGAAAACTACGGAAAATTGTGGAGAGAGGGGGATCGTTGGTTTCGGCGTCATACGTACTTGCCTATCCTAACGAGTGTTCACGTGTTTTGATGCGCAATTTGCCTCAAATATATTTTAATTTTGCATTTAAAATATATTTGACTCAGCTGTAAATTTAAACAATGGAAAACCAATATTTAGAACACGTCATTACATTTAATAAGCTTAAATACAGTGGCAAACATTTTTTTACCTAACAAATCTTACTTATACAGGAAAATTACCCGTGCACTAAAATTTTGATTCACTGACGAGGCCATCAGTTGCAAGGAACTCACATCTCCATGAATTTTTTGGCTAGCTCAAAAAGTCTGAAAAACTTCCAGACTTCAGAACATCCTCCATGGGTAGGAACGATGGTTGTCGATGTCTTCACAAATGCATCATGTGCTTCTTGCGTGTATTGTTCGTTCAGTACGTTACAGGTCTTTTCCACATTGTTTAGATGGTCCGTATTTTTGTGGCGGATAGAGCAGGCTTCCCTCTCCAACAAAGGTCATTCGGGCTGCACGATAGCCATTCTCCATGATTTATGAAGTCAGACTAATGTAGACTTTTCACATATTGAGCAATTTTTGCTGTATGGTCAGAGGAGTCCTCTCGCAGGCACTGTCCACTAGTCTCTAAGAGTAAAACTCCTCGCTGCTCAACAATATCCTCTTGTACACATTCGTGCAAATTTTAACAGCGGTTATCTCCGAAATAGGAGATATCCTCGCTAGCTTAACTAGCTTACCTAGAACAGCGGGTCCATGAAAACTGGAACAGTTCTGTCACTGGATTTCATTCAGCCTTACAGTGTTAAAGATAGGGAACGACCTGTTTTAGCAATAATCCTGGCTTTGGAGCAGGCCCAAGTAATAAATGAGCCTATGATCTTACAATATGAAAGATCGCAACCAATGTTAAAGCTTCTTTGCCAGCAAAGGTGATTGTTGGTAGTAAGAATTGCTTGCACAAGTTCCCTCTTCTTCCTTACAGGAGTGTGTTTATTCTCAAAAATGATCTTTTTGGCCTTTTTTGAGACGGTACAAACAGAAGCTCAATCCTATTCCTGAGAATCCTCTTATATTTTCCCGCGATTCGCGCTGCAGTGGAGTAATCGTACATGCAGCCGAAATCGTGGTCGATGACGGTCATTCCTGGCTATCCAGACGTAAAAGCTCCGAAATCGCGAGGAACAGGAATTCGCCATGCTACATTGCTGAAATTAGCCGCATTCAATGGAGCGATTTACGAAAGTTCTCGGCAAAGATCTAGGTTCCACTCCATTCCATGTAATTCTGCTTCCTAGGCAGAATAGGTGACCAGGCAAACCTCCTTCTCTCTTGATGTTGTGGTATACTTATTTATTTTAATTATTTATTTATTTCTTCTACAGTTTTATTGAAAGACTAGTTGCACAGCTACTCTTTGCTGCTGTATGTTCTAAGTATTCTAAAGCCCCTACACGGTGGATCCATGAACGCTGCGACTTCTCCAGTACCACTCATTAACCAGAACTTCTGCAGGGATGATAATAGTGAAAAATGATAAGGGAATCCATATATGTACATGCGATTAATCATATGTACACTTTCAGAATTCTTTAACCGGGCCCAACGACTGTCTTTGGTCCTCCTCATGCTTACTGCAGAGCAGAAATGTATTGTTGAGTCTGTGCAGCCAAAACTGTAGATCCTTATCGAGCCAAGAACCGGTTCGGAGATATAATACAACGTGTTCAGAAGTTGAAGTTTCGATGTTGTCGCCTTCGTCCGAGCATGGAGAAGGTGCGGCTTTGACTATGATTCCTGCTGAATTCTGTTCTGGCGTGGGTTAGCGTTTCGGATGGAAAGAAATCTTTCCTGCAAAGAGGTTTTTGGGTACACGCTGTAAATAGATAAGCAAATGAGTAAATAAATGGATAAATGCTTGGTGAATGATGGTTTGCTGAGCCTTCTTCCTTGAGGTCCCGCTACTCCGCTCGCCCAAGGTCCCTGATGGTTTCGTTCACTAAGGATCAAGTTGACCACACAAGCTCTGGTAGTCGTCGTCCATTTATGCTGTGTTTTAGATAAGGGGAAAAAATCTTGGTAGAGGACTTTTTTGCCTACCGTAGAAGAAGAACGACCTGTTTCCTCTTTTGTGTATTCTTCTTATGTTGTTCTTTACGATGCACCATCGAATGTACTAAATCAATAAATGCACAAGAATGTGAATAATTTAAAATAGAATACTTGAAGTGGAGCCTACACAGGGCCTAATTTCAAATGTTAGAGAAGTGGTGTTTCTCTCAGGAAATTGAAGAAGCATAGCTAATTTTACAATTCACTCTCATGCATTCGTCATACAAATGCCGTGCATAACCTAGATCGGCATTGACATCAGATGTAATGTAATATTCATAGAATGTATGTACATGACTTCAACAAGTTGTGATAGCTGGCGTCCTTACACGGTTCTAACATGGGACTACTAGGCTATCTAAAGGCGAAGAGCGAGTCTCTTGAAACGAAAATAATAAACAAAAATTAAAAGGAGGGAGTACCTGAGTGCCTAAAAGGAGTCCGTTTCGTTTCTACCACTGGACAAAGCTAAAGAAACAAGGAATGAGGCCTCCCTCGGAACTCATCAGTACTGAGGTAAGGTCTTGGAAAACAAAACAAGGGACAGAAATTAACCAACCTGGGCTGGAATTCATCAAACAGTAACCAAGCAAACCCAGGTTAGCAAAACAACTTTTGCTCTCTGCGGTTCTTAGCACTATGTAGTCAATACGATAACAAATCATGCTAGCCATCCTTGGTTTGCTTGGTTATCGTTTCATTAATCCCACCCCTGTTCGGCTTCTGACTCTTAACCTCCTTCCTGGCACTGCTCGAAGTCGTAGCAGGCCTTCGATATCGATCTCGAGCTTAGGTAATCAAACTATTTTTAAAACATACAACCACCATCCAAGGGCATCGTCTAAGCTGTGGAACACGAGGAATCCAACCAAGGACGATGTACGACGTGTACGAGTTGTACTTTTTGTGGATTCGTTTGCAGGCTGGATGCTGGAGGCGACGCTTCGCTGCTCCGGCGCCCATTTCACCCACGCACGTCGTTCCACTTTCGTTTGTTCATTCCCTTACTCACCGCCTTTCCGCACGTGGAAACTTGTTTATGTAAGGCAAGACATAGGTCTGTTCCTGGGGAATCCGAACCAGATTCATCGCAGCTGGCGCCAGCAGTCGCCGGCGCGACCCGCATTACCTACGAGAGTCGTTCGCGGGTGTGAGTGAAGCGGTGAATACTAGTCTTGTAATAGTTTTTTTTTGGCTTCAGAGACATTTTGCTACTTGTTTTTCCTAGTTGTAGCCACGTACAGCCTCTGAATTGTTTGATCTCGGGCAGAATCGCATGCGAATCGCGCTGACTATGCGATTCGCCAGCGATCATCAGCGAAGCGATCGACAATCGATCGCCGGCGATGGTCAGAATGTCCGCGAGTCCTTTGTTGTGCTCGACGCCCCCCATTAACGCGCACCTCACAGAGTACAAACAGCGGCGGTGTTCGTCCCCGTGTGTCACTCGCGTTTTTTTCCTCCTTTTCCCCGCTGTTCCCATCTCGCCGCAACTCGTCGTCTCTCGTAGTCGGCTTCGCCAAGCATCTGTCTGTTCACTGGCCTTGCTTTTCTCGCATACTGTAGTTTTGTAAGCTCATCCTCATTTGCCTAAGAAGGACATATTTATCCGATTCCTGAAGTTAGCACAAGGACAATTAGGATTTTTGCCATCCAGAAGAACCACGACCTGCATTTTCGCGGCCAGCTTTTTCCAAACTTTCATGACGTTCGCCACCAGTGGCTATACTTCACCTAAAAGTTGATCGTATAGAAAGGAATCAAATCGGCTTCTCGCTCTAACACCTAGGTGCCAACACTAGAAGATAACTGCGCCAAGTATTTTGATTATATCTATTAGTACGTTTCTCTCCTTTTCTCATTTTACCTTCTTTGTGGAAAGTTCGTACCTTGTAATCTGCCACGATCACGAGTAAATAAATAAATACGTAAATACGCTCAAAATTAATCTCGGCTAAAAAACGCCAGCATACGGTCTTCAGAGATCGTGTTTTTGCGAATAGTAAGAGATAATGTAGGATAAACATTTGTAGAGATTATTATAATGGTGGCGATAGTTGAGTACCTGTGTCCTCTGTCTGCCCGTTTTACCTCCCTCTCCAAATACCATGCTCGTTCCCGCGCTGGTTTTTCTATTCTTTGTTTTCTGTTTCTCTTTTATGTCTGTTTTTCCCGTTCTCTTCAGCTATTTTCACTAGTGGACATACGACACCTTATCCGAGATGTTTATGAAATAGAGAGTAAATTAGGGACTAGAAGTACACATTTCAAAAAACATCAGTAACCAAGGGAATATGTAGAGTACTAACAGCAACATCTACTGTTATGAGAGCGGCCTAATTAGAAGCAGTTCCAGTGCTTCAGATCTCTCCACAACTGCATTATATTTATAGTTTGCCCTAGCTCGAATATGTAGGCTTCAATTCTCCTAGGAGTCCTTTTTTGCACTGCAATTTTTCATCTGCTACTTTAGATGAACTATAATTTATGTGAAAAAAAAACCAGTATACTTATTAGTTTAAATGATGAAAGATCAAGCCAGAGGTGGACACTTCCAGTTTATCGGTCTCCCGGCTCGAAGCTTTCGGTAGATCCCGACCATCAAAATTCAAACAAAGTAGATATCAAAATTACTCCAAAGAGTACCAAAGGGACCAAAGGGATGTTCCTCATAACGTTAATACTTACACATTTGTGTTTAACAACCTTTTCCAAACAACATAATGAGTTCACGGATTTACAAAATCTGAAATTTCTGATAATCTACGTGCTAAATCCTCTTATATAAATCATGGTAGTGCAATCTATTAAATCTAATAGTAGATAAAAAGATAACGTCTGAGTTTTTGCCTTTTTTTGTATTTTTTCTGTTGCGGTATGCTTTCCTTGTACGGAGCAGAGTGCATTCGGTAAATAAATAAATAAACAAATAAATAGATAAATAGATAAATAAATATGGCACTTGAGACATCAATGTAGTAGATAAATAAAAGCAAATAATAGTAGTACATTATAATGAATAGTACATGACAGATATCCGTGGAGAAGCTCGAACTCCTGCTGGATGCGCCATTGAGATTATCCAGGATTAACCTGTTGACGCCGGTGTTGATGATGGGTGAATACGTATGGTGTTAACAGGTTTACCCTGGGTAAACTCAATGATGCATTTGGCCTTTGCACTACTTTATTCCGCTAGTGCATATAATTTGTTCCAATAGTGATGGTAGTTGCTAAGAAGCTAGAGAAACAAAGAACGCGTGGAAGTGTATGGCATCCGAAGAGGCATCCGAGGAATGCAGACAGTAAGCGCAGATGCTCGAATGTAGTCGCTTTTGACACAGCAGCGAACAAATCTCGTTTTCACAAGGCTTAAGCGATCCCCGAAATCTTCTTGTCGGATTTCGCTGCCTTTTAGCGAAAATCCGCGAGTTTTTGAGAGTTCAGGTAGCGTTCCTAAGATAGCTGGCTAATCGTCTCCAGCACTTCCCCATTCCTAGGCTAATGCTCCCGCAGCTATGCGTCTGCCTGGCCAACTTCTGTGCCAGCCGAGCGTGATCCACGCGGAACCTGTCCTTGTGTGGCGTCGTCTCCCTCCGAGCCTCGAAACGAGCCCCCCCCCCCACCCTCCGCCGCCGCCACTAGAGTTGACCAGAACGAGCTACGGGTATTCACTACTCCCATTTACGGCACTGTCCACCTCTCCTCCACCGTCGCCGCGCACCCTTTCTCAGCGTCCATTGTAACCAAGCTCTTCTCAGCACTACAGTTCCACGATGAGGCGTCTTCTGATCGTCAGATCATGCTCATGTATTGATTTATTGACTTATTGATCGTTGCGTCGTGTGATGTTTGTTTGGTTTACACGGGTGGCTGTGTCGGCCCGTCAGCGTCCAGCTGAACTGTCGGCGAGAATCTCGTCGCAATTTGCAACTACTACTCATCCTATTGTCGCTTGCATTCTCGCTAATACTATCAAGTTCTGTCGATTTATCGATTGCTACAATATTGATTGAAAGGCGAAGATCGATAATTGTCGATCTGGCTGGCTGGCGCGTTCCTCACAAGGACACCTGGGGATGACCTCGTTCACTAATGTCGTCGCTTCGAAACGTCTCCCATCTCGTTTCTCTCGGGGAAACGACTCGGTTTTCTTTGCATTCCCATTGGAGCGCGTTATTTTTTGGGATTACGTGGAGCCGGGACTGCCTCTCGTCTACTGCGCAGTGTAGAGATAATTGCCGAACTTGTAAGTAGCTCGTCCTTCGCATGTTCCCATGTGATCGAGGTAGTGAAGGACATCTTGTGTGTGCCTCTCTCTCTACCTGTGAACTCCAAGTAGGTTACTGCTAACTCCCAATGAGGTACCGCTCCAGACCACCTTCTTCCTTGGATGGGCTCTGAGCCAGCATCAGACGTGGAACGGCGTTATAATGACTTTGTGATCCTGATGCACTTACGTCACTCCGTTGCCGTTATCCGCGATATTTATGGTTGTTCGTTCGCTGTGGAGTCGTTCGGATGTGATCCTCTCGGAACTGCGAGAACGAGACCGATGATGATTGATATTTCGCGTAACAATCCTAGTGCGCCTCTTTACAGGCGAGAATTCTTGGTCTGAAACTTCGGCTCTACTGGGATATGTGCAGAAGTCCACATTTTGTTAGCGATGCTGTCGTTCCTTCAGTAAGCACATGGAGCCATGCGACAGCAATTATAGCTGTAAAACCACATGCACGCGACGAGAATTACAGCTGAACTCGTTTTTTGCGGATTGTACATTTCGTCTCTTTCATCGAAGTTGGAAAGAAATGACAGTGCTAATTAAATGTCTGCTAGGAAACAGAGGCAGTGATTGTTCTTTTTTGGAACTTTCTCGAGCAGAGCCACTCCTGACTTCAGGAGGAATCATGTCCTTGTCTGCGCTGTGTTCTAACTAATTTTTGCAATGATTTAAGAGCAAATTCCCCGGGAATTTTCCTATTATAGCCATAAAAAAGTGAAAATTACGAATCAGTGGTGGTTCCCTCGGCTGAGAACGGGTCGGAAAATTTTACAAAAACTCATGAGTTAGGTTAAAACTTTGCATCAGGAAATTGTTGACTTCACAGTTTCTATCACCATGTTCTTTACCATGTTTATTTTTGCACCCACAAATGATGAACTCTAGCAACTGTTCCAACTGTTCGGGTTCCTCCTTTGACGGAGATTCAACCTCTTCCTCCACCCCCCCCCCCCTCACCTGCTCTACCATCTCCATCATCTGTTCTTTCTTTTTGATATGTTGCTTTCAATAACGTGGATTTAGTTTTTGATTGGGTTTGTTTAGCCTCTTAGCAGATTCATTAATTTCCGGCAAGCTTTCGGCGATTAACGTTGATTTATTTGTTTATTTTTTTATTACCATTAACATAGATGTCGAAGTATCGAAACTAGATCTTTTCCATCTCTCTTTGCTGTCGTTTTGGGTGCATTTTCAGTCATTCACCTGGCTTTTTTCTATTCTTTGTGTCTTGTTGTCTACGACAAGGCATTTTGCTGGCGCATAACGAGAAAATAAAATTTTAGATGAGATCACACATGCATACATGTGGGCCCCAATTCATTTATTCTTTCTTTCTTTATTGGGCATGTGAAACACATGCATGAATCAAATAGAACTCCTAATACAGAAAGCATGAAAAGAAAAAAAAGCAGTCACACAAAATGCATAACACGCTTTCGAAATAGACAAAGCTTGACAGAAAAAACACTAGAACGTAAAACAAAATTAAAGTTAGAGCAGATTCTATTAGTGAAAAACTTCGATCTGACTTGAGATGTGGCTGTAGTTGTGGAGATATTAAATGCAGCTCTCTTTGTTTTGGATTCATTGTTAGTGTTTTTTTACTAATCATAAATTTTGTATTCCGCACTCTACGCATTTCAATATATTCGTCGCATTAGTTGTGGTCTGATGATGTAATCACGTTTTTTCATAGTCATTCCGCTGTTTGTTTGTAATTCTCCGTGATTTCCCCGTCGACATTTCGGACAACATTCCTGTTCTCTCATTTGATGTGCAATCGTACAATATATCCTTCCTCGGATAGATTTCAATACAAATCCTTTCATTGCTATTGAAAGTGTACATTGTCCTTTTTATTCTCATGTGTGTCAAGACGTTTTCAGAAGTTTTCAGAAAATTTTATCTAACTCATCGTTGTTTGATGACAGGGTACCGGAAAATTTTCAATGAATTTACTAACCACCCATTATTTGCTTCTGTTGGTCTCCTTCCTTGTTCCTTTCTGAAAATTAAGCTAGCCAAGTCCAGGGCTGGGATCCATGAAGCGCTAAGCACGCAAATCACGATGGTTAGCATGCTTGAATATCGTATGGAATACATGACGCTGGCAGACGCAGGACGTGGTAGTTGATTTGCTAAATCGGTTTTGCTTAGTGATGCGTTCCTTTAACCCTATGTGAGAACAGGTGAAAGTTCTGGGAACCCTCTGCCAATTTATATTTCCTAAATGCTGGTTGGATTAACTATTTAACTGAATTTGGTTGAGATTCCCACAACTTCTCTGGTAACGGTGCAGCACGAACGCAGCCCGAACGGCGTTATGGTTCGGTTAGAAACGCTAGCAGCAACGGTTCCCAGTTGCTGCCATCCTCCCCTTGATTGCTGCTCAAGCTGTCGGCCCTTTGGCAGCAATTGCTGAAAGACGGCAGCAATCAAGTGGAAGATGGCAGCAAATGGGAACCGTTGCTGCTAGCGTTTCTAACAGAACCATTACGCCGTTCGGGCTGCGTTCGTGCTGCACAGTTATCAGAGTTATTAAGGTCTAGATATGTCTCAGTAGATGGAAATGACGTTCGTGCAAGAACTTTTGGCGGAATGACTCTCGGGGACCAAATTTATCCGTTCTGAGTATACAGGTACCAGCTATACGAGGATCGAATAATACACTAGATATAATCGATCGATAAAATCGATTTCGAAAATTTGACTTCAAATAAATACATATGTAGATGGATCGGATGCTCTAAAAACAAGAAAATACTACAATTCTCGAGTCGAGCATGACAGCTCTATTGAACACATGAGCGTTTCGAAATGGGTCCCAATTTAACAATTGAAATGAAAAGGTTATTCAGTTTTTATTGAGATCTGGATGTAAAACCAGCCCTTTATGTATGTACGAGCCAGAGCGCCGCTTCGCGGCGCTCTGACTCGGACCCGTGTGCCACGTTACCTCCGGGCTAGGTTAACTCTGAAAAAAAAAGTACTCCGAGCCAGAGCGCCGCTTCGCGGCGCTCTGACTCGGACCCGTGTGCCACGTTACCTCCGGGCTAGGTTAACTCTGAAAAAAAAGTACTCCGAGCCAGAGCGCCGCGAAGCGGCGCTCTGACTCGGACCCGTGTGCCACGTTACCTCCGGGCTAGGTTAACTCTGAAAAAAAAAGTACTCCGAGCCAGAGCGCCGCTTCGCGGCGCTCTGACTCGGACCCGTGTGCCACGTTACCTCCGGGCTAGGTTAACTCTGAAAAAAAAGTACCCCGAGCCAGAGCGCCGCGAAGCGGCGCTCTGACTCGGACCCGTGTGCCACGTTACCTCCGGGCTAGGTTAACTCTGAAAAAAAAAGTACCCCGAGCCAGAGCGCCGCTTCGCGGCGCTCTGACTCGGACCCGTGTGCCACGTTACCTCCGGGCTAGGTTAACTCTGAAAAAAAAAGTACCCCGAGCCAGAGCGCCGCTTCGCGGCGCTCTGACTCGGACCCGTGTGCCACGTTACCTCCGGGCTAGGTTAACTCTGAAAAAAAAGTACCCCGAGCCAGAGCGCCGCTTCGCGGCGCTCTGACTCGGACCCGTGTGCCATGTTACCTCCGGGCTAGGTTAACTCTGAAAAAAAAGTACCCCGAGCCAGAGCGCCGCTTCGCGGCGCTCTGACTCGGACCCGTGTGCCATGTTACCTCCGGGCTAGGTTAACTCTGAAAAAAAAAGTACCCCGAGCCAGAGCGCCGCTTCGCGGCGCTCTGACTCGGACCCGTGTGCCACGTTACCTCCGGGCTAGGTTAACTCTGAAAAAAAAGTACCCCGAGCCAGAGCGCCGCTTCGCGGCGCTCTGACTCGGACCCGTGTGCCATGTTACCTCCGGGCTAGGTTAACTCTGAAAAAAAAGTACCCCGAGCCAGAGCGCCGCTTCGCGGCGCTCTGACTCGGACCCGTGTGCCATGTTACCTCCGGGCTAGGTTAACTCAAGAAAATCACTGTCATCCACACGAAGCGCAGCTTCGCCGCGCTTCGCGGATGACAGTGATTTTCTGCGAAGCTGCGTAGCCCATAAACGGTCTGTAGGTAGGTCAACATAAAGAGCTTCTACATGGACCGTTGTATGAGTAGCAACACAAATCCTTACGTGGTCAAGTCGTTTTCATTTGGGTTAGCGTTGAAAGTTGAAATTCTTATTGTTCGGGCACAATTAGCTTTCAACAGGAATAAACTGCGTAAATGTTCTATTCCCATTTTGTAAGCACAATATTATGCTCATGGAGTGTATCATTTGTTCCCCTGACCGTTAATTTCCAATCGCTATTACTACTTGATGCTTTAGAAGGAGAGCAGCGAAAATTTCCGTGCAACTCTGCTGTATTTGGATGATTCACGGCTCTGATTGCGAAATCACATTCGCTTCATCAGTGGTTCTCCCATTCTGCTTTAAAGATCCAAGATATTCCGTTTTTATTGCAAATTAGATGTTCTAATTGAAGATTTCCATGTTGTACACATACATATACATGGGCGTGTCATTGGGCGTGTCAATTTTCGCAAATGAGCCCGTGGCGGCGGGCAAAAGAGGTGGAGCGAGGCGAGTGGATCAATGACAGCGTGACCTGTCATCCCTCGCGCGGCGATGGGGGGGTCTGCGCTTTATATAGAGTAAGATTGGCCTTCCTTGTTTTTGTTCCACATTTCTACTGGGTCGACATTGAAATTCGAGT
This sequence comes from Ancylostoma caninum, assembly GCA_037903475.1. Classification (NCBI taxonomy): domain Eukaryota; kingdom Metazoa; phylum Nematoda; class Chromadorea; order Rhabditida; family Ancylostomatidae; genus Ancylostoma; species Ancylostoma caninum. The sequence continues at coordinate 420,458 of JBAJFG010000320.1, forward strand.
ATATTCTTTCATTAATACGAACTGCTGCGTAAGTAGAGCTCATTTATATTCCCACTTGAGCTTCTGGGGTCACAGCGGCTGTGCATCTAAGATCGCGCGCATTACTGCGAACGAGTTTTTATCTATAATGTCGTGTGAGACGAGTAGAACCCTCTGCATCGTTACAAATTATTACCATGTGAACGTCATTCCACATTGTTGTCACTGTGTTCATGGCTTCAAGCAGTGGCGGACGCTGGGGGGGGGGGGGGCGGGGGGGCCGAGAATGGGTTGCCAAATTTTTGAAATTACTTTACAATCTACTAAACAAAGCGCCGTAAGGGGGCTAGAGCGGCTACTACATGTAAAAATCTTTTATTAGTTTATTTTTAATTGTTTATTTTTACTATTATTTTTAATGTAATTTTTACCATTTATTTATTACTATAATTATAATTTTTTTAATGAATTTTATTTTCCGTCTGGATCTCCAAAACGATGGAGACCCCACTTTTTTTCCCACACCCCCCCCCTTTCCCGCCCACCTTCTGCGTCCGCAACTGGCTTCAAGGTACGGGTATTACTACTGAGGGGATCGATGCAATTGGAATTGGTGCAGGAGCTCGGAAATTATAAATCCACGGATGCATCTAGGTATAGAAAAGTTCACGATTTCTGCTGTTATCCCTACTGCGTGAAATGTGGTCGCGACTTTTTCACGACCTCACCTAAACGTTTATTGGGATTGATAATCAAGCTGATTCAGTGGCACGCGACGCGTCTCGTTGCGGCGCGGCAAGACCTTTCGGATAGTACGCGGTAAACCACATCATTATCAATAACGAAAAAAGTGGCCAGTCGGGTTTTTTCCAAGTGAAATGATCAGCCACTTCTGCCGGGACTGTTTCTGGATTCAGTCAGTCTCGATTCTATCAGTTCCTTCAGAGTATGGATTAAGAAGATAGGCGGTTCCCAAGCTCGAAGGTCTCTTCATCTCTTTGAGTGTTAATTTTTTGAGGAAATTGCCCTAACTGCGTCACGCCAACTCATCAGTGATTTTTCTTTCTTCTCTAAGTAGCCTTTCAATCTTTTTTCAAAAAAAAAAACTTCCGTCTTTCCAAATTTCCAAACCTTGAAAACTTCCAAAAATCCTTCCAAACCTTCCGAATTTCCTTCCTTCCTTCCTTCTTTCTCTACGTCGAAGTCCTAACTCTTATTTCTGTGACGGAACTTCCATTCCTCTTTTATGCAGTTGAAATGTCAGGATTGATGACATTTACTATTGCTATTCTCACAGTAATGACGCATGAATTGCTGCCGTGGTGAGACTTCTGTGGAACTGCTTCTTGTAGCATGAACGAACTGCCTCACGTAGTAGCTAAATAAGATGACCCTGTAAGTGTAATGAGGCGCTTCGTATTGGACGGGAACTAGGAGCTAAGTGCGGTATTAACATGGGCGTTGAATGAGCTAGTAGAAGCTTGAATAGAGTTCTGGCCTTGTAGGCATTGGGGATAGATATGCATCGAGGTTTCCTGAGTGATCGAAAATGTTTTCCGTTGTCCTTTCCCCTGACCCGTTGATGGCCACGCCCTTTTCATATGTGTCGGATTGCCCCAAACTACATATTTATTTACTTATTTTTTATTCAACGCACGTGCACAGCACATGATAATAGGAATGAAACAACAACATTTAGAAATAAAACACAATTAGGGAAACAAAAACACTACCATAATCTATAGCCGGGAACCAATGAGACTATGTGCCATAATCTACAGCTATGCTTTCTTGTTCCCACCATAATTTTGCTGAACCCCATGAAATTTTTAACATTGATCTCTTTTATTCGAAATAAGACGTCGAGGAATGCATGTACATGCTCTCACCTTTTTTTTCAATAATTCGAAATCCGACTCGTTCGAAATCGAATTTCCAGATTCGAATGTATCTACGTATCTGTAGCAACGTCCTTTAACCCTGTTTACCAGTTCTCCACTCTCTGCGCCCTCACACCTGCATGAGTTCTTCATCTTGAAGTTCAGCCTTATTTCTAAATTGTTGCCCTAGATTTAGAGAATGCATAACAAGTAGGCTCATGTAATTGAGTTTGTTTTCTGTTTTAGGGTTTCTGTCTTCGATCTTTTCGCATTTTTGTTCTTGATGGTGCACCATGAGTGTATAAATAAATAAATAAATAAAAATAAATAAATTTTATAATATTCTGCTCTAAATATACAACCAGGTGTCCCACGATTCAACAGCAATCGGAGGAAACATGGTCTGCGCTTTGTGACTCCTCTGGTTTGTACTGTGATGACTGCTCGTTTTTGCTGCGTTTTCGCGTTGTTCCTCTGATGGTTCTACTCCTCGTTGTTATCACTCCACCATTTCGTTGGCTGTCTTCTGGAACTGTTTCACACTCGTGACACTGCGTGTATACATACTACGTTCATCAAAAAATTTCATCCTTTTGGACATATCGTTCCAAATATTCTTCACTTGGAGCACATCCAGCAGTCTCTCAGCATATGTTTTCCCTCGCGTTCACACGTGTAGCCTTTGGGAGATGGCTCATTAGGATGAGTCATTGAACTGCTGGGCAGAGCATCGCAGCCGGAAATGTCCTTGCTCTGGGCGGGGTAGATAACAAATGTTCGGTGTAACTCCATGTACATAATTATCGGCTAAAAATTTAGATTGTCAGGAAACAAGTTTGAAAGTTGTCAAAAATCGCGTTTTCGTTTTTCCTGAACTTCGAGGAATTTCCACAAGCAATACAGTCCAAAACACCTTCTTTGTATTTGTCTACCTCCTCTTTTTTTTCGGTTTCTTAGTCCTCTGACTGGCCGTTATAAGTCGTTACAGGTTTTTATTTTGTTTGTGTTCCCTCCATTTTGTGGTGATTGAATAGTGAAACGCTTACAATCGATCAATAAAACCGCTGTTCTTATTTTGCAAAGGAGGTCTGGTCTTTTTTTGAATAGCTCAAATTTTAAGCAAATTTTGGGCACTGGTAGTAGGAGTAAGATCCAAATAGAAAAAAACAGGAACGCAAAAAATTATTTTCAACTATTGCTTCATTTTCCCTCTAAAGTCAGAAAGCGATAGTGCTGCTCGAGATATTTATGCCTTGTAGTAATACCTATGAAATCTTACAGCTACAAGTCCGCTCATAGTTGATCCAGGAAACCCCTTTATTAATATTGTTGTTATCTTTGTTACATGGTCTTTCATGTAAATTCAAGAGATACAAAAGAAAAACACAAAAAAAAACAAAGTGTGTAGTAACTTCAGCACGAGAATCATGAGTTAAACAGTACCATTTTTATGTTGAGCATTCTCAAGGTACCTGATGGCGCATATTCTATTTAACTCCGCTTAAGCTGGTTGAATGACGTTTAAGTTTATTCAGTCTTTCGTATTCTGTGCCTGCTCTGTTCACGAGAAAGTTGGATATTAATGAAGATCTTGGCCTTTTAAAAACTACTTTAAATGGATCTCCTCTTGTCATAAATGAAATGAGAAGAAATTGTCGACATTTATGTTAACTTTTTTCGTTTAGAATTTTCCAAGCCACTATTAGATCATTTCTTTTCCTTTATCAATCGGATAAAACCAACTGGGTAGAACTTACCTGGAGTTGATGAGTTTCCCGGTTATCTCCCATCCTTGTCCCATGTCTCCATCGACTAGCGACCTCTCCTTCCTCGTAAAGCCTTCCAGTTTTAAGGAAAACATTTCTGGAATTTATCCGACAGTTTAGGGTTAGTTTTAGTTTCGGAGGATTGTTTGTTATTCCGTTGTACTTTTCTAGCTTTTTTTTGCTGCCTTACCCCCATAGAAGAACTATCATATAAAGCAGTGAAGAGGAATTCTGCCATATAATTATATCTGCTCACTCATTTTATCAATCAGGTTATTTCGAAAAGTTCGAATTTTTTCCACGCTCGGATTTCGAACGCCATGATCCTTTGCCATCTTCGCTTCTTTCAAAGCCTCATGCTTAGAATGGCCACGGAGCACGACATCTGCTTGGCTGATAATTGTTGTCAGAGTACTCTTAGATTATACCGCTGTTTATTAGTGTTGAGAAAAAAAATTCGCTTCCGAAAAGAGATACGTACATATTTTTGGGACTGTCGATGTTCACATCCTTGATTGTACATATATATGACTTCATGGACAAAAAAGAGACGCTATCTGTCATTTATAGTGAGGAACGTTGTTGACAAATAAAGGGATTAGTGACTTTTTGCTCAGATTTTACCCTCAGATTTCGAAACTTGATCGACTAGAATTAAAATGTGATTTTTTTAAAAAGTAAAGCAGAGACTAATCACATTTCTTAGTTCTTGTTCTCATTTCTGTTAACTTCGTCGTGTTTACTCCTAGTTTGTTTGAGCAGGACACTACCGCGCGGAATACACTCATCGATCTTCTTTGAAGGTTCTGAATGAAAACCGAAACTAAAGGTATCGGTTTCGGTCAGCATGCAGAATCCATTTGTCTACAACGACCTTGTGGTTATCGAGTGCTCGCCAGCGATGATTATATGCAAGATGCTATTGAGTCCGGGCATTCTTCGGCGTGGGATTTCCCGCTCTCAAGAAGAAGTCTGAAGTGTTTCCTGTGAGGGTCCTTAACAGCAACGATAGTCACGCCGTCCATGAAACTGCCCTGTACACTCGCTTGGGAGCGGGAATTTCCGTGGGCTATTCCTGGCGAGGAAAAAACACTTAAGCACATGCACTTTTTTCTCGTCACTATGGCTTTAAAGGAAGGCTTGGAAAGATTTCCCATCGGAAATATTGAGAAAAATTCCTGCGTAGGGTAGTGGAAAATATCCAGAAAGTAACTGCATATTGTGAGACTGAACAGTTATTCGTGTGTGATTGAACGGCCAAGTGTCGATCGACCGTTCGCAGCGTTTTACGTGGGAGTACTACTATTACGCGGCCGATCAAAGTGAAGAAGTTCCTTCCACTGGGAATGAGGAACTAAAAGAAAAGATCACAATCGACTTCTAGTGTCAAACCAAACTACAAATATCGATTTTCTTCTGGAAGTTTTCCGGAGAAGATTTTTTTGGAGCTGGTCCTCTTTCTCTTTTTCAGCATTCGCCAGCAAATTTACAGAACTTTCGGTGGAACTGCAAAGTTCCGGGTCTTAGTTTTTGCCCATCAACATATTTGTTTGTGCAGTAATGTAGCTCTTTACCCAGTAATATAATACCTCCCCCTCCTTCACCCATCGCCCCACCGCGTTCAGAGGAAAAAGTTACCGGGTGTGAAGCATTGCGATCTATCTTTGCGATTGGTCAACTCATACAAGTGGCCAATCATAGAGCAGGATCGCGTCGCCCATCCCAGCTATGACGCTCCATACCCAAAGTTACCCAGTAGTCAGCGCAGCGTTGCTGCTGTATACATAACCGTATATAGACTGTTTCAAAAGAGTTAGCAGTTGAGCATTTGGTCTACTGTCCGTCTCTTTCATATTTCTCTTCGGATTCCGCATGCTTTCCTTCTCTCTTTTTCTCTAGTCTCTCTCGAACTATCTACCTCGGTGAAAAGGACTATTTTGGCAGATCAGAGTAGTGTTTTGGAGTTGCTTTTTTGGAAGTCTGTGACAAATTGCACTTGTTTGCTAAAAGCCGGGTAGTTGTCAAGAGAAAAATGGTTATAAAAATTCACCAATAATCAAAGTCTTCGAATGGAAGTGATGGATGAGCGGATCGATAATTCCGTTAGGTTCGGTGCCTCATCGGGCGTCGCCGCCGCGCGGTTCCGTCTCATCATCGGTACGTGATGGCCGGTCATACGCCGAGAATGTAATAGTGACAGATAGCTACGTCAGTTCTCATGTTTGACTTCGCTGCCGGTGATGACTGGACGACATTTGCACACTCGTCGTCCGCACCTGTCCGGCCCCGGCTCCTCACCTCGCGGGCGGTCGAGCTGGCTGCCTAGTTCGGGTGCAGGCCACTCGCCGAGGTGTCATTGCCATGTGGTTTTTCAGCTGATCTATGTTTATCTACGGGAGCCGGCGCAGACTGGCTCGGCACGTGCCGCTATCTTCCGGGAAGGCCCGAGTCCTCCGTAATCCTCCCGGCTACTTGACCCACTTCGAACTCTTATCTGCACCCAAAACACCAGCCAAATCACAGGGCGCGTCGCTTTTACGCCCGTTGTTCTCCTTCCGCTTCGCAGCTTTGTTTCTCGATTGTGTCGCGTTTTTCGGCTTGTGTGGTCTTCTCGAGAGTTTTTTCTTTTCGCTTTTCAGATGTTGGAGCAGAGGTGGTTATGGTGACTGCTAGGGAATTGCTGACTTTGGCTTTTGCCATTGTCTTCTGCTGCACTGCGGCACAAGGTACGTCTCCACTCGCTTGTATTTTAAATTCTTGTTTTTATTTATTATCGGTTAAGCCACTGTAAGCCCTAACAATAAATTATTCCTATAATGGCAACCTAGTAAATAAAAAACGATAAAAACGCAAAGCAATCTTGAGATTATAAAAATAACAAGTATGACTATATAGGTGGATAGAGGACTTAAATTTTTAGGAACTCTTAAATTTTTAGGAACTAAGAGAGATCTCTAAAAGTGCTTGGACGATTCTCAACTATTTTTTTTTCTGGATTATTGGGGAGTCACGAAATTTATTTGGTGAAGACGCACTGTCGTCATCATGTCGATCGGCAATTTTTCCATGCTTTTGTTTCGTCTTCTTACTCCCATGAAGCACCAAAAAAACGGAATTCAATCTTAAAAAAAACGTTGGACTAGTGTGAAATTCAGTATTGTCTCTTCACGATCAGGATCAAGCGTGGTGGTAATGAGAACTCGAACGCCAAGTCCATCCATATCCTTCAAAAATACGAACTCACTATCTCCTGCATACAAATTGCCAGCTTACCCTTTGTTCCTGGTGTCTCTCAGCTCAGAATTATTTCCTTAAGGTTGCTTAGTTTGAATTCAGTCTCAAATGCGATTTCAAACTAAGGAAACGTTTAGCATGAATAATTGAGTCTTCATTATATTCAGTTTACCCTTCTTCTGGCTTTCAGAAATATCCTGCCTCGTCTCCTTTCTCCCTCTAATACGATCCTATTTTGATGGTCTATCACAACCTTGATTTTGTTTGCGATTCATGATCATCTCTTGGTTCTAGGGTTGCCACCACCAGACCCCTGCCTTAATTACCATTTTTAGTTACCGTTTTTAGCGAAAAAAAGTCAAACCACATGGTATTCAGTAGAAAATACTTGGTTCCTTCACATCCCAATGCTTTTAACCCCATGATAGATAGAGTATCTCCGATCAGTGGCATTTCCAATATTTATTTCTTATTTTTCTTTTTCTTCTTTCTTTGGAATTTTTCGTTTGTTGTGAGTTGTACAATACGTGTTCTACGGTATATTCACAATTTTCTGCATCGTTTTATCATTATTACTGGTTGCTGTGATTCCTCACACAAAGCTTACTTGTGTAAAAAAATGTAAACGAATATAGTATTGAGATTTTCTGGGCTGTTATTTTACATTTTTTAGGTGTTTAAAAGCATAAGACCATTCTCTGACAAATAAAGCATTGTTGAAAGCAAATATCCACCCAAGGCTCAAAAACTAGTGTACCTAAGGCTCTAAAGGGACAAAAATTGCTGTACGAAGGGCTTAAACTGTCGAATTCTGATTCACAAGACGAGTCCACGTCATTTAAACTGCATTTTTTCAGCAGTGCAAGACGCCCCCTCGAAGAAGTCGCTTGGCGACGAGGTGAGCGCGCTTGAAAGGTTTTCCCTTGTGCGGCTGGTGGCGAAGAATTACGTTTTTCAGGTGGATAAGTCGCAGTTTGCGGTGCAGAAGGACACGCGACTGCCCCACTCCCAGCTGACAGTCGAATTACCACGCCGCCATCCGTCGTATGACCAGTTCATCGCCAAAGTCGTCGACATCTCGCCCGCAATGTGAGCGCCTTTACATTCAGCGACACGCAGCAGGCGGTCGGGGGATCGTCCGCGAAGTGTCCATAGTTGGAAATAATGGGAAAATGTTAGAATAGCGGCCTGTGGGGCTAGAATCTGATTAGTGCGATTTAACCGCAAAATTAGAGCAAAGATTTCTTTCTTTTTCTTTGATCTGTCACCCTTGGAGATAATAGACGGACAGTGTGGATCTTCCCTGATCACATTATTAGATGTGACAACGGTGTTCTTTCCCCATTCAATATTTCTACCTGATTCTATGATCCGCCACCATTTTATCACACTGGAACCGAAATGAAGGAAACAGAGATGGAGCTCAATCAAGCCGTGTAGTTTTTTTTCATTTGAAGAACCCCACTTGATGATGTAGATGCCTCACGAAAGTTTCATTCTGAAGGATTATCCTGGGGGTTACCTTATCGCTATTCCTGAAGAAATTTTGTAAACGCTCGAACTTTTTGAGTTTAGGTTCTCCTGCAAGTATTTTAAGACTTTTTCTTTTTTTAAATTTTGTTTCAATCAAATTTTTTTCATTTTTTCAACAAAACATGTAACTCTGCTCGGTTCTTATTCAAAATAAGTAAACATCGTCATGATCACCCCTTTTTGTCAATGCCATGAAAATGCCTTTCTTCCATTCGTTCAAAAGCGAAATCCACGAAATCAATGAATTTTAAAATTGCGCTTTTTGGAATGACACCACAGAAGCTTCTAGGTTGACCTGCTAGGAAGTTATCTTCACTAACCATCTCACTAAGTAGAGTTGCACACTTCTACGGGAGAATAAACAATTCAGAATAGTGCAAACAAGTCACTTGCGTCTTTAATTACGTGAAGGCCCTGACTGCCTTATACAAATTCTCGAAAGTAGCAGGGATGCGCGTAAAAAAACTTTTAATTTTCATAGATCACGAATCGCATGCTGTGGGAAGCAGCAGTAAGTCGTAAATCGTAATTATGCACATCCGTAGAAAGGAGTGGAGTAGCATAGCATAGTAAAAACTGCTTCTATAAAGATTTGAAATAATGAAGATAGAGGTCAATTCTCGTAAAGGAATTCATCTGATAAATGCACAAATCCCCTGGAGAACTCACAAATCGCTTACATTCTAGTGCTTTTGCAGATCTGACAAGATATGTTGAAACTTAGCATTATTGAGGAAAGTATCCATGAACAAGCTCAGAACAACGAGTATTGCCCCAATAAGGCTTCATATGTTGCCTGTGCTTCATAAATGTTCAACATTCCATCTTCTGCTGAAATCATTTCTACGAAATTTGCCTCTTGAAACTCTGCACAGGAGAAATACAATACGAGATTTATGTGAAAATAGTGTGCTTCTATCTTCATAAATCCAGAAAATCAAGCAAGATAGCCTTCTTCGTGCTTGGTACAGCTCGCTCTCGTCGAATGCATATTCCTTGCACTCCAGACCTCAGCTTCTTTCTTTTCCTGACGCAACCGCAAACTATCACATTTCAATTGCGCCGCTCCAGTCGTACATGCTCGCGTCGGAAATCCATGTAGTTCCTTCCGAAAGTTTCGGGCTCAATTTTCATGACTACTACGGTCTTCTTCTTTTTCCTCACTTCTGCAGTATTTTAAAGAGCAAAGCGTAAGTGAACCCGAGTGCCCGTCCTTCGCATCTTACCTCATAATTGCCAGGTCAACGACACTTCCTCAACTCATCGCATCTTCTTTTTGTTATCTGCAACCTCCTGAGTTCAATTTCAAATGTTTGTTCTTGCTCGGCGCATTTTTGGGGCCCCGAAAGCAAATGTGAACGACCTGTTTGATATTTGAAACCTGTAATGGCTTTTCAAGTGCGTGTAAAATGGGCTTTGTGTATACAAACGCACATTTCCTGATGTATTTTTGCATTTTCTATGAAAAGTTTGTGCTCTCGATGGCTACGACTATTTCTGGGTCACACATCATTGAACATTACTGCTGGTTTTTCTGGAACTCAGCTCTTTGAGTGAGTATTCAAATGACCGAATGGTTTTGAAGTCTCGGAGAATCGTAGCGCGTTGACATCCTGGCAATTAGAGTGAGTTCGGCTGAGTGGGGCTGCGTAAGCCCTCAACAGTGTGGACCAGTCCCCCACCTGGTCGTTGGAACTGGATAATGGAAGTACGCATATTTTGTCGCATCCTCCCAAAGCTGTGTGCTTGGTAATTGCAACGTTCACCTTGCAGCTGCTTTTTTGCCATCAGAAACTCGTTGGGGTGTTTGCCAAAAGCCAGAATCGTGTTATGTTTAGAATACAACGCTATGGAAGGGGGCTCGTAGCTTCAGCTCGAAATTTGCAGCTTTTTTGGCCTCATTGAGGTGTTTTTTCTTTCGCTGAATTCATTCTTCATGGCTTTTCTACACATTATTCGATGGCGCTCACGATGATGGCACAACTATGTAGAATATGTCTGGCAGGTGCAGCATAAACGGAAGAAAAAAGCAACGAAAAAAATGTGGAAAAATTGGTTTAGACTTCTCGTAGACATGAAAATGCGCCAGATGTCGACCCTGAGAAGATTCCGCCGAGGATCTCATTACGTCTTGCTATTGTTTTTTTTACAGAGACCCTTCTATTCGAGATGTGAACCGGACGTTTCTCGAGTCCGGCGACGACTCGGGCACCATTCGAATCCACACACTGCATCCAGGCCACAAGTACAGGTTCGTGCTAATAGTTCAAAGCTCCTCTTCTGTTTCTGGCCTCGAGTGATGACAGATCTTGCTAATTAAGACGTTATTATTGATGAAATGGAGCAGTTATGCAATGGATGAACTTTTCGTCCTCTAAAATTTGAAAGAGGATTTGTTGTTCAGTGGAACAACCCCATTACGAACACTCAAATATGGATTTGGGATAAAATTTGAAGTCTTGAATAGCTGGCAATCAACCGAAATATTTTCGTTGAGTAGCAGTCTATCAGGTACAAATCGAGTTTGTTCAAGCGTGGACAGGCTTCTTCGAACCTCCCTAGATGTTCGAGCTGCCCAGGAGAGCATGGAGGTTACATATTGACCCGTCACGGATTGGGATAAATCTTCATTGTATTACAAGGGTAAATCCGGGTGAAGTTATTCCACCTAAGTTTCAGTGTTCCGTTTTTTTTTGGTGCACCCTGAGTGTATGAATAAATAAATAAATAAATAAATAAATAAATAAATAAATAAATAAATAAATAAATAAATAAATATAAAATGGTTCTTTTCCAGAGAGAAGTAGTTTCACTTAAAGTCTGCTTTGCTAAAATTTGAATTTGTTGCATTGATATAATTTTGATTCTCGCATTCTCACCATTATGCAACCGCCAATAGCGAACGCAGGGTAGGGCGGGGGAGGGGTGGGGGGTAGGGGGCGTCAAACTCCCGAAATTTCTTTATAAAATAAATGGAAACTTTGCATAGGGTAATCTTCATTAATTTACTTTTATCATTACTTTTCACACATTTCTTATTTTTTGTTTGATATTTAAATTAAATATTTCATTTTTTCTATTTTTCGCAAAGCGGCGGAGACCCACTGCTATTCCAGCACCCCCCCCCCCCACCTCCCCCCAATTTCTACGTCCGCCATTGGTAACCATTGGTAACTGCATATACCACACATTGTTAACGTATCCTACTGAGTTAAGCAGAAGTTCTGCAGTTTGTCACTAAATTTTTGTAATTCCTTTAGGATTTCTCATAATTCATGTGAGAATATTCTCCAATATAGCTAGAAGATACTGAAATTTTGCTGAAAATGAGCGTAAACGTGTGCCAGGTTAATGTAAGTAGTTCTACACATTCATCTTGCTTGCCTTTTTCTCTTCCTCAGAGATGTTAGTATCAGTATTCGCTTGAATAAATGCACTTCTGAATGTGACAGCACTAGCATTATGGGCGCAGTTTAGCTATTCTTGAAGAATCGCAGCACGTCGTTTTTGACGATTTTCGATGACGACGTGAAAACTAGTTCATCGTGAAAGTCGAGAGCTGAAAAACTAGTGCAGCTCAGAGACATTTAATGAGAAGTAGCTTCGAAAACTTTGCTCGAGACGAGGGGAGCGTGGCAGGGCTTGAGATATCGCATGTAAAGCATGTATACATAGGAGGTTTGAATGACTCACATTTCTTCTTTTCGTTGAATTACAATTGAATGCAGCACTCTCGGCCGCTCTAGATTCCTAGGTCCTTAGCTGTTATTCGAATTTTACTGAGCAAACCACGCATAACCCTCTCGACATGCCCAGGTCCGTTTTTCGAGTAAATAAGTAATTTCTCGCTAGGGCGAATCACAAGAATTAGGCCGCATTTGCTCCCGTAGGTGTTATTCTGGGATCTAGCACATTGCTCTTTGGATGTCATCTACAATGTATGTGGTCCAGTAAGCCAACATGGCCTGGGGATAAATCGAGCCCAACTACAATGTGCTTTCCACTAGATTCTTTTTAAAATAAATTTTCGCGAGGTTTATTATGCCGGTCTTGAGCCAACAGCTATTGCCGGAACCTCCTTCATTTTAACAAGCCGCTCCTCATACATTTATTACTAGCACAGCAGCGTCTGCCTGAAGGTAGCGTCCCACCTCAAAATCGTTTGTGAGATTTCAAAGTGAAAAGAGTCTTCAGGAGCTGGTGATCACAACGGTATACGTGATTCCATGTAAGGCTGAAGAACCCATTTCCGACCCCGGTTTTAAGGAGCCTTTGGGCGGAGCCAGGGGCGGAGTTAAGTAACTTTCAGAATAATTCATCCCAGCAGAACATCTTCTGAAGGAATCACTTCGCAAGAGTTCCTCACCCACTCTCTAACAGAGTAGAAACTGTCTCTGTCTAGCTAAGGAGTTCACGTTCCGGAACCCCTGTAAATTTGCTTTGGTTCCGAGGCCAATGCGGGATTGCAGGGTTTCCGCCCAACGTACTCCCGCGCTCGCCGCAAATGGAGCGCAGTTTCCATTCCATTAGAGAGTTGATGAGGGCTTCACAAGGAATATGAATTTCCTTAGGAGGTGCGCTTCCTGGAGTGAATTATTCGGAGAGTTTCTTAGCTCCGCCCAAAGGCTCCTTAAAAATCGGGTCTCGGAAATGAGGGTTTCCAGCGGTCTTGCATGGAATCACATAGACCGTTGTGATCACCAGCTCCTGGAGATTCTCTTCACTTTGGAATCTCAAAAACGATTTTGAGCTGGGACCTTTAAGGATGACTTGAATTGCAGTGTCGCCATAATTGGTCGCCGAGGGGAAAGCTCGTCACTGATCAAAGAGGAGTCTGTCACGATGGATCCAAGCACACCTCAGTTCTCTACTCAGAACATAGAGATAGCCATGCACAACATAACATTGAAAGCTGAAAAACCCGAGAAGAACGTGCAGGTTCGTGCGGCGTTCAGCCTCAGGGTATGGCTACACTGCAGTAACTCAACAGTTGGATAACTTGCAGGACTCATTTCTGGTCGAGTATCGTCAGCTGGAACCTGAGCACCGATATCCTGTGCTGGAGGTGCTTGACATTCCCGAACAGAGAAATCTGGAAGTCTATCTCGGTACGTAGCCAAAAAAAAATGAACACCTTGTGAAAGCATGTTTACACTGCTCGTACAGGTAATCTCAATCCTGGCCGCGATTACCACGTCCAAGTGGTTGCGATGAAGTCTGGACTGAAGAGCCGACCGTGGTCAACAACATTGTCAACAAGTAAGCGAGTTTTCGCGATCTTCACCACTCGTTTGTTCTAGCAATCTGTTGCACTGGCGATAGTATGCACTAAGTGGATGTGTAAGCTCCAACGAGGGGTTTTTCTTCGTCAATATTCGCTTGTGGCGAAGAACTCCCATGAAAATCTTGTGGATCTAGCTGCTCTTCTGCTGGCTAACTCTTCGTTGTGTAAGATAAGGGGTACGATTTCGTCATAGGTTAGGTAATCGCGTACATATATACTGTTGGGAAGAACTCTAGCTGTGCTTCAAGTATTACGTTGGTCTGAAAGTTTTGCACCAAGATATTTTTTAAGATCTGGAATTCCATAGACTTCGAATCAAAATGCCACTACATGTGAACTGTAGGATACACCTGGCTGCGGTCGTACAATAATCGCTAGACATCTCAAAGCGCTCTGGGTTAGAGGAAATTGATGACGAGTTGGGTCCCCCACAAACTGAGTGCCTTGCAAGACTGAGTGTGTGCCAGTCTTTGCTGCTGCGTCCACATTGGAGGAACTTTCTCCGCCGGCTCATTATTGGAGATGAGAGTTGGGCGCTTTGGGTTAACCACACACGAGAGAAAAGTTCACTCCCGCGTTCCGAACCATCCCCAAAACACCCGAAAGGAGAAGTGCACGAAAGAAGGTTTTTCTGTGTTGTTGGTGGAATTCCGAGGGAATGCTGTGAAGTTCTCGACTCTGATACCTGAGCCACCGCAATTCCCTAAGTCTACGTTTTTTAACTACAGAAACTGGCAGACGCAACTCGTCTGCTGGGAAGCTGGGAAAAATTGACTATGTTGCTCCACTTCATGACAACGTCCGACCCCACGTGGCAAAGCTTACCCGCCAAAAAATTGCCGAATTAGGTTGGGAAGATCTACCACACTCTGCTGATTCTCCTGACTTATCCCCATCTGAATACCACTTTCTCGGAGCCCTGAAGCGGAATCTACGAGAGAAGAAATTCGATGATTGGACCAGACCGAAAAGTGAGATTTCAAGCTTCTTGGTATAGCAGCTGCCAGAGTTCTTGATTTCTGGAGCTGGTGCTTTAGTGAAGCGTTGGCCATATCTCGTGGATCATGAAGGTAGTTATTTTGTTGATTGATATCTGTTCACAATGAACAAAAAAGTATGAAATTAGGTGCAAGACTTTCGGACCAACCTAATACATACTGATACTGACGGTTGTAGCTCCACATCCATCCTCTCCAGCTCACATTTTTCCCGCCGTCCGAAGACAAGCTATGTGAAGTCGCATATTTAATGACTCAGTAAAAGCCAAAATGTCACACCTCTAATAGCCAGCGACGGGGCAAAGGGGATGGGGACGTGGAGAAAAAAAAAGTGAGGCCCCACTCACGGAGTAACTTGACCAGCCGGAATTTCAGAAACGGGCGAGCCCCGATTTTGGGAGTCCCAACCATTCATGGGTTAGTTTCTCACGGAAAAATACAGTGTCACATACAATCATGGTAACACCATGCAAGCTTCCGGTTTTTTTCAATTTATTTCAGGTTTCTGTTCTTTCCTCCAAAGCGGACTTGTTTTTTTTTGTAAGCTCCTGTTTATCACTTTCGATCACTCACACATAACACGGGAAAATTTCGAATGGTGCTTGATTACTGGCATTGCAATGCTGGCGCCTATTTTCATAACAATGCGATGGTGGCACGCAGCGTTTCCAAATCGCTGACATCTTCCATGAAGTCGGTTTACACAATGATTCGAAGTATAGTATAGTAGAAGGTAGGAACAGATTCTGATGGGCTTGAAAGTGGAATGCCCGATACAGTTTGCTGTTTAAACTTTAGCGATTAACCCTCAAAAAGCCTGCACGTCAACCCAGTGCATCGTTCATCTTACTCGGTTTTTGTGGCATCGCCTTTACCGATACCTTTTAAAGATGAATACCGTTAATTTGGCTCTGACAATTGCTGAATAGAGCATCATCCGGCTAGGAGAGTTTGACGATAACGTTAACGTACCATCATCAAATATGGAACTGCGGATTGGCGAATCCATATGCGTGCCAGATCTCACTGGTGCTCTTTGATGGGATCCCTGTACATATAATAAAGCTCATAGACATAAACGGGAGAGTTTTTGCCAAGATGACGTCGTGTTGTGGTTCATCGCGCAACGCGTCGCATCGTGGCCTCAGTGAGAGGACAAAAAATGAGCGAACAGGAAGTGAATACTGCGAAACTGTTTAACAAAGGCCCTTATGATATGGTATCACCACAAAAGGGGGTTGCTCACTTCTGTTTTTGAAGCATTCACTACCTCAACCTCATTGTCAGTTAAAAATTCCATCCCTGTAGTAGGCAGGCGGAATATGCTTTTATTTATTTATTTATTTAGACATAGTCAACAGCTGAAAAGTAGAAAGAAATGTTAACAGCCGGATGGGTAAAGATGGTCGACTTAACGTGTGAGCGTTCTTTTTCCTAAGACATGTTGTAAATAATGCACTGGTTGAAGAGAGAAATCAGCGAGCTTTATGCTCTAGGAACTCAAAACGATGTCAAACCCGGGAGTTTTCAGCGGTGGGGTACTTTTAAGGAGCATCACTTGATTCCGATTTTAACGGATTCTGGACCAGCTTCACACGGTGATTCCACTGGTATACGTGAGACGCTTCTTCTGGCACGAGTTTTACCTCATTTCGTAATCTTCTTGTACTACCACATCGGCTTTGACGCTGGGTAACGTTGATTTCTTTATGTATTATTACATCAAAGGCGTTACATATTAGCTCTGATGCTTGACCCCCTCTATCTCACCTTACAACCACCTTTGTTCCGTGCCGTACTGTATAGTATCTTTGTTTGGTTCACTTATCTTAATTGTTTGGTGTGCTTTTGAGCGTAGGAAATAAATAAATAAGTAAATAAATAAATGAGGTGCTTCCAAAGGCAGTTGAGTTGCTCTATAGCGCCCAATCGATTGTGTTTTGTGCCAGTAGTCCGTATTTAGTGTGTGTGGTGAAAGCGTTTCATCGTGTCAAAAATCCTGGTGAGAAACCGATCATCTACCACAGCCTCCTGACCTTCAGAGCTTGGCGAAAACCTTGCTGGGATTTGGAAAAAAGTGAAATGACAGTGGGAAACGCGGCTGCTGTTCTCCTGGGTTCCTTAAATACAGCAGAGAATGACGTTTTTATTCCTCCCCTCCTGAAATTGATGTGTAACTTTCTCACACGTAATGAACTCCATTCCAGTGCCAAGCGCAGTGTCGACGGTGTCTGTGTCCGAGAACGGTACGTCCTGCTTGGAAGTCGAATGGTCCCTCTCACCGAATAGCGGAGCAGACTCGTTTATTCTTCGCTATGCTCAGCTTCATTCAGTCTCCAACAACAGCGTAGGTATCTCTGCGGGATGCTCCTCTGACCAGGGTAATGCTACTCATTTCAGGTGACGTTGCCCGAAACGGATCGTTCGATCCACCTCTGCGACGGCATCGTGCCAGGCACTGTTTATGTCATTTCTGTAGCTGTGAAAAAGCGGAACAGTTTGTCTGAGGAGAAGGTGGTGACGTATGCTGTGCGCCCTATGCCACCAGTCGACTTCCAGGTAAACGTATTTGGCGATTAGGCTGAATTTGGGTGGAACCATGTGTTCAAATGCAGGTCTCTCCCGACATTACGAAGGGTAAGTACCGTTTGACGGCGGAGCTGTCGACGCAGTCCAGGTACGACGGCTGCCATGTGTCTGTCGTCAGTGAGACCCTGGAAAAGGTGGACGCGGACGGTGAGCTCGAGGACGATGGCGGAAACAAGAGGTTCGTGCTATTCTTAAGCATTTGATTAGCGGTTCAATTCAACAAATTGTCTCCCTTATGAATCCATTTACCTGTTCTGATTATTGAAATACATTATGACCCAAAAGTGTTATTCCTTTGAAAGAATGAACCGCGGACACATCCTATCATTTAAATAGTTGACCTCCTAACTGCCGGAATTCAAATCCGAAGGTTCAAGAGTGGGAATTCCGAAAGCGCAAATTCCACTGGTATTTACATCTAGGTTTGAGCTCTGAGGACCCTCTTGAGGAAACTTGGGATAAAAATGGTGTCGAGGTGCTGACATCCAATCGCAACTATGTTTTATGGCGTTTTCGCTTCCATAACACCAAAAAGAGCACCACTTGTGGGACCTCACTGGCGCACTTTCTAATCAAAACCTTCTTTGTGCCTCTACTAGGTTGATTATGCTTTCAGTTTTTGCAGCACCTGAAAGGTGGACAAAGACTTTTGGGTCACCCTCTATATGCTGACTGAAGTAGTGAGGTTTATTCTCGTCTCTTGCACTCATCCCCAGAGACCGTAAGAGAACTGATCCAAACGAGGCTTTTCTGAGAGGAGGCAAAAAAGCCTGCTCTTTAATCCTTCACCCTATCACCCCAGTTACCTTTGATACTTTTTACTCCTATTGCTACAAATTGCCCTTTTCCTTTGTCCAAAGGGGAAAGGATAAGGCACAACAGACGAGATCGGATTCGCTTTCGTAACACTTGCTTATGTGTGGGAAAAGTGGTCTAGACTTTTCATTTTCCTTATATGGTTATGAGCGAGGCGAGATTTATCCACGGCGATCCAACTATCTGCCTTTTCTCCTTCTTCGTTTCATTTTGCTGTCAATACCCGAGTTTTTGTTCTTGCTTGGCCCACTTGTTCAAGGTTGTCCTAGCTTTGAATTCGAACTTCCATTTCCAGCTGCACTGTCCTTCTTCCGCTGATTCCTGGCGAGCGTTTCGAGTTCACGCTGTCAACGTTTTCGAACAACGTCACCAGCTCAAAACTCCATCGCAGTGTCGTACTCACTCCGGCGTTTGATATGTCTGGGTTTGGTCTCAGCTTGCAGGTAACTGCTCCAATCCACTATTTCTTCTAAATTAAAAAAAATGAACAAAGCAGGAGAGTTGATGGTTTGTAGGAATCGAAAAACGGTCTGGAGCTATCGTGGCCGCAAAGCGACGTGTTCATGTCGAGGCTGAAGGATATCTGGAATAAGGCGAGCAGAATAGGACCCTAAGCAAAGTTATGGGACAAAATGCTAGCCTCTTGAATGTCGCTGATGTTTTGCAGGTGGTTGGCCTCGAATCGAAGCTTCAGATGCGCCTCTTTCCGACGGTTGGTAGTGGCAATGGACGTCGACTCTCTGGTGACCCACTCCATGCATCCCCGCTGGTAATGGGAGGATTGACGAAGGGCTCTTGTTACAAGGTTGCATTTCTTTGCCTCAATTTTTTCGTATCAGTATTTTCTATTTTCAAGGACTGAGAATTCATAACGTATTCTAGATCTCTCCTTTCTTGAATTAGAACTGATAACGTTCTACATGTAAATTTACTCGAACATTTGACTTCGAATATTAGTTAAAAATGCGAATTTTCGACCAAAAACAGAGCAGTACCTGTCCTGAGGAGCGGCAGTAAGTGCTGTGTTGCTTCTTCCATCTCGAATATTCGAATGTTCGAATATATCCTTTGTGCGCTTACTGCCTCAATGCTCTAACGCCGGTAGGAGTGTTCGCTCCTCAGTAAGTACACAATTCTATCACAGTTAAGGAATTCAGCTTCGGATAGCGTTCCTTTTGGGTTCTCAGATTTTTATTCAGCTATTCTCATTGTTTTTGTTCAGCTAGAGTTCTGTAATAATGTTTGATAGAAATGCATGAACGAAAAATAGAAATGCGTGAACGAAAACTTTTCGGGATGATTTTCAGTATCTGATACAGTACATAACTGTTATGGAGGTGCAAAGCTGCTGAAGAAATACATCTTGCGTGTTTTTTGGTAAACAAAAATTCTCAAAAATTGCCTGCCGTTGTTCTCGAAAATCTCCGCACCGCCTTCCCCGAGAAAGGTCCGTCAAATATTAGTATTGTGTTTGGAAGAATCTTCGAAAATATCCTTGTTTTGGTTGATTGAAGAAGATTGGTTGATTGAAGAAGTTTCTCCGAAATTGCCCTAAATTGAGATTTTTGTGGTTCTTCACGGTAACCTTTCTCGATGACTTGCTTATCAGCTAGTCCGGATTAGCAACTCAATTTTGAAGTTTAGCTCCAAAAGTTGCAAAATAAATAAATAAATAAATAAATGTATAAATATATAAATAAATAATTCGCCAGTTATGAATAGCAACCCCCATACATTTGGATTCCAACACTCTTTGCTCATAGAATTAGCAGCAATTTCAGATTCAAATCTTCACCGTGACCAAGTCGGGCATCGTGTCCGAGACGAGGTTCAACGAGCACTTCCGCCTCTCGGCACCGCCTGTGAACGTCTCCGTTAATGCCATTACGAGAACCTCGGCTGCACTTCAAGCCGCCTTTGTTTCGTCGGTTAGTGAACCTGGTTCTTCTTGCTTTTAATAGCACCTTTCAGAAGTAGGTTTTAGGAAGACGCCGATGGTGAATGCTTTCTGAACATCGTGGTGCTGGACATGCATTCGCATGTGGTTCTGGATAAAACGCTGCGAGCTCAGTCGAACGCGTTCTCTGCCGTGGAGCTGAATGGACTGCGACCTTTCCATAAATACACTGTGAACAGCAAGGTAAGTTGTGCTATGATGAACTCCACCTCTCTTTTCTCAAAAAAGAGTCAATGACATCACTTCTTTAGTCGCTGTCTTCAATATTCAGATCTCTTTATGTTTCCCAACACATACTTTATGTTTGCCCTTACTCTGAATAACTCAACCAATGAATATTCGAAAATCGAGTCGAATCGATCGAGTCAAATGCCTACCTGCAGATTACCTGCGCCTCGGGCCCATCTGGCTGTCTGCCATCGTCCCGCTCCATGCGACAGTTGACCTTCTCCACCATGCAGGATCGTCCTGGACCTGTCCTATCCCTCACAGGTACCGCCCCACAGTAGTCTTTAGTACTTACTCCATAGCTAAGTTCTTGTCTGTAGTTCGACCTCTGAATCCGTACTCGGCTCAGCTCAGCTGGCTGCCACCAGCGCTACCCAACGGAATCCTGACACACTACATTGTTGACGTAACACAGGAGGTACAAGAATTTTACCGGAGTTTTGCAGAATACCATTTCTGTCTTTGTCTTTTTGTAGGGTGAGTCTTCGGCACCGCGCTCACTGAACGTAGGAGTGGGCACCGACCGAGCGGACCACTTCATCGAGACCGTCGTAGATGGCTTAGCTGGAGGAGAGCGGTAAAGAGGCTTGCTTATTATGGAGGTGTTTTTAAGGATTCTAGTAGCTTTCGGGTGTTTCAGTTACAATTTTGTGGTGCGTGCTGCGACTGAAGCTGGCTCCGGAGACGTGCCGTCGAACTCTCCTGAGTCCATTAAAATGCCAATTATGGGTGAGAGTCTTGCTTCGATGCAATAATAATAATTATAATAATATCTGAAAATAATTAATATTATGACTGTTATTCCTAGAAAATAGTAAAACGCGCATCTGTTTATGTACCAAATCGCGTTGAGTGTTTTTGAAGATGGTGACATAGGCATTAATTGCGATTAGTATTCTCCTCGTCATTATTGACTCTTTTTTAGTACTAGTTGCTTGTTGTTAGCACGGGGCTTGTGAAACCTGTCGAAATGTGAGATTGAAAGTCAAAATCTTCGTCGTAAAGATCGCAAGGTTCACGTTGATTTCACGCGCTGTCTCGAAGCTCATTTAATTGGAGTAGGTAAAGAAATTTTCGTGAATAGGCACTAATTCAATGGTTTCGGAGTTGTAATTTCATTTTTTCGCTATGCTGAAAACTTTATTGATGTTCCGGATGCACAAGCCCTACGAGCATGTTTTCACCACGCCCCTGTGCAAAACACTCATTTTCACCACGCCCTTTTCACCGCCTACAAAACACTCGAACATGAACACAGTGAATGGTGTCAGATACTGATCAGCGTGGTGAAAAACCACTCTGGGCATGCCAGCAACGAAACTCGCCCGAAAACCAATAAATCGATAACCACATCAGGAAAAATGGTTGTCAGATTCGTGATCAACGTGGTGAAAAACCCCTGTGGGTACGCTCCCGCCATGAGTGCAGCGCAGATTGCGAAAAACCATTAAAATCGATAAATCAATAACCACGCGGTGCAAAGTGGCCGTCAGATTCGTGATCAGCGTGGTGGACTACCCCAGTATGCCCATTTCGATCAGGATTGGAGCTAAACTGAGGAAAATCGATAAAATCGATCGATAAATCGACATCCGGATTTTTCGCTCCTAGTTTTGAGTGAAAGGTTTTTCAGCACCACCTCGCACCAACCTGGTCCCTACTGTCGCACCGGAATCCATCACCAGCCACTCTCTTACGGTCAAATACTCGTCGGCAATGTTCGACGCGAAACACGGGAAAATCACCAAGTGGGTCTTCAGCCTCTGGAGCATAGTTACTCCAACTATGCCTCTCGTTCAGATCTGCTCTGTTGGTCGCAGAAGTGACCGAGGATGGTCGTGTCAGCGAAACATGGATGAATTCCGAGAATGTCACCTACGTGAGTTGATCTTCTTACCGTGCTTTTCCACAGGTGATGTGTTACTGATCGTCGTTTTCCAGACATGGATGCAAGTGCAACGATTCGATGTCTGGCCGTTATACACAGCTGTTGTGGACGAATCTCCTCCGGATCAGATGCATTCAGTTATCCTTACTCAGGTAGGACGTGCTTCATATTGCGGCAGTTGGAAAAATTGGAAAATAAGCATATGATAAATGGCTTTGTGGTGGGGGGATGGGAGATTGAGTCGACAGCTGACCTAATCAACGGGAGGTTTGTCTAGTTGACGTTTTCATAGAGCAAATATTTACGTATACGTGTGATAGCGTCACCGAGTTCGACGGATTACTCAGTTACGTCGC
Organism: Ancylostoma caninum; assembly: GCA_037903475.1. Lineage (NCBI taxonomy): Eukaryota > Metazoa > Nematoda > Chromadorea > Rhabditida > Ancylostomatidae > Ancylostoma > Ancylostoma caninum. The sequence goes on from JBAJFG010000320.1 coordinate 442,966, forward strand.
TGATGATCTCATCAGCTGATCGTTGGTTCCATGGAATTGAATCACAACAAATAAAGCTTTGTTACATGGAGCTGACAGCTCTTCAGTGATGAATACAACTATTCGTTGTACGATCATCCGTTTGTATCCTTGCTGAGAGCCAACAATGCCGCACAGCGGGATGGCCAGCGCAGCCTGTTCTTCATGAGATTTCACATGAAAATCGTGGTGCAAGGCCATAATTCCACTTTATTTGGCCTTTTTTTACTTCATATTTTTCTCTACATCATTTGGATGGAAGAATCTGATTGGTTGACTCAAATTGGGCCACTGTTCCCACACTGGTCGACTGTATGATTCCCAGATGGCGCTTTTCGTCTCCACACGCTAGCTTACTGCAGTAGACGGATTCTCTATGAGTATGTAGGAGTCAGAAGAATCTGTACTGTACTGGAATGGACGGTTTAATTTTGTTCCTCCACACAGGGCTAAGTTGCAGTATAAGCTTCATAAAGTGATGTACATATGCATTGCCACCTTCCTTGGTGTGGAAAAATAGGGAGGGGCGAGTTCTCCCATGCGCTTCCCAACATATGCTTGTGCGAATGATGCCCCGCCACAGATATTAAACGGTTGTGTAGCTGTTTGGGAGAAAACCCACCGTACAGCAGGGCATCGTTATCGACTCTAACCTTCCCAGGCTGGACACTGAACGCCTCAACTTGTGAGCGCCAGGAGAGGCCACTCGATGATGTCCTGCTGAACATGCAAGGTCGCAACATGTCACATTGATTCTCAGCAGGGCACCGAATGAAGGATGGCAACAATAGCTGGCGACAAAAGATGGACGAATGCTAAATTTAGCGTTTCCAATTCGAAAATTCAGGAGCAGTTTTCGCAAAACTTTGGAGCACTGAAGTTGCTGGAGCGAAGGTCTCACATTTCTTTGCTCCATAATTGTGGTCAAGTTCCACACAAGCAGTGAAAAGAAGCAGCTCATTTTGGACTGATTACGAATCATCGTGTTTCCTTGTATACGGTGTACTCATAAAAACAGCATCCGTAACACCATTTGGCCGACATGTTTGCTTTTTCACATTTCTTTTTAATAATTTTATTAATCTCACAAAGTTTCTAGTTGCTTCTGCCAAGGTCGGAACCGAGGCGTAACGTTTGTAATTGGATAACTCTGTCCACAGCTGGGTCAGCTACATACAACGAACCGTAGTAGTGAAAATCCTGAGGGTTTCTTAGCACTCTCCAGGTGACTCACATAGCCTAACATTGACAACATCGAGTCTGTCCACCGAATTGAGTCGAGTTCCCTGTGTAGGTTTGAGAATTCCTCGTTATTGCTTCGTTGTTAGGGGAAAACTCATATTAAATTTTGTGTTAAAATCCTATCCATTTGTGACCCGGATAGTCGCGCTCTTGCGGATCCATTGGTCTTTTTTGGATATTCTCCCATCGAATGAAGTCCTACCCACGGGTATATACGTCAACTCGTTTCACTAGTGGATATCTTTATCTGGTTGATTCACAGATAATGCATCACCTCCATTTTCACTTCGCGGTTGGTTTCGAGAAGTGAACGCTTGTATTAAGTTAATACTGAATAACAGAGAGGTTAAAAATGAGTGGCAATGTATGTATATAGAATCATCGTATTTCCCACCCCCAAACCCCCCCCCCCCTCTTGCGTGAATATGCTGAATACGGTCACAGAATTTCTCGTGATTCCAAACAGTACAGACAAATGGCCTTACAATAGATGATAATCATTTGTTGATGTATTTAAATATGTAGGTACACATTTATAGCTCGTTTCATACACAACGATAGTTGAGTATTTGTGCCTATCATCTGCATTTCTCTGGCTACCTCTCCGAATACGCCACTATTTCTTCCGTTCTCTCTTCCTCTAACATACTCACAGCTGTGTTCCCTTTTGAAACACACTATGCCAATAAGATAGAATGAGATTTTAAATTTTTCCGATTTTATGGCTGTTCATCGGGAGTATGGGAGGTTTTGCTGCGGATTCGTGCTATTATGTCTTTCTTTTTCATAGCTGTGGTGAAGATGATACAGCAGCTTGATTACTCAGTTATTTATTTATTTATATAACGCATAGAATTCATCCATAAATACAAGGACAAAACTATAGAATTCATCCATAAACACCCGTTAGATGAGACCTTTTTTATAGAACTTAGCTGTAACAGTTCGTACAGAGTCTAGTAAGCAGTAGTAATTCAACTGAAATAACAAACAGAAAAGTACCGAGGTTACCGGTCGGCAACGTTTGGTCATGGATTCCTGCATTTCATTTTCCTTACAATATTTTAATCAAGTAGTTTCGCACGAGTCGGTTTTGTCCCAAAAATAATGTTGCTTTCAATTTTCAGTCCGTTGGCGTCGACCAGACCTGCGAGGACCTGCCGGCGGACACGGTGTGCAACGGGCCGCTGAAGCCGGGCACGAACTACAAGTTCAAGCTGCGACTGTTCACGGCGCCAAATCTGTTCTCCGACACGGACTTCAGCGCAGTCGTCAGCACAGGTGCGTCGTGTCTCCCACATATTTTATCGCTTGGCGCCAACTGTCACTCGCTTCCGGTCGTGCGATTGTCTTCTTCCGCCGCAGCGACCTCCCCCCCCCCCTCTGCGTTCTTCCGTTCGACCGCTCGCCGCGAACGCTACCCTCCCGCCCCCTTGTTCCGTGGGGCAGGGGGGGGGGGCTTTTGGTCTAGCTGCTTCCGCCGCTCTTTTCCCCTTATCGCCGTGAGGTTCCTTCAACAGCCTACGCGACATCCCGATTCTCAAAGTGGCCGGAAGAGAGGATTTGCTCGGCGCGGACTGCTCCACCCACGCTTATTTTGTTGACACAGAGCGACGTGATGACCGCTTCCCGCGACAAAATAGCGGAATTTGAGCAGGCTGCCGCTTGAGTCAACTCCTATGCGAGGCGGCGATGCTCCGTCATCGTTTTTGCTTTGTATCGAAGTGGTGTTCAATTCTTTGTGGGGTTTGTATATCCGCTTTCAGCTCTGTTTTCTCATATGTCACTTCCCACATCTTTCACTCATTCATCCTGCTTCCACTTTTACGTCATCCTTACCAATTTTAAGACTTTCATAAGCTGATTGATATAAATGATATGGAGTGATTTCGGCTTTTCATAAACATAGTGTTGTTAGAATTTGTTAGGAGAATATAATGGATCTATATATAGTCCTTCTCAAAAATACTTGCCCCACTCTTCATCGCCCATCTGCTAAGCCGCGCCGCATCACTTATGTGTTATCATACGTGGTATGACGTGGCTCAGCTGATGGGCGATCCAGCGTGAGGCAAGAATTTTTGAGAAAGGCTGTAGATGCATTTTTATTGGAAATCTCTTTCTCCAAAAGGCCAAGATAGCAGCACTTCTTCGCTCCATCATTGAAGTTTCCGCATCTTCACCTGCGCTATTTGCGGTGTTAGGACTCTTGAACTCTCTTGGGAAGGCGATAACGTACCTGCACATCCAGGACACAAATTTGCACGGATTTCTCAGGCAAAATCATGTAGGTGCATTTCATCCGATGACTTGTTCGCAACAAAGGCATTGAAGGTAGAGAAGTGTAGTGATTTGTTCTGGAAAACACCTAAATCCTAGTGTAGAGGAAAGGCTACAAACTTCCCGGGAACATTTACGAGAATCCTATACTTTCTGCTCATTCAGAACGCTAAGAGTTTTTCAAGTTTAATTTGAAAAATTTTCACCACTTTTGTCATGATTTGCTGCTGTTGGGCTAGGCAGCCTAATTCACGACAAGTATTCTTGTCCAGGAAATTCCTAAATTTCAAGAGGGCTCACAAGCAACAGCCATCTTGGGAACGTTTATGAATCCCACACCTGGGTAGCTCAGGGAACTGCAGTTCATCCTACTTATGGAGTCATTATATTGCTTTTCTTTCTCACAAATTATAATACAAGGAATAGGTCGAATATGTGCATACAAATGGAGTATATACTCTAGAGTAGTCAATTTCGTTTTGTCATGCTTCTCCGATTTTTTTGGATAAAGAAAATGTTGAAAAAGTCAGAAGCAAAACAAGAAATGTGATATGGACTCTGAAGGTGATAATTATTGATACGTATGCATTGAAGTAGTAATGATTGAAAATTTTAATGATTTTGCGAGGATTCCACATATTTCTATCCGCGGAAGTCCTCAGAAAGGTTTTAATTTGTCTGAAATACCTTTTCCAAAGTGAACTGTTCTTTTCCGGGCTTGAAATATTGTTTTTTCAAGATATTTAACCAAGGTTGCGGAAGTAGGATAAATTTATGGGAAGTCATCTGCTTTTTATTCAATAGTGTCTGAATTCAAGGGATCTCACAAAATTCCTGAGTCGTAGTCACATGTGTCGATGCTAATGAGGTTCGCAGTTCTTCAGCGCATAAAACCGAAGTGACAGATGTCTTTATTCACGCTTCTTGTTCGCGTTCCGAGAACTGAAATCCGGAATGCCGAGGGCCGAGCGGCCGTAACTCAATATGCGCAACTGAGGAATCGCCGCTTTGTGCTTATGTCCTCCCACGCGCGGCCCGAAAGAAGAACGAGTGCTTTCCGGGAAACGAGAGCTCGTCTAGGGATTCGGGTCCGTCTATTTTCGCCTGCCTCGTTGTCGGCGTTTATTTGGCTTGGATTAGGTTTCTGTGCAATGCTTTCAGAAATTACTATGGAACATTAACAAATTAGTTCATGTAGGTGGGAAATGTGAATTGATAAGCAATTAAATAACTCCGAAGCGAACTTTTTCTTGAAGTTTCGAAAAAAAAACTCTTTTGTTTGATGGTTTTAACAGAATTTCATTTTAAAAACTGAAATATCAGAATAGATTCTAGTTAAAATGTGGTAATTATTCCCACATTTTTCCCAAATGTGGTAATTATTTCATCCGTGAATTTTCAATCTTCCATGCAGTGCACGCCTTGAATTTTCAATCTTCCATGCAGTGCACGCCTTCACCAAAATCAATGATCGCAACAGTCTTTGTCTTCAGTTGTATCCTAAGGGGAATCCCTGAAAAACAATTGCTCAACCGAGACTCTTGATCTCTTATTTTCTCTTCACACTCTACACGTTCCCAATCCGAGAATGTAAGAGCCGACAACCTCCTGGCGTCCTGGCTATTTACAGTGTATGAGACAGTGCTAGGTTCTCCTTTGGAAATGCTGCTGCACCAGCTTTTTTCGTATTCATTAGCTCATATTTTCACTTATATTCGGTGACTGACCATATTCATTCATTCATTCATTCATTCATTCATTCATTCATTCATTCATTCATTCATTCATTCATTCATTCATTCATTCATTCATTCATTCATTCATTCATTCATCCTCCCATTCAACCTCTCATTCAACTCCTATTCAAAGCCACGCTTGGGTGGGCGGCGTGGAGCGACATCTCTGGCTCTGACCTCTTTTGAAGTGCATGAGTCTACTGCAGTCTATTTCTGTAAATTGCATACTTGACGACAGCGCTCGCTCTTCAAAACTAGTCCTTTTTGTGTACTCTGTGTTGTTCCCATGGATGGGCACTGAGTCGGCCTTGATCTGCTGCTACTTGTTAGGGTGAACTTGGTAACGTTTGGGTGGCTTAGCTACCTACGTAAGCAGCAGCAATACTAGTATGTTCCATGTTTTTATTGTGCGAAACTTCTCAGGGTGTTGGGTTAATATGTACCGAGTATGGTAGGTTTCTAAAAAATTTTTTCCCTGAGTACCTGTCCATTTGTTGTTAGTTTGTGTGAAACCATGAACTTAACAGCAACCTCATCAGTTCATGCTTGCGTCACCGCTGGGAGCAAGATTTTTGTATCTCTTGTTGCTTGCTTGTTTTTGAGCATACAAGACCTAGTTTTTGTTAATATTTCAAATAAAATTTCATCACATTAATACAAAGTCGATTCCCTAAAATGGTGGATAATAGTCTGTCCACCATGAGTGTGCATTTACAAGGAATTTACCTCTCCTCGTTATGAAGAACAGGATTACCCCTGTGATTCATACTGGGCTATAGTCAGCCATGCCGAGAAGGTGTAAGGTTGTAGTTATACTTCACGCGAACTATAGCATCTTGCGTAAATGTCATTGATTTCAATACGTATCGATTATTGGTGGCATGCGCAACGGCGACGCCAACGACGCTCCAACCAAGATCGATAGATTGCCTCAGGCGTTGCTAATGACGATAATGCCAGGTGCTGTACATAGTTCACGTGAAGTATAGTGACAGTCTAAGCACCCATCATATGATTTCTTTAGAATTCACTGCTAATATTAGTGTCCTGCTCCTTCTATCGTGGTGTTCTCGCCAGTCATTATTCATGGATGGAGGTTGAAAGAATAGACTTGTCTATGCAAAACAAGTTGAATTTTGAAGAAGAATATCGGATTTTTCTTCGTGAAGGGGTTGGAACAGCAGTGGAAAGACACCTAGTCGTAACTCGCGATCCTAGCGTATGATAGCTATGATGCCCATGGATCTTGATATTGAGTGAAAATGTTGCTGTTGCCACCAACTTTTTTATTGGGGTGGTGAAAAAAAAATGTTGCGAAATGCCTTAGCTAAAAGCGCAAAGTTGGAAGCACCACAGTTCCCGAATTTTAGCAAGCATCATCGGCAGGGTCTGACAAGATCCTCATTCTCGAAAATCTCCAGGGATTTTTCGGCTTAAACTTTGCGTAGGGAGATTGTGTTTGAACACGAATAACGCGTCCGATTTGCACCGTAACACCATTTTATAGGGTTACGATAGGTTTACGGCAGGAAATCGAGAGAAAATGCCAATTCCAGGAAGAAAGCTAGGGTGACAGGCGAAATAAAGTTGATAATCGTAATCAGCGTCGAAAGCAACCCCTCCACGCAAAATTAGATGAGATTCTGCTGGATACCGTATTTACAATATACCTAGCGTAACCCTACAAAATGAGATGCTTCAAATGAATACGATATTCGTGTTCAGCACATCAAATACCCCCTCACTCCTCCCCCTTCTCTAGGGCAAAGCTTCGCCAAGACTTTTTTTTGAAGATTCTGGATCCGAAAAAATTTAAAAAAGTGAAGGTTAAGTAGAGCCCATATTTTTGTGTTGAGGCTTTCCTTGTGTTGTTAGGAGAATTTGCTGAAAAATCAGATTAAAAATAATATGTCCGAGCTGAGATAGGGGCCGGACAATCAGACGACGCTCAAAATCGCGACTCCTCACATTCTTCTTTCCCTCAGAAGTGGTTTAACAGTTGAAGTAGCGGAAGTCGTTTCTCGCTTCACTGCCAATTTCAAGGCATGTGTAGTTCAGTATGTTTGTCACGTAGTTGCTTAAAAACGAGTCGGATTACCTTTTTTGGACATGCCCGTTTTTTTTTTGTCACTGGGTGGGTGCGCCCACCCAACATTGTCGCTATGAAGTTGTGCAGCCACCCTTGTATTCAGCTGTACTCCAGGTCTCGTTCGTTGCAAGAGCCATATTATTTTAAACAACGTAATTTTTCCATTTGTTTTTTTTTTTGAAAGCAGTCATGGGCGAGATGTTGATTAACTGAGAGGAGGTTCCAAAACATCTGAAGTGGATGGATTTCCGACACGGGGGCTACACGGAGAAAAAGTGGGCGAAAATTCCCGTGAGAATCATCCCGAATATTACGCCTGGACGATGTATTTGCTGTGCAGGCAGCTTCTTCTAATTGCTACCTTGTGTTCACATTTTTATGACTACTCATCCCATTCTCAAAGAAGATTTATCTCTTGGGAACAGCTGCAGTCTAAGACATCTGAAGGAGTGGGGGGGGATATCCGAATGGAACACTGGGGGTCATAAATGTGACTAAATCAGGTGGATTCTTTGACATCGAATCTTCGATGGACTCAGATCGCTTTCTTTAGGACTTGAAAAATCGGTTGCGATCCATCCGGACAAACGTCTATCCAACCTATAGACAGATCTCTTAGCTTATTTTTATTTTGTTTTGTTGGAAAACCAATTAATCAAATAATTTTTGCACTTCTATCCTCTGAAATGTAGTTTGATTAAACGATTCCTTTATTGAACCGTTCAAAGTGGGTGTTTTTATACTATAATTTATTCGATCCAAAAAGCACTAGTGCACAAGTATACATAGGCTATCACTCGCAGCTTTTAACATATTGACCAGTTGATACTTCCTGGTTATTTAGCTTATTTTCCTGATTTATCCAAGAGCGTGAAAATTTTGGAGACAGTAGAGTACTCCCACCTATGTGCATGCGTATTGCAGTTCAAAAAGTTGCCCTTACCTATTTTTGAGTTCTTAAATGTCTCTAAATGTTTCATAAAGGCTCATAACTGATACTCAAAGCTGAATTTTGCTGCTCCTTCTTTCTTTGCTATGGAAGAGGAGACCTTAGTCGTAACTGCTTACCTTATTTCTTACAGTTTTCTGTTGTGGTTTTCTGTTCTGGATGAATGATTTTCAACCTAACTGGCTTGTCTCTCTTTAGTGTATTTCTTTTCCGTCCCAATGCATTGATGTCTGGTGCTCCCCTAGCAGATGCCGTAGACACAATTTCAGTGATTGGGAAGAATAATTGACGAAGTGGGATGGAAAAGCGCTTGTGTTAGGTGCTAAAATCTGCCTTTTTCCGCAATACTAGCTAGAAGAGTCCGGCACTCAGTGTCCAATTCGTACATCAATTTGCTCTGTTGTAACCCTGGTTGCATTTTATTGTCTCTCTCTTTTTTTCTTTGTTGTTAGCACGTTTTTAGACGTATGAAAATGAAAAAAAAGTGAATGAAAAAATGAGAATAGTCCTTGTCGATGTTCACTCTTTTAGGGGAGTATTTCCGGAGAAGTGAGAGAACAAAAGTCTTGCATTTTTATTTTCGTTTGACTTGCATCTACTATTCCTATTAATTCATCCTATTTATATGCTGTGCAACGAGCTCCTTTTATGTTTACCGAGATTCCTTCACTGGTAGTGATCCTTTTCTTTTTTGGACTCTTCCACCTGACTTTACTTTCCTCTCTGGTAATCAGCACCGCTCCGTTATTTTTCCTTCTGCGAGTTGAATTTTTGTCGGACAGACATATTTTAGCTAAAATGCTGAAGTTTTTGAGACTTTGAGACTGACCCTGTACCTTACAGATCCGTCTCCACGCGGTGCTACACTGAAACTCGCGGCGCTGGTGTTGGTCGTCGCAGTGCTGCTCGGTGTGCTCGGGATACTGTTCACCACGTACTGGAATCGATCCAAGAAGGCTAGGTACGTTGTACTTCGCGCTCGGCTCCGCATAGTATTTCAGTCGCCTGTGAAACTACTCGTCGCGTCAGCTGCTGACGCTCTTTTTCAATCGATTCCCAAGCCACTCACTTGGTGGTGGCCGTCCGTCTTCCCACAAACACTCACTCATTCACTGCTTCATGACGGAGGTGTCCTTCGGTGCGTGCGGCGCCCGCCGTCTCCCACGACCCGCCGCTGATCCCCTTCCGAACGGCGCTCTCTCGAATCGCTCGCTATTTCTGGCGCTAATGAGCAGGTGCTTCGCTGTCGCGTGCTGCTCATCACAGCACTTCCAGTTACGGATGAAGGACATACTGTGCTCTGAGCTGAAATTCAAGGGACACTTCTACTATAAGTCTGTCGAGAACTGTGCCTCAATGAAGAGGAAAGTCCTATGTGTGCGAAACTCTCGCTTCATTCATGGCTGCCTCCCTACTCGTTCTTCTTCTGAGCCGACAACGATGCTTCTCCATAATCCTTCCTATATTATTTCCATCATCATTGCTTACTTTTTTCCGTTAAAGAACCTTCATTTGTTGCACAATATTGATCGAAGACAAAATGATTTCCCCCTGTAGCAGCTCCAGTGCAAATTCTTTTATGAAAATCCACGTTGTCGCTATTCAGCAGCATCTGGTTTTGGATTCATGAACGCATAACCAAGCAAAACCACGTTAGCAAACAAACTTTTGCATCCCACACACTCCTACCACCGAATAGTCTATAGGAGAGCCAATTATGCTAACCACTATTGGTTTACGTCATTAATGTTTCATGAATCTTAGCTCTGAGCTGTTGTGAGTTTCTTTTTCTTAGTTCTGGATTACTGCTGCTGGTTAATCCAGCAGCGAAATTTGGCCGCCGAGATTTACTCGGCCAGAAAATTTCAATGGGAGCTTAATCATGCTTGCTGTGCTAGTTACCTTATGAAATCTACCTGGAGATACTACGTAGGGTCTGTTTATGTCCATATTAGATTCACTAGACGAGGATGGAGTCCCCACAGTGCTTCATGGTGAAATTCCTCTGTAGAGCCAATTTTTCCTCAATGAATCATGCGGATTTGTGCTTCTAGGCCTGGATACATCACTGAGATTACTCAGGGTAAGAATGATGACAGCAGCTCAAAGGATGGGTAAATTTGTGGTTGTTACTGCATTTACCTTGGTAATCTAAATGATGTTTGCGGCCTCTTTGGGAAAGTTTTCCTCCAAGATATGTCGATGGTTCAGGAACTGCGGAATCGAATTGGAATTGCGTACCGTTTACCTCCCTCTGACCGGGTCTTGAGGCTTGTTCCCGCGAATGTAGTGACCTCCCTACCCTTCTAAAGTGGTTGAATTCTCCAGGCAAAAATGTTAAATTCCTTCGTCTAAGCGACTCATCTCAATCACCTAAGTCATATTAGGACGGGAAAGTTTACCATATTTCGCTTGAAAAGCTCGTGCACCGCGGGTTAACGGGACAAAGGGAACCTTCTTGGGCATTTCGTTGAATTCTTGGCATCGAATCTATACCGCGCCCACTCCTTTTCCATAGTACATTTAGCCAGGACCATTTAGAAATAGGATTTGACCCTATAACTGTTTCAGCTCCTGCTATTGGCCGGTAGCTGCATTTCGATTAATTCCTCGGGCTAACCAGGTGTTTCCAACAAAGTTTTTGGGGTAGGAGTGTCTTTTACTCCTTATGAATGGTTTTACTTCTTTTTCACGCTACATTACCTCAAAAAAAAAAGTCTGACGCACGCCGACTGTTTCTTCAGAATTAATGATGACCTTGAGAAGATTCAGCTGTAATTTGGTTTCCACGTCTCTTCTTACGCATCCGTATGTAATCGTTGATGTCGTACTTGGATTTACGCCAATCAGACACCGTTCAATCGGATATCCGCTGCCCTTTGCACAAAAACCGTGTTCTGCAGCGCTGACGCGCGTCGAACTAGTCTTTCGCAACGACGCCAACGCTTCCATCAGTGGGCGAGTCGTCCCTCCTGCAGCCGTGGACGACGCTCTACTGCTGTGTGACAGAGGTCGTCGCTGCAGCGTTCGTTTCCATGCGAGTGGGTGGCAGCTCGGCTATTAAGCACTCATTTTGCCGCTGATGGCGCTCAAGTTAGGGCGATCTTGCAGCCGACGGTGATGCACCGCCAGCACTTATCTTTTTCCACGGTTTCATTCACGCAATTTCATTGTTTGTGACGCGCGGCACCTCCGGCGCGGCCGAGGGCAGAAGCTGCCGCCGCGCCGGCTGCGGGGGCCGCGGCGGTCCCCGCGGGCCGGAGGCGCGGCGTGCTAATCTCCGCTTATCCCACACTTTGCCCTTCAGTCGCTTCCATTTTCGGCTCACCACTCACTTGTCGCCGAGCCCCCACGCAGTGCAATCGCTTCAGCGTTTTTGCCGGCGCTCCTTCCTACGTGTACTTGAGCATGTAAGGCGTTTTTCAGCGCAAATATGCGCTTGGTACTTATGAATTCCGTTCACATCATTCCTTGAAATTGCGCACTCTCGTGCACGTTCCCTCACAATGACGGCCGCGAGGTTTTCACGCTTGTACTTCAGCTCGAATAAAATCATTCGTAGCCAATTGCACAATTTCTTCCGAATGCTGCGCCTTCCTGTCGTTTTGTCCGCAGCGGGGAAGGGAAGCATTCCCTTCGGTGTTCCGGCCTGACCAACATTTTCACAGTTTGTGCGCTACATTTACAGCCATAAGTTTTTGCACGAGGTTTGCTGACTCACTCAAAACCCCAAAAACAAGCTGCCAGCTCAGTTTTGCCCTAAAACAGTCTGCAAACAGCTTTTAACTAGCAAATCGTTGTTGACAAGTTAGACGTCATCATGCCATCCCAAAAACAAATTGTTATCAATCTTTTCTCCCGACAACTTGTCGACAATGAAGACCTAAAACAAGTTGTCGACAAGCTTATGGACAGATAACTTGTCGACAAGAAGACGCGAAAGCAAGTTGTCAGCAGGCTTTGGGGCGCGTAAGCATCAGATGCTATCAGGAAGTTGTTCGAAAAATCCTTGTCAACAAGTTGGTTTCGAGGTTCTGAGTTATTCCTTGGCGTTGGCTGACATGACTTCATTTGTGCTTAACCGTGGCTGGCACTGCTGGATTCAAACTGTTTTTGTTCTATTACAAAACTGCTCCTGGAAGCCTATGACATACCTGAAAAAAAAATAGCGGAAACCTTTAAGTGCTGAATTCTCTCGCGTATTTTCGGGGAGTCGGTCTCATGAAAGGAACTCGAGCTTGTTAAAATGCGTCTTCGAAGAACTAGAACAAGAAGGCTCTCCTTAAAATCTTTTTGATATCCTCTTGCTTTTACCAGATAACAGGTGAATTTTTATTTGTAACCTAACGCCTGACGTAAAGCCAAAGGACATTAGCAAGAATTTTTTAATAGCCCAGGTCCAAAAACCAGACACTAAGGAGATTATTGCATCCCTTTGAAATATTTTGTAGATTTTAAGATGGAAAAGTTGCGCTCATTCACTTTTTTCCTGGACATTCACTTTGGAGTTGATTACTCCAGAATGAAGGCATCGGAGAGGACCCGCTTCGCCTTGAAAGTACTTCATTTCCTCCTCTTACCCCTTTATATTCCCATCCTTCAATCTTTAGGTGTAACCAGTTATAGGGTTAATTCGTACTCATGAGGTGCTGTATGGTGAATATGCGTTATTTCATTGTCAGGTCACTATAAGTTATGGCGCATACCAGAGTATTCACCTGCGAATACTCGATTAAGTCTGTATAGCTATAAGATGGACAGTAGCATATTTATATTTGGTAGGAATAGAAAGTGAATTTTATGGAATTCTTACTAACCATCTTGTCTGCCTTTTTTTCCATGCCTTGCCCTGAGCGGTTCATGTTGAGCTGTTCTTTTTTAAAAGCCATGTTATGCACACCAGTGCGCTTGTCCATATTCAGGGACGTTCTGAGTACGGCTTCATGGTTAGAAAACTCCATGGTGGCGATTACAAAGCCAAGAATCACGTCTCAATTTGTCCTACAGGGCCAGGGATGATTCTGCAGATGTTTTCGACCCAGAAATTATCATGAACTTACGATTTAATGCATAGAACTACCAAAACTTGCATAGGTCCGCACATGCGTGGGAGAAAATCCGCGCTTTTTACCAGGATAAACCTTGCGGCCAAATTCAGCCGTGTCACTCATTCCAGAATTGAGCCTCAGGAGCCTCAGGAAGCCTGCATGAGCATCGGCGACGCCAGCGACTGCCCGGTTCCCCGGGGGCAGTGAGCTAGTGTGTGTGTGTGTCCTCGCCCACACCTACGTAGCATGCCCTTTGCCGGCGATTACACGAGCTGCACTGATGGATGAAGTGGCACAAACGTCACTTCGTCGGTGCGGACTTCGCCCCGCAGTCCGGCAGCAGCCCGCACATCTGCAGCTGCGGCTCGTTACCGTCCGTCGGCACAGTGCACACGACGCGGGCCCCTGGCTGCACGCACAGCTGTGTCACCTCGTTGTCGGGGGAGGCGTGAGCAGCATGAATCGCTCCCTTATTAGGATGTGTTGCAGGCGCTTTTTGCTCGTATGCTCTCTCGATCTCACCACCACCCACGCTGTTGGCGCCGCCGCTTCGCGAACGTCCGCCTTCTCTTCATTATTCATTCGCAGGCAAAGCTGCTGGCTGAATGCTACCTGTGGAATTTTCCCATACAGCTCCCCCACTACAGCATGGATTCCTATGCAATTCAGTGGACTTAATTTCTCATGGATGTGTATTTTGCTGGTTTTATTAGCATGCGTGGGCAACCATGCACATATGCAGCACCTAAAGGAGACCATTATTATGGTAATCGTGCGTATTTTTCCTTGAGAGGCTCCTTATTTATGCAGGTATTTCTGCGTGAATGAAGTGAATACTAGTACTTTGACTTCATATAACCTTATATGTAGTATTCCAATAGTACACTTCATAAAGGAGGGCATCTATTACCACTAGGTCATAAGCACTCAGGAAACCCCTCAGTAGCCAACACCCCAGACGACATCCAAGCAGATTCCTGCCACTGCCACTTCTTTCACATCGTCGATTTGAAAACCGTAAATGTTCCGGGAATAAACCGCTGCTGCTCTTGCAGTATAAGATTCAATCTTCTGATGTAATAAATTATCGCGCGCGCACAACCCTCTCATGGACTTTAATAGGAGTGAGATTGATGCTAATGGCTCTAAAACATGATACTTGGTGTAGAATCAGCGCTTTAGTCGACAAACAGTCCTATCATGTGTCTTGTCGAGGCTACAGTAAAAACCTACAGTTACGCAATAGTACTTCTTTCCCACTTTTGAAATTCTACCGTATCCAAGGCTTAAGACCTTTGCAATCGACAGCAAGCATATCCTCCATATTTCTCTGGTTTTACTACATATGTCAATATCTATGCTCTTTTTCTCAGTGTTTTTTCTAAACTTCATATTTGGAAGGCATCTTACCGTTCTTTCCTTGGCTACTATGGCTGTTATATGAAGGAAAACATTCACTGGCTGAACTGTCATTTGTCACCGCATTGCTGCTACGTAACCCGCTACAGAACCCCTAGAGAAGCCCTATTTTATCTCATATGCCTCTCGGAAGTCGCTCATCCGGTTTTATACTCGCTCACCCAACTCAAATCCTTATTAGGAGTCGAGTCAATCAGATCATCACCGCTTCGTCAAGCAATCTTCTTCATTTGCCATGCAAAACAAGCCCTACGTAAGCAAATCTCTCAATAAGATTCTATTCGTGCCCATGCCGTTTCAACTCCTTTCTTTTTGTTTCATCTATTGCCGTATGTCGAGAAATATGTAAATTCTATAAACTTTAAAAATCTCTCTTGATGAAATTTTTTTTACAAAACAATGAAAGGCAACGCTTAAAACAAATGCACTTCTTATGCTATATCAACAAATAATAAATAAAACATTTTCCAATTGAAAATTGTCCCAACCATACCTGACCACAAACCAAACAAAAAATACAATGTACCAATATCTTTATGATTAGACCTTTCTAATCAAGTTGCTAAATCTGGGGGATCTTCGCGAATGTCCAGTTCTTTCAAAAAATTTCCTCAGAAAGAACTTTGGTTCCCATCCATGTTTTTTTCTGAACTTAGGTCCATGTAGGTCTTTTTCAAGTCCCGCGAAGAAGAGGCAGAAGCATGGAGAATACTCATGTTCACGTTCAACATGTTGTTTTCATGGCAGTTTTTCGAAAAATTTGACATTGATTGTTATCTGTCAAATCAGCTGTATCCACCCTTGTCCTATCGGATTTCATAGAATCCTCAACGTTTCATTCCAGATACAATGTATGTAGTTACTTGAAGATTATTGCACTACTTTTTAAAACCATCGCTAGTTCCCGAGGCTAAAATTGGTGAAATTATAACGAAAAGCGAAACCGGGTTAGCGAACTAAATTAGCAAACCAAACCTTCACCTTCTGCGTCTACGTGTTCTATAGGATGAGCAATCACGCCATTGTTAGTTCATTGCTAGTTTGCGAGGTTAATTTTCCATTAATCCCGACCCAAAATGTTGTTGATAGACTAGACCTTCTACATAGTACAAATGCTCCCACGCTACCATATCCTGCACATATTTGGGTACTTCTGGGCCCGGATGCATCACAGGGATTACCCATGGTGAACATGTTAACCTACTCAAATTTACCCTTTAGCTGACACCTACCAGAATGTTAGCACATCCTTGGCGTTGTCTTTACCCAGCTGCTACTCCTGGGCATTCATACGCATTGGTTTGATGTTACCCATCATACACTGATTTCTCTGTGCCCTGTCCCTGGTGCTACATGTTGTTCTACATAGTAGCACTCATCCTGGTTCAGTCATCGTTGTTTCGCTGGCTCCACAACGCAACCGCTTGGCAACAATGTCGGAGAACGGCTTCGCTATGGTTCCTGCATATCCTGATTCGCATCACGTGGATTCGGATTCCATAAAAATGGGACAATTCTACAAAATGGCTATTGATATCGTGACTCGATTCCCATACAGCTCCCATGAGCAGATTGAGCGAAAAACCTGACCACATGTATACATACGTACATTTTGACGAACAAGGAAGGATGTTCGTAACTTTATTCGCAATGGTGTTTAGCAGATTTGAAGGGCGGGTATGATGATATCAGCGTCCTCTACTTCTTATAATGACATGTATCTCATTGTGCAAATAAAAGCACAGCATCCTAGTACCCTGCCCACGTCAGATATTTCTGAGAATTCTGCACTTTCAAGTGACGAACAAGGGGTCAGCATGGATGGCGAGCGGGACAGGTGTAGAGATCGAACTCCTCACTGTTGCATATCGTGAATTATTGAAGTTGGCACAGCTGTTACACTAAAAGAAGGAAGTATTAGCTGGTCGCACGTGCTAGCGACAAAGTACATGAGCTGTTCTGGGTCGTACACACGTACCTCGAGGCCACAGTGCACTGCTCCATGTCACGTTCTTCTGTTGCTTCATGAATAATTCATCCCAACGTCAGTGAGGCAAAATAAACCAGTCCACTGCGGTGCACCTGCATCAAAGCTCATAGCTATCCGGATGAATCGATAGTTCTGATTCCATGACTATCTGTTTGCAATTTTTGCAGTGCCTGAATCGTGGAAAAATTTGTTTGAAGCGCTCGAGCGAGATGAAAAATCCATGCCGGCTAGGCGATTGGCTCACGGACAGACTCCTCTGTCACTTTTATTCTTCCCCTTTGTTCGTCTAAGAATAACAATTTTCTCTTCATGCACTTACTTTCAGGTAATAACCGTCTTCTTTGTTAGTCGACGCCGAAAATAGAGTCCTATTGTGCGCTGATTTTGAAATCATTCTCTTTTTAGCCTCTGTTTTCTGTCGTTTTCTGTCTTCGAACGTGATTGTGATGAGGCAAAGCTCCATTTCTATAATCTCATGGTTTTGGGCGTGGATAACACAGCAGTGCTGTTTTCTGTGCCCGTACACTACTCCTTTCTACTCAATACCACGATGGGGGCGTGCCTTATGATTAACCCTATGGTTAACCCTTATACTTCTGGAGTGCCATACCTATATTTATTCTTTTTTAGTGTCTTCCTCCTTGATGTTGTCTGCTATAACTATATACCACTAATCTTACATGACTCGTAGAATGAAACCAAGTGAATCCACCTCTTCATCACCGTTGCTGTTCTTTACCCATGAGGCTTCACTTTTCGACATCAGCGAATTCTCTAGG
This sequence comes from Ancylostoma caninum, assembly GCA_037903475.1. Lineage (NCBI taxonomy): Eukaryota > Metazoa > Nematoda > Chromadorea > Rhabditida > Ancylostomatidae > Ancylostoma > Ancylostoma caninum. The sequence goes on from JBAJFG010000320.1 coordinate 460,516, forward strand.
AATGTTTGTTTCCTTTTGTAGACCCTGTTCTAAAGCAGGAACTTTTTCAGAGCGGCTTACGCCTCGTCCAAAGAATCGCAGTGGGCTGCACTCAAAATGGTAATGGCCGAGCGAGCAGCTGACTGTCTAGCCAAGCTGGGACTCGACGGTTCCATACACAATGGCAGCCTGTCCGCGGAACCCGCTCATCTGCAGGCGTCGTTCGGACACCATCGGAGGTGAGTGAAAGCGTCTTTGAGGCTTTACAGCATTTTTTATGCACAAAGCCCAAGGGAGGGCTCTATTCCAGAAATATGAGAGGAGGTTAGGAAGTAATTATAAGGGGATGAATGTACAAACTATAAAATTAGATTTCTAATGGAATTAATTTAATTAATTTAATGAAATTCGAAGAACGTGAGACAGCGAACGATAGGACAAAAATCATAGAAGGGGGAGAGGAGAGGAAAGCCCGGCATTAGCTTCAGATACCACTTGAAGGAATTTTCCATTCGCTTCTTCAACATTTAAGACTAATACTGCGCTGAGAGAGATGTCCAGTTTTCCTGAGACACTTCCTCACGCTAAATGGGAAAACAAAGATAGGTATTCGTGACAGCTAGGAATGTTGAAGTAGATTTCTCTACACTCGAAGGAGCACGTGAGAGCTCTGCCGCTCCCTATTTTATGATTTCCACTCTTTTACAGTTACGCTAACATTTCCTTACTATTTACAAATAGGTAATTCCTTCGGGATACATACGACTCGGTGAGCAAAGCATGCACGCAAGGGCCAGAGATACAGTGGACGTCAATGGCGCTGGCCCATCCGCGGCCTCGAGAAATACGCCGCGCAACCGCGCCGCGCGCGTCGTAAGCGATGTTCTCTGCTGCTGTTATGCTATATCTAGCAGTTTTTCTACCCGATTTTGAGGATTTTTGACCGAGTCGGGAAGAAATGGACTAGAAATAGCATTCCAGCAGCAGACGACAGCGATCCTGGTGCGCGCGGCGCGGTCGCGCTGCGTACTTCTCGAGGCCGCGGATGGGCCACCTCCATTGACGTCCACTGTAATTTTTTTACTTGAGAACGGAGAATTCCACGCTCTAATCATGACTGTAGTTTCGATCACAGATAACGTTACTGTCTTTGCCATGCTTTACCACTCTCTGCATATAAACGCAAAGGAATTCCACAGTCATAGTAGAGTCTAGTAGCGCGACCCAGAGGGAGGACTTCCAGATCCTGGATTCAATTCTTCTTCTCCGGTGACTTTGTATTCAAGCACATGGCTACGGCATGCATGCTCAGATGTCACGCACATCTGCCTTGTTTTATCCTGCTAAGGAGCATATTTTCACGTGTTTACGTTGGCGAATTCCACTAGAGAACGTGCGTTGACACGTGAATTTGTGAGAAATCACTTGCGCGTAGAAAAATCAGCACGCAACGCGGCACGTCGCGCGAGCAGTGAATGCAAATTGTTACTTATGAAACAAACCATGCGACAGACATCTAAACTCTTTCTCAATGTCCTCATTTTCTGGGGGACATGTGAGTTGGACTGAGGAGAGGTCAGATTGGCTATGTAATATTCCATAGTAGAGAAAATAAAATGTTTTTTTTTTCACCACGGAACATGTCATCCGCATAGTTTTCGTTCGAGCTTCACCAACTACTGGGGTAGGGGCGTACAAACGATGTGTCTTGCTCAAGGGATTTCCGTTTTTGCCTCAGAAAGGTATGCTGATTTGAAGGAATGCATTAAAGCTTCAAGAATTCATCTCCTCTTACCCGATGCCTCTTTTTATACCAATTTTAAACATTAAACACACGCACACACCTTCCTTTAATGTCCTTTACAGGTGCCGAAGTTTGAGGGAAAGGACCGGAGTTGACCATCGTCTCGAGAGGCTGCCCAGTGGCCCCATCCACAAAACTCCGCTGTACACTGTAGTGACGGGAGTCAATACCAACAAGAGGTACGCTTTCACAAAGTCCTGATTTGTGTTTTTTTTTTTGTCGAAAGGATGAAAAGTCGTGAAAATTACGTGCAAATTGAATCTGAAAATTATATTACAGGGATCCTGCCTGTGTGTATACAAATAGTATTCTGCAGTAAGAAGAAAATACATGAGAATTATAGACGTGAACTTCTGGGAAGGAAACTTCGTTGTCCAGTGTTGAATGAAAATTTTAAAAAATTCAAAGGAGGGAAAAACGAAAACGATTCTCGTTTCAATTTCTAAAAATAATAATGCAACATCTAGAACTTCTAAAAATGAAACTGGCATGAATTTTCCTTCTAATTTTCACGTATTTCATCAGATAGGTATGAAAAAAATGCGTCCTCACCAGCTGAGAATCCGTTTGAGTGTAAGGCGCAAAAAAGGAGAATCGGAATGTTTTCCAGTTGGTGAACATCCCTACAGTGGGGTCGCTTGCCGAGTGGCAATTGCCTCAGGCCGCCTCACGCCGCCTCACGCAATGCCGGTCCTCAGACAAAAAATAGGTTAACTGACAAGAGGAGCTTAAAATCGTCGAAATCATAGCATTCATGGAACATATGCATTTTCATTCACGCAATGAAGTAAAATTTGTTTTCATTCATGCACTTCAATTTTTAGTGAAATTTCAAAAACTAGAAGTTTGGAGAGACACACGTTGTTCATGCGTGGTCTTTTGGTATACTTTGGTTTAGATTTGTAGAGCACACTCTGTATCTTAGTGAAATCCAGCGGAAATACAAGTTGCTCTTTAATACAGCAGCCGTAATGCAACGGCAAAGTAGTAGTGATATGAAATTTTAGCACATCCGCGTAATGATCTAGCACTTTTTTCCTTTCGAAAACAGAAAAAAGCCTTCAACGACGACAATGTACATCTACACCTGATACGAACGTATATAGCACTGGAGTGGACGTTCTCCAACAGTTTTTATTTTTCGCCCACAAAAATTCAATGACGGGGCTAGCTGACTTGGCTGAACCTCTGAGCTGGCACTAAGCGCCGTTACTAGCAAAAGCGGAAGGTTCCTGCTCTTCACTCGATTATCAAGCGAATGTCACATGTTTTTTATTACAAGGGAGGAATACACTATATGGAAGGTATAACATAGGTTTAATAGTCATAGAATGCCTAATTTACCACGTAGGAAAGCAAGAGCTGTTAGGATGCAAAAAATGGAAGTTCTTTGACCAGAAAGTGGAATGACTCCAGCTTAAGCAAGAAGAAGCAGCACGACAATGAATTTGTAACACTTACTTTGGTTGTTCATTGACCTTGCTGTTTCGGTGCGAAGGTTTTGATGTGTTAATCTGCGGGCAGGTCACTGCTTACCCCTAAGTGATGACCTCCTACTTCTCAGTTTTGGAATGTGTGAAGGAGAGATTCCCAGAGGCGCTGTCAGGCAATGCCTAAGACGAAGAACACAAAGATAATCCACACGATAGTCGAGTTAGAAGCGTTATTTTGAAGGTAGAATAAAAGAAAAGAAAAGAAAAGTGTAATTTTTCACTTCCATCTGTAATGAGAGCACGCTTTCTATTTTGCACTATCTATATTGTCATTTCACTGCTTACCACAGCAAAGAGTGACTATCATTTGACGATTAGGTGAACAGTAAAAATTTTCCATCATTGCCAATTAGAGCGGTTAGTGCCAGCTCCAATGCCCAGGCAGGACCGCGAGTCTTGTCTTTGAATTTTTGGGGTGAAAATTAAAAACTGTTGGAGAACGTCCCTTTTAGTACTAGCTGCTTTCGCATAAAGCATAGATGTACGTAGTAGTCGGTGAATGCATTTTTCCGTTTTTGAAAAGTAAAACAATACGAGATCACTACACTTTTGGGCTAAATTTTCGTATCACTGCTGGTTTCCTGTTCCATACCGGCTGCTACGTGAAACCGCAACCGGTATTTCTACAGGATTTGCCTGCAACACGGATTGTGTTTTATAAATATGTAACAAACCACACCGAAGGAGCACGCATGAAGAACGTGTGCCCCTACGAAATTGCTATTTTTAAAATTTGTTTGAAAATTGAAATGTGCGTATGAAAACAAATTCCACACAATTGTGTGGCCGGGAATAAGTATAGTCCTTACACGCTAGAATTTCAATAAATTCATGCTTTTCTAACTAATTAACCTCTTTTTTACCCGAGGACCGGCACTGCGTGAGGCGGCGTGAGGCGGCCTCGGGCAATTGACCTTCGCTACCGACCACCACTGTATCTAGCAGTGGCGGACGCACAAAGTGGGCGGGAGAGGGGGGCGTGGGAAAAAAGTGGGGTCTCCGCTGCTTGGGGACCCAGATGGAAAATAAAATTAATAAAAATATTAATTATAATAATAAATAAAAAATAAAAATTATATTAAAAATGTTAATGAAATAAACAATTAAAAATTAACTAATACAAGATTTTTATTTGTATTGTAAAGTAATTTTGCCGACATATTCTCGGGGGGGGGGGGGCGCCCTCCGTCCTTCTCCCTGCGTCCGCCACTGCTATCTAGTACATACATATATGCACGAGTTTCATTCGCAGTGCTATATTTGTATGATTTTCGTTTTGCATTTAATAATTTTGAACCCACAGAACTACGTAATTTCTTCTACTAAATGATGAATTTTTTTAAGTGAAAATCTAATTACCTCTCTAAACCCATGTTCTCCACGAATTTGCTTGTATCATAATCCACATTCACCTTGCATAAATCTTGAATTGTGCATTCAGTCGGCCTGTGAAAATTGCGGATTTCGCCGAGCACGTGCGGATGATGGCCGCAGATTCGGATTTCCGCTTCTCGGAAGAATATGAGGTACTAAACCTGACTTAGCGCTCGAATGACGTGGAATGTCCTTTCTCACCCGATTTTCTTTCAGATTCTAAGGAACGTCGGATGCGGACAGTCATATAACGCAGCCGAGCTTCCTGCCAACAAGGCCAAGAACAGGTGCATCCAGACTGCCCGATCCAGATTCATTAGATATCGTAGCATTGCCTTGTTTAGGTTCACCAATATTCTGCCGTATGATCATTCTCGTGTGAGGTTGGCGCAGGTTTCCGACCAAGAAGGTGCCGACTACGTCAACGCCAACTACATGCCGGTAATTGCGTTTTTGTTTACTGTTTTCCCACAGAAGAACTAGTGGCAACTAGTTTGGTTGGGGTAAAAAAAACATGAAGCCTGAGCATTTGGCTGTTGTTCTTAAAGGCAGGGGTCCACCTCATTTTCGTAGTTCAGCTAACAGCAGATTCTGCATCTACTCGGCGCGATGATTCCAACGGTATACATAAATTGTCTCAGAATGGTCTATATACCCGTTTTCCAGGACGGGGTCTGTAACAGTTTGCCAACCCGAGTTGGCATGTGAAGCCGTTGATCTTATCGATTGGACACGTCAAGACTCGTTGACCAACGCGGCAGCCGCGGCAGGCAGCCAGCACAGCTTGGAGCGATCCGCCTCCGGGCTCCAAATTTTTAGCCAGTTCGAGCCTTTCAAAAATGGAGATTTCGTCGCTTCTGTGCCTGTTGATGTACATCCCAGGGATCAACATGATGAGAAGGTCTAGGATATGTCGGTAAATCCAACAGGCAGAACGAGGTGGCCCTCTGCCTTTAAGAGACTTGAACCCTGACCAGCGGCTCAACTGCAGAGCGACAGCTTATGTATCTATTCAAATGGAAATTGAAGGCTAATGCATAAACATCGTCAATTCATTCAGTGCATTTTCATGTATTCCTTCTTTGGACTTCAGTATCGGTTTTCATGAGCATTCCCAGGAATGTTCTGAGCTTCCCGCTCACCCAGGGGTGACGAGGTTCTCGAGCAAAATGTGATATGTCTTACCATCTTGCTATAGCCTGGTATTGTTGACCAAGATGGCAAGGAATACCCATTTTTGCCTGAGCAACTTGTCCACTTCGGGTAGATGGCAACCTTTCCGGGAACGCTCATGAAACACTTACGTAGGTGTAAGTGGTACAGCTTTTAAGAAACCTCTGGATCAAAACTGAGAGTCGCTCTAAGCATGTCATACGTGCCTTTATTTGGTCATTTATTCAACATGGCTCGATTTTACCTAAGGTAACCGGTCTGAGGAGAGCAAATAAATTTTTCATATGGTGTCTTGTGCTAATCCTTCAAACCATTCTTACTGGTGACCCTTTCTCAGAGGCGAACCTTCGTAATAGACCCATTCTGAACCTGAGTGTCTTGCAGGGATTCTCCTCACGGCGCGAGTTCATCGCCGCTCAAGGACCGCTCCCGACGACAAGGGACGCTTTCTGGCAGGTGAGCAATTAACCAAATAGACAACCTCGTAGACGTCTTGCCGTGCCTATGGAGTACATTTACAGATGGCTTGGGAACAGGGCTGTCCCGCCATTATCGCTCTGACCAAGTGTGTGGAGAAAGGCCGGGATAAATGCCACCAGTACTGGCCAGATAACGAGCATTCGAGTGTGGTTTACGCCGACATCGAGGTGAGCTGTACCAATAAACAATCATAAATTTCAATAACAATAGGGAAATATGGGGAATAGTTCTAATATTCATTTCGCACAGTGAGCACCTATACGAGAAAGAGAATTCAAGAAATGTTCCTCCCTATATGGTCACCAGTAATAGAGGGAGGCATACCAAGGTTATAAAGGAAGCAGATAGAACTGCATGGTGAAGAATTCCAAAAATCTAGTACAGTTGCAAAATCTATAGGGAAAAGTGCAATCAAAAATTTAGATCAGAAGTGGAATAACATACATTGGTGGATGAAACTCTTAGTTAATTAGAAATTGGGTAATTAAACCAATTTTCTGCTGCCATTTTCGAAAGATGAGTTATTTCTGGTTTAGGTAACAGTGCTCAGCGAGTCTCCCTTCGAAGACTTCACAATCAGGGAACTCCGGATGAAGAAGCTACACGAATCGGCGCCGCCAAGGACCATTCGGCATTTCCATTACATGGCTTGGCCAGACTTCGGCGTGCCAGATCATCCAGAGGGCATTATTAGGTCAGTAACTGATTTCATTTTGAAGTTATCTAGCTAAATTTGGAGGAAAACAGAGCAAAAGGACGATGGCGCTGCTTGGTTACGCTTCCTGCTGAAATGTTCTTAGTTGTCCAATTCCTGGAAAGATACTAGTAATTTTCGTGCGTTTAGGTTCGCTCTGAAGTATCGCTCAAGAATACCTCATTCACCTCAAAATCGGCCCACCATAGTACACTGCAGGTAACAACACTGTCCCTGATCTTGCTAAAGAGACGCTTTTCCATAGTATTTATCATTTTTTGCTAAGCTCCAATTTTGCTGAGTGACTGTCCCCTTGAACGTGCTTTCCTTACAGTGCCGGCGTCGGTAGATCGGGCACGTTCATCGCCATTGATCGTCTCCTGCAAACGATACAAATCGATCGACCAATTGATGTGTTCGGAATCGTGCACGAAATGCGGTTGGAGCGATGTCACATGGTGCAAAACGAGGTTTGTTTTCAGTGTTAACCGAAGTGCTCTTCAGGGTAGTAAGATGGGAAAAGCGTCCTGTGACCGCCTTCGTGAGTGTTCCTGGGAAAAGTAGTGGTGTACTCACCGTTCCGGAATGGACGAGTTCTCCTGGGAAAAATGAGTGCACTTTGTTTGAGCGACTCGTCTTAGCCAGCGACAACAAGTAGTACCGAAGATAGCCAAAAATAACTTTTTACTAGAAAGTCCTGATTCTGGACCAGCGGGAGCCTCAAAGCCTCCCCGGAACGTTAACGACTTTCGTCACAGCAGTAATGGAAATTCCAAACAGATTTTAAGAGCTGTGTTCGTGGTTAATTGAATGTATCCTTAACTCTGTTCCATCTATAGTTCAACATCTACTGCTGTTAATATCTAAAAGCGAAACAACTGCACCCTAATATGCTTATATGGTATGGTTAGGATGGTTAGTATAATAGCCTATTAACTAAAAATAACTTAATAACCTAATATGGTTAGGACCAAGTGACAGTATAGAATACGAATTTCAATAAGTAACCGATATCGATGAAATAGATAAATAATTTACGTAAAATCAGTGTACAAAAGAAGGAAATAAAAGAGGAAATATAAATTGTCTGTTTTGTTCCTACCCTTGGACGGATTCCAGGCAAAACGGAGAATAACAAGTCTAGAAAATCAGAATATTCAGAAAAAGAGCCACACAAGGCTATCCCATCTTCTCTGTAAGGTCCTAGAGTTTTCTCTCTTTCTCGGGTTTTCGAATATGCAATTTACTCGAAATATGTAGAATATTTTTTTTTCGATTTTGTGTTCTAGTACCCTATTCGATCCTAACTATGGTCTCTATCCTCCCACGCTGCACTGTGAAACAGCCTGTCGTGCCGGCCGTTGCCTGATACCCAAACCCATAATTCCGCTATATATAGGATATATCCCACTCTTTCCCACTCATCACACGTCAGCGGGATTTATGATTGCACATGAGGAGTCTCAGGACGCTCATTGTTCTTCGCCGCAGTGATATCGCGTTGTTTTGCGTGTTATGAATGCCCGAATTCGTCACTGAGCGGGACTGCCGCAGACCCGCTATCTGATTATGCATGCGAGGACACGACGCACGACGCGGGTTAATATCGTGGCGTGAAAACACCCGCTGAATAGAGTACGAGGGCCAGTGCGCCGACGGTCGCTGAGGGTCATGGTTTGGAAGAAAAAAATAGGGTCTCGGCCCAAAACGGGACCCGATCGGAAGAAAACGAAGAAAGTTACTTAAATATTTTTGGTACTTAATTATTGGTGGTTGGTTCGGAAGTGGTGATAAGATTCTGAAAAAATCCTTAGCAAAAAAGAAATAAGCGAATATGGATCTTTTTTTGAAGTTTCATAGAAATTTCTGAAGTCTCTTTACAGTGCCTTGCACTGTTTGCTACTTTTATTAGGTGAAAATCCCCGTAGTCGAGCAACAATGGCATGAAACCTTGGGGTTAGGAGCATTGTACCTAGGAAGGGCGGTGAGATCGAGCTCTGCGATTGGCCAATCCGTCCAACTGACCAATCGCAGGTGCATGCCGCACCCTACCTTCCAGATATAACGCCTCATATCCAAAACTTCGTTCAGAGAACTCCAAACGGCCGCGTGTAAAAGGTGGGATCGCGGCGCGGCTCGCTTGGGCAGAGACACAGAGGGTCTGCATGCTGGCTCTGGTTGACTGCTTCTGCCAGCAGCAGAGAACTCGAGTTCCACGCCGCTCCGCGGTCTCGCCCCTTGCACACGGCCGTTTGGAGTTCACTGTACATATATGGCAGGAAATCATAAGAAAGGAGTCAATACCCATATTTACATTGTTCTCCACAGGAAAGCACTAACTAGATGTATATGTGTGAAAGAATGAGCATGAAATTGTGAATTTTTTATTCTGGATTATTTTGTACAACGCTTTTTAGAATTTTAAGAAGCATTGTAGAACAATTGATCCAAGACTGTTAGCATACAGAAAACTAGGACTGGGTTGTTTTCCGGTCATGCTGGCTTGTGTAAGTGGATAGGCAGGCTACTACGCGTAACAGGAAATTTGTAATTTCATACCTCCGTGTGGGAACCCGTTTGTGGAAACATAGCTATTTTCGTACGCAGTGTGCGTCATGGTTTCTATGACAAGAATAGGGGAACGCATTAGTGCCGTCATTCATGTCATAAAACACGAATCGTAGATTAATATGCAATTTGGACTTGGAACTCATGGGGGAGAGAACGAGACGAAAATGTCGCTCATTTTGCTTCTCCGAATGGGAGCCAGCGCTTTATGGACCTTCATTCTATTTTTAGTACTTAGAAGTGCTTGGTGTTCAAATTTTGCTATAGATGACATATTTTAAGCAGCAGTACATCTTCATTCATCACTGCATTCTCCACGCCATCGAAACAATGGCTTTGGAGCGGTCGCAGGCGCCGCCGAGCGATCTGCACCAGAACCCAGTGTTCGAGGACGACGACACCATAGCGGAGTCGGACTTCTAGCGTGTTGCGTAGAGGAGCAACGATCGGTCGGCCGAGTAGTGTTCTGTGACTATCAGTTAAGCCTTTCAGTTCTGATCAACGACTTGCATTGTAGTAATGCTCCTTTCGACGGGTCACTCGGTTCAAAAAATCAGCTGTTTGTGTATTGATTTTTCATCTAATCTTATTTTTCCATGCTATGACTTCTTCGCACAATTGACCTCATTCCTCATGTTTCATGCATAGAAAGTAAACACCACACGGGTCCCATTTAGACACCTTAGATTTGCTGGAGAATTTTATTGATCGATTCATATTGCAATGTTTGTATATTAAGTGCCTTTTGAAAAGGAATAAATTCATTTGGATGGTGAGTACTGTCTGAAATACATTGATATGGTATGTTTTACAGGTGAACACAGTTGTGAAGATTTTAGAGAGGGAGAGAACGCGAGAAATAGCGCTGTACAGTACTGCGCCTAATCTTTGCAAAAAAAGAAGCGCGCGACGCGTTAAACCGTCGCGAGGTCGCTCTTTCATAACATCCTTAAAATAAAATCAATTCCAATTTTTCTTGAAGAGCCAAATTGTGCATTCCATGGCAAATCTTATGATACATAAACTTTTCAACATCGTGCTTTTTACACTGCGGAAAATACCATTAAAAATTTAGTATTTTGATCACTCTGGATCAAGGCGGGCAGGTAAGTACGAGGAATTCTGCTTAAATTTGCAGTGATGTTTTTGACCGGTATAGAGAACAATATTGAAAAATTCATGAATCATTCGACCCATTGTGTACAGAGAATCCATACATTCAGAAAAAATTGAATATCCTTATTTCTAAGGAAATTATGAAGGGGAGACGCTTTGCGATGTATTAGTGCGTCGCGCGCGTCCTTTTTGCAAGGATTAGGAGCAGTATTGTATTTAGAGAGGTAGGCGAGAAATTGCACATCATAAGCGCAAGTACCCGACTATTATCATTTTTGAAACGGACCAGATTTACATAGGTAGAGAGGCGTTTTTCCGCAGCATTGAACAGCCCTGTTTCGAACCGAGTATGAGAGGATGTCAGATTTAAAATTTTCGAAGTAGGAACTTGGAAGCCCCAATAATACCGGAATATCAAACGTGGAGGGAGTGCGTTGCGGGAATCCCAGTTGTGAACTATTCCAGATCAGAAGAGTGCTTAGAGCTGCCGGTTACGAACCCAAGTACAATTCCGTACTACGACAGAGAGTTGGTCGAGCCCTAATCCTTGGCCCTCCTTATTTTCCACTGAATGAGCGTGAGACATGAGATTTAATGCGCAACCTTGACGTCAGCACGTTTGTCCGGCTAGGTAATATATTGGATAACGAAAAGATAGCGGATGAGTTGAAAAACTTCAGATGTAGGAAACACTGGAGAAAAAAATACGTACATTGTCTTCATATCATTTGAGTGTCAGTCAAGATGAAGCGATGGCTGAGTATTAAAGGCAGTGGTCCACCTCATCTTCGTAGTTCAGCTAACAGCAGATTCTGCATCTACTCGGCGTGGTGGTTCCAACGGTGTACATAAATTGTCTCAGAATGGTCTATAAACCTGTCTTCCAGGATGGGGTCTGTAACAGTTTGCCAACCCAAGTTGACATGTGAAGCCGTTGATCTTATCGATTGAACACGCCAGGACTCGTTGACCAACGCGGCAGTCGTGGCAGGCAGCCAGCACAGCTTGGAGCGATCCGCCTCCGGGCTCCAAATTTTTATCCAGTTCGTGCCTTTCAAAAATAGGGATTTCGTCGCTTCTGTGCCTGTTGATGTACATCCCAGGGATCAACATGATGAGAAGGTCTAGGATTAATGGTAAATCCAACAGGCAGAACGAGGTGGCCCCCTGCCTTTAATTAGTTGACATAAGTCCTTGCGCTTTTTAACTGCGATTTCCTCCGCGCCATTGCAATTTTTTTCTGATATGCACTATACCTTTTGAACGCGCTTTCCTTTTTCTACAGTCATATCATCAAGTGTTTTCACAGAACTATTAAATTATTCTATTTTTAGGCTTAAGAAGAAAAACGCCAATTTGAGGAAAAACCCAATTTCCTCCTGGTATTCAGTTTAAACCAAAAAATATCTCATGCTGTTTGAGCGTGTAAGCTCTGCAGAATATAAACGCTGAAGAACATCATCAGTGCAACTGCTGGAGCGCCAGTTTGACGATTTTTGGGATCTAACGTCACCATGTAGTAAGATGACATGATTGGATTCTTTCAGCCGAATTGCCTCAGTTATCTGGTGGCTTGCGAAAGTGTGATATAAATCCAAACCATATCATTCCTTTGAAGCAATTCCCAGGTCTTCGTATAAGACATTTATTCGCCTGAAGTGGCCAGTGTCATCGAGACCAACTATATCTTCTTTGATCTTAGAAAATTGCTGATGACCAGTCATTTCAAGCAAAACATCTCTTGCATAAGGTCATTTGGCCAGTTTTGATGGCCTTTCGAGATTTAATGGATTGACAGGATAGGTGGCTGCCGGTTGAGCTGCTTTTTATTGCTCGTTGCTCCACTTCGCAGGCTTAAAACTCAGGCAAGCTGTCGTTTTAGAAAAATTGTTAGCAAGATTCTTGTGATGACTCATACCTAAAAAATTACAAATAGCTGGAGAAAAGTGCATTCAAAAAAGTGCAAGGACTTATGTTAACACCTAATACGTATGTCTTCAAGCTACTCTTCTAATCTGTTTCCCCAAATGCCGCACACTTCCCACTTTCCCTTTTATCTCTAATCTCTATAGCTATCCTCTCTAATGAAACGGACCATAGCAAAGGTCGTTTGAAGGCAGCACCAGTCAAATTTTCGAAGCTAAGTTACCGTGCTAGTGGTGACATAGTGGTGACACACACTGGCAGCGCATCACAAATGTTAGACGAAAGCAAAGAATTGCTTCTCACCTGCAAAGAAACTCGGATCCCAATCACAAACACAGCTGCTTTGCATGTGCTCGCGCAATGACGACGCGTCTGCTTACAAAGACATGATCGCTTGAACAATTGCGCGAGAATTCTCAGATTCGTTTCGCATTATTTCACAGATGGATATGAGTTCTAACTCTAAGAACCGCGAAGGCCTAAGAAATTCAAACACAGGGATTTGAGCGGGTGCTATTTCCAAACAACGTACATAGGTAGCCGTGCCGGATGCCGATAGAGTAGACTGGATTGAGGGGAGGTGGGGGAACAAAAATTGGAGTTCATATTACTTCAGAGGGCCAAACGCGCGGATTCTTAAGAAGGGATTTACACGAAATCCATTTTCCAGCTTAAGTGACTGGAAATGGATATTCAAAAATAATGTTCGGATGAGCTAAAACATTTTTTTTTCGTAGAAATACGCGAAGATATTTATTTTCTCCTCTTCTGTCTTATCGTTCTTGTTTATCTAATTATCAGGAGCTTTTGCAAAACGTGGAGTAGCAGATCACTAAAACTAGATAGTAGTCGAAAAAGACTTCTGTAGATACTTTATTACCGTGGGTATTCCCAACAAAAGAAGTGGCTTGATGAATAACACCTCTCCTATCCTTCGGTGAAAACGTAATCAGATGGAGGACATACAGCAGGGCGCCCAATAATTGGTTGGGGAGGGGCACCCTATGATAGTTCCTAGGCTTTACGCTGGGAGCCTAAGCCTCAGCCACTGCACGAGCGCAAGACCAAGCCTTCCCCGAAAAGGAGCTTGAAGCCTAATTTCAAGACCTACATAGGCTGAGCTTAATTACGAGAAGACAAGTATCCCAACCCCTACGAATATCCCAACCCCTCCCCTCCCCCCCCCCGCCCTCCCAACTATCTTTTCCCCAGCGTCTTCTTACATGAAAGCTGAGTTAGGTAAACATCAGTAAGCTTGAACAAAAATGGCATATTATGATTGTAACCCAAAAGAGTGCTGAGAAAGTGAGAAGTGTGTGCCAGATTGCCGAAGATTCACAGAAAATTCACAACATGCCGAAGATTCACAGAAAGTTCACAACATCACATACAGTGGACGTCAATGATGCTGGCCCATCTGCGGCCTCGAGAAGGACGCCGCGCAACCGCGCCGTTTGCTGCCGGAATGCAATTCCTAGGCGCCTTTCTTCCCGATTCGGTCGAAAATCCTTGTAACGGGTAGAAGAGTTGCTAGAAATAGCATAACAGCAGCAGAAAACATCGGTTATGGCGCGCGCGGCGCGGTTGCGCGGCGTCCTTCTCGAGGCCGCGGATGGGTCACCGCCATTGACGTCCACTGTATGTACGTATGTGTGCAGGTAACAAGAAAACTTTTCACATAGTTCACATGGGGGCACCTATCCAGCCTTGATCTAAAAAGAAATTAGGTTATCTCAAAATAATATAAGCCACAAAATCACTTGCATTATCAACCACCGAGCCAAAGCGCCGCTATTTTTATTTGTTAGTGGAGACAATGGCGGAAATTACTGGTTGTTCCCAAAACCTTTGCAAATCTTGAATAATCAAGAAACTTCTCAACGTTAGTGTGCATGTGCATGAAAAGAGCTTTTCTGGCAATCAATGAGCACTTTTTAATGCATACACTAGGAGTTAGCAAGATAGACGAATAAAACAAAGGCATCAATGAGCAACTAAGTAATACACTCTCAGAAAAATTAGACGAGTAATTTAATGAGAACTTTGGTGTTCACAACAAAAGAGTTTTTCATGTGTTATTGTACTTCACTAAGGTCCTCGATGGTGCACTCTCTAATGCTATACATGCAAACCTCATGGAGCATTATGAATTCTTTGGTAAAATTGCGTTCTATCCACGAAGGGGATTTCTCCAGCCGACTTGCTGAAATATGATTTCAACGTTGAGATTGAATAGCAGAATCGAGACAGAAAAAAACATTTCGTGCAATCCCCTATCCTCTCGCAGACTCCTCTCTTTGAAAGATTTCACAGTGGTAACCTCTGAATCTGCAGAAAGCGAATAGGCGAGGGATGGGGCAGGTGGATGGAGGAGAATGAGGAGGGGTGCTTAAAGGGCGGAGTAAGACCAACCTTATGTCTATGGGAAGGTGCAGGTAGAATTAGAGGAAAGATATCTATCCTTGTCGTGGCTATTTTACCGTTGACTTATAGTGAAGTTCATACATTCGTATTTTGACGCATACGTGTGCGGCTGTATTCACACCTTACATGTCAACATGACCAGAAGCCTGTAATAAAGCGAATGAGGGCTACAAGGGGCAAGGGCAGCCTGCAATGAGCTATTCTATGGTTTTCTACTTTTTGCAGTTAAGCAAGTTATCCATTGTGATCTCCTTTCATTCGAGCCGTGCATGCTAGATAACATTGGAGCCTCCGAATGAGAAGCTAGTGATGTAAGCCATAAATCATGTAGGACATGACAGCATGAACAGAGTTGTGGCGTTGTCCTCTTGACACTACTCACGACGGAGAACTGTCTGTCCATGAGTTCTAGAAGGAATCATAACTCTCCTGCGGAAATGGGCAGGTATCCGTGGAAGGGAATATCCGCAAAAGGGAAGAGATGAACTTAGAAACTACGATGAACTGGATTTTGTCGATTTCGTTGTGCTGCGTTAGTGAGAACAATGAGAAGAAATAGTGGCGTATCACCTACCACGTTCGTGACAACAGAATGAATAGTCTAGCTTTTATTCACAGGCTTATAACAATCCACAGAATCTATCATCGTGATCCGCGAGGAACATTCACTTGCGTAATACTAAATTCTGGGAAGAAAAAAAGGAGTGTAGTACAAGATAGCGAAGCGGATAGCTTCTGGAAAGTTAAAGTACCTCAAAATAACGGAATAGAATATAGCACTTTTTTTTCGGAAAATATGTAATGAGCTGATGCGGCAACACGAACCGCATGCGAGCACCAATGAACGTGGATCTCATAAGCTCATAAATATGAAAAGAACACGAGACTTTTGCAGAGTCCAACTACCCAGGTTTCAGGTCTCTTTAGTTTTAACCAGCGCAAAATGGTGATTTCGGGAAGATTTTCGGATTGAATTGCGTATTTGTAAGCAGGCATATTGGCCTTACAGTAAGCTTTTCTTTCTGCAAAACTTCTCATCATGAGCATCATGCATTGTCAGTATTCGTAATTGAAGATTGTGATTCCAGCGCCTTCAGTTGAAATGAAGAATTCTTTGCAAATGGAATGTGCACCACTGATGATTTAACCGATTGCTGTGCCATTCTTCTCCGTTTGTGGTTACATCGCACTCATTGTCACTCATACTTCGTTGTAAGTACCATTACATGCTCAGGATTTTTTTCTTGTCTTTGAACTCTGCCTGGTAACGAGGCCGAACAACGTTTTCATCACCGGTTGGCTGCCCAGTACTTGCTGATCCCTGTCAGAGTGCTGTCAGGAGTCTCCGCGCTCGCAAACCAGAACACCCAACTCCCCTCGTTGTATGTTAAACCTACGCCACCATACCGACATTCTTCGCATTTTGACTTCCATACAGGTAGTGTTTGCAGTCTAGTTCCTCATTACTTCTTTGAGTACACTTACTTGGCTATGGCCTCATAGTTAGTGCGACCATTACAGAATTTTGCACACAACTCTCAGTGGTGGACAACGATATCCTGCCTGTACTGTTTTTAGTGTAGTAGCAACCATCAATGTATTATGTATTCATTAATAATAATGTTATCATGCTAAGAAATAATGCACATATAAACTCGAGAATAAACTATGTAAACAAAACAGGCGATTATGCACAGACAGCGATGTTCAACACGAGGTAGTGAAACGAAAAACGCATACATAGATGTGGGTTTTTCAAGACAAAACAATATTTTTGATGTCTAATCTTTGCATGCTTCCTGAGTATATTTGATGATAAATCAGTACCGTGAAATTGCAGTGATATGTGAAGACTTACTCTATTCACATGGAAATGATTTTGATGGACAGGAAAACGAAACAAGAAAAGTAACCAAAGTTAGCACACATGAAGGCACCTCTTCACCTCACAGAACCACAGCAAAGCAGGTCCATCTTTTCAAGTCTCAAACAAAATAGAGATCGTTGGTTCCCTTTTAGGCACTCCATGGTAAATAACTGTGCGAAACCTAGTCACAATGATACTCACAAAACAAAGATACACAAATAAGGAGTTGAAATGAATCAGTGTGCTGCAGCTGACTGACAGTGAATGGATAGCCCTCTTTGAGAACTACAGATAACACAGCACTCCGTACTCTCTGCAAATATGGATGATTGGCATATAGGTGCACAGCTCAGCGCAGGTCAGCTATCGTTCAAAATAATGCAGGCCGAAAAAAAAAGCGACTTGTATAACAAGATCACTGCTCTTTACCCTAAGGGCTTAATGGGATAATTCAGGAAGGAACAGTTAATCAACAGAAAATTGTACGCAATATATACCTTTTCAAGCAACAAGAACCTCTCCCACAGCTGCCTCAATAATTCCATCTGTCAACCGAGACATCCATATCTGGATATTGTCCTGGATAGTATCGAAGGTTCGTCGTCTGATCCTGGAAAGTGTAAAACTTAAGCAGCAGGCACACTTGCAGTAGAACAGCAAAAATACGTACTGCATCGAATGTGTCGTCCAAGCTGCGTCTAAGCCAACAAATGTACAGGATCAGCAGGAAGAGCAACTGAAACTTATCATGAAACGTTGCAATAAAATTATTGCCCTCCACAGCAATGTGAAAGTGAAATCAATCATGTGAAAGTTTACGATGTAGAAGCGTCACAAAGAAGATAAATTTTACAAAACCAAATGGCTTCATTATAAGCGAGTATTCACATTCAATTCCACAACACTTCCATGTGAACATTATAGACTAGCAACCAGCAAAGCGCCATTTACAAGTGTGCAATCTCTTGCAGATATAGCTTAGCAAAACTCACTGTGACAAGGATGATGAGAGAAACGATCAGGGCTGTGACCCACCAGCTCGATGACTCAGCTGCCGGCAACTGAAATATGTAAGAATCCTGAGAAGATAGTCATACATGTAACTATAGGCGATCCAAGGAATGCGGGAGGGGAATGGGTCTGCAGGTTCAGCGAATGCTTAAAGTAGATGGAAATTTCATATCAGTGAACCCTCTACATTTCTGCTACATTTTCAAAGCCCGACTTCTCATTACCTAATATTATGCTTTATCTCGGAAAAAACCTTCCTTCCGAAATTCTGACTAGCGTACCAATCTTCCTTTCAAAATTGTGACTGGCGTAGCTCTTTTTTTTTGTTTTGAGGGGCAGCCTCGTCAAGAATATAGTCAAATCAATGTTCTTGTTAGCAAAAAAAAAACTACCAATCCTTCCTGAATCATCCACTGATCTCTTTCATTTTGACAAGAATCACGATCTGCTGCAGCTCCATCTCGAATTTGACAATATTCCCAGTCCCTGCAAAAAGGAAAAAAAAACTCGATGTACTCATTGCTAGATGGAGTTGATGAAATGAACTCAACATAATGAACTCAACACATAATAATCTGCAACCCACAACTAGAAACGAAAACAGATTTGAGAAAAAAACACACCGTACAATAATAACAGACGGGAAACTGTTGCGAGAACGGCGACTGTCACTAATGAAACCGCACGAGATTCCTAGCGACTGTTGACTGTAGTTCTCGAATGACCTAAATAAAGAGGAGACTGCTGCCAGAAAACAAAAACAGGGAATTACAGTAAGCTTTACTACATATTCAGCCGAACAAAATTTAACGAGTATGTCATAAGCAAATAGGGAAATGGAAACACACCTTATGTAAACGGTAGTATAGTTATCTTTATGATGTTGACTAAAAAGCACCCCACCGGACACGCTAAAAACCGAAATGAGCAGCAAATGGTGAACGAATCTTTCTCAAAAGTTTAAGGACCTGATGAAACTGCGTTGGCTAGCTTCATAAGAGAACACCCGCTTGCCAGCTACACCATCTTGAAGAGCCGACATTAAGCGATTCAGTGGCAGCACATGTATGGATGTTATTTCTCCATTCGTAGTAGCGTAAAAGACCTATTTGATGAAATTAGTAATAGTAGAATAATTTCAAAACTCAACAAATTTCAACAATAACTCTTCTCAATAATACTTGGAAGAAAACTTCATTTGCTCTAGTCAAGAAAGATCAGATCGGAATCTAATTATTTAGACAAGTTTGTATCGAGGATTGATGTAAAAGGCAGGGAAGTAAAGAAGGAACACAAATTTCGGAATGCACCTCGTCGCTGTAGGGATCTTCTGTCCAGCCTGTTCGAGCCTTGTTCATTGTATGTGGAGAGAACTCATAAACGTATGTGGAGACGAACATGGAGCGGTCATGAATGCCTAGAAAATATTATTATAAAATATTATAAGGCATTGAATAAGATATGACAATTTCTAAAGCATAGAAAATCCATTTTCGCAAGGAATTGCCGAAGTACGCAGGAACTGAGCAGACAGCCAATGTTCGTCAGGAATTTACTTATTTTCGGTGGTAGCAGTGACAGGTCGAAAGTTCTTTAAGTTTCCAGGCATCTACAGGGATTTTTCGCACCTGATGCATACATACGGCAGGTCTCATGACCGTAGGTGATGCATAGAGCTTTCGTAATCAACGTTTCGCAAAAATTCTATATGCTTCTGGCGAAGTTTCAACTAATTTAAGCACAACTGTTATGGAAGAATTCAGAAATAAATATGCTATACGAAATAGTATGTTATACATGTGGATAGTCTCTTCAAAATCGGGAAACCGTGCTAAGCCACGTAATTCATGTGTTAAAAATACATTCATTAAAATAGAGTTGAGAGCATAATCTTCAGAAATATTCGTGGAAATAATTGGTATGGGCTCAGTGATCAAAAGATCTGAAAAAAAACTCAATGTGACGCACCGGGAAAAAGGTTGGAAAGGCGATAAATGATGCAATGTTGAGATCCACGTGAATCACGAGCGACAAGATAGAGCAGCTGGTACGACTGATCATAAATCGTAAATTCCTGGAAGCGCTTTCTTTGAGGATAGAATACAGAGCTAATTACCAACTAATAACATACCGTTCTTTGCTGGTCCAAATGCTTGTGAACTCTGTTAGGAAAGTCGATTATGCGGGAATACATCAACGATGTAGTGTTCAACGGAGATGGTTGCGGCAGCTAAACTGAGAGATAATTAAGGTCGCCTGGTTGTCGCCAATGGGCCGAAGCAAACCTCTAAATCTTCTACGAATGCCACAGTTTTTCCAGACCGGTCTCGCCCTATGTACATTGCTCTTGGCGGTTTTTTGCGTTCGGGATCGCGTATGAGATGAACTCTTACAGGGTAATCACATGCTGATGTTTGTATTTGCCATTCCCTGAGAACGACAAGTATGTGATATAGTGACAGCAGACCAAGCAGAATTTGGAACAATTTCATGATAGTGATGCTCGATGTAATCACAAAAGTTATCATTTAAAAAGCCACAAGAAAAAAGGAGGGAACTAACCTTGGCACATTAGCGATTCCTCTCGGGCAAGTTGCTTCTCTCACATTTGATTCGAAGGTCGTTTGGCATCTGTGTTGCGATATCAGTAAATACTGGTTCGTCTTGAGGATTTGATTGAACGATATGTCTTTCGATGTCGAAACAAGGCTGGATTGCAGTAGCAAAAAGCTCAGAATCGCGAGTAACATCTGGAACCTGCAATGGAGAAAAACCTAGAGCGGGATAATCTGGTTATGCAACTATAAACATGCAAATATTTATGAACAGGTACTATAAAAGTCACGCATTCTTATATAAAACAGTTTTTAATTTCAAAAATCTTCACTATTCCGTGTGTACGGTGAGACTGCGGAAATGGTGGTTTATTCGACGCGCAACCGTGATATTTCATTATTTCGTTAGTGCTGATAAACGTAACGGTTGGTGGGAGAGGTTGCATTTCTGCACTTATTGCAGAATGACAGAGAGTAAAAGAGCACAGGAAAGTGTGCAGGAGTTGTAGAGAGTGAAGGGAAAAACAGGCGGTATCCACGAATACTCAACCATCATCGCGTTTGAAACGGAGTGTAGGACAGCAAAATTTTAGCCCTCACTCTAAAAAGAACGGTGGATTTGAATCTCATTGCAAGAACGTTTTGTGCGCTTACCACTTCTTACAAGGTGGTCTAATTGAAGTGACGAATGATTTTTTTCTCCGTGCGTTTTTATCCTGTTTTAAAGAGTTTCTGGTCTTTAGTTAAAAAAAAAAACACAATGTTAACAGCAACAGTGCATTGCTCCCTCCCGAACCTCTGCACCTCCAAATTGGCCATCATGGGCCTTGATCACAAGCGACAATCTGCTCTTGATATCCTGACAGGCAGCGTGTTTCGGGAAACCTTGAGCAACGTCTTGCGAACTCGACCCTTTAGTACTTCGACGCTAGCTGCTGGTGTAGATACAACAGTCTCTATCTCCAAAATAGACCATATGCTAAAACCCATCGATTTCAAGTCAGAAGAGGTGGCTGGCCACTGCATTAGGGATATGAAGTGTGGTACATCGTTTCGAAGCCACCTTTGGGTTGAGAGTGCCGTGTGACAGAGAGCAAGATCTTCTTCTATCTTCTATCCACCTTGTTTTCCCGAAATACTTTTTAGCCCACGGCTTCCAGTGTGCTTCCAGAATCAAAGATCGGTACAGCTCAGCGTTCATTTTGCTTTTTTTCTCACGATCAGAAAAACCAGCGGACTCATTGATTCCGTCCCAGACCGTTATTGAGAGAGGGCCCTGCTTGTCGCTGACCTTGCATGGCTTCTAACTAGTAACCTCTTCCGCTCCAACCATAATCTATCACTCTGCTTATTCGAAATTTGCTGCACCTGTTTTTGCTTTGCATCCATTCTTGCCTTGAAAAAATTTCCCATGGGAAAAACCATCTTTTCCAGCTCACCTTCTATCATAATCTTAGTGACGGTGCTTCTCGAAATCCCACTGCTGTGTAACTGTGCAACGTTTCTTTGAAAGGCCAGGCTCAAGGTACTTTTTGATACTTTGGTAAACCTGAGTCTGACTAACATCAATACATTTCAGCTCTTCGGTAATTCGGAGCGGTTACTTTCCGGAATGATAGAGGGCTACGATGGTTGAATAATTGTCTTCCACGGCAGAGAAATGACACTAATACTATACATATTTCTGTGAGAGCAACCAGGTTCGTAAATTTGCACCCACAGATCATACACGAACATTATCTATCACCTTCATTCTCAGCTGCGTTGCTACTCTGATATTTATTGGCGATACATTTGGCGAGGTTTGTTTGGCAACTTCGCAGGCGAGCTACCTAGGCAAACGAAGCCCGTCAAACATATTGCCAAACAAGAAGTCCCGTAAATTGTATTGCCAAAAAAAAAAAACTCGTCAATCGACACTCAGAATTTGCCAGTTGTATTGCCACACAAAAGTTGTCATTCGTATCGTCAAAGAAAAGGGGTATCAACTGCACGAAAATTTCGATATCATCAGAAATCGTGTCATGATACCTATCTCCGGAGTCGGCTGCCTTACCAGCTGAGCCATCCGGATCGACATCGTCGATGGCTAAGCCACCATCTAAGAATGAAGTGAATGCCTTGTCAAAACACCCGTAAAATGTATCGCCAACAAATTCTCTTTCCTTTGGAATTGCCAAACACCCGTAAAATGTACCGCCAACAGATTCTCTTGCCTTTTGTATTGCCAAACAGGCTCTTCATTCATTCTCCCGTAAAATGTACTGCCAAGCCAAAGTTTAACCCGTAAAATGCTTGTCAAACACATTCTCTTGCTAGATACATCGCCACCAAACATCAGAGGAAATTATGGAAAGGCACCTTTCAAAGGCATTGTCACTTCAAGTGAGCACTTTATACCAGTGGCGCTTCGGACGCACGCATCCATTTGCGGAGGATTTCCTATGACGACCGCTCAGCGCGACATGCACAGCCTCAGTGAAAATGCAGTGCGGTTGCCACAACGCCACAAATGCGGGCGTACCACCCACATCTAATCGTAACCTGCATCAGGAGTACGAGTGGGCTCATCCTTCGTCTTATGGATACAAAGACGTCAAACGCACGCATCTAGTATGAGTTGCTCTGAGTTGCTCTAGATCCATCGCAGACATCCAAGTCGAGAGTTGCAGATACCCAATCTCGGCGAAATATCCCTCTCAAATGGGGTTAACGATGATCAAAATCACTTTCGGACGTTGACTTTTCATATCGGCTCTGGGATTTGAGCTATTGGTGAGCTAGTTCATACACATCTGAGCCAGGATCTTCTCAACAAGAATGCACAAAAGAAGGTTAGCTAATTTTTGAGATTCGCCGTGAAAATTTCTCTGAAAGCAGCGGTGATACTTTGTTTTGCTGAAATACAGCGTTTTACAGTTGTCCATAAAGAAGAGCCAGCAAAAGCAAAATGTTCGAAATTTCCCAGCTTGATAGATATCACCCACTTCTTTCTCAGGCCTAATTACCGGTGCCGCAATTATTCGCCGCCCTTTGAATGATCAAGGCGGCTAAAGACCTAATTTTTGCAGAATTTTGTAGTCATTTTTGCCGTCAGCGTGAACTCAAATTAACTCGATTTAACATTTTCTAATTCTCCATGGTACACCCTTCTCGAAAACATAAATATTGCCAATCAATCTGTTAGGAACTTGGCCTTCGGTTCCAAAAACAAGCCATAATTACGGAGTGAGTCTATTGCGACCCGAATCGCGCAGACAGACGCATGCAGGCGGCCATACCGCAAGCATATTTACGTCATCGAGACATCGCCTAATTTGTATAACATTACTAAAGTTACATCATATCTGAGTGTATGAACAAATTTAAAAAAAAAGACTGCGAATTTCATGAAGTGGCACACTCAACTTCCCGCCTGCAGCAATAAAATCTAGGTAGAATAATCAAAGTAGTGAGTTTCCTGATTTCGTCTACAATTATTTCTGCGTTGCAACCTCGCTCGGTGCTCCTAAGCTTGTTGACGGAGCGATTGGTTTCAGCTTTGCCTCAGCTTTTAAAACGTCGAACACGTCCGTTGGAGGATTCCTTGCCTTTTCTCCATTTTCCTTCCCGAGTTTCCTGATTTGGTAAACGATTATTTCTGCGTTGCAGCCTCGCTCGGCGCTCCTAAGCTTGTTGACGAAGCGATTGCTTCAACTTTGCGTCAGGTCCTAAAACATCGAACATGTCCGCTAAAAGATTCCTTGGCAGACATTAATTTGCACTAAGTATAACAAAGTTTCATTCGGAAAATTGTGACCAGTATCCCTGAGGACAGTATACTATTACAGATATTCTTTTTTTTGTAGACTATCTTCTCAATAGTAGTTTTCGTTCATTTGGTCCACTGGTATTCAAACAAATCGTAGGTGTACCGCAAGGTGGCAATTTCAGCCCTCAGTTGGCGGATCTTACTCTATCATACTATGAATACACCTACGCAACATATACTTCTATCCTTACAGATATTTGGACGATCTACTGATAATACATAATACTTTAGACAGTACAATTTTGACAGTTCTGGATAAAGTCTATCATAAAGTACTATCGTTGGAAATTAAACACTATTAAGTAACTATTTAGATCTGGAGATTAATATACATAACAACGTCGTAATGACAAAAATGTGTAGTAAGACTGATTCTTTTGGCATTGCTATTAAACGATTCCCACACTCTTCCACTAATATTTCAATCGGTTTTAAAAAACCTTCCATTTACACTGAAGTTTTACGAATCGCCCGCACTTGTTGTACTAGAAAAGACTTTATAAACAGACTGAATCGAACAAAAAACATACTATTAGCCATGGACTCAATCTGTAATAGAAAGCTCATCTATACGTTGTTTGTTCAAAAATAATTATACTTTGCATAAATTTGACATACATACCTCTAGAAATCAGGAATTTGTGGAGGAGATATTTTGATTATAATATAATTAGCCAAAGATTGCTAAAAAGATGCTGATTCAGGACTCAATATACCACAACAAATTAAATCTCTGATCAATAAATACATCCATCTATTCCTCATGATCTATTACAAATAAACAATTCTAATCCAATAAGCTCAGTGCCATATAATCAACATCTTCTTGTTGATTATATTCCACTTGGTACTACTCATTTTTTATGCACATTGCATGCGGTTGGATGTTTACATCAATCGAACCAGATGTAACTTTTAGAAGCTAGAATTTAAGTAAGTTTATTTCAAAAAATATGTGCACATATTGAACATTACTTGATAAACATAAATCAGTAGGTTTCCTCCACCTTACTGATGAGTGCAGGAGGAAACCTACTTTTATGTTTTGTTTTCGTATGAGGTTCATGCACGAAACGAAAACTGAACAGACCACAAGAAATTCCCATATAACTTCAGAATTTTTCTCCATGTTCATCCTCATGAATGGGTTGGAATTTCATATTATTTATAGAGGCACTGAAATAGAGCTGCATTTAGCAGAGATCACTGGAAGAGTTTAATTTTTTTCAACCAGATCGGGAGGGGCCAGAAAACTATCTGCTGAAGGAACAACATACATATGACTCTTCGTGCGAATGCGCTTGTCAACTGAAAGTTCCCATTTGTCGTTCTGGTATAATTTGAGTTGTGTGCCAGCACGAAATGAGTGATACTCAGGCACTTACAGGGAACTCCAAAGGTACGCGGACAGACCGCGGTGCGCCTCTGCTGGGCAGAGACACGAGCGCTCTGCATGTGGCTCTGGTTTCTCTGCTTCTGCGGCAGAGAGCAGAGAAACCAGAGCCACATGCAGAGCGCTCGTGTCTCTGCCCAGCAGAGGCGCACCGCGGTCCCGCCCCTGTCCGCGTACCTAGTTCGTAAGTTGACGCAACTCTGCGACGCACTACGGACTAGCGTATGAGTACACTTTTTCGCCTGAAAATGAAGGCAGTGAAGGTTCAACTCGTAAGAACTAAGGTAAGAACTACAACTTCAAAAATGATCTTGTTTCTATTTTGCAGGTACTCGTCTCAACAATTCCGTCATCATCCGTTCCATGCGATCCATCCTATGCTTAACCGCTGCCACTTCAGCTTCTAACGCCCTTCCATTTTCGACTGAAGCCCCAGCCATATCTTCGATTTTACCCAGTCTTGTTTCAAGCTCCTTCTGAGACGAAAAGAACCTGCCATCATGCTCTTATCATTGTCAGAGGTGAAGTGTTATCGATGTCATCTCCGAAGAGGCCATCAATACTATTCAAGGAACTCAGCTCGCAGAATTCTTTTGCTCTAATATACATAGAGAGCATCTAAAAAGATGGCACAAAGATTGGGCAAAGCAGTTTCCGAAGCGAGTAGAGCGATAAGGAACGAAAAGTGCGGAAAATCAATGAAATCCACGGAAATTCCGTGGAATTATCGAAAATCTTGAAGATTTTGCGGAAATTGTTCGTAATCTGCAGGAATTAATGAAATTCACAAAAACTCCATGGAATTATTGAGAATCTTTTTCTCAAATTCGACGAAATCCCCAAAAACCAATGAAATTTACAGTAATTCAAAGGAAAGTAAGAGAACAGGGTTACCTCAGCTTTGTAAGAGCCCCGGTTACAGCGAACTCTTCCGCGCCTCAGTCGGGATATTGCCTGTTGCGACGACGTCCCTCGTACGGCTTTGAGTATAAAACACCAGCGCAAACGACGTTTTGTAATGCGATAACTTGTCTATTCTAAACATCTTTTATACTGTTCCAATTCTTAGCCCAAGTTGACCTGAGTTCCTTGAGGCGTGCCTGCAGGCTGGCTAGGAGAATTCCCTTAGGCACATCCTACTTACTACAGCTGTCATTCTTTATTCTTCACTCTAATTGATTCTTTTTCTGCAAATATTCATACGAGTTGTTGTGCAAGTTCACTTCCCGTTTCTAGATGAACATCTACAACTGAGATCCCAAGATTTATGATAATATTGCTGCCATTGTTACTATGAGAGAGGAAGGGGAATGTTTGAGCTTTGTCTTCAGAGAAGGGCAGAAGTCAACTTTCTTTTTCTCAACTGTTCACTTCGTAACTTCTGCATGTTGCAGTTTTGAAACCAAAAGTGATCCTTCAGATTGATCCAAACGACATGTTGTGGCTCATTGAAAATCTGATTTTCACACCATTCCGCAAGTTTGAACACGTTGGTTTTGGCTTGAGATAAAACAGGATCTCATCTATCAGTTGAAGTGAGTGATGAGCGCCTCGTGGGGCTGATTGAATAGAATCCTGAAACTAGTGAGCTGGCAGAAGAACTCCAACTTCATTACAATACAGTGGTTCAGATGTGGGAAGATCGTGCCATCCCGGAGCTTCATTTAACATTATTTCCTTCGTGTCGTGAATATTGTGGACTCCTGTGTTCAGTCTTTTATTGGCTAGCTTTCGGTGATCACCACCTTCGTCAGGCCTAGAATACATTTCAACATCTTAAAGCACTCATTATATCAATGATCTTAGAGAGAAATGAGCAACCAGACTAACCAGGACAAGCAAACAGTATGACAGACAACACAGTAAGCATGTGAGTAGACGAGTGAGAGCTACAGAGGATGCGACATAAGAGACATGGTCACAATCACCACTGCTCTATGCGATAAGCCTGAGGCAATCAGTAGGCTCATCCTTGTTGTTTATTTCTGACGTGAGGCGGTGTATAGCAAGAGACGCGAGCAACTTCTTTTCCGGAGGATTTTCCAGTGAGCGCTGAAGCTCCGCAACTTTTACGCCAAGCGGATCTTCTCATGTGTGGTGCATGGTGCGGTGACGTGAAAAGCTGCTGTTGGGGTAGGAAGCAGGACTGGGCAGTGCTCTCAGATGTTCATTGATACGTTTATGGAGAGGTCTTTCAGTCTCTCCAATGTACATACTTTTGACCGCACTCATCATATGTTACCCTATGGACAGTTCTTTGTAGTTGACATATTTTTTTTTCTGGACGATAAGTGCAGTTTATCGAAAGACCTGAAGATCTCACGGTCCGGTTGACGTCCTTTGTACACTGTTCGTTCACGAAAGGTAACACACGATCTCTCCTTCCTAGTCGTGTATTCATGGCCTCTTAGGATCCGTTGGATGGTCTCTTCCACTCGTTTCGATTCTTCGCTACAAGTCTTCTTCGTAGCAACAATATTCCGCACCATAGTATCAGCTTTCATTAGCTCTCATATAATGAGGGTGCGGACTTGTAGAGTGCAGCACTGAGGTTTTCTCTGTCACACGAACTGTTTCCTGCTCTGATGTATTCGAACTATCTTGTTGAGGAAAACAAGGTAGCCGTTCTTTTCAGGCAGTTCCGTTGTTAATTTAATGTTTGGGTCACACGTGTTCAAGTTTCCAAGTATGGCATGTAACTCGTTAGCGTTAGAACTGAAGACAAACACATCGTCTATGTGTCGTTTGTAGAACAGGATTTCAGAAATAAGCGATTTTCGTTCAATTCGATCCAGATAGGCCAGTAACGGCATCATTACGTGATTTCGACAAAGCTTCAAACAATCTTCAGAATACCATGAAACGATGCTAGACAAGATATTGAATGCGAGAACTAAGCGTTTCACATTGACGTTCCCCACTGTGCCCGCATTGGTCAAAACACAAAATTACTATAGAGATGGATCCACAGCGAATGGAAGGAAAAGGAATCAATTGAAGACTGATCATAATAATCAATAATTAATAATCATAAACATTGATAATTAATATAATAATCACAACAATTGATAATTAATAATCAGCAGGTAAAAATTTTTTCGAAGCTTCATGGTGCGATTGTTCTCTGCCGTCATTCCATACATGTTCCCGATTTCAACATCTGCTGTCATGTACTCTAGTCGCTCTTTTTCATCGTTTCATTTTTTCCCTATCATGCTTGATGCCTTTTTATACTCATGTATTATTTTGCAATTTCACTACATCACATTATTACGAACTGCAAAGAATCTTCTCCACTGTGCTGCTGTACTGGAGATTCTCAACAAATTCTCAGAGTTTGGTAACATTCTGGTATCATCTGTCGTGCCGTGTTGTATGTAAATTTCCAGAATGATAGGTAGTCGTGGACCTTTACAATTTTCTGAATTTTTGATGCGCACAAACATCACAGCATTATTTAGTGTGCTGAACGAGAACACATACATAGTTTTGAGCAAGCATTTAGAATACGAAACGTGGCTGATAAAGAGGCGGCTTCGTATCTTTTCCCGATTCTGTGAGAAGTTTCTTCTTCGATTTTGGCAACCGGAACTTTTGCTTTTGCAGGGGAACCTGGAATTCATATTGTTTGTTTGAAGACCTTGGGAACATTTGGAATAGCAATATTGACTTGTGCTGTGGGGTTGAGTGCAGGACAGAAAGCTAGTGTTTTTTTTTTTGGAATGCATCCAACTACTTTCGTGTGCGTGGTGACTCTGCAGCTAATTTGTAACGCGATCCGCTCTTCTAGTCACCTAGAACGAGTACACAACAATATCCAAACATAAACATAACACAAAAATAAAAGGCTTTTTCTTTGTATTCAACTCAGTATGTGGCAAAACATAGAAGATTTCCTACATCTACGTATGGAGCAGTACAGTCCCGGCTGAGGTACAACGTACATATAATCCTTTATTTTTTCATACTTAAATTCTTTCAATGTGCTGTTTCTCGTCCACTGTCCATTATCTGCATTTTGAAGGAATTTATGGAGAAAAGTTTGAAAAGTGCTTTCGGAAATTACTATAACTACTATATGTAGCACCCCCATAAGTCACCACCGTAAACATGAATCTCTGACAATTTCGCGCATAACCTCAATCCGAACTAGTAATAAGATGCACTGTACCAACGTTAACTTCTCGTATCTTGTGGCTGAGTCGTCACTCACTCTTAGAAGTGGACGCAGCTTTATACTACAGTAGACATCGGTATTCTCCGCTCTTGTGAAGAAGGATGCTGCTCTGAATCAGAATTGAGCTCTTTGAATTTCCAGAGGTCAAGCTTGGCAGCTGCAAGACTGCGATATAGGAGACGTTGGAAATCAGAAGTGTCCCAACATCAGTGCCAGAGTTCCTATACAAACAAGTAGCTAGCAGTGGCGAACGCAGAAGGGGGGGGGGGAGGGCGCCCGTCGAGAATGTGTCGCCAAACTTTCGAAATTACTTCACAATACAAACAAAGTCTAATTTATTTTTGATTGTTTATTTTTCTATTCTTTTTGGGATGATTTTGCCAATTATTTCCTATTATGAAGAATGTTTTTTAAAATGTTATTTTCCATCTGGGTCCTCAAATCGGCGGAGACCCCTACTTTTCCCACGCCCCTCCTGCTTGTTTTCTAGGTACGTATATGAGTAGGCTAGAAAATGTCATGGCGTTGTATCTGAAGTGTTTTGTCTCTGCAGTGATCTTTGCCATCTTTTCACATCGTAGTAGAAATATTCAGTAATAGAGGACATAATCACTGTCTCTTTTTACCAGGAGCAGGAGTTATGTATGTCACGCAACTTCTAATAGAGGGCTCTCCAGCACATAGGAAAAGCGAGTTAAATCTCAGCAACGAAAACCGAATCTGATACCATAAAGACATCTCGTTATAGATGGCTGGAAACCTCAAGTATTCTCACGCTGGTAGCTTTTAGGTCGACAGATTCGTTCGTTAGAGAAAAATGGATTACACAAGGTTTTGGAGTTCAACGCTACTTACCCCTGCTCTGGATATGAAATAAAAGCGGCATTTAAACGGTTCATTGAAACTACTGCTAATGATTACCTTTCCCCTCCCTGTTTCGAAAACTTGAAAACTGATCAAAAACTGAACAACGTGACTATTTCTGCTGTACAACCTCGCAAATTGTGCAGACATTGCTGGTGAATAGATTGGCGAAATGTGCGATAATTCTTTCATTTACCGGTTGACTGATGAGAGGGACTCTTGTGGCAGTGTTGATATGTGATTGAATATGATATTTGTGTGTCAGCTCGAACTGAAACACTGGGGAATTTCATGGAGTGCTCCATTGAAATCTCATTCTACGCTTTGTACCTGCACGCCTTTAAGAGGGAAAAATCCACTGCTCACCTCTGGAAGAGCTCCAATTTTTCCCAATGACGATAGGGCTTCAGACTGCTGCGGTGAGAGAAATGCATTTCTGAAAAAAGAAGGGAAACTTCTCAAAACTGGAGGAAATGTCTGAACCGGCTACCTTAATGTATCTCGTTCATTGTCTGCGATTCTATCGTGCGCCACCACGGTCCCATCGTTGTTGATCTCGTAGCTGAGGTTTTGCAAGTGATTTAGCTCCTCATTTTTCGACAAAATAGAACATGGAGAGTCTATGCTACCATTATTCTCATCGACAATGGGAGAATCACCAGGCTGCGCAAAACTCAAATTTTTATTGGGAATAATCTCGGCACTTGTATTTTGTGCAACATCGGTATTTTCTTCGGTTCTGTTTTCTGCTAAAGCATTGCCGGACGAAGGGCTCTCTAAGGCAGCTCCGTTGTTTTGTTCCACTCCTTGTTCTCCTTGGTTACTGGCTTTCTCCACACCGTTGTCTAAATTGTTATTTGTGTCATCCTCCAAATCGCCTAAATTATTCTCATCCTCTTTCTCGTTTTCGCAAGATCCATTTTCGACAATTTTCACTCGTGTCGGTTCTAGATTTTCTACAGCAGGTTCTCCTTCTTTGCTTTGCGACTGATCCTCCTGTTCTTCTGGAGTGTTCATCAGGTTATCTTCGTCCTGATGCGCCAAGTTCGCTTCTAAACTATCCCGCGGAGACTGCTCATCATTTTCGGTAATCTCCAAAATGCTGTTCAGGCCATTGTGTTTTGTCTGCTGATCTTCCTGTCCTGTATCTTCCGTCGCATTTTCTTCACCTTCGCTTTGTTCCTGGCTTTCGCTTTGCTCTGCAGTGTCGTTTATATCGTTTTCTAGGTTATTCTCTTGTGTATCCTCAGCAATTTCCTTCAACTGGACTTTTTCGGTTTCATCTTCGCCCTCTGACGGAACATTGGACCCATTTTCTTTGCCCTCCTTTTCGTTTTCCTCTGCATCGCACTCCAACTGCTCGTTATTGTCATTGACTTCACTCACCACTGCTGTTTTTGGATCACCTATTTCATTTGCATCGTATGAAGGCTCCTTCGGATCATCCTTTTCCTGCTTTTCTTCCTGTCCATCATACTCGTTCTCTTCTTCAAGAGGAGGTACAGCCGTACCATTTTCTTTTGAAACATCTGCATGGTCTTCTGAATTCTGCGGATTTTCAACCTCGTTTCTCTGATTCTCATTTTCGGGCAAACTGTTGTTGGTGGTGAAACTGTGCTGGCTGAAGTTGTCTCCTTCCTCTTCTATCTGCTGCTCCATATGTCCTTCCTTTTCCTCACCATTACATTCTGTAGAAGCTTCGCCTTTGGTCTCACTTCCTACTTGTTCTTCTGTTGAATCCTCATTATGAGTGCTTTCTTGCGACACAGCATGAACATCCTCGGATACGTTTGCCATCTCAGTCACTCCAGCGTCAGCTTTCTGAAATACCTCTTCGACATTTTCTTCGTGGGCGTCATTCATGTTCACTTCGGCATCCTCTCTTGAGCTTTGCATGGTTTCACTGAGTACCTGAAATGGAATTCGAAATCATCTGAATTGTTAAACGAATGCAAATTCAATCCGAGGAAAAACGCCTGTCTCAACTGTTTTAGGAGCCTCCTCCACAGCTTCAGCAGCCCGCTTCTCCACTTCAACTACGTCTTGTCCACTCGCAAGCGAGGGTTCCTGCCTCAACATAATTGTTGTGGGAAGAGCGGTCAACAAATATTAAAATACCTTTTTCAGTTCGTCTTCCTTTATTTGTCTGGCTCGGTCGATATCGTTTTCAGTTATCTCAAAAGACAGAACCGATGTTGACGACTCTTTTCGGTCTGCAAAATTAAGTTTGTGATTACAAATAACGTGGGATCTATAGGGAACCCAATCGATTTTTGGAACACTACCTTACCATTGTCACTTTCTCCATTGCAAGTCCTCTGAACCAAACAAGAGGAAGTGTTCAATCGAAGTAGCAGCTGATTTATTCGCTCTCTTGTAGAGGCGTTGATATCCTGAGCGAGAGTAAATTTGGTGAAAAATATTGAGATTACGCCCTGGACTCTTCATTTTGGAAGCGAAGGCGTCAAAAACGACGTCAAATGGAAGGGTGAGTTGGAAAAGTTAAACTACTTCTTTTTACTTCTTTTCAGTTAGTTTATTCTGAGAAAACCAAACAATGAAAATGCAAACATCCGATGAAGTGAATTAGAGGGTAAACCACTTTATTGTATTAGGTTGTTGCAAAATAGATGTAGGATTTTGATATTTGACTTTGAATTGCCATAACTGGACTAAAAGTAAAATTTTTGTAGGATCAAAATATTATTTGAATCAGCACTTCTTCCCCATCTTTCGGCTCAAATTTGATTTCATCAGGATTTGAAGCCAAGTTAGCAATATCGCTAGAAGTGTTTTGAGCCGACGTATTTTCACTGCCTATTTCTTCCTCTCAAGGATGTGTCCAACTGCCTGAATTTCTGGTTATTTGTAGGCGAGCAGTCCATTTATTAAGGTGGTCTCGATTTCCGCTCGCCTCCTCTTCCAAATCTTATCGAAAAGCATACAATATGCAGATCCGAGAAGCGAACCTTCAGTTCTTCTTGGAAAAGAAATAGAATTTAAAAAAAACCCATTGAATAGCGAGAATTCTCGAAAATTCGTAAGGAATCATAAGACGATGCGATCTAATGTAGATAACAACGGGATTAAGGTGTCAAAATGCAGGAAATATGTTGGTTTTTCAAGGGTAAGATGTGATAATAGGTGCAAAAGACCTTGTGGAGAATCGAGTTTTTTCTGTTATGTCCTCCCTTGAGAGGACTCGTTATTGCCAGCAGTAGTGAGGATTCGTCGTCTTGTCTCTCAAAGGCAAAGGAATTCATGAACGTTCTGCGACCCCGCAGATACCTTATCCTCCCCACTTTTTTTCCTAACTTGTTTTCCCCACACGTACAATCCTGTCGGGTTTTTGCTCCAAGATACTTTAGTTTGAGATATTAGATTTTTAAAAGACCGCTCACAAAGACCTTAAAATGCCGAACAACTTCGGGCCGCAACTGATCTACAGATCATTTACACATTTACACGCTATTTATTTATTCGCTCACATGGGCGCCTGTGTACAATAAAACAGGTAGTAAAAGGAAATAATATACAAAAATTGCATCAGATAGATAAACCATAGCTAAGATTAAAACATGTATATACTTTGTACATAGACTACAGAACTTCACGTTTGCACTAGACAAGACTACAGAACTTCACGTTTGCACTAGACATACAACATTTTGTATGGGAGAAATGGGGAATGTGAAAAACCTTACTTCAGAAACTTGTTGATAATTGCTTAAAACTGTGAAATACGAGGAAGTAATCCAGTTTTTTTTACAGCATTTGGGTGAGGTCCTTATTCACCCTGTGATTGGAAAACTCTGTTCTCACTGAGTCCGATGATGGGTGTAAAGCTTTTTCATGCTAACCCCGCGAGTATTTAAGCAGTGAATAGGGAAAAAGGTGGAAGCTTTAAGTTTAGCTTGACATGACATGATTTCACATGCCATTATCAGATCATATTTACATCTCCTCTTAGCCAAGGTCTCTAGCCGAAATTTGATAATCCTAGTTTCACTGGATGAGATGTTGTAATAGTTATCACACATGAACACACCTCTTGTCGTTCTACTCCGGCTATTTCCGCTTGAATCGCAAAGAAACTTCGTGCAAATCATGAATTTCGGAAGCTTTCTGTGTTTCCGGATAGAGTCCGGCTTTTCAAAACCACTGGCCGATCTCGCTCAGATTTCTGGTCAATCTCGGTTAAATTTGGTCAACCGCTCGATTCCTCCCGAATTCCGTTCAACTCCCAGTGAATTTGAATAGTGCTCAATCATTGTTCCAACTTTTTGAAGATGCTCTGTCGAGCAATCGAGCCTTTTAAGTTCAATTTCTTATAACTTCCGGGCAAATTTTCATCAGATTTCCACTGAATTTCGCTCGTTTTTGTGCAGCATTTCTCATACTTTCTCCAGAATATTAGGCGGAGTTTCCTAAGAATCCAGTTGGAAACCACTGATGTTATATGCTCGAAGGCGTGACATCGAACGAAAAATCACTTTGTGTTTCGAAGACAACGCACCTTGCTCTGGCTGATCTTCCTTTCTAGGAGAGACAACTGGCTCTCGAGTTGCACGGATTTCTCTTCCACATCTAGTAAAATGTGGTCTAGTGAATCCGCAGATGCCCTTTTGCTGTTGCCACTATTTCTATCGTTCTTATCAGCAGCACTCTGATAAAAGATACATTTCTTCACGTCCACAATTTTCGAACCTTCACAGAACAAACCTTCATAACGTGTTCCAGTTGGAGCACCTTCGAGAACGAGTCATCAGCTGAACCTTGAAGATTTCCCATTACGTTCGAAAAGGGTTATATACACAATAAGCGAGATTAATTCACCAGTCTGCGTATCTCCAATCGAAGAAGTTTCTCGACTTTTCTCCAGTTCTTGTGCTGTTAGAGCCAGTAGTGGCGATATGCTTGGAATAAGCCAGTGGTCCTCCATGCGGTTGCGGGAGAAATCTTTCTTCAAAACTGGGTCTTATTTTGGATCAGCAGATGATTGAACCTTTTACCTTGAGCTCGTCAATGGCTTGGAGCAGTTGATTTCCGGTCAAGCCGCTGACTCGAATTTGGTCCTGAAAATTCATTGCATATGTTAGGTTGTAGGGAAAGTTTTCGCGGTTTTCAAAAGTGTGCTTCTTTTAACCCCACGCTGCCTTGCAGCAACCTCTATTTTGTATATGTAAAGAGGACAGGTATGGGCAAGTCTATCAGTATTAAGGGCAATTTATACTGGATGCGTGCGACTGACGCGCGTGCGTCTATATGATGAAGAATAGGGCCCAGTCGCATAGCAGTCGCATCGCAGTCGCAGCTCAGACGCACGCGTTTACGGCCTCGCGACGGCCGCGCGTTCTTTTCATTGAGGATGCACATGCCGTGTTGACCGGTCTTCATGGAGAATCCCTCTCAAATGGGTGCGTGCGACTGATGCGCGACTGACGCACGCAGCCAGTATAAATTACCCTTTATTATCAATGAACTCCTGCAGAACCCTTACCAGGAAGATGGATTTTTTGAAACAGTAGTTTTAGGCCTTTTAATATACGGCTCCAAATCTGGTGAATCAGCAACCGCATCCAGTCGTCGCATTAACGCTGTATTTTGGGGACGGTACAGTGTCCGAACGCACTGCACAAGATTGGACCAGATGCCTTTGTGTTGGCGTAAAGAGGACAGGTATGGCGTCTTAAATCCCAATGTTCAACGTAGTCGGGACGCGCATCAGGAGTGTACAGTGGTCGATTGCGGCAACTGGTAGATTCAGTTCCACAGCAAACTTCGAAGGGACGCAAGTTTCAATGTTTACTTTGCTACCATCGCCAGACAGACCTATACTGTCAGCGGCCGGGTACAATGGCCGCAAAAACCGCAGGAAAGGTCCTAATCACGGTACGATCCGATTCTTGCACGACAATGGTCGTCCGCTCACTACAAGAATGACTCGCCAGAAGCTACTGGACTTTGAATGGAAAGAGTAGACTTCACCACCGTATAGGCCTGATCTTGCGCCAAAAGATTACCAACCTCTCCTGCCTCTCTCTCTATTGCCTCGCAAGCGATAGCGTTCGATAATGAAGATGACTTGGATCTCTGGTTGAGCAAGTTTTTCGAGTTAATGCTGGCCCAGTTCTAGGAAACGCTTCCCGAAAATTGGCGGAGAGTGATAATATGTGGTGGTGACTTATTCACTCCTTAATGCGCTTTCCTATTTTTAAAAAGTCAATGAAATGTGATGTTCCAAAAACCGCGAGAACTTTCCTAATATAAACATAGATAGCTCTTCTCCCCCCCCCCCCCTCCCGAAGTCTTTTATTCTTGTTTTTTTTCTGCACGAAAAGACCTGATCGAGGCTTGCGACACGAGCAGACCTGATGTACTACTTTCAAATGACCTTTCCTGAGTGTGAGATCGAGAAATTTCATGCTCACATAAGGAATCGATCGCCAAAATGAAGGGGGCGGTGGAGGTGAGACGAGGAGGGAGGGTAAATTTGCTATGGAATTCCTATCTTGCCCTGGTATTGAGTAAACAAAACATTTGGAAAATTATTCAAACTTTTATTGCAGCTTATTTAAAGTGTAAACTGAACCAACCCCTAACTGTCTACTCCATTGAGTGAAGACGTTGCATACACGAATCGACTCCCCTGCTGTCGCACATGCATCCCTGATCACCGGAACAAGCTGCTCGATTTCACCAGCGATAGACTGCAATAGGTTACGTTTTCCTGTTACTGTGCTCAAGAAATGAATATAGTAATAATGAAAACCACGGCAGTATCCAAGATATTTATTTTACCCAGTCGGATAAATGCTCTCTAATGGAGATCCTAGTGTATGTAGAGTGGATATAACGCAATGAAAATTCGTCGGCTGGTAAAGGGCTGTCCATACACCACTGAGTCAGACTCTGTCTGCATTAGGAGAGATAGGGTTACGCGTGAGAAGACGCCGTTCAGATACGAACAGACGCCGGTGGAACATTCGGGTTCGCAATTTTTTCCTATACTATTTTCATTTCCTATACTATTTTCTCTATTCGAGGCGTACATGCCGATTGACAGGTCTTCATGGAAAATCTTCCACGAGTGACCGCATGCGTCTAACGCATACACGCATACTACAAATTGACGTTAACTTCTCATGGGGCGAGTACGCAAGGGTTAGACAAATGTACTAGCACCTCTTCAACTTTGGTTGACTCCATGTGTTGGTTCATTTTATGTAGTGAGGATCCAGGTAGTTGAAGTTTACTGAACCACAAAAGATGAATGGACGAAGATTGGCAAAAATTAAAAAAATTGCGTAATTAACTGCAAGCTGGGGAGGAAGACCGTAGAGGATGAGAGGTGTGGGGAGAAAAACGGGAAACTCAGTTTGGGAACATTAGTCGTCAGAATTTGAAAAATGAAGTTGTCATGACTAGGGCTTAATCTGTGTGTCACATGTGTGTGTGTCTGTGTGTAACGAAATTCTGTGATTGGTCAGTGATGGTGATTACAAATCATATAAAACATCATATAAAACGTGAGGAGAAGGGTATGGCGGGGTTCAAAGAATGAAGTGAAGCTCTGATGGAGAGAAGTGCAGAGCAGCTAGTCGACTGCTGTGACAAGAGTGCGCCGGCGTCCAAAACCGGGAAACGGCTTGAGTCGGGTCCAATGTTGAGATGAGGGTGCGCCGGCGTCCAAAAGTGGGGAACGCCTGAAAATGTGGCAACCGACGGATGACGGGTGCGCCTGAGTCAACTGTTGACAATCTTACTCTATATAAAGCGCAGACACCCCCCCCCCCCAATCGCCGCGCGATGGATGACAGGTCACGCTGTCATTGATCCACTCGCCTCGCCCCACCTCTTTTGCCCGCCGCCACGGGCTCAATTGCGAAAATTGACACGCCCAATGACACGCCCATGTATATGTATGTGTACAAAGTGGAAATCTTCAATTAGGACATCTAATTTGCAACGAAAACGGAATATCTTGGATCTTTAAAGCAGAATGGGAGAACCACTGATGAAACGAGTGTGATTTCGCAATCAGAGCTGTGAATCATGCAAATACAGCAGAGTTGTACGAAATTTTAGTTGCACTCATTCTGAAGCATTAAGCAGTAATAGCAATTGGAAATTAACGGTCAGGAGAACAAATGGTGCACTCCACGAGCCTAATATTGTGCTTACGAAATAGGAATAGAACATTTACGCAGTTTATTCCTGTTAAAAGCTAATTCTGCCCGAACAATAACAATTTCAACTTTCAGCGCTATCCCAAATGAAAACGACCTGACCACGTGAGGATTTGTGTTGCTACTCATACAACGAACAATGTAGAAGCTCTTTATATTGACCTACCTACAAACCGTTTAGGAGCTACGCAGCTTCGCAGAAAATCACTGTTATCCGCGAAGCGCGGCGAAGCTGCGCTTCGTGTCGATGACAGTGATTTTCTTGAGTTTACCTAGCCCGGAGGTAACGTGGCTTACGGGTCCGAGTCAGAGCGTCGCGAAGCGGCGCTCTGGCTCGGGGTTCTTTTTTTTTTCAGAATTTACCTAGCCCGGAGGTAACGTGGCTTACGGGTCCGAGTCAAAGCGTCGCGAAGCGGCGCTCTAGCGCGGTATACTATAAGCTAGATCCATCTTTGCCCGATCGGTTCAGTGGCGCCTAAAATCAATCGTAAAACATTAAATGTCAGAAATCAGCAGTGAGAAATATGCAACCCCATGATCCCTTCCACTTCAAATCCCCTCCTGCATTCCTCTCCTCTCATTCATTGATGAACACATCGCACCCTCCCCCTCCTCTTTTATGTGTTCAACCTGGCTCTTATTACTTGGCCAGTTGTAAGAAACAAAAATGGTAAACCATTTCCTGTAGTCATTCCAGGTTGAATCGATGATATGTAGTCACGAATAGCTGCACCTGCTGAGCGAAAGATTGAGAGAGAATGAAGAAGGAATAACGTCATGCAAGCGAAGCGAGCATTAGGAAAAGTCTGGAAGTCCGGCGTGAGCCGGACGGCCAGACTAGTTTAGGAATAAGTCTCAACTCTGATGTTCATTGACGATACATTTGGCGAGGTTTGTTTGGCAACCTCGAAAACGAGCTTGCCATCTAGCTAGGCAAACAAAGCCCGCCAAATGTATTGCCAAACAAGAAGTCCCGTAAAATATATCGCCATGCAAACCCCGTCAAATGTATCGCCACGCAAACCTCGCCAAATGTACCGTCAAACAAGAGGATTATCAACCGCGCAAAAATTCGATATCATCAGGAATCGTACCATGATATCAATCTTAGGAGTCCACTGCCTTACCAGCTGAGCTATCCGGATCGACACCGCCGATGGTTGAGTCTCCAGCTAAGAATGAAATGAACGCCTTATCAGAACACCCGTAAAATGTGTCGTCACGCAAACCTTGCCATTTGTATCGTCAAACAAACCTCGTCAAATGTATCGTCAGCAGATTCTCTTGCCAAATGTATCGCCAAATACCCGTAAAATGTATCGTCAACAGATTCTCTTGCCAAATGTATCGTCAAACAGGCTCTTCACTCATTCTCCCGTAAATCATATTGCCAAACAAAATTTTATCCCGTAAATCATATCGTCAAACACATTCTCTTGCCAAATGTATCGT
Source organism: Ancylostoma caninum (assembly GCA_037903475.1). Lineage (NCBI taxonomy): Eukaryota > Metazoa > Nematoda > Chromadorea > Rhabditida > Ancylostomatidae > Ancylostoma > Ancylostoma caninum. Next base: position 500,866 of record JBAJFG010000320.1, read on the forward strand.
CAATGAACATCAGAGAAGCCTCCCCATCCAAAACCATCCAAAAATGAATATTTAAAAAATCATGACTTATAATAACGGGCTTACTTTGTGTGTCACGTGTGTGTGTGTGTGTGTAGAACGAAATTCGAGGGCGTGGCTTAGAGTGATGCCGACCACTCCACCGTTACATGAAGGGTGCGCCGGCGCCCAAAGTGGTGGGAGACGGGTCCACTGCTGTGATAAGGGTGCGCCGGCGCCCAAAGTGGTGGGAGACGGGTCCACTGCTGTGATAAGGGTGCGCCGGCGCCCAAAGTGGAGGAGACGGGTCCACTGCTGTGATAAGGGTGCGCCGGCGCCCAAAGTGGGGGGAGACGGGTCCACTGCTGTGATAAGGGTGCGCCGGCGCCCAAAGTGGGGGGAGACGGGTCCACGGCTGTGATAAGGGTGCGTCCGCGCCCAAAGTGGGGGAGACGGGTCCACGCTGTGATAAGGGTGCGCCGGCGCCCAAAGTGGGGGAGACGGGTCCACTGCTGTGATAAGGGTGCGCCGGCGCCCAAAGTGGGGGAGACGGGTCCACGGCTGTGATAAGGGTGCGCCGGCGCCCAAAGTGGGGGAGACGGGTCCACGGCTGTGATAAGGGTGCGTGGCGCCCAAAGTGGGGGAGACGGGTCCACTGCTGTGATAAGGGTGCGCCGGCGCCCAAAGTGGGGGAGACGGGTCCACGGGTCCACGGCTGTGATAAGGGTGCGCCGGCGCCCAAAGTGGGGGAGACGGGTCCACTGCTGTGATAAGGGTGCGCCGGCGCCCAAAGTGGGGGAGACGGGTCCACTGCTGTGATAAGGGTGCGCCGGCGCCCAAAGTGGGGGAGACGGGTCCACTGCTGTGATAAGGGTGCGCCGGCGCCCAAAGTGGGGGGAGACGGGTCCACGGCTGTGATAAGTGCGCCGGCGCCCAAAGTGGGGGAGACGGGTCCACTGCTGTGATAAGGGTGCGCCGGCGCCCAAAGTGGGGGAGACGGGTCCACTGCTGTGATAAAGGTGCGCCGGCGCCCAAAGTGGAGGAGACGGGTCCACTGCTGTGATGAGGGTGCGCCGGCGCCCAAAGTGGGGGGAGACGGGTCCACGGCTGTGATAAGGGTGCGTCGGCGCCCAAAGTGGGGGGAGACGGGTCCACGGCTGTGATAAGGGTGCGTCGGCGCCCAAAGTGGGGGGAGACGGGTCCACTGCGTCACTGCTGTGATAAGGGTGCGCCGGCGCCCAAACGGGTGATAAAGGTGCGCCGGCGCCCAAAGTGGAGGAGACGGGTCCACTGCTGTGATAAGGGTGCGCCGGCGCCCAATGTGGGGGGAGACGGTGTGATAAGGGTGCGTCGGCGCCCAAAGTGGGGGGAGACGGGTCCACCACTCTGATAAAGGTGCGCCGGCGCCCAAAGTGGGGGAGACGGGTCCACACTGTGATAAGGGTGCGCCGGCGCCCAAAGTGGGGGGAGACGGGTCCACTGCTGTGATAAGGGTGCGCCGGCGCCCAAAGTGGGGGAGACGGGTCCACGGCTGTGATAAGGGTGCGTCCGGCGCCCAAAGTGGGGGAGACGGGTCCACGGCTGTGATAAGGGTGCGTCCGCGCCCAAAGTGGGGGAGACGGTTCCACTGCTGTGATAAGGGTGCGCCGGCGCCCAAAGTGGGGGAGACGGGTCCACGGCTGTGATAAGGGTGCGTCGGCGCCCAAAGTGGGGGAGACGGGTCCACGGCTGTGATAAGGGTGCGCCGGCGCCCAAAGTGGGGGAGACGGGTCCACTGCTGTGATAAGGGTGCGCCGGCGCCCAAAGTGGGGGAGACGGGTCCACTGCTGTGATAAGGGTGCGCCGGCGCCCAAAGTGGGGGAGACGGGTCCACTGCTGTGATAAGGGTGCGCCGGCGCCCAAAGTGGGGGAGACGGGTCCACTGCTGTGATAAGGGTGCACCGGCGCCCAAAGTGCGCACTGCTGTGGTAAGTGCGCCGGCGCCCAAAGTGGGGGGAGACGGGTCCACGGCTGTGATAAGGGTGCGCCGGCGCCCAAAGTGAGGGGAGACGGGTCCACGGCTGTGATAAGGGTGCGCCGGCGCCCAAAGTGGGGGAGACGGGTCCACTGCTGTGATAAAGGTGCGCCGGCGCCCAAAGTGAGGGGAGACGGGTCCACGGCTGTGATAAGGGTGCGCCGGCGCCCAATGTGGGGGAGACGGGTCCACTGCTGTGATGAGGGTGCGTCGGCGCCCAAAGTAGGGGGAGACGGGTCCACTGCTGTGACAAGTGTGCGCTTGCGCGCAAAGTGGGGGAGACGGGTCTACTGCTGTGATAGGGCTGCGCCTGCGCTCAAAAGTGGAGGAGCGCCTGAAAATATAGCTACCGATGCAGGAGGGGTGCGCCGGTGTCCACTACTCAGGCAAATGTCATGAGTTAGGTCCATATTTGTTAAATCGATTCGATGGTGTCTAACATCAATCGTAAAAAAAAACTAGATGTCAAACCACTGCGCGGATTAGTATGCAATCCGTGTGAATCCTTCCTCCTTACGTCCTCCCACGCGTTCTTCTCTTCTCATTTGTTCATGAACACACCGCACCCTCCACTTTTATATGTTCTAACTGACTCTTATCACTCGACCAGTTATAACAAACAAAGAATGATAGACCATTTTCTGCGGTCAATCCAGGTTGAACCGGTTATATATAGTTATAAAAAGCTATTTCAGTTGAGTAAATGATAAAATTGCTTCGAGAAGGTTAATCGTCTTTGATAAGTGCACTTTTACATGAGAAAAAGCAATGGAAAGGGTGTGGGACACATTATAGCAAAAATGTGGAATAGCTGTGACTTTATTTGAATGAAGAAGGGATGAAGCCATGCGAGCGAAGCGAGCATTAGGAAAAGTCTGGAAGTCCGGCGTCAGCCGGACGGCCAGACTGGTTGAATAAAAACAAAGAGTAGGACGAGCCAATGGAGAATTTTCAACTGTTTTGAGAATTATTAAAGAAAAACTTTATGACGCATTTTCGGCGTGCCCTATCCACTGCTTGAACTACTGACAATGGCCGTTCACACTAGATGCATGCATCAGTTGCGCACCAGACGTCTGGGCCACTATGTCTATCCTGCATCATACAGTCGCACGCGCATCAAACGCACGCATCTAGTTATATTTCCCTATAACCGCTTCTTTTCTTTCACGTTCTCCATTATTTGTGGAAACATTAAAGCCCAACAGCTTTAGGGCAATTTATACTGGATGCGTGCGACTGACGCGCGTGCGTCTCTATGATGAAGAATAGGCCCTAGTCGCACAGCAGTCGCATCGCAGTCGCAGCTCAGATGCACGCTTTCACGGTCTGGCGGCGGCCGCGCGTTCTTTTCATTGAGGATGTACACGTCGTGTTGACCGGTCTTCATGGAAAATCCCTTGCAAATGGATGCGTGCGACTGATGCGCGACTGACGCACGCAGCTAGTATAAATTACCCTTTTGGAGGAAAATTGTGTTTTGACCACTCACTGTCGCTGAGGTGTGAGAATGATCCACTTCGGCCTTTCTCAAGGATGGCAGTGCTTCTCATTCTTTTACTAACAAGGACGGCTACATGTGGGTTCCCTGGCTTGGAATGTGCCCCTACCTTGAAAGCTGGAATATTCAACGATTTCACGATGTACTCTAACTCCTGTTCCTTTCCAGGTTATGTCAGCTGATTTCACTGAACTGCATGGTGTGAAGGTGTTCACGAACATTGGCCTCTGGCCTTATAGTGATGAGGGAGTCCGACTCTGGAATGGCACTATACGGCTCGACGCTACAGGAGCTGGTGAGCCTCCCTGAATCTTTCAGTTAATATTTGGATAGGTCTGCTACAGCGATTGCTGAGGTAATCGTTTTGTAGACGCCAATCACATGTACAAAGTCCGCTGTAGCTGCCATAAGGAGCATTTGCGCTACATACGTTGTACTCACGGCAAGGGGCAGGTCAGAATGGGAGAATACAAACATCTGAGTGTATGCATCACTTTGTAGCAAAATTTCTCCATTCACAGAGAAATGAGCTTACTTCTAGCTGAAAGTACCAGAAGCAGCTATCAGTACTGCTATTATGACCGTTTTGATCGACGACATGGACGTCGACTTGAACCTGTACATGCTTAAAGGAGCTAAAGAACTTTACTTTGGAGACGATGAAGTCGGTGAGCAACTCCGGTACTGATACTCTACCATAATATGTGGATAGAGTGTGTACAGGAGACCCTAGTAGACCGGGAGCAGTCCGCACGCCCAGTTTGGACAGGACTGTAAGAAAAGCGAGAAGATCGATCATGAATGAGAATGGTGATATCAATGGAATGGGTGGATGCGCAGATAACCAGAGTGCCACGTGGCAGGCGTGTGAACGAGTCTCTCGCAATTGGGGTCTTCCGCATTTGTATGGAGAGGAATCTGAGGGTAAGAATTTGTTCAAATTCCTTTAAACGACCCACAGTAATTCTAATGATTTACAGTTGACTGACCTGAGACTAACACGTGATGAATGTGCATCATTTCATCTTAGAATATTTCGTGGAAGGGAGGGCCGGCGGGAGTCCCAGAAGCGCCTGCCCGTCCCTCCTGTGTCGCCCGCTTTGAACTCTGCGGGCAACCTTGCAGAGAACTTCAATTATGATTGCACCTCTTGCACGGCGGCAGTGCCGCATCACTCGTTAAACCATGTTGATACGCGATAACCATGTTAAAGGCAGCACCCACGGAATTTTTCGATCCTGAGATTTTGGCACATTTCAGGGTAATCACGGTTGCAATGCTGAAAACAGTCAAAACCTTTGAAATCTCCGTTTTCTCGGACCTCTTAGCTCATCTCTTTCGAGCAGGTTGGGTCGGGTTGGTTGCGCGACCTATTCAATGTGTACGGATCCAAAAAAGTCGATACCGCTGCCGTTTTTGTCAGCTGTTTTGTTCGCAAAATCGGTTTTTGGCATAGTTTTGCAGCGTTCTTAAGGTTCATGAAGGGAAACGAAAACTGAAAATCCTGGTCTGACTAGCCAAAGTTCCGCAGACACAAACGAATTCTAAAATGATCGCAAAAGCATGAAAAAATTCGAAGATGAGACACCGACGGAAATCAGTTATGTACGGTCTATCCGAAACGACGAGTCCCCTCAGTCGGCGGGAAACCTCGTGGCAGCGCGACTGGGGCGCGGCCGTCCTGGCAGCTTACGTCGGGTTGATCGGCTGTTGAGATCAACACCGCCACGATCAATCGGCAAAAAGGTGGGTTTTCTTTGTTTTTATCCTTTCATTTTCTTTTTTTGAATATATCAGCATATATCAGGCTTGTCTACGGGTGTTTTGCACGTTTCTTTTTTTACTTGAATGTGTTTTTCCGTCGTTTTTTTTCTGCCACCATAGTACAAACTCAAAAAAACACATTCGAATAAAAAAAAGAAATGTTCGAAACGGCCTCAGACAAGCAACGGACTGATGTATGACGATATATTCAAAAAAGTAACTACAAGAATGGATAAAAACAAAAAAAAGCTACCTTTTTGCCGACTGATCGTGGCGGCGTTGGTCTCAACAGCTGATGAATTCGACGTACAGTCCTTGTCGAAAAGATAGATGGATTCCGTTTTTGCAGAACCTTCGCGGGACCTGGACGAGAGATGCGGAGAGAGGGGTGTGTATCATCGTGAGGGAAATCGAGGCGGAGACTTCCCGCCCTTCACCATCAACTCGTCCTCGGTTGCATTCAAATTCTGTATGCTTATGTATAGTAGAATCGCGCGCGAAGAGAACGAGTCAAGGGCGGGAGGAGGATTCGAACGGACCAATCGCACACCCATGCCACGCCTCGTTCTCCCTCACGATCAGGGGTGTGCGGAATTTTCCGTTTTCCGTTTTACGCTTTCCGTTTTCCACCCATTTTTGACCTTCCGTTTTACGTTTTACGGGTTTTTGGCCCGGAAAACGGAAAATCCCGGAAAACGATGAAGTGGGAGGGATCGTTGTTTTCGGTCTACTTCCCTATCCTGAAGAGGATTCTCGTGTTTCGATGCACAGTGTACATGAGTTCACAACAATGGCGCAGAAATTGACGTCTAAACTCCACAAAGTTCGAACTATTTTATTTCTTTTTTTGTCTCAGCTGCAGGGTAAGTGTCCCATCGCGGTTCTTCTGGTATTGATCGTAGTTCCAAACATGTCATACAAATGCCCTGCTCTCTTCAATATTCTCAAAAAAGAAAAAAAAAGGTTACACAGAAGTGAGGAGTGGACTCATACAAAATTTCCATGAAACTGTAACCTGCCATGGTGAGGGCATCAAGCATTCTTGCGAATCAACGCATGATGTCGGCTTTCTTTCAACTTGACAAAAGAATAAGGCAACACCGTAATTGTCACCGTTTTAATTGATCCCCAGCTTCACCCTAGCGCCGCTGATGCTTGATGTCTTGCGCAGTGTTGGGGCTGCTTGTGTTTCACGTTCTCCACACGCTGTTCTTCTCCTCCTTCCACCTTCGCTGACTCGCCCCAACAGGATCCGTTGAGGATAAAGTGATCCTTCTCGGATCCTGAGTGTATTAATTACCATACCATAGTTACCTTTTTGTCTGAATTTCTGCAGAATATGTCAGTAAAGCAAAGAAGTCGCACTTTTGACACATTACAGCTTCTCGTATAATTAAACATTCAATGATAAAGATGCTTATTGATTATATAACTCTGATAATCTCCCGAAACTAGGTGAAGGATAAATACTCCTCAACCTACCTATATTCTAGGCGTTGAAGTACCTACCATCAGTGGGCTTGAGGTTACTTAATTACTTGAAAGAGTCACCACTTAGGCTCATCAAGAAGATGCCTAAAAAATCTAATGTTGAAGATGACCTTTGGTCACAAACCTGTGCTTGGGCAAAATTTTCCGTTTTCCGTTTTACGATTTCCGTTTTCCGTTTTACGTTTTACGGGATTTGTTTTACTTCCGCACATCCCTGCTCACGATGATTCACATTCCGGAGAGAGAATGCTCCAAGTGAGAGGGTGGAGTAGGTCCCGCCGCGATTCTGCGACCGCGACGCTGTGAAACCGTAAGCGCAATCCGTCCATCTTTTCGACAAGGATTGTACGCTGCCAAGCCAGCCGCGCCGCAGTCGCGCTGCCACGAGGTTTCCCGGCGGCTGGGGGACTCGTCGTTTCTGATGGACTGTAAGCAATCAAACAAGTAAATTTCTTGCAAAATGACAATTAGAAAAATTTGTTGTGCTTAGAAACTTGAAAGAGTGAAGCTAAGGACTAACAAATAGGTTCATAATTAGAAGAAAAGAAATGGCTAGCCACCAAATTAGGTGGCAGCAACGCTCCGCTGCCGCCACTACTTGATCGAACGACCCCACGCTGATCCTGCTGATCCAGGATCTTGGACATTCGACCAATCATACCCTAAAAACTGTTGAGTTTCCCGTGCTACATTCTTCGTCGAATTGCTTGGACTATTGCTAAGGTTCGAAAACGATCGAAACCTCAGACGTGAAGATTTCCGTGGGTGCTCACTTTAAATGCAGCACCCACGGAAAATTCAGTCACCTCGATTTCAGCGTATTATTAGGTTTTTGACTATGAGGAATATGGCTAGCGTGTTCGAATTTGTCAAAACTCATAAAAGGCCTGTTTTGGTATGCTTCCGTTCCGCTCTGCTAGAACAGGTTGGTCGAGTTAAACGGTTGGGGTTGAGCAAAAAAGTCCATCACGCTGCCATCACTGCCACTTATTTCCTCAAAGTAGTTGGATATTTACCTAGTTAGGCAGCTTCTCGAGGAAAGAATTACCATAAACAGAAGGAAAATAAATTTTTCATCATGCAGAAACTCAGAGGAAAAACTAAGCCTTCTGGTAAAGTTTATAGAACTAAATAACGCAACCATAAATTTTTTAAGGGATTGGATGATCTCAGTGAAAAAAAAGGGATTATGTAAACCAACAATATGTAGAAGAAAGCAAATTGGGGAATCAGGTTATAATAGTGCAGTACATGTCGAAATTAGTAAAGAAAAGATCAAGATAAGAGGCTCCCACTTGAAACCAACGCACAATCAGCTGGCAGTTGCAATTTGGGCGTTCCAAGGAAGTTTTTGAGATCACTGCTAGTAGGAATCTCGTAAAACTTATTGTTTGCTGGTCCTGCTGATCCAGCTATTACCTGTTATTACCCTCGATGAGTAAAGTTCCAAATGGTGCTCATATTGCGAAATTGACCTCAGAATCGACTGGATCATGGTTGGATCAAAATCCAGGGAGCGAGAATTTTCGTGGGTGCTGCCTTTAAGTCAAACTTCAATACCACACGCTTAAGGCACATGGCATACTACATAGCGACGCTGTCGCTGCGACCGTTCATCGTCACAAGTATTCGTGCAATTGCTTTTGTACCAGCGTGCTATTTCAAGCCAATGTGTGGATGTGAGAACTTGTAACACTTTGTTTTCATCATTTCCATTCATTTTCTTCACCGCGACGGTGTCGCTGTGAAATATGTCATGGGCCTCACTCGTATCAACACGAGTTACAGAGTGATATGGCGCTGCCTCCGTGCGAGAAGTACAATGATGATTGACGCCGTGCAACGTAGGAAGACCAGTTCTGTGCTTCTTTGCTTTTCCGGAAGAATTTTGGCTAAGTCACCATGTTTTATTGCAGAATCAGATACAGAAACGCTCACCGAAAAGAATGCAGGTAGCCGAGCAAAATGGTCAAGGAGGAGCGGCGATGAAAAAGCATTTGAAATCGTATCTGACATGATCAAGCCAGTGTTTGAAAACACGCCCAATGGATTGAGAAACTACTTAGTGGTACGTTGTCGTGGCCGACTAGGTCCTCTATCATCGAAGTTCCGTAGAGGATGGTTTAGAATAGCTCTTCAACTGTGTCTATCTGGCAGCGATTAAATGACATGGTGTACCCGGTTGTTTTGGAGCTGCTTCAAGATTTGGGAGATTTTGCAAAAAGGGAAGTGAATCGGAAGGGAAATAGCGCAAGAACTGTGTTCGACAAAATTCCGGCAGCTGACGTAGGTGAGGGGACCGTTTACCTGTTTAAAAGTTTAGCTGTACTAATACCAGTCTGCTGGTACATACAGGGAACTCTAAACGGCGGTGTGCAAGGGGTAGGACCGTGGCGTGGCTCTTTTGGGCAGAAACACAGGAGCTCTGCATGCTGGCTTTGGCTGTCTGCTTCTGCCAGCAGCAGAGAACTAGAATGCCACACTGCGCCGCGGTCCCGTCCCTTGCACACTGCCATTTAGAGTTCCCTGTATTATCAGTGACAGTCAACGCAAAGCAAAAACCAAGAAGTATGGGAGCTTTGCCCTAATTTTTTCTTAGGCAGAATTCTAAAAAATGGATCTACACTACTTTCTCGGGAGAGCATGTATACCACTGTGATCGGTACCTTCTGACAATATCAGTTACACCTTTGAAAATCTGAGGGTGAAATAGGGCAGCACAGTCCTTTCAGAAATATTCTGCTTATTCCGAGGGGTTCTTCTCTCTGCGGTTCAAAGGGAGGATGAGACTCCTTAACCATCTCCTTTTTTATGCAACATTTCCCATTCCAGGAAACGATTTGGCAGAAATTGTACTTGTTCGCTTATCCGAGAAACTACGATCCGATTTTGGGACATCAAATCGGCAAAGAAATGCAAGCTAACTCTTTTCTACATTTTTTCTTGAAGTACTCACTGTATTCGAATGGTATTCTATCAACGCCAAAATTCTAATGTAAGATATTGTTAGAGTTTTCGAAATAAAGGTGGCACGTTGTAATTTCCTCTTTCCGATGGCTAACCCTATAACGCATAATCTCCAAGGCAACTAGCTTTTTGCCATGTTGTCCTTTGTCTGATGTCATGAGTCTACAAAGTACTTACTATATGAGGTGAACCATATGAATCTCCACAAGGATATGTGCGGGTGAATCCCACTTTGAACAAATTTTGGGAGTGTTTATAGAAAAAATTAAATATTCTTTTAGATGTTCTTTGAATTGGGACTTTTCCAGGAATCAAGCGGCTAATTGTAAGCTCTGCCTGTGCACCTTGTAATTTCATGATTCCCTTCACGTTTAAACATCAGCCTTATCGTCTGACATATTCTCCAAGCGGGGCTCACGCTTCCAGAGGCAATGTACCAGAGAGTTTTCCCACTTCCCGGTGTAGTCCACCCCATACCTGGAAGTGGACCGTTTTTTGGAACTTTGACATGCAACATCACATGAAGACCCGCTGTAGGAATTGCAAATCTCTGCAATCCTTGTATCCTAATTCCTCGACAAGTAAAGGACATTCAGAAAGGATTAAATGTTTGTACATTCACAGACTCTTCTTTATACGATTTCATGATCAGAAAATATATAGAAATCTCACTTATTTCAAGTAGAATGGAAAAAGGAACTTTCATTAGTGCAGAGTTCAAAGTTAATTGCTAATATTGTATCAGAACACTAGTTAATCAGGGTGAAAGTAAAAAATCAGACCCTTTTTGTAGACAACTCGTTGCACTGGGCCGTTGCGGATAATTTAGCAGCTATCTCTTGTGCACACATGCATACGACACTATGAAATGCCGACTAAGAAGAATTAGTACTGAATATATAATTGTGCGAAAAATCGCTCGTGGTTTACAACGATTAGGACCATCCGGCTCACCGAGATACTTTCTCTTCTATCGTTGCGGAAGACGTCTGCAAGTTGTGTACGTTGTAACGCACTAAAGCCCTTCCTTTCCAGCTCAATGTCGCACTCCCGCTCGATCTCCTTCAAATTTCATGTCATCGTACTATGCAGGACAGCATCTAGTTCTAGTAATGGCTTACTAGCATTTGGTCAGAGATCGGCTCGTTAATGACGTGGAAAAAAGCCGAGAAAACGTCGGAGTAGCTAGCACTTCGACTACCAAGGATGCTGGAAAAAAACCATTGCCATGAGAAATTCGCACTCCTACATTCTATAAAGAGGCATGCCTTCTTCAACAGAGTGCAGTGTTCAAAATGTGGAACAGACTTACTAGTTATTGAACGATCGAACTTTCGCAGCCACTGTTCCTAGGAAGGCTCGGTAGGCCTCGAGTTCGAAGTTTTTCGCGGGATACATATTCCCAACCGGTGGAAGCGGTGATCTGGTGAAATGCTGCAACATAATAGTGGTAGCAACTCCATACAACTGTATAACCTAACAATAAGTACAGTAGAGTTACGATTATTGACGAGTGGAATTTCGACTTCCGAAAGAAGCCGAAAATTTTCGAAAGTCTTGGATTGATGCAAATTGCATTTATTTCGAGGTTGCCGATAATTTTGTACAGTTTTTCAAGATCAAGCCGGAGTGCACAGTACGGTAGCTGTGAACCAAAAGTAGCCCTACCTATGCGCTGACCGTTTCCACACGAGATTTACTGTCTTAAATAAGATGTCATACAGAATGACAACAGTATTTACCCAAAACTTTCGCTAAGCTTCTATTCTGAGATTTCTGGAAATGAATTTATGTTGTATCAAAGGCCATATTTTTGTTATAGATATTACACATCAGCATATGCATAACGAAATCACATTGCCAGAAATTCAGCTAGAAATAAGAGGATCTACTCAACGTTGAAGTTGTTCGTTCTCACTCACTTCAGGCATAATGTCAACTGACTAAACAGCATCAAGTCAAGCTAAAATCAGGCAATCAGACTTCCGACTTTCGAGTTCCCAAGTTTTGAATCTGACTTCCGCTTATACCTGGTTACGATCCTCTTAGGTTTTAGCATCTTAGGCTATCCACTGCGTAGCGTGTCTGAGACAAGGTGCGCCGTAAGCTAAGCTCTCGTACAGAACCTCTTCAAAATGTCCGACTTCTACGAAATTTAAAAAGAGGCTTTTGAAGACGGTTTCGTAGGAAGCGCGTTGCAAGAATGAGCCAAGCATACCCTATTTGGTTGTCGAAAATATTCGGCTTCTTCAAAACGCTGCCATATTTGGACACTAAGAACAACCAACTGAAAACTAAAAACTAACTTGACCAGTCTAACTTTTGTTTTTTTGTTCATAAAGCAATGAGATTTTCGATGAATTACGGTAGGTATGCGCTGTACACGATTTTTCTCGGAATATTATCAGATTTTTTCAAGGTGAATGGTTATTTAATGATCTGTATGTATTAGATGTTAACATAAGTCCCTGCTCTTTTTTGGATGCACTTTTCTGCAGCTATTTGTTACCTTTCAGGTATGAGTCATATATGATCCGAAAGCGCTATTCTTTCTCTACAAGAGTTTTGTTAACAATTTTTCTCAAACGACACTTTGCTCAAGTTTTAAGCCTGCGCAGTGAAGAAATGAGTCAATGAAAAACACCGCAACCGACAGCTACCCATCCCGGCATTCAGTTAGAGCTCGGAAGGTCATCAAAACTGGGCAGGTGACCTGTACTAAGTATGAAGGAGATGTTTTGCTTGTACTGACTGGCCATCAGCTATCTGCTGCTCTCAATGAAGATATTTTGGGTCTCAATAACAACAACGACGACTTCGACGGAACAGATTTCTGTAAGAAAGGCCTGGGAGCTGCTCCGGAGGAACCGGATGGTCTGGATGGACATCATGCTTCTCAAACCTATCAAATAACGGGGGTAATCCTGCTGAAATAATCCAATCGCAAGGGTTTTGCCAGCTTATTCCATGATAACGTCGGACTCCACCCTTCCCAAAAATCGTCAAACTGGCCCTCCAACAGTTCCACTGATAATGTTGTTCCGCGTCTATATTCTCAGATGCTCAACAGCTTTCTGGTCCGTATTGAATACAAGGAGGGAATGGTGTTTTTAATCAAACTGACGTTTTTCTTCTTAAGCCCAAGAATTAAGTAATTCAATGCTTCTGCGAAAGTGCCTGATGATAAGAACGTAATGGAAGGAAAAAGCTTCCAGAAGATATAGTGCACATTACAGAGAAATTATAATGGGTCGGAAAAAATCGCAACTGAAGAAAGCGTAAGGACTTATGCCAACACCTAATATTTAACCATCTGTGGTAATTAAATACCACTTCCACTTCCATACAAAATTTCATGAAATTCTGAGGTCACAGCTGTCACCGGCTCGCAGAAAATAACATTTTTGGACCTCCTGCAGTATCCTCAATTTGTGTTTCAAAACCAGATCGCGAGAGCGTGCAGGGGAGATTCTATCAGATACCGTATCTTCTGCACCTATCATAAATAGCAGTAAAATTAGAATTACGGTGAAGAACGGATACAACGTTCCTGTTCAACGATTAACTCAAAAAAAAACTCCTTTTCCCAAAATCTCAGTAAAATAAATAATTTTTGAATTTTTGGAGCCCTTGGAGTGGCGTTGTGAATGCTTAACATATCAGGTGCCAAATATTGGAGGTTGGGGGTCCACATATTTCAATCCGAATAATGACTTACGAAGTAACTGTGTCGTCGCGGTGAGGGAGGAACGTCATGACCACTGCTGCATTGGCGCCTTCTCAGCTCGTCAATCTGAATCATCTCAATACCCGTCCAGAACTGCACTTTGCAATTTTTCAAACATGTCTACCTCCGCGTTCTTCCTAGCAACTTCATCCTGAAGCCGAATTACTCGCTGTAGCAGGTGGTTGCCAACGGAGCCACGTGTATGAATGGTTTGCTTTAGTCCTGGAAATGCCACATTGGTCGGGCTTAACGTAACAAAAATTTTTGCAACACAATAAGGATGAACTTGGGTTTTGTAACAGACAAATTTTCTTTATTTACAGGTTACTCGGTATAGGACGATTTTCTTGACGTTTTTCCTAGGAACAGAACTATAAATAACATCGAAAATAGCTGACAAAATAACAAAAGCTCTGAGAAGAGTATTTTATTCAGAATTCTCTACTTTATTGATAGGCAAAAGAGCCACTGCGCCTACATAGTAGCGTTTCTCAATTGAGCATTCGCGGAATAAGATTTCAGGGCAGAATAATAATTTGGTTGTGGTAATGTTTATAATTAATATGGAGGGAACTTTCATTTTCCTCACACATGGTATCGGATAAGTAGTTTGTGTTCGTTTCGATAGAATGATCTGCAGAAAATCTTAGCGCTCTAAATGTAGGGGAGGCGTTCAAAAGCGCAACCAAACATATTGTTTCTGTGAGGAAAAGGAGCAGTTATCGTTCGATAGGGATGATCTCCTCACAGACTCTGCTGCTCCGATGTGGGGTCTTCTTGCTTGTAAGAATTCCTTAAGTGTCTTTGAGGTTCATTCTCCACCTTTACGTGCTGTGTAAAGGGTTACCTTGTAACTCATCAAGGTAACAAATAATAAAGCAAATAATCAAATATGTATGTGAACAAAAATAAATAAATTCTCAGCACGAAGCTGTTTTGCGAGTACCTGAACGCGTCGATGAGTCGGAGACGGTGTCAATAGAAGATGGTGGGGATGTGATTTGCACCTCCTCCCTCACAACTGCACCTTGAAATGGCAGACCATGAGAACCATGGCGTAGGTAAAGCTGCTCCAGACCTTTCCTCCCTGTCGCCTTCGGAGCACTCGAAGCGCTTCTTCGCGACTTTGCGACTGCGGTTACTGGACGCCGAGCAGCAGGTCTGGACTGGGGCGGCAACGGTGAGATGCGCTTCTGAACAGGTGCAGCTCACCCTATTGGACTCGATCAACGTAGTCGTGATTCTGGAGACTCACACCCAGGATTGGTAGTGCAGTTTCCCCTACGCTCCCATTTCCTACTACTTCCTCGTTCGTAGTATTACCCTGAAATATGAATACAGCATGAATCACCTAAAAATTTATCGTTGGGAAGCCTCACATTCATCAGTGGCAGGAGAGTCCGCTTCTCGAACACATAAGGCTGTGCACGACCGATACGCACCAAATCTCCATTGTGCAGTTCCACCTGCAATTTGCTCTAGCGCTTATTTCCCCACACAAAAACGAATTAAAGACAAGAGTGATCTTAAAGAGATATAAGGGGAATTAAACGCCTTATGCGCGTGCGCCTGGTGGAGGATAGGCCTTGTAGCTGCCTTGACGCAGCTCAGAGGCAAGTGAGACGCATGCGTTTTCGGCTTGGTGCTGCTCACGGCAGCTGTGTGGTGCTTTCATTTTGGGTATACTTGCATGATCCTACGCAAACGGATACGTGCGTGTGACGCATGAGTGAAGCATGTATCTGGTATAAATTGCCCTATATGCAGCCATATGCAATCGGTGACGGTAATCCCGGAAGCAATCTCAAAACATCATCCCCGATGCTTTTTCCACATTGTTTCTGGGTAAATGTGCTACTGAGTTGCTACTCATGAAACGAGAAAGGAGCGAACCAACGGTTGTTTATGTGAGTGGTTATCGTATGGACTGCGTTATGCTAAAAGACGCAGGAAATTTGGTTGGCTAGCCTGGTTTCGTTTGGTTATGCATCGATGAGTCCTAGCCAGCATAAGAGATAATTATGTTGGCGAGATTATTTCAATTAATCGCCCATTTAGAAACGACGTTAGCGTTTTAGATGTCGCCACATATTGCATTTTCTGTTCATAAGAAGTTCCCTTCTTGAAGATTATCGGACACTTACCACCCGCGCGCGTCAGGGCGCGATGAGACAGTGCATGGAAAGCGGCCGTTCCTGGTCTTTTCCGAAGAAGGACATCTCGTTTTTGATCTAATATGGGTAGTAAGGTGCTAGAATGAGTTAGACCTCCCTTTGAAGCATGTCCGGATTTTCTTTCTATGTTCCGAAAAGGCAAAACAGCCTGACGCGACGCGTGCAGGTGGTAAGTGTCCGTAGACGCTTCTTGAACGTTTTTTAAGGCTGCTGTCTCATGTCCAGTGCTTACAGAGCGAAGAAAATTCATGGGGGTGGGGTTGGACCGCATAGGGGGGCGTGGAGCTCGTTACTGTAGGTGTGGAGAGGGATTGGGGGAGGGGTTTTAGAAAGTAGCCCAGTGGAATGAGATAAAACTCAGTCGTCAACGCAGAAATGCGTTATTATTTCTTGCGACTAGAGGTGTCATATGGGGGGAACAAGATTCGATAAAGACGGGAATGGGTAAGAATTTGCATGCATAATTAGGGGGAAAAAGGTCTTGCTTTCAACGGACAAGTGGGGGGGGGGGTAGGGAAGGCGGAGGTGGGCTGACGATCAGAATTTTTTTCATCACAACGATGCTGCTTACAACTCGGCGTTCCAATGGCTAAGCATCCAATAATTTATTTAACGTAGAATTCAACAGATTAAGGTTACAATTTTCAGTGATTTACTCCTGTGCAGCAGAACCTTGGTGCAAGGGAAAAATGCTTTTGGCATGAGCCCTATTGCTTAAAAGAAGGAGAAAAGGAGAAGAAATCAACTCATTAAGGGGAAAACAACAGCGAATTTGTAATTGTAATTCGAATTAATCAAAAGTGGCGATTAATCGTTTGAGGATCACGAAAGTTGGTGAACCCCCTTCTTTGAGGTCCTCCCACGCCGTTCGCCCAGGGTCCCTGACGAATTCGTTCGTTCGAGTTAAGTAGGTCAGCCTAGCCCTGGCTGCTCTAGGCTTAGCATACTGCGCTCGGGTAGTGGGAACAGGATCTTGGGAGGGGACTTTTTCGCCTTCCGTAGTAGGAGAATGATCTGTTGTCTCGTCGCATTCTGTGGTCACATGAAAATCTTCCATCACTGTGCAAGCGGAACGTATGCCTTACATTTACTGGTTTTTTTTGGCACACCTGAGAGTGTATTCAAATAAATAAATAAATAAATAAATTTGCGGAACGACCAGGAACTGCACGTAGCAACCTGCATTGTGCTACGAGAAGCTAGGCCGATAAAAGGATTTCTTGTGGTGTAAGTGCGGGTAAGAAATCCCCTCCTATGTTTTTGTCTCAATTGTGATGTTCTAAGGGTGTTACATAAATGTAGATGCACATTTACAGAAAAGGAAATATTGTAGTAGTGAAGAAATACAGGCTGCTATTCTTATTGTACATGCAGTACATCATGATTATCCCATCGAACTGAAGCCATTTCTGATCGAAGAATAGTTTTTTTCCAACTTAAATAAAGCTCTCATGCAACAGGTGTTTGGAAAGCTTTGGTAAGCTTCTTAAACTAAATGAACAAATTGAAGTAAAAGAGACGTTGGCTATAATTCATTGGTAGCCAACGACAATGGAATTACCTGCCCGTTGACGGTATGTCCATTGACAGAAGTGTGACCGGCGAGGGAATGGTCTCTCAGCCAAAACGTACCAGATGCCGGATTCTGCTCAATGGACGCATGGATCGGATGCACTCCCTTGGCCTGAAGAACACATATCCCCTTCTTGGAATATTATACTTGAATGAGAACGAGATCTTTGAAGTAAATTTCACATTACTACAACCCATTAATCACTTGTATTGAATGCTAGCTGGCATGGAAATAAATGAAATCAGACCGACTAATCAGCGCAATCGTTTTCAACGGTTGTTTACTCACTACCTAATCACTCCACTGCGTTGAAAGGAAATCACAAATGTACAGATGATGACCTTCAAGAATCGTTTTGGACACGCTCAGTGGCTTATTCTAAAGAAGCGCAAACACTGCTTCATCAGGATTTACCTTCCCCTACAAACCCTAGCCTCCCATGCTCAAAACTATGTATGACATGCCAATCATAACATCCATTATTGGCCTCAGTTCCACCTATAATAATAAGACCAACCTTTCCTTGAATTAAACCAGAGATCATCATAAAGCGTTATTCACAGGCCATAATACACCATCAAACCATTGAACACAGGAACGTTTTTCACACATTTAAAGTTCCCCATGAAAAATAGGAAGATGGTCTTACATGAACATAAGCAGCATGCTGGGTCACTGCTTGAGTCGGGATTTTGACTTCATTCCGCTCGAAGACTAGATTTTAAAACGACTGAAATCATTTTGAATGAACTTGCAAGAAAGCTGCCGATATCCGATCACCGCCATGTATCATCAAGTGACCGTCGTCGCTTGATATCTCCTGAACTGAGGCATGTTCTCCAACATTGGCATGACTCATATGATTTCCAACGAAGAACGAAATGAAGACGGCAAAAAAAAAACTGCTGTTTATCCCGAAAGCATAGTGCAAAATTGGAATTTTTAATCAATATCACTCCTACCCGGTCATCGCAATGTTTGACGGTTAGGAATTTTAAAGTTCTATCGAGGTTTAGTATACCTCTCTCAGGGCGAAACACTCTGTAGATGTATGTATATACCTTCTTCTTGTTGCGACATTGCGGCATTTCATGTTACCGCTGTGTCCTTACAACAATGTCAATACTATTGTTTTTATTGTATGCCTCAAATAACATACATACTACATAAACGAATGGATGAATAACGTTAGCACTGACTACGTCTAATCCCGGGAGTACAAGTGCAGTTCTCGATTCCTGGTAAGACTGGCGGACTCTCCCAAATGCTAGTGGTGGACGTGGACAGAGGGGGAGCACTGTCGCTTCCTCAACTATGGGGGCTCTAACGACCAGTATTCCAAGGACAAGGTTATTAAATGATTACTTTTCAATTTAGATAGCTAAGTGAACATTGAAAACAACAACAAAAATAAGGAATTAAAAATAATCTGGCACGAATTTTATCGCCACTTTAAAAGTATGCAGTTCCGAAAAATTTGCGGACTCCCTGCCCTCCCCTTCTCCTCCATTCCGTCCCGCTTATGCTCCAAATACCAGATGAAAAATGAGAACAGAATACTCTGAATTCAGAAGGTCTCCTGGCAAATAGTTTGGTGCCTTTTCAGGCAAGAGCAGCATTAGTAGGGAGGCCCAAGCTGATCTCGAATACTTCTCGCTGTGCGCACGAATGCATTATCTCAACCTACAGGAGCTACGTATCCTTGGATAGATCTAAATTCAGTTGGAGTGAAAATGAAGTGTAGAACTCACATTGATCTTGAGGTCACACTTGTCGGTCCCAATGGTGAGCACCTTCGACTGTATCGGGATTGTTTCGAGATTCCGCGAGCTGTATCGACGCAACATCTTCGTTCCAACGCTTGATCATTTTACACCTGAAACTGCAACAAGACGTTCAAAACGTTTCAAGACTATAATTACTCGGAGACCAAGGCAATTTTTACCACATGCATCGTAACTAAGTGCGTCAAGCGCAGTTATTCGCAAAGGATTTTCTATAATACCTCTCGTCAATCCACTTCTTTTCAGCTTTTCTGGAGATTGGTGTGAACGCTTTGTAGTGAAACCACTATGAAGGACATGAGGAGAAGCAGATGTAAGCATGACATGTTGACATTGAAACTTTGTTTTTTTTACTGTAATCTCATTGGGAATTAGAAATGCAGCTCAAATAGAAGCAACCATAAAGTCCCAGTTCTGTGGAAGATTCCAAGAGCTTCCATGTGATATTGCTTTCTGATGGACGCAGTAACTATACCATGTCATGCTTTCATCTGAATATTGCACTTTTCGACGGCGCTTTTCCGAGACTATATTACTTACTCCACGAAGCAACGGATCATACGTATTTGCCGAGCCGAAGCTCAAAAATTAAACATTAATTGGCTACCACGGCAAAAATGTGCTCGATCCGCAATGTGTTAAGGGAAAGATGATAATACATAGTTGTCAAGTTTTGCTTTAGAAGGAGATTGATATATCTCTTGGTCTCTTGCACAGTAAGAAGGATTACTTTATTTAGGAACAATTTTTTTCCACGTTTAATAAACAACAAACTCCCTTAAGATTTGCTGTAACATGAGCACAAGTTGAAATATCCTTCGAATTTCAATCAGATCTTTTCAGAGATGTTTCAAAGAAATTGAAAACTATACTTCGTATATTTTTTGATTTACTATAACTAAGAATGAACTCAGCGAGTTCTTTGAAGGATATCCTAACAGATGTGGATCCCTACACCATCCTTTGCATGTGCCCGGTATGCGAGTGTTGTAGAATTTCAGCAGAGAGGCATTGCTGGAGAGACAGATGCTAACAGGCTTACCTTCATTGTTCCAAACGTTGCTGGCGCAGTTCGTCCTGGAAGACTGTACCTCAGCTCTGAAGCAGAAACACTCAGAATGTCACACGAAAGTGGTAATCATCGCAAATGGATAATAGACAGCAGCGCGCGCATGGAGTCATGGTAGCAACGAAACAAGCTGGAAGGCAATCAAAGCCGGCGGCAGCGGGGCGAGTTGTAGCGAAATGATTCCGCCGCTGCCACTGCACCGCTGCGATATTGTTACATGCACAAAGCTTGAAGTTTGAGGATATCAGCAACCACATTCCGCACAGGAAACCTAGAAACCGTGTTCTGTACCCAAGTGCATAGGTTTCTCGTGGATTTCGCTTCGGACTTCGGAAACGCATGGGTTTTCCACAGGCATGCATTGGTTTTCCACGGATTTGACCACTACTGGTTTAGAAAAAATCCGTATTTTGGACGAGCACGTAGTCTCAATCGTGGGATTTGGATCTTTCAAGCTGATCCACAACACGCTTCTGAGCGGCTGAGTATAAACTCGAAGGATGCGAAACGAAATTTGAACAGTCATCATTAGCAGAGATGAAATATCGATTCAAGGATGAAATCTCGATTCAGAGAAAGCCTTGGATGTTGAAGCATCTAAAATAGATCTCCTAGGGTTTCAAGTTACTGATTAATCAGGGAAGTTAGAAAACTTGTGATATTCGATGTATTCAATGTAGAAAAGGTAGAATAGAGGCCACCATCTGAGACCAGGAGAACTACTGAGGTCCCAGCCATGTGAAAAAAAGTGAATTTGGGTCCCAAGGGCAGTGCGCTGGATTTCAACCAAATGATGTATAGTTCTCAATTTGTTTGTGCATTATTCATCATTTATTAATTGTCATGAATCAATACGTATATGTTCATTATTATTTTTGGCGAATTATGTATGTAGAAAAAAAAATCAGTAAAACTTGTGTGAGCAAGTAAAGCTCCGATGAAGTGTCTAAAGAGGATAGTGAAAGGGAGCAGATCACTCGCCACAGAAAGTACGTTTGGGCCCGTCACCAATTCAAACCGCTAAGGTATAACGACTCTGTATACCAACTTTGTTGGTAAGCCAACTTAGCCAAGCCCCATGACGATAAAAGGATAAAGTGGTCGGCGTTAATCAATCCCGTCACGAGGGATGCGCCACGCATTCGACTTCATCTGAGCATCGTAGAGGCGTTGAATGCGTATGTGCCCTGTACAGTGACTTGCGGGGGGCACCCGATGTACCAAGTCAGTGCTTCATCCTCCCAGACTCCTCTGGTACCAATTTACCGACCCCGGAGGGATGGAAGGCTTGGTTGGCCTCGGGCGGGATCGAACCATCGATCGTGTGCGTGCGCAGCGAGCCTCTTACCACTGCGCCACACGCGCCCCCATGACGATATAATTAATTTTTTTCACAAAACTGTTCAGAATATTCGACCCTGTCTGGTAGGAATAATGAGGTCCAGAATTGCTGCAGCTAAAGGAGTAATTGCCTATTATAATACTCTGGAAATTACTGGCTCATGTTGTGGTAAGTCCTCTATGGCTGGTATCATACCGTATCATACTATTGTAAGCCAAGGCTGCGACAGTCAAATGCTGCCTCCATCTGAGGAATAAGCGTTGTGAGAAAAAAAGCACTACTGAGGTTGAGTTATTCTCCATCCTGAGGTCTTATCAAAAATATGTGCTCCAGAAAATTCTGCAGCAGATTCTGTAGAGGCATACTGTGCATAAGTGAATTTTTTGTACAATACAAAATAGGTGAGGCTTGTTTTATCACATTGCTCACATCTGGTTAATCACAACATTTTTTCATCCTTATTGTTTTCTTAATATTTTACATTTGCATTTTTGTTTTATATCATGTGCCAGCTCGTATGCGCATACCCGAGAAAATACGAAAACCACACAGGAAAACATATTATCACGTCAATATGTAGGGAAATTATCGACGTCAAGGTCGTTCTGTGTGCTCTAGCAACTATGATTTATTTTTCGCTAAGCTGATTACACCTGCCCATTAGGAAATGCAGCCTAGCCTCCTGCAATTCTATATAGTGCAAAAATGCTCCGACTGTAAATACATACCCTCTCATGTTGCACCGAGAAAAAAAGAAGAAAAGCCTCTAACTCCTGATGTTGTGGTAAGGTGATGACAAAAAAATTTGTGATTGTTCTGCAGACAGTAAAAAATCATTGAAAACGAGGAAGACTTATTAACTACCTGCCTCTAGGTCTGAAGAAGGCATTAAATGCCGAAACCTTAAAAGGCATTGAGGAGCTTTCAACAGAACAACTATATCAGCAATCTTTCATGAAGCTCAGAGACAGAACAGTACTGGAAAAAACGAAAACTTTTATCACATTTGCTTGTTTTTGTTCCGAATATTCTAACGAGAAATACAACGAACTAGCAGTAAGAAAAATGGCCCTGCGTTCGCAACAATTCTGTCTATGCAATGGCAGTTCTTGGTGTGCTCACTTGTCCATTGCTGGGGAGCAGCCATTAAACAAAAAAATGCTATGCCAGCGGTAATAACAGAGGAATCGCGTGTTACTACTGAGTTTCATGAGATAACACAAAATAGTATGGTGGGTCAGAAATAGACACGTAGACTGACTGTCAGCTTTTTGTTCGCTTTTACTGGAACATATTGGCATGGATTCTTGTAAGAGGACAATGAATTTTAGGAGAGGATAGTCTGATGAAAGTTACACAAAATCAAAGGCAAAAGTTTTCATGAGGCAGTTTTTGCTAAAATATGTGACTCAGACGAGTTGTACTAGTCTGAAATGAGGTCTCTCAAAATCCTACAAGGTGATGTTGATTTTCATGCATATCCAAGCTTTCTTCCGCCTTCAATCCACGTGCGGAGCTTATACAGAAGCTCCTACATTTTGTAGATGAATTCTGGATCGAGAACTTGTCTGCGAGTATTGGCTGAGGTTGAAGGCAACTGATTTGGGAAGGTAAGGATTGTCTCAGAAGTCTGGGCTTATTCTATTATGTATGTATTTAAATTAAAAATAAATAAAAATTGAAGTAAAATAACAAATACTTTCAGCATAGTTCTCAGTGCTTCGTGTTTATTTACTTATTTATTTATGTTATACCAGTCAGAAAAATGGGGATACCGCGTTAAAAAAATGGTAAAATATTCGATTGATCGTGAAATAAATTTTGTGTTATAGAATTGGTGACCGCTCGAAGCCTACCACAGCCGAATTGATTTTTTTTTCACTTCCACTTCAAATTAGTAATTTCTTGTTATGTGTAAATACACGTCTTTTTTAAAGAAATTTAACGTCTTTTTTAAGAAATAGATGTCGTTTCTAATGGTCGAATTATTGGGTATTATTCAGCTTTTTTGCTTGTAGGTTCAACTATTTATTGGTGAATTGTGTCACACGACTTTTGATGATGCGCCTATGTGGTGAATTCAATAAATAAATAAATATATTTAGCTCAAAAAATAGGTATGTCTTGGCACTATTTTACTACCCAACGTCTGTTTTTTATATTCTCTATTTTATTAACTTCGTAACCAATCGATCCGGCCTTGAACTACACCAACGACTCCATTCACTAGCAGAAGAACGGAAACAGCAGTGAAATTTAGTGTTTTTTCTACTTCCACTTCAAATTCGTGACATTCCCCTCACTGTACTCGACGAAGGTCGTACTCAGAGCTTAATTTCGGTATAGTGGAAGGACGGAAATGAGCCATTGATTTTTCTTTTTTCTTCGTTGGATGTTTAGCTGCTGGCCTTCTTGGCAGCGACAGTTCCAACAAACTACTGGGCTGCGGCAATTGTTTCGCTGCTATCCTTTTGAGAATATGGAGCACTCTCAGACCTACGTACGTAGCAATTTTAGCGTTCTGTGTCTTTCATTCTATAAACAACCAGAAAATCATGAGAATATCCATGAGAACCTCTTTTTTTAGGTCTCACCACTTCCTTAGAGCGATTCTGTGGTTGCTAGGTTGAAAACTAACGAATGAGAGCTTCCTCCTCTAAATTCACGAATTGCAAAGCTACGCAGTTGCTTTTTCTCATCGCAAAAATTGCACTGAACGAGCAAAGGCATGGACTGCAATATACTAATTTCTACGTTAGACGAGAAAAGAAGTGCATGAAAGGCCCTGACATTATTCTTTGCACCTTAACGAACTGATTAGAGAATAAATGGCGCTTCATCCGTGAAAAGGACTGTGAAAGGGCACTCAACTGACTAATAATCGTATGAACAAGAATCGGTAATTGGTGCAGCCTCTTCTCGAATGGCTCTGTATGTATACGGCAAGGAAATGACAACATACATATGTACTCATAACGAGTCGAACAGGTGGAAAATGCAGTGAAATGAGAAATACAATGAAGTTTGGTTTCTTCTTCGTGGAGTTTTTGAAGTGCTTCTGCCTTTGCTAGGTTTTAGATGAGCGTTTAAATAATAGTCCAGTGTTTTGCCATGAAGTCCTTTTTCAAAAAAAGTCTCGCTTGTCTTCCTTTCAAAATGGGTCCGTAATTTACTATTAGGCGGACGATTATCTCTAGTAATTCCACAACAACTCTGTACCAGGACTGGTGATGAGGGAGAAAGAAGAGCGAATTTTGACAATATGGATTCTTGACCTCCGTAGCTATTTCGATATCGTTAATCGCCAGTAGGTTATCCACATAAGAACCATGAGAAAAAGAGGCGTTATGAGACCATCATCGAAATTCTCACACTCAAAAATCGAAGAGAACGGAGTGTAAGTAGGTAAGAGACAAATATTCTATTCATAGGTTCCTCATCTTACTTATATCCTCATATCGTATAAGAAAAGTTTCCATGGCAACACGGATATGCTGTAAAGTTTGAAAAAATTTTGGATGAAAATAGACACTGAAAAAAAAAAGATTCTACTGACAATGAGGATTATGACATTTATCCAAATAAAAGAGTCAATCTGCGGCAAGTTTGTGAAAAAATGCGCTCATTATCAACCGCTGAGAAACTGAAAATGCAGTCGGTTGCCTCGAATTTCCATTAAAGGCTTCAATGTGACTGCTGCTATGGATGTGGCAACGGATGGAAACGAGGGCAGTCAACGGGGCGAATGGGCGTGGCTGTTGAGCCCTCTCCTCCTATGGTCTCCCCGCTCCAGCTCATCGCGACTCGAAGGTCAGGAGATCAGTTCCTGGATAGATTGGCAAAATTGGCTTTGGTCGACACCCAGCTACCAACATTGCGACGTCCAAGCCAGATTGCAATATGTCAAATAGCTGAAACGGGTATTTCCATAGCAACGACCAGTGTCAATTACTCGCTGAACTTCTCAAACAAAGCTTCAGCAATCAAAGGATTAGAACGCCAGCCTGTGGACAGGAAGACACCAAAGGAAAGTAGACGTCATCACAACCTGAGTCGGCATAAAATTATAGTACTAATCATCAATCCAACTACACATCTCTTAGAAAAAAAAACTCCCCAGACATCCCTGCAGCGACCCTTTGCGCCTCATTTCTCGACAGAGTTCGGAGTAGAGGCGAAGCCTGAGTTTATTATTGGTGTTTTCCGTCCAAGGCAATTTCTGCCTATTTTGCTTATAATAAGTGTTTAGTGTTAGGCACCGCCTGGTGCAAGGGCAACTTCTTCTGAATATCAGGAACTTTTTCTGCTGTGATTTACTGCTTTCAGAATTATCGGCCTCTGTTGGGCTCGGGAAACACAAGCATGTACTATGTGCGGCTCGTTTCGGAAAGAAACCTTAGCAATTGGATATATGTTTAAAGCAATATGTCCCCTCATTTATCACGATCTTCCAAATCAGACCCCAGCACGAGCCTTTCGTCGGGTCAGCACAAAAACGAAGCACCCCTTCAAAAACCCAAATTTTAAGAAGTCCCCCTTGAAGCCCCCATGCTTCTCAGACATGGTGACATGTCGTGCAACCACACCATTTGTGTTTAACTATAGGCAGTGCCTATATTTTAAATACAACCTCCCATTCTCAAGGAAAAGAAGATGAGCAAACAATATCGGCAATGAATCAAGAATTTGCAAAACAATGCAAATTCGACGAAAAAGATCCCGAAACAAAAAGGAGAGGTCCAGATTAGCAATTGCCAAGCGAGCTAGGTCAAAGTAGGTTTGGAATCCAAATCTTCCAAACGTTCCAATATGGTTGTAATCATAAGTGCTCGTCAAAATCTCTGTTTTTTTCTGCAGACTCCTTACTACATATTAATGTAGACCGTCAACAGAGTAGTAGACACAATAGTATATTAGCGCGTCCTGATGTTCAAAATTCTGCACACTGCAGAGCAGTCTGGCTAGTATCGGTTCCGATATAATCACAAAATGATAAACTTCGCTATTTTCGAAGAATCCAAGAATACCATCATCTCCCCGTTTGTTGGTTTTAATCTACTTAGTTGCGAAAAGTTCAAGTTCATGTTTTTTTTCTTTCAAGTTTGGTGCTGAGTTATTTGCATCTTCCTTGTTTCACTTCAATTTACGGCACACCTTGCTGTGTATTGAAATAAATAAATAAATAAATAAATAAATAAATAAATAAATAAATAAATAAATAATTTTGATCATAAACTGGAGTCTGAACTTGACCTCGTATGCTCCGCTGCCTAAACTTTTCAGTAGCACTTTCAGCTACGTAATTCTGCAAACTGGTTTCAAAATTGGACTCATAATCAAAGTTGACACGATATTCCAGCTATTCTACTGTCTACTTCTCCCTGAAAAACGAGAACCACACATAAAAGTGTCCCTGCACAAAATTTGAAATTTCGCTGATAGACAAGAGATCGTTTCTGGAAGGGCTAGGATATGGTGTGTGATGACATCAAAAAAGTGCGGCGTGATGAAATGAAATTACAGTACAAACATCGACTGCTCACTTTACTATAATACCTACATGCATACGCACATACATCTTTCGAGCTATTTGAGACAGATGGTAAAATAAACAGTTACCATTACATGTGAGTAGAAATCGGTATTAACACGCATCCAAAGCTCTTAAAACAAATTGAAACTGCACCATTATTTTGTTAGTAGGTAGTTATACTGGTAACAGCATGTCTTTCAAAGATAGCAAGAAGGTTAAGAGGAGGAAACTACTGAAGGAAGCTGGGCTGGTATTATCCAGTGGCTCAGCATCAAAATACTATAGATCACCTGGAGACAGGTAGCGATCTGAATGCAGACTTAGGGGCGGTAATATTTCGAAGTCACTTCATGGAGTAGACAGGAATTTTGTTTTGATTAGACATTTTTGCTGCCAAATTCCGGACATACTTAATTATCCAAATTCAAGATTCGTTCCGGGATAACAATGTCATAGAAATTGCACCCTCTCTTTTTTGGCGAAGACACTAGATTTTGCTCTGATTCACCACAATCAGCATGCAACAGTGGTCTTTATCCACTCGGAGCTTTTATATGAACGTCATCAACACGTTCAGCATTCCGTTGCTTACTTTGAAAAAAGATCGAGGTCGAACAGACAAGGGCTGCTAATTACACGCAGAGAATCGAGACTAAATTAGCTGCAAAGCGTTTTTGTTGACTAATTGTTGTTAAAGGATTATACCGTGAATGAATGATGTACCACCTAAAAATATAAAGCAAGGAATAAATTGAAATGAAAATAAAATGATAACAAATAAAATGAAAGTTTTTCCTCCTAGAATCTATACTAATTTTTGATTGCACTGGTTAACCAATTTCCAGCAACAGCAAGGACCCATTCTGGTCAACTACATATTAGTCATCAACAGGTTGTTCCTAGGGATTGTTAGGGCATACCTAACATCCAAAAATCCACTCCTAGTCTACCCTTTTATAACCGCGTGGGTAGTGACATTCCCAGCTGTCAACCAGCTGTTGTAAGTGGCTATAATCCCTAATGGGTCCACAAATGTACGTTAACAAAATTAACCAGTGCCGGCTTTTCTGCCCACTTCGTCCCATATTTCAAAAATTTGCTCAATCCAGGTCCCAGCTTTTAATGCCCATACACTGTCCCAAGATCAGTGTGTATGTCATCGATGCCTTTTCTGCCTTGTCCCCTGTTTCTAATTAATTTTCGTTCTTGCTTGCTCATACTACAGTTTTAAGCTATGTTTCAATTTCTTGCTGGCGCACCTGCGAGTGCACATATAAATAAATAAAATAAAATATCAAATAATAAAAGCAGACTTCCTCGGAGGTGTTCGTTCTTCACTGTGCAGTCATGTGCCTCCCTCAAATCCATGATTTCTAGTACCTTCGGGAAAGAAAATGAAACAATTAGAGCAGAGAAAGGAACCTTTTCAAGCAACAAGAGGGTAGATGTCATAATGCTGCGATTAGTGTCATTTTCGCTGACGAATAACCAATATCCCCGCTTTCAAGTAGATGATGGAGCGAGTAGTTTGCAGCCGGGTGCTAGTAGTGGAGAGGAGAATTCAGTGTGCATGTGCCTACATTGCTTCTGATTCGGCTCATCGGATCAAATTAGCACCACCAGATATTTAAGAGCTAACAGTCTCATGGTGTTGAATGTAGCCAGACCACTGAGAAAACTCCGAGCATTCTAGTAGAGCAGTAGTGAAAACTTGGTGAGAATTGGTGAGGAGATGGGCTTGTTTCGGGCGATCGAGTGGCCCAGCCAACAGAAGGAACTGAACCTTTCGTTTTCTCACACGCAGCCGCAAACGCGAGGACAATGTAATTAGCAGCCTTCTCGTACCGTTTTCTTTCTGGAACGGATAGCAGCGTGAGCTGTAGACAATTACGACCATTCTTAACGACATTAGGTTCCGCACAAAGGGAGTGATGTGGGAGCAGATCCGCACCGCGATGCAGATCGAACCGCATTCAGCAGACAAGTGGATAACGAATACGGCATTTGGTGAAATGGGGTATGCCTTCATCACCAGTTTGTATAAGTTGAGCAAAAGTGCAACCTCACCCTGTGTTCGCAATAGGAAGTCAGATCCGGAGCATAGTCCGGACGTACACGCAAAAATTAGGGACAGAGAATTTCCGTACAGTACGGCAACAGTACGCTAACATGGATGTGCAGTTCAGGTTTAAATTTACTCAGCCGGTATTCAAGGATCATGAGCCTTCCGATGAATGATCGTCGCAAAATGTCTATGAGTTTCCCTCAAAATAGAGCTTCAATCCTCATTATTGCCTGGATCAGAGGGAAACGAGCTTAACGTCTTTCCTTATGATAATCCTGGAACGGAGGATAAATGAAACAGTTTGTCTCACTCCGAATTGCCCTGCCCAACTGCACACACTAACGGTACATTTGTCTCAGATAGGTTAAGAGCCAAGCGGACAGTGAAATGTTGTATGAACAAGCTGTTCCCAATCAAAAGGACAAGAGATTCAATTATTTCTCAAGTATTTTTTAATTCAAAGATTTTAACGAGACATACCACTCCTTCGTCTTAGTTTTCGAAAAGTTATCACTATATGATTTTCAATGAAGTTCGGTACAATTATGAGCGGGATTCCGAACCCCAGACGAGTGACTGTTACACAGCTCATAGTTCTTCCTGTTTGCATGAATGAAATCATGTGCTGGTCATAACTATTTCATTTTTTCGCAATAATCAATATTCCCATTATTTCCTCTTGCATTATTCCCTCTTGCAAAAAATTTGTTCTAATTCAGCCTGCTCACAGGTCACTAGCATCAACATCGCTAGCTCTGTCACGTAATGTCGTAGTTGAGGAAATACAATATTAGTTGACCAGTCAGGCCGTCCGGCTGACGCCGGACTTCCAGACTTTGATTGTTGTGCTCGCTACGCTCGCATATTTCCCATTGCATCAAAAAAAGGAACCGTGAAAACCTTTCAAGAGATAAGAATCTATGTATATCCTCCCAAGCAGCGCTAATGCTTTCCTAAAATTTCCTCGAAGTCGCAAACGGGTGCCCTTCCTCGTCTCATCGAACTAAGGCCATTTGGTTGGCCCTAGGAGCTGTGAATAATTGATGTAACTAATTCATTGCAAATGATCTCTTCAAACAATTTTTGTTTGGTTGGTATTTGTTCTAATTCAAGTGATAAGGGTTTATCGGTGTAGAAAAACAGAATGAAGGGTGTGGTCGGTTCAGACGCAAATGGACTGGAATGAGGAAGGAGAATCAGTGAAAGTAAATGATTTGCGCATAGGCCTAGAAAGATATGTAGAAGGGAAGGAAGCAGGACAATTTATACTGAATGCGTGCGAATGACGTGCGTGCGTCTATATGATGAAGAATAGGGCTCAGTCGCATAGCGGTCGCATCGCAGTCGCAGCTCAGACGCACGCGTTTACGGCCCCGCGGCGGCTGCGCGTTCATTTCATTGAGGGTGAACATGCCTTGTTGGCCGATCTTCATAGAAAGTCCCTTGCAAATGGACGCGTGCGACTGATGCGCGACTGACGCACGCGGCTAGTATAAATTACCCTAGAAGTGAATGTCGGTACACTCCTCATCCAGAAATGACTTTGTCTTGCGGTGTTCTACCACTTTTCGACGGCGATGCGCGGGCTACGGTGTTGGACCCAACTCGTGACGTTTCCGGCTTATGCTTATCACCACCACAGACCCACCTCCCCCACTTTTGGACGCCGGCACACCCTCTACACAACGGTGGACACCGCTGTGTAGAGTAGTAGTGTAGTCGAAAACAAAAAATTCGAAAAAAAAGCCAGTCTAAAATGTCCATCTATTCTACAGAGCATTTTTTAGAGAACATGTCCCCCATTCATGTATGTGGAGAGAGATATGTACATAAAGGGAACTCCAAAGGTATGCGGACAGGGGCGGGACCGCGGTGCGCCTCTGCTGGGCAGAGACACGAGCGCTCTGCATGTGGCTCTGGTTTCTCTGCTTCTGCGGCAGAGAGCAGAGAAACCAGAGCCACATGCAGAGCGCTCGTGTCTCTGCCCAGCAGAGGCGCACCGCGGTCCCGCCCCTGTCCGCGTACCTTTGGAGTTCCCTGTATGTACATACATGTGTACATGAGGGGGGGGGGGTGTGGTTGTACTTATGATGTGCACCCAAGTACATACGGTGAACGTTGCGTGAAATTCTACGCTTAATTTTTTCAAAGTGCACCTTTGTCTTATTTTGGCGTAAACTTCAAAAAAAAGAAGCTTTTTATAAAAATTTAGGGGGTCAGTGAGCTTCTGATGTCCTGGACGTTCTCACTGTCCAGGAGAAGTTTGTATCCGCGAACCGAGCTGATATACACACTGACTTACAAGCATGAACAAGAACGCTACTAGTCATTTGAGCTAACTGTGGTTGTATCTACCACTGCTTCCGAAAGCGTTTCCGCCGGAAATTGGATCTTCCTCAGCAATCGCGTATTTTTCCACATTTGGTAGTACGGAGGAGATTTGGGATTGAGAAGAAAGGGGAGCGCAGAGGAAACCATTCACTCAGCGTTGAAGAGCTCTACGTGGGAGACATTGGAGGCCAAGGGCGGCAAAATGCCCAGGCATTTCCGGTAGCCAGGAAACGACTCAAAAACTGGGCATGGCCGTGCCAATTCAAAAACCGTCCAAACCCATTTGGAGAGTGGTCCAAAAATGTGTACGAATTCCTGAATCGCGAACGCATTGTGCACTTTGGCGATAGTGAGAAATTTCATTTCGATCAAGAGCAAACCCAAAGTGTGAGCACAGTTCTCCGCGCGGCTGGGCAGGGAACAGGAAATCCTGGTTAAATTTTTGTTACTTACAGCTAACCGGGTTTCCCTGCCCAGCCGCCAATCATAAACGACTTCACTGAACAATATCGACAAAACTGACTGCAATATTTGTATATGTTACATCTTAGTTTTTTGCGGGTGTTTCCGTAAAAATTCGGGAAACTAACGGAGTCGAACAAGATCATCATCAACACCAGGAGAGTATCACATCGTAAGGACATAGAGGACGTTATCGGACGAATGTGCAGAGGTTTGTGGAATGGGGTCATGGACATTACAAAAAAACGAAGGCGACGATGGAGGAAAAGAAGACGAAGGAGAAGGCCGCGGATGAACCCGTGAGATCCGCTTCTGCCCATTCCCTCTGCCGAGCGATCAGCTCTCTTTCCTCGTCGGTTATCCTGGAAAGATTTCAGGTTAAAAAGCACTGGTGAGCAAAATATTGTACATTGGAAGGAATAAAATCGAATAATTTTGTCATTTCAATTACTAATTCAGGAAACAGTTTAGAGATCCAGAAGTTCGAGAATGAAAAAGCTCTGAAGTCCTTCTTTTATTTCATACCGCACTGTATTAGCCTCCAATGTTGGGGCATTCGAATTTTAAATCTATTCGATGTATTCGATATTTCACCATTAGAAACCAATTCTGCGCTGTATGAGGGAGAAGGAGAGCTTTGGAGTTTTCTCATTCTCGAGTATCTGCACATTTGTATTGTTCCGTAAACCGGTGATTGAAGCAACAAAATTACTCGCTTTCTATCCGGTCGAATGTATTGAGGACATGTCATTTATTCAACTATTCTTGTATCTATCTTTTCATTCATTCATTTTTTCATTCATTTATTGGGCTGGGAAATAAGATTCTTTTTCCTATTTATTTTTCACCGTGATTTGGACTTCGCTTGGCTGCACTTCGTGAAATATTTTATAGCCGTCCCTTCCCTCTTTACCAGTATCACAACTGTGTTCCTCAATTCCCTTTGCACTTCGTTCTCTACCGCATGGAATGTGACCCTCCTAGTCGCCAAGAATGAACTCCTCCGCCATCTACTAGCGTTCGACTTCAACATTTGATCAAATTTGGTTCGAGAGGCTGAGGACACCAAAGACCCCTATGGAAAACCTTTACTGCTAAAACGACAGCACAGCGGTGGTATGATCTCTTTGACAGGCCAATTTTGTGCTGGATGTTGCCCTCCGATTAGGATACCCCGCTTGAGTACGCGTGTTGGATATATGTAGGGACGATTACCTCCTAGGATTACTCAAGATGTAAGTGAGAATCACTACTGATGTTGACTCTTAACAAGATGTCAATTTGGCTTACCTATTCCGTGCAAAACATCAAAGTTCTCGCCATGAAGGGATCGTTCCAGTGGGGCATGCTATGTTTTTCGGAGTAAATACCATGAATACGGTTGTAAATAAACATGGATGTGGTGGGAGAGAGGGGGAGGGGGGGGGGGGGGATTTCCATTAGTGTCGACTCAACAGGTCTGCGACAGTTACATATCACTGATTTTACTAGGTTTCTAATGTATTCCAAGAAATTTGATCCAAGAATTGCAGTGGCGGCTACAAATTGAGTCGTTTCAGCAATTTTTCAAAGAAATGAAGCTGAGAAGTTGCTTTATCACTTGCAGGATTAAAAGCCGAGAGAAGGAGCTAGTAGCTCTTCCATATTGACTGATAGTACTGCTTCCCATGCCATGAAAAACAGCATGAACTTATATTCCAAAACAGTACAGAGAGTGATGTGAACTAATAAGACGGTCGAAAGATTTTACAACGTCCGTACGAGCAGAAATTCTACAAACTTGAACAGCGAAATTAGGAAAATCCACAAATCAGTCATAGATTTTTGAAGCCATTTCGTATGCATGACTGCACATATGGTGAAAGATGCTATATATGTGCAAAATATTTTGAAATGTCTTTTTTTAGACGGGAAGGGAGCAAAAGGTTTGGGATGCTATTTAGGAAGCAATCTTCTTCGCTTATCTGACAAGCGATTTCTTAACTCATCTTCCGCCGGGTATATAATTCGATGGGATTTGATTCGGTCCAGTTTTTTTAAAAAGTATTTTTTTCTACAACGTCAACGAAACAGCGGAACAACAAGCCATCTCCGAGATATTGGACGAATCCTGTGCTGGTTGCTTTCACCATCGTCATCAAAAAAGCATCATCAACACCATTTTATGCCGTTCATTATTTGTAGAGGAGAAAGTAAGAACAAATTCCATGAAAGGAACAAAAAATGCTGCTGAAACATCCTCATTAATGCTCTTCAAGGAGCCAAAGCTCACCGTTCAAAAAACCGACACCAATTATGCTGCAGTCCAATGTTACATAGACGCAGAAGTACAAATCATGTGTTCTCATCACATTTTCTGCTCTAGTTTTCTTGTCATAGTTAAAAAATGTTGAAATAATATAGATTTGCAGCGCATAGTACATCAAGATATCTCATGCTTCAGGGAAAAGAAGCTTAGTTGCCTCCTGGATCGTAGCCAGGACATCAGGACCTTCATTTTTCAAATTGACAAACGTCCGCATTACTATTCACACAGACACAAATGTGTATGCCTGAGCACCACCTTCAATGTGAAGAGAAGGGCAAGGCTGTTAGGGAACTGAGGACGTTACTAAGAGAGATGGTAATAGAAAGCTGCACTAATGATGGTCACCTTTCCCTTGAACAAACGCTCTGTGTTTGTGGAAAAGGAAATGCGTGCACATTCATCTCACTAAAGTTACCATAAAGTTTTGATGTGCTCACTGCCCCTACACACGTTTCTGTGGATGTGTAAACCAATTTACAGTACTCTCTTGAACTTGTTTTTTGGTCGTAAGGGTGAAGAATGGCGGAAAAGTAGTCAACTCGCAACGGAAACTTTTCAACAAACCGCATATAAACTTTTGAAACGGTTGCAAAGGCTTACGTCCTCTCCAAAACATTTAAAAATACATGGTGTAAAATTAGGAATTCTTAATTTCTTCGACTACCAGAAACCCACATCCCAGAGGCATAAGATCAACGACATATCCAAGTATCTGAGTAGTGCATTCTCACTGCTAACTATATCTATTGCGTATATTATTGGTCGAGGAAGTTGCTGGACAAAGTTGTGATAAGAATAACAAAAAAAATCTTGGAAAGTGCTTTTCCGCCAATCTATGTAGTGCAAGGGGAGGTACACGCCACTCCATGCTTTGCGGACAAAGCCAATTCTTTCCATGGAAAAGCAATTTCTCTCCGTGAACGGGCATAACGAGAGAAGGCCAGGAGTATACAGGCAAGGGCGGATTTTGAAACTCTTCCGGAAAAATTGTCTCAAAAATACTGACACAACTTCCTATCCTACATCTAATGTTAAATAGTATTCATTTCTTAGGATATACAGATCAAACGTCATTTTGGTAGCCTGACAGAAAAACTAAAGAAATAAACTGAAATGTACACAAGAAGGAAGTGAGCAATAACAGAGAATCGCTTGCCTTATTGTAGGTACTGTAACGGTTTGCACTCCAGCGGCCTCATCGTTGTCCAAGAAGACCGTCGGCATATTTGGAGCAGAGGGCTAAAGAAGTAGTATTGTATAGTTGTCACGTAAGCTAAAGTTCTGGCACTTCGCCAAAGCAACTGGAACAATGAGCAGTTACGTTCGTTTTGCACTCAAACATAGGCATTAAACTGTAATAAGTACATACTATTAGGTTGTAACATAAGTTTCCGCTGAATTGAAATTTTCGACAAAGAAGTTTTATAAAAGACCGAATAACAACGGGTACCAATCGAAGTATGGACCGCAACAGTCGCTGGTCTTCTGCTGTTCTTGCAGCAGAAGCTCAGCTCCCCCTGCTTCAAAAATTTGTGGACTGCGAGGAAAATAACTGAGTCGAGCAGTGCTAGAGGTCACCGCCTTTGGCAAATCGGATTCCCGCACATGGACATTCCTGTGATCTGGTAACTGGCATATGGTTAGAGCTAGATCTATGCTACAAAATGCAGTTGCATGCGCAATTAAAAATTGCTCTAGGAGCTCTCCGCCTTTTCGGAAACAAAACAAAGTTAAAGCGCCATCCGCGGTGTGGCAAAATAGTGTGATTTCCACAGAGCGCATGGAACTTGTCCCAAAATTCTACCGATTAGTCTCCGCAAACGTCTGGTGTTTGTACATAGTCATAGTGGGAGAAATCCCACTTCAATTCGCTTTAACTCGAGATGGAAAAACAGCATCATAATGGGTTACCAAATTTGCCAAGTTTGCTGCCTGAGATCGCCCGACAAAAAATTGGAAGAGAAAGCACCAGAGAAATAAGAATGGCCCCCAGATTCCTCCAACCAAATTTGGTTAGTCTCATGCAGCGTTATAGTAAAATTATTATTCGAGCAAGTGCAGTTACCGAATTTGCATTCTTGAGAGGTTCACTCCATAGTTAATTACATTCGCTTTGAAACAGTGTCTAGATACTTATGCGAAATCTAGTCGGAATTCATCCATAAGAAGCCTTTAAAAATGCCTATGCGAAAACTGCGGAAACTTATATTACAACCTAATATAACGAAAAGAATAGTCTTATTTTAGTAAAATTTAGCGTGTGGATATTAAAGCGCTTAGGAACTCTCACTTTAGGTGAATCGATCTTCGCAGGTTCTTGTACTGGAGTTATTTTGGGCTTCGGAGGCGACTCTGGTTTTCGCACACTGAAAGGATGTCCATTATATTGCTATAATGCTAATGGAGGAGTCATTGCTGCTTACCCAGAAACCTGAGCCTGAGCCAGCAGGCTATCCTGGTTGCAAAGGTCGCCTTTGCAAAGGCAATAGTTGACCATGCCACCCTCAGCAGTACCACAACCCGTTTTCACATCGTTTGCCTCTGTGAGGGAAGCTAGCGAGGTTTGTGCGATGCATCGCTTCTCCATCGTGAAGGTTCCTGGGAAAAAGCCTCCTTTTTCAGGACTGCTGGGGTGGAATCTCCATGCGATGCGGAAGAAAATTTGGATACCGTCGTCGTTCTGAGTTTGCCTCGTTAAACAGTACTCCTCGTGGGCAGAACACGTCGCTGGAGCGCTTGTTGAACAGTCCGCGGTAGGATCTGTCATTCCTGACTCAACACACGCTGAACACTTCAGCAAATGCTGCAACGGTACTATTTTCTATTCCAATAGTGTAACTTTGCTTATATTTCCTTCAAAAGAATCGCTCTTTGCAGATTTCCCTTACCTGGTTTGATTGAACTGGTTCAATGGGTTGTGGCAAAACATTCGGTTGTAATTTAGAGGGTCCTTCCCGATTCTGAAAATGTTGTTGTTGAACTACGAATGAAAAGCTCTGCCTATGAAATCCTCTACTCCAAACACAAGTCACATTTTTTGGGTGATACATGGCATACCCTAAATGGCACCACAAGGCTCAGAACGCTGATGATACGAACGTATTGGATATTTGGGACCAGACAGCAAGTCAAATGCATTCAAATTTGGGTATTCGATTCCAATTAAACTGAAAATTCAAGCATTTGAAAGCGGGAGCTTTACAGCCCAAGAGACAGAAAACAGGTGCTGTATGTTGGTACCGCTTTCTTCTTAAGAATACTTGAATTACCGAATTGGTTTATAAGTTATTAAGGGATAAGGAATGAAGTTGTCGGCATTAATCAATCCCGTTCGGAGGATGCCCCACGCGCTCGACTTTATCTGAGCATAGCTAAGGCATTCGATGTGTACGTATGTACCCTACTACTCAGAGAAGTTTTCGAAAGGACCGCAGCAGAAAACCGGAGGAACGACACCTACGGTTCTTCCGGTTTTCTGCCGCGTCCCTTCGAATAGCTGCTGCGGTCCTTCCGAATCACTTTTTCTCCGCGCCTCTCCTTTTCTAACCACATTATCGAGATCTCCTTTCTGCTGCGGTCCTTCCGACAGTTTCTGAGTATACAGTGGCCAGCGATTCAGTGGGCTAGGGGGAGGGAGGAGGAAGGGGAGGGAGAGGGTACCCGATGGACTGAATCAACGTTTCAGTTTGTATCTCTGGTGTCAATTTACCGACCCAGGAGTGATGAATGATATGGTTGGCCAAGATGGAGATCTAACCATAGACCGTGCGAGCGAAGGCGAGCCTCTAGCACATCTCTACGCGTGATTTCATAAAATATGGACAATGGTAATAGTAAAATTAGACGGTTTCTATTCGGTCTTATTGAAGGATTTTTCAAAATGTTCTGAGAAGGAAACTGAGAGGTGAGACAGGGCAAGCTGAGCAGAAGATCTCTAGAGATCTTAACATTTATCACAGCACAAGACCGTAGACTTCATTTGCATCAAGACGCCTATGTGAAATATTGACTCGATGGCCAGGCTTACTCTCACATGTCTATGTACTAGCTTTTCGATTGCAGCCTGCTAAAGCCGCATGCATCACTAAGATCACAGAGAATAAACACGCTGAAACACTCCAGAATTACCCATTGTTTACACGCGCCAATACGCTTCCCTTGGGTAATCTCAATGATGCATCCCGGCGCTGAATTTGAACTGATTTCACCAGTTTTCGGATGATTCGCCAAGCAGTCATCTCAAAGCAAAAATGGCAGCTATGCAATAATGGGCAAATTCGATGTCTTACAATGAACAACGTTCGTACACAGGGAGACCGTTGCGCTTCACCATTTATGAAAATCCTTGGGAAGAAGCTCACCGTTTTCACTGCTGAGCTGCTTTGGGGTTCTCTTTCGAGGCTCTCCGTTGGCAAATGCACGGAATTATCAGCTTTGTTCTGACTGCGATCCTGTACACCCAGGTCTAATTCCTCTAATTCCTTTCGTGGCGCCGTCGACGATACTGGCGCGATGATGCTGGGTGCGTGTCCAGGCTGAAGGCTTCCAGATGTACGGGATGGCACTCGTACTACAGGATTTGCGGGAAGAGGAGGCAGTACAGCCTCTGGTTCCGCTGTACGAACAGGTGGTGGTAGCATTTCTACAGGGAAGTCCTTCGCTATCTGAAAGAGAAGGTTTTTCATAGGAATTGAATATATGTAAGGCCTGCGACGACCGCGACCCAGACTTTTGCGTCCATCTACCACATTCATTTACCTGAACAGAAATTGCCATAGAGTTGCACTCATCCGTCGTGCATGTGCAGTATCGAACCTGCCCTTCGCTGGAATCCCCGCACGACTCCGTAGTCGCAGAAGGAAACTCCGCCTGTACGGCTTGCCACGAAGCGCACATCTTCTCGACGGCGCTTTGACCTTGATCGGCTGTACTTTGCTCAGAAGGAAAGAATATATCTGTTCCAAATCCTGCAGGATAGGAATGTGCTCACCTGAACCAATCATAATCTGTCGTGTGAAGCAGACCGCATCCGAATCCTGGCAGCGCACGATGGTTTGCTTTTCACAGTCGGCATCCACCGAACGAAGACCCGATTGTCCACATTGGGCGCATTTTAGTTCTGAATATAGATGTCCATAGTGGATTAAGGGTAAAAGGTGTTCCAAAGAAGTACATGCATTTGAAAATCCCTGCATGAATCAAACTCGTTTTCAGTTCGATATTCTCTTATACAGAATCAGCATTTATGGAACTATGAGACTCGAATCTCGAAAAAAAAAACTCAATTTACGCCGAGTTTTATTTAAGCTCCTCAGGTGGAACAGTGATGCTGTTCTTTTCCAGGCAAACCAAGAAAATTCTGCTGATTTTCAGGAAGGGCGTTATTAGTCGTTATCTTTTAGAAAATCTAGCAGTTACAAGTCAATAGGAGTATCGTGGTTTGATCAATAAAGAAAAACCGTTTTATCACCACGGTAGCACATTTTTCGACGGGGGAAGGTGGACGAATCTTTTCGAACTCTTATTTTTTGCAAAATTCTAGCAATAATACGCGAATAAACCTATCCTGGGAAACATTCGCTGTTTACATAGGAAATGTGTACTACTGAGGTGATAGCACAGATTTTCTCTTCAATTTACATCCTGCGTCTCCTAACATTATGTGGTCCTTCGGGTAATCAGCAAGGCTAACCACACAGCGTCAGTGGCAGTGCGTTCTTCGCGGCCTCGAAAAGCACGCAGCGCAACCGTGCCGCAGGCGCTGTTATCCTCTCCAGGCAGCAGACTGTAGAGTTTTTGCGATAGTTAATTAGTCAGTTTTTTTATACATATTCGACATCAAATATGGCGAATAACTAAGAAAAAACCTCTGATTTGTCTGTGAGGCAACGATTCTATCGGTGAGCAGCACGGTCGCGCAGCTTACTTTTCGAGGCCGCGAAAAACTCACCCCTTATTGACGCCTAGTGTAACTACTTTCTGGGATCAATGTTCCACGAATCCTAGCACTGAACGCCAATTACTCATGTTTTTTCTTTCTAGAACTGAGCGATTTATTGCAAAATACAGGTGGCATTCCTCCACTGAATCTGATTCAGATAATGCTGGATGTGGAAATCAGAGCATACCTGGGAACGATTTTGTCGGTTTTATTGTCGGAGGAGCCGGTGGAGCAGCTGGCACAGCAACCGCATGACGGTTCATACCGATGCTGCCAACGAATTGTCCTTGTGTTGCTGCTGAAGGCTTCAAGTGGAATGAATTCACGTTTTCTGGAAATGGGAAAAGTTCAAGTGATCATCGTACAAAGCAAAATCCATGGCTCTCTTTATCACCTAACCTGAAGATAATGGACTGCCGCCGGTGGAGATGGAGATATCTGGCATATGTTCTCTCGTTGGCAGCTGTGCACGTCTGATCTCCGACTCAAATCCTGGTGGTTTCGCCTGCAACACGACTTTAAGGGCATTAATCACAAGTATCAGGAGTAAAAACTTACCCTAGGGTCATTGATGGGGATTATGGGTGGAGGTGGGACCAGTGGAGCACCGAAACCGACTTTCGCCGCATTTGGCATCGGCAGTGCCAGTGGAACTGGACCGGTCGGGACTACTGAGGGTGCATTGGTCGATTCGGCGTCTCCGAACAGTTCAGGATGCTTCTGTGGAAGAACACCAGTTACGCTTCGTGAGTATAGCAAACAATTACGTTCGAAATAAACAAATGGTTTGGGCATGGGTGGGGGAAGGCAATTACCTCTTCGAATGCTACAAACTGGTCAGCGATCGTCGGCTTGTTACAGAGGTTTTGATTTCGACACAGACAGTACGCCACCTATAAATAGAGTTGATGTTCGCAAAATCTCCTAAAAAGTGCAAGTAGGTTTAGATGTATTACCTCTTCACCCTGCACCTCAACCAAGTCGCACTCCTCGTCGATAGGGTAACCTTTATTTGGGAAAGTGTGGTAGTGGTCTTGTTCCGAGATGCATTCCTTCATGATTGTATATGTGTCTGTAAGCAATAAAGATTTGTGTTTACAACGTTTCAGGACAACTCCAAACTCCATAAGTTCAGAAAAAAAGAGATCGAATTCTTACGAAATGGTTTGTTTTGATTGCTTTCTCTGTCACCGAAATAACAATTGAGTAAAAGCACTCTGTGACCGGAGATTTGAGTTTCACAACCTGGACCCTCATAAAACCGTCGAGAGGTTCGGAGACTTTCAAAATGAACTCTTCTAAAGGCAAAAAATGGATATAATACAATCATTATGCATTAGTGCATGGTTCGAACTACTGCATGTTGGCCAAATGCCAAATGTCGAATGTTTCTTGAAGACTGGACTGCGTGACTCCGTATTTATTAGCCAAAAAATCATTTGATGGATTGATTCCGTTGGGTATACAGAGAGTGATTTAGTCGGTTTATGACAGAGGCACAGTCCCAAATCAAAACTGTCTGCGGGATTTTCACATGATAGGAATTCCTAGAAGCTGCTGATTTGATGGTATTCGTGAGCCCGTGCAAAATTGTCAACAATTCATTTTCAAGCCTTAGTTCTACGGGAGAAGGGTTGTAGATGGAGCGAGGCTTGGTTCCATACCCAAACGGTTCTTCATAACTTTCATAGAGTTGTCCCAACTGTAGCTGACTATATGTTTCCAGAATTGAATTTTATCGTTCATTGCATTGCGCAAAAGTCAACAATCAACATTTTCATTTTGCCGCAAGTATAGAAAATCGGAAAGCTTAAAGTTCTGCGAGAACCGACATTTGGTGCACAACATGTTTTAAAAAATACAGTTACAAATTACTCTATTATCATACTCCTTCAAACAGAACAAAGTAAGATTTACCAAATTCTAAACAGAAGGAAGACTCCACCATCTGAGGCAGATGTAATTCATCCTATGCAAGTGTACAATGACTACCGAACCCCTTTCATAAAGAATGCCCGTCTCAAAGAAACACTTTCGTGGAAATTGGGTTTGAAAACCGCAAATGTGCCGTAAAACGGCCCGTTTGTCTCGTATCTACCTCAACAGCATCCAATGCTCACTTAACCTGCTCAGCCATTTAAGCAAGTGGAGCCACACGTCATTTCTGCCCCACTTCCCAAAATAGACAGGGTTCACGTGCTATTTGAGTGCTATTAGCATGCTTTTGGGTTGCAATTCGGACGCCGTGTGATTGCTTTGGGTTGCTTTTCGCCGTTTGATTGCTTTTCGCCGTTTGATTGTTGTGATTGCTTTGGGTTGCTTTTCGCCGTTTGATTGCCCTATACGAAAAGCGAACAACGATGAGGCAGCAACCAAATGGCAACCGACCAGCACTCAGTTGGCAGCCAACCCTGGCAGTTTTACGAATCGGACTCCAAATGAAATACAGCTTCAGTTGCTGGAATGCCAGCGGAAAAGTTGTTGCCCAAGAATGATGAGCAAACAGCCTCCCTCTCCAGCTGTGCTAACCAGGGAAGGATACTAGGAGGGTTGGACAACACGTAACGAAATGTATACTGCCATATGCAGTTTTTCATGCTGATCTCAAATCTGTTGCCTTTCTCGTAAGTTGGAGTTCTCGGTGAAGAGCTACATGGCATAATATCGGCTAGTCTCGGCCGGCAAAACCCAACTTTCGAGTTATATTCCGCTGAAAATGTGCGTGAAAACCATCTCAAACTTGTCAACTGATTGTAACTGGTCAGTGCTTCTAAAACTGTTATAGATCCAGATAAGTTCAGTTCTTTCAGCAGAATATTGCCAGGAAGCGAAATTTTGGCAGCTCTGAATAAGCTGAAATCTTGCCACGTAACTTTTCATAGAGAGCTCCGCAGCAGAAAAGGAAGACGGATTTGAGATCAGCATCGAAAACTGCATTTGCCAATATACACTTTATTACGAGTTGTCAGACCCCGCTAGTATCTTTCCCTGGTAAGGGTTACGTACCTAGCTTCTTCGTAATAGGAAAAATTGTCAAGTGACCAAGCTGCCACTACTCTAAAATATTTGCTTTCACTACCTGCAGTTTGTTTTCACTATCTGCATTTGCATGCAGTCACTCCAAACCTCTTTTCGTGCTCAATAATGCTTATGTTGTAATTTTTCTGGATAACGTGATCAAACTAAACTTCAGGGAAATAATTACACAAATGCACACACAGCACAATTTCTAAAACTTCTAGATTTTTAATCATCTAACACGAAACAGGCAAGGAAGATGTGGTCTGAGATCAAACTCGACTACTCGATCAACTGCGAAAATCCATCTCCAAAGGAAATAACAACAAACCAGTCATTCCTAGAGCCAGAAGTAATCTAAGATTTAATTTCTTTTCCAGCAGAGCAGGTTCGGAGTATGCTAAGTTAAGTAAAAAGGAAGGGATGCCAGTCAGCGTTCGTTCATTCAAGAACATGATTAACCGGTACTTGTCTTGTCTACATGAGATAATTCGCAAAGTTCCATCACCACTTTTCTTTATACCAATTCTCCCAATTCTATGCCGAATATTCTAATACTGATGTTCCGTGTACATGTCTGATAAATAAATAAATAAATAAATAAATAAATAAATAAATAAATAAATAAATAAATAAATAAATAAATAAATAAATAAATAAATAAATAAATAAATAAATAAATAAATAAATAAATAAATAAATAAATAAATAAATAAATAAATAAATAAATAAATAAATAAATAAATAAATAAATAAATAAATAAATAAATAAATAAATAAATAAATAAATAAATAAATAAATAAATAAATAAATAAATAAATAAATAAATAAATAAATAAATAAATAAATAAATAAATAAATAAATAAATAAATAAATAAATAAATAAATAAATAAATAAATAAATAAATAAATAAATAAATAAATAAATAAAATCAAGCTCGGGCCAGCCATGTCAACAGAAGTGGTAAGAAGTGGTAACAGAAGAACGAACTGTTGGCTGCTCGATGTCTCGTTGTTCGGCAGTAGATCGTTTCTTCACTGGGGAACCTCGAAGCGTAGCTCTGGCAGTCATACTGAAACGAGTAATCACCTCACTTATCTAGTGGCTAGCTAATGATAGACTAATAACCGAAGTCATAAAGAACTTAGACCATTTCTGCGTTTTTTATTCTCAAACTTCTGGGTGCCTATTTGTGGAGTAATACCCCAGACGTGCCAGAAAAATTTCATCCAATTCAGCTTTCATATTCGTTTCTAAACTTTGTGCCATTTTTATTGACGTCAAAACTATATTACTTAGCTAAATGCGTCAAGGAAACCAACAAAATGAGTTCTATGATACCTCCTCTATGGATACGTAAATTGACTGTCTTCACTAAACTAGTGAACTATCCGTGAAAAATCCACTTTTTGTATCCAGAACCAAAATTTCATACTAATTTATCCAATTTTTTTGCGAATCGGTAGAAAATAGCTGCTAAATGATGTCAAGAATTCAACGATATCCTCAAGGGCAATGCTTGCCAAGTAAAATGAAATAGGCATCTTCAATAGTTCGCCGTTGGGGAACTCAGAAATCTCTATAAAAAATGTAGAAGTAGATGTTTTGCAGTGTCATCTGTTCCAATTTCTCGGCTCAATCTCTCCTAACAAAAGAGAGTACGGAGAATGTACCTGGAATTGTGTTGCGCATTCTCC
The DNA here is from genome assembly GCA_037903475.1 of Ancylostoma caninum. Classification (NCBI taxonomy): domain Eukaryota; kingdom Metazoa; phylum Nematoda; class Chromadorea; order Rhabditida; family Ancylostomatidae; genus Ancylostoma; species Ancylostoma caninum. Next base: position 545,627 of record JBAJFG010000320.1, read on the forward strand.
GAATTCGTCGAGGTTGCTATCGCCACAAATGTAGCACGACAGAGAGTGCACTGCAATTAAAAATGTAACAGTTAAAAAAGGTAATTAACTTTTGTGATGGCAGTTTTCTGTTCTAGTTTTGTTGATTTTCAGCTTTTTTTTCAGAATCGCAAAGGACATGTATTCATTCTGCTCATTTTTGTTTCTTCATGTACCTGTGGGCCAGATTTCACACCTCTGGTTACCCAACGTCAAATGGCGTCCTTGACCCGCTGCGCCCAACTCGTTTCAAAGCGATCAGCCATAGCAGCGCTCCCACAGTCTCGTGGATTACCCACAGCGCAAGGAGGGAAGCGTAGCCAGCGCAGAACAGGCGAAATCGGCTACCGGTACCCATTACGAAGGTGAATAGCCAGACGCAAGGATCGCCGTGCGGGCGAAACGAGGTGGCCGCGGGATTGACCCGCGGGCCGACCGAGGATCACAATAGCCGAGCGGGCTGGCTCACTTTCGACTGCGCTCTAATTCGCTGGAAAATCGAGACGAGACCCGATTTCGAGCCATTCTCCTGAAGAGGCCGGGAAACGACACCGCTTCGACAGAGTGAAGTGTTCCGAAGAAGGAAGTTCGTCAGATGCGGGGATAAATGGATGATTCGCCTGAAACAGGAGGGATGTCCGCTGCCGAGCATATTTTTTAAGAGATATTTGGGTAAAATCTTGTGCAGTAGGAATAATGCGAACGGTTAAGGATGCTGAACGGGCACGTATGCATGTACACACGGCTCCATTCATTTATTTTCAATTTATTGTTTTTAACTTATTTTTAGGGCTTATTTTGTACCCGAGATTCAGTGAGGCGAACATGAAGTTGAGTTCTGGAAATACTCTAGTTTTCTTCCTATTCAGAAAATGACTACCATGAAAGTCCCCAATTCTATCTGATTGGTGATTTCCAGGAGCAGGTCGAATTTATTGGGTTGGACAATATGTTCGTGTGGTTCTTTTTTTCAACTCGATTTTTTTACGAGAATTTGAACTACATAGTTCCAATAGCCTGTCATAGGTCATCTTGTAGCTCTTGCTTTGCTCTTTACGAATATTATAACCAATTCCCCGAATTCCTGCTACTTCTCATTCTCTGTCGTATGAAATGTGACCCTCCAATTCGACAAGATCGCATATCTCCGACAACTCCAGTTGTTCCACTATAATAGCGGAACAAATAAAGCTAAAGCTGCTGGGGATTTTAACAGCGTCTAAATGGAAGCCATCACTGTTGAATGGACAGCGCAGAAGTGGATGTCTGCTTCAGAGAGGTCGATTTTGGGCTGGAGGATGCACCTTGCTCTGTACGCACAGCTCATAGAGTTATGAGAAGCCTTTTCCCAAGGACTTCCCCTAGATGTGAAGAAGACGTACTGCGGGTATTAGCTTTCAGAAAAACCTAGTTCAGCTAGTCCCCCCCCCCGTGAAAATACACTGAATGCTCAGAAAAATCGCACGAACTTATTGTTCAAAACAATACTCGAAGTATGTATCTACGTCCTAATTTCTTAAGATAGTTCAGCGAAAAGTAGTGCGATTGGCTGTTACGATCCCTCGAAAACCGCCGGAAATCTTCAAAGAAGTGGGTTTCTTCGACTACTACAAATCCCGCTAAACGGTTCCGCGCATGATGCGGATTAGTCACCCGCTGAACTACTTCTTCGCCACGATCGTTGGAACAGAGCCAGTGAGTAAATGGTCATCGAGGCATCTTTGGTCTAGATTTCCACAATTACGTAAGGTGTCATTGCACCATGATGAATGCGCTCATTTCACTTGGAATTTATTGCCTTTAAATTTGATGTGCCGCAAAATTGCACACCATTTTGTAACACTTCATATTTCACTCACTATTTCTGTTGTCTATTATTTATTTGTGAGGAGGCAAATCCGCAAGTTCATAAGGACTTTCAAAAACATTTATAGGAAGTTTGCAACGAAAGATAGATTTGATTTGGTCGAATTGTTGCTTCATTTGCTGAAAGCAGTGGATCAGAATTTGGAAATAGACGCTCAAAAATGGGAGCTAAACTTTAAAAAGCAGTGGTTTCCTTCTACAAAAGTCAGCAGTGGTTGTGTCCTTACCAGATTTGCCGGTATAATCATTGCTTAGAAAGAAGAATTGAAGAATTCAAGCCAAGCCGAGGTTCCAGAGCGGAACTCATCCCCCGATCATCGAGGACGAGGCCCCGCGAAAGCACCAATTTGTATGAGTTGTGACGAAAAATTACTACCATTCCTTTCACCCAATTTGTTTCAACATTGAAGTGAACAAAAAACAAGTATTGTCTGTAAGAATTGTTAGAAAAGAAACGTTTCACCTTCATTCTCTACAACGAGGCTGCATACAAACTCTTCAATTCCGCTCATAATTCTTGTCTCGAAAGCAGTTGGAAAACCACTACAGATGTGGACCGAATTAAATGTCGAACCAACCAAAATAGAAAGCTCTCGAGCTCTTGGTTACACAACAGACCTGTGTTTGACTTCAAACTTCATCGAAATCAATCGCATATCCTACTGTATTTTTCTGAGGTAAATATAAAATCTTTTGTTTGTTTGAAATCAAACACCATTTCCGCACAGATATTCAGAATTAAGAGCTCAAAAGCTTTCCACTGTTCGCTTTGAAAACTTCAGCTATTTCCGGCGAAATTCGGGACAAGATTTAGAAGTAGTAATTTGGATGCATAGACGAAATCGCTATTCTTTTTTCGAGGAAGTTACCTGAAGGAGTTATCTGAACCCCCTTTCTTTTGTTTGTCAACCTTTCGGATGTGTCTATAATCAAGTAGCCACAGAAATTTATGAAATTTTCCAGGAAGAAGTGACATCTTGTTCCTCTGACCATTCCAATATGGGGAATTCTTCCACTACCAAGAACTACGGAAAAATTCCATTTCAAAATTGGATAAGCAGTGCTCCGCCTGCAACAAAAAAAGCCGCTGCATAACATCCCTTTCAATCCATCATTGTTTGACTTTCTTAGATGCTCATTCGCCCTTGTGATTTGACCATGAGGATGCGCATAGAAATGCATGGCTACTGGCAGGGTTGGTTAGTGTTTAATAGATAGGGAACCGAGAAGAAATTGGGCGGTTTTATGAATGATGTTGGGAGGTTGGAAGATCCTGTTTCTCTTATCCTTTCAGTACTTTAGAAGGATGGAACCGTAATTCGCATTTGGTTCACTTACAAGACAATACGATAGATATAATTATTGTGTAAGGAACGAGAAAAGTGATGTAATGATACCCTTTACGGTCAACATCACAGTACACGAAATCCTGCACCCTCTACGGAATGGGAACAACCTTAGAAACGTTAAGAAACCATTAAAAACCATAGGATATCTGGAATCAAAGCGAAGTCGTGCGGAAATCGCGAAGAAGTTCCACCGTACCCGCTTTAGCACAATCATTCTCATAGCGGTCCATTTCATAGCCACCACCATCAATGTCATTACGGTCGTTTGGAGGTGCGGTTCCGTTTTTGCCCACCAGGAAGCGCTCTTATTGACCCAGTCATGCGTTTCTTCGAGGTGTTGTACGGGCGATGATTAGTTACAATACGAAACTTGTAAATCTTTTTGTTTGCGAAAGAGTGCGTGTGACCTGAATCCGCGCCGTCATGCTTCGTGCCCCCTGCGAGGCACAGTAAACCTCGCCGAGGTCGCCGAGTCCCGGAATTCTGGAGAAACACTCGGCCAAACACACGGGGGATGCTCACCTGATACGGGTAGTAGCGAGAGGATTAGTAGCCATCGATCATGCATCTGTTTTGGCCTAGAAAACGATGGATTTCGACTGTTTTTGGAACAACATCCGGTTGTGATGGGTGATCAACGGATTTCGTTATGAATATAAGCAGCGGATTAGTTCAGGATTGGAACAATGCTTGTAGGACGAAGATTCAAATGAGCAATTAGTTCAGGAACACGTTCATTGGCTGAACAGAAACATAGTAGCAAGACAAAGTCCTCACAAATGCATTCAACTATAGTTAATGGCTAGATTCTTCAGTCCAGTGAACTTTTCAGCGTCGTCGCTTTGGACAAGTTGCTAGAAATGAAAACCAAATGGAATTTTGCTTCTAAATATCGAAATCGTTAATGATGTATTCAGCAGATTAATTAATAATGAATACGAATTCAAGTGGACAGAAAATCCGAGATTTCAAGAAAAAAAGAACGGCAGTATATATAGCACTGGTGGGAAGATATGACAGGATGTTTCTCTTTCCCAAATATGTGATATTCGAATTCGATTTACTTCCTAAGTCGTTGACTAAATTATTCAAAGTATTTCATTCTTACTCTGTTGTAAGTAAAACCACGGACAAATTACATATGGATGGATTACAGCTTATGGATTAATGAAGCATCTGGGACACTAAACCAGATTTTTCGACTCTGCAGAGTCTGACAAAGGCGACAACGCTGGAACAAATGCTCAGAGCACCTGTACACGACTGGTACTCGAGAAGATTCGGAAAAATAGTACCTACACCAAGTGTTCAACTCATTGTCGACCGCGCCGATCACAGGTGAGCCGCGCCTTTTTTTCGTAAAGTTCATTCTTAGACATGAGCAGTGAGGATTTCAGCGGTTTTCATAGATGGTAACGTAAAAGTATTTCTGAGTCACTGTGGCTTTAAAAATCTACAATGTAACTTTTATAAAAAAAAACCTATAGCAAAAAAAGGTGCCAGTGGGGGGAACGCTAAAAAAGGCTCGGTCGCCAATGTGTTGGAAATATTCGAAATTGGTAATTCTGGCAATTTGATTATTATTTGTTGGTAATTATCAAGGGTGATAGAAGTGCAAATTCTTGCGAATTCAAAGCACTAGTGCAATTCGAGCAGATTTTCGGAGCAGAGCTCAGAATTCGAGCAGATTACTGAGAAATGAGTACTGTCATATCTACACCAACATGATGACAAGACTCTAACAGTTCCACATTGAACTGTCAGGGAAAGATGTACCGCACCACAAGCATGTCTGCAACCACGGATTAGTGGAAAAGTTGCGTAGAACAGGAGTTTCAGGAGATGTAAGTGCAGAGAAACACAGTATGTAGGAAAAGGCGAAAGAATAAAACAATAACAAATGGCTTCGTCTTATTCATTTGTTGCAAATGAATGAATAAAAAAAAACAAGAGTTAGGAGCTGGTAATTCACGAACGTCTGCGCTTCTGAATCAGAATTCTGCTCTTCACAGCTTGGAACGTCATCGTGCCATGTGAGAATACAAACGAACTGACACTGGAAAACCCACAATTTTCGCTGCCATTTGCTTTCAGATAACCTTGTAAACATAAGAAGGACGTAAGATGAGACGGAAACGCAGCTTTTCTCTCGCAAATGTCTCTCCAGCGAATGAGGTTCACGAACTCTGCAACGATTTGAAGCGCTGCGGAAAATTGCGACGGTTGACCAGGCACGGAGCGAATCCAGTTTGAGGAAGCGAAAAAGTTTGAGGTTGACCATTCCGGATTCAATTTCAAACGTTTTAAAACCGTACATTAGTGAGATGAAGGGACTTTTAAGGCGCTATAGTTGCTTAGATTCTTTCTGAGTTACATGGATGGAAAGCCAGCTCAGTTAGCGCGTATTTGTTTGACCCAGAAAAACATGATTTGCCAGGATTCGCAGTGGACCGCGGAGTGCGCATTTTCGTTTGAGAGTGTCGATTTATACTCGAACCAGCACATAGTCGTCAGTAAAAGCTTTGGATCTTATTTCATCTGTGGAGACTAGGTGGAGAATTCACAGAAGTCAAATAGTGGACGAGAATCCTACGAGAAGTCGAGAGACGGTGCAAACGGTGCTGTTAAGGAGAAAACTTCTATGATTTCACCACTTTCGATGGTGAAACAAAATGGAGCAACGGCGGTTCAAACGGAAGCATGAGCTTGGAGAGATACAACACGAACAGCGTCTGAACGCTGGCGGCACCGGAGCGGGCGCGCATGAGTGCGCACGCTGGCCCACCGGTCCTCCTCTGCGGGGCGGTCGCAGCCCTCATGAACGGGCAGCCTCCTCACTTCTCGAAGTGACTCTTCAAAGCGGCGCCACAGGAGGTTCAGCGCGATCGCGTCTATCGTCCAGACCATCAAGAGGGACAGATATGAGGTCAACGTTGCTAATCGTTTTCGAAAAACATGTGCTAGAACTATTGTGGGGTGGGAGAGGCGGAACACAAATCCGAGACTGACGTAGTATTACTTGGATAACGTTTGGGTACTTACCGGAAATGTAGTACCAGACACCTACGGACTTCTTCCAGAAAATCCCAGAGACTTTAAAACATTCGCGACCTTACGCTTTTGGCATGGTGTGTCACGGCACCGTGGTCCCGTGTCAACCGCTTGAGCACGTGGTCCCACGTGGCAGGAATTTCTCCGCTGTGGCGTAATATTCGGGATTTGCGCGAATCCGAGGCCAATCGTTTTCTCTTTTGTGGTCGTTAATAGTGTTTCCAAAAGCTTGTTATCTGTTTACTTGATGTTGAGTTTCTTTTCACTTGATGTTGAGTTTCGTCCCGGCTAATGTGATGCGATCCATAAACTTTCTCATAGAGTCGACTTGAAGGTGTGGATTTATGCTTTTATAGTCATTCTGACCCTCTCCCTCTGAACTTTTTCGTAGCGGGACGTTTCATATGTAGAAAAAGGAACGCATAAAAGTAATCAAAAATTGCATGGTACTGCCTAGAGAAAACACCCCATTGCAATTATTGCGCCATCGTTTCGAAATTTTCAGTAATCGGTCATATAGGTAGGTATTCGTCACTAATGCCTAACGAGCATCGAAAAAAAAGTTTGGAGTTTTTACGATCACTGCAGTGCTGAAATATGCCGTAATGCATAAAATCTTTACTCAAAGAGGTGTGTAAGTGTTCACTAAGATAATTTTAACTGCAGTTCTGCTGACTAGTATCCAAAAAGATTTAGTTCGCTTACATTCAATTCACTTTGCTTAGTTTGTTTTCCTCTCGCCTTGCATGGAACACTCTAAACGCACTTTATAAAGCAAAATAAGGTACGTTTTCCGAACATGGACAGCCTACATCGTTGAGGTTACCCAGGGCAAACGTCCTAATACACCGTAAATTCAGCCATGGTTAAAATGGCGTCAACATGTTTTCATGGGTAATCCTAATGATGCAGCGAACGAAAATGATACAGATAGACATCAACCATTCCCTGTAAAAAATTAATTTTCTAAAATTTGATTTTTCCACTTTCACTTTTTTTCACTTCTCTGCCATCATTACTTGTGTTTACCCGAGTTCGAGGATCTGCTACATATCTATTGAATTTGTTCCGGATTTTCTGCTGGAATCTAATGGTTGTTAGATTTTTACCGGTTATTTTCCGTTTGGATTCCCAAAAAGTACGACGCAGGGTGCACATGCCAATTTAGTCTTTTTTTTTGCAAAGTATTTCGTATGCCTACTTCCCATACTAACGAAAACAGAGTGAGGCATATTCCTCTGCTGTTTTTTTTTGTGAGGGGTCATTGCGCGAGACGGAAAAGTAAACTTTTTTTTCATCTTTTTTGGTACTTACTAGTGCAATTAGCAGAAAAGGAGCTGCGTGATCCTTATAATTTTACAGTAGCATGGAACAAATGTGGCAAAATTTGTAGCCTCTACCAATTAGCTCGTCATGCTCATGGGTGGGAAAAAAATGAAGAACTGTCCTATGAATGTGTCCTTAATGTATGACATCCTTTCTTCATAGGCTGCTGGGCAAGCTGGGCATTATTGGGTAATCCATGTGCTTTCAGGGAAATAAGGAGAAGATCCACTATAGCTCTCTCGAATGAGCTCTAAGATGATAGTATCCAAATAAGAGATGTTTGTTCTACAGTGTTGATGTGCAGAAATGAGGTGGATGATGTTCTACGGACGGGGGTAATTGTCACTGACCCAGGGAGGAAAAACTGGCCATGGCGCGCGAGGGATCATTTCAGGTGCGGCGCTGCTCTCCACGGACGGAGATTAGGACGGGACAAATCTGCGGACAGGAAGTGGAACCATTCACTGCCCCTTTATCCGACCTTTATGACCTACTGACAGACGACAGTTCGAAGGTTCCCGATTACATATAGCACAACCTGAAGTACGAAGTCAAGTCTACGAACAGAGTTCTGCAATGATTATGCTTTCCTCAGCATAAGATCGCTGCCTCTTATAGTTGGAATCTGATAACACCTTCAATGATTCGAATTCGAATATTTAATTTTACTTAAGTTAAAAATTTTTGAACGAGAGCAATATAACCTATGACGGAAGATATGAAGGGTAGAGGGCTTTGAGTATTCGAATGGTCGAATAGATTTCTAATTTGTCCACCAAAGTGATGAAATTGCTCAATTTTTATCAGTTTATCAATTTTTATCTTGAATATATCACCCCTACACACTGTGCGCATTATCAATATGCGGGCCATCTCCTACTCAGCACGCTCGTGACAAAAGTCGTCGCTACCAATCAACGCGGTAGGTTTGAAAACCCTGTCGCAAAAATGGACCACGATGATTCAGGTTAAAGAAATGGAGAAATTAAGTGTTGCCCCTATTTGGTCCCATCTTTTTCGTTTATTTTTCCATACAAATCTGATGAACAGGGACTTTTTTGGGGACTCTCAGTAGCATTGGTAACTTCTCACTATCATTCCAATTGAGTACTGTCTATGTACTGGAGTCATTCTTGGCTCGAAATGCTGTCTGAATAAATAGTGAAAAATATTTTGTTTTGTGCCGTGTTAGCGTTGGTGTTGCCTTTGTTATGTACGGCTTCGAAACGTGGGAGATAACCCAAAGGATCACGCTGTAAGACACATTAATAGTTTTAATTTTTCCCTACTTTTATTATCTTTTGTCTGCCCTTCTTGAGTAGTTTTCTGAGTTCTAGTTTTTTTTATCATCTCTTATGCAGTGAAGAACAATTATCGTGTCGAATTTTAGTTCAACTGCTCTTAGACAACTCGACCAACTCTGTTGTAACATTCGTTCACCAGTGAATGAACAGGCTCAAAAATCAAGTTCGGGACGGATCCAGCAATGCTACGACTTTCTCTTCGAAAGCACCTGGCTAACGACCCTGTTGCAAACAATTATTCGTCAAAAAGTGACTGTTCGTAAGTCGATATCCTTTGGACCTTCTTCTGGACCTGGTCCAGCCCAGCAGTGCTACGAACGTGTCATAGAATCTTCACACTCTAAGCGGGATGTTTGCGTTCACCTTCAAATGCTAATGGTCCAAAATTTCAAGTTTTGAACATAGGAACACTTCTACTGCCTTGTTGTGGTTGCAGGTTGGAAGTTTCTCACGTTGTCTCCCTCATAATACTTACAAGAACGTCTTCGCTGTTTCACTGTAAGTATCCCTGTCAATTTCCACTGTCGTTTTTGATGGCTAAATGAACTCATCACATGTGGTTTCATTTTCTAAAAGAAAACGAAAATCAAACGACAGAAAAAGCTTCTTCATTGTTTATGGCGCATCGAAGAATTTTCTCATATCACACGCAATAAGCGCGCTAAGTCAGCAGTCAGGTCACCTGTTCAAAAACCAAAACAAAGTTCACATCCAAGAACGCAGAATTCCGCGGAACTTCCTCTGAATCTCTCCTGATAGGATTTCGTGAATGAAATCTATCACAAGGAGAAAATTTTTCACACAGTGGCAGCCGATTAGCATAACACTGAGAAAAGAATCCACTTGGAATTTCGGGCATAATTTATTATATTTACCAAATATCACGCTTTCTTCCATGGTTTTCCTAGCATCTTTCTATAGGACCTTTCCAATTCTTCACTGTTCTGATATCTCGGCTAGTCAGCGAGGTCTCCACAAAGTGAAAAAGTCGTGAGCAAAGTGATTTTCAGTAGAGCAGAAGACTACGAACAGTGATTAGGTACAGCAAACTGGCATGAGATAATCGGCTGAAACGGGTCAGGGAAACGGTCCGTTGCCTTTATCAAAGCTTTTACTAAGGATCGACGATAATTCCTTCTGCAAACGCTCTGCATAATTCCAGCTGCATCTACAATGTACAAGTGCTAAAGGTCATTATGGCTACAAGTAGTACACGTTAAGATAAATTTTAGCTTGCGTATTTACCATTCGTCATCAGGACTTCTGTTATGTCAGTGTTGTTCAAGTATAGTAGACAAGCATCAGACCATCATTGCTCGGGTCACCCCAGCTCAGTTGTTGCAAAGAAAATGAAATATTTGCAAATGAATTGTACGTCTATCAGGGAGAACGACGATAAGAGTTACTCTGAGGAGAGGTTGAGACGGATTGTTCACAAGAAACTTGCCCTATGAAGCTATCAACTACAGAAGTGTCAAGCCCACTCCGCCGCTGATAATCTCACAAGAGTGTGCAGATGATAAAATCTTTTAAAGTGCGCGGCTAGAGACACTTAGTTTGTGTTCAGTGAGGAAAATATTCTGTTTGGGGGTGACGTTCAATCGTCGAAAAAAAGAGAATTGTTGGCAGGAATCTCCAAGGCGCAAAGTCCAGTGGAACGCTCGTTGCCGAAAAGGCAATCGTTGCCAGTGTGATGGTCTGCGCTTTTCTTACCGGTGACGGCAAGTCACTGATGAAGTGCTTTGAGGATAGGCCACATGGCTATGTGTCTTTTAGCAGGAATTTGCACCAGCACACAAACCAAAGCCAGTGCAGAAGTGGTGTCGGGCAAATTTGAGTAACTTCGTTTTGGCGCAAGAACTCCTCTCCCCTCCTCCCATACAGCCCAGACATCAATTCGTGTGGTGCAATTTCAAAAGCAAGGTGTACTATTATCCTCACAAAAGTATCCTTTCGCTGAACATTGCCCTCATCAAGCGTTGGAGAAAATCGAAGTGAACTATCTGCTGCGCACCGCCAGCGCATTTCCCCATAGTCTTCGTGTATCTAACAAGGATTCCAAATGTCTGTGGCTTTTCAAGGTGAATCGCATATCACTAAATGTTGTCGGGGACGCTCATTCTAAATATGCTGCTCTTTCGTGCCTAATAACAAAATGAAAGAAGTTATTAACGTTTTCATGTTTCGTGCACTTATCATCCAAACGAGCGCCTCTCGGGCGGTGTCGGCGCTAGTTGGTGATGCTGTGATATGTCTCTCACTCTATAAGATAATTTGCACTGAACCGTTGCCAAAATGAAATAAGTTATGGAGGTTTTCCTGAGCCGTCCTAACATCATTATAAGTGGGCGCTCCCATTTTCCGGCAGCGGTGGGTGGTGGTGTAGTGGTAAGTCTCTCGCTTCACAAGGAAAAGTCGAGTTTTTCTCTGTTCATCATCGTGACTCTATCCTTCGAATTTTATCTTCCGGGTTCGATCCCCTCTACTGACTCGACTTTTGCATTTTCCCAAATTCTTCACTATTTGTTCAAAATGTCCTTCTATTACATAGTTCCAAGACACTCCAGCTGAATTTTCAACTTTATTGCTTCTGACATCGTTTTGAATCTTATTCTTGGTTTGGCTTTTTTTGATGCCAGTTTGATCACAATCAAGCTGGAAAACTTTGTGAACATGTGTGGTAAGCTTCTACAAAATGCTTGAAACAAAGAAGATGCTCACAATGAGAGCAGCGTATGAAAAAAATTTCACAACATCCAGTGCAACCACAAAAACCAATTAAATCGGAGGAGAAACAGTACAGAATTGGAGTTTCAAAAGGACCCGGATGTCCGTCAAAATATCCAGCTGCATACCAAGCGTATCGAAGGAAATTCTTAAAGCGAAGGACACAAAACTGGTGATACACAAGAGATAAAATTCGAACGATAGAGTCACGATGATGAACAGAGAAGTCCAGATCGTGTGCAAGTGATGTAGGATGTGACTCTCTTATACAGTGCTTTAAAAGGTGAAAAAAAGTACACATCACGGGGCTGGACCTGAGCAGTTGTGCCAGGGAGGATATTCATTCCCCCCGGCAAACATCCAAACCAAGAATACGATTCAAAACGATGTCAGAAGCGATAAAGTTGAAAATTCAGTTAGAGTGTCTTGGAACTATGTAATAGAAAAACATTTTGAACGAATAGTGAAGAATTTGGGAAAATGCAAAAGTCGAGTCAGTAGAGGGGATCGAACCCGGAAGGTCTCCGTTGTGAAGCGAGAGGCTTACCGCTGCACCACCACCACCGCTGCTGGAAAATGGGAGCGCCCACTTATAATGATGTTAGGACGGCTCAGAAAAACCTCCATAACTTATTTCATTTTGGCAACGGTTCAGTGCAAATTATCTTATAGAGTGAGAGACATATCACAGCACCACCAAGTAGCGTCGATACCGCCCGAGAGGCGCTCGTTTGGGTGATAAGTGCACGAAACATAAAAACGTTCATAACTTCTTTCGTTTTGTTATTAGGCACGAAAGAGCAGCATATTTAGAATCAGCGTCCCCGACTCCATTTAGTGATATGCGATTCACCTTGAAAAGCCACAGACATTTGGTATCCTTCCCTTGTAAATAGAACAGAGGAAGAGTGGACGATTATTTTGTATTTGTTAATGGTCTTCTCACATTTCACGAATGAAGACGTTTGATTTCTTCGTTATACTAGTGACCTGCCATGGAGGGAAAAAATGTGACGCCCATATTTTCAGCTACTCTCCTACTGCTGCGAAAATACAAAGTTGAAGTTTAAGGCTATATGTAGAGACTCAAAAAAACCTGTAAGCAAATTTGCGCTGCTCACCAATTATATTTAGAATAATTAATTGTCCAATGAATCTTTGTAGTCACTGAAAGTGACGTCTCCCCCCATATCGCACTTTTTCAATTTGCTTTCTCATTCTGAGTTTGATAGCTCATGCGTGGTATCTGAACCCCGCCCTTTCCTCAGCAAGTAGAGTTAGAAGTCATGAAAAAAATTTCAGCATTTTTTCAGACAAATGAATGAAAGCATCGTTGTGAGTTATAGTAGGGAATCAAGGCGTAAATCTGCACCCGTAGTTTTGCATTTTCCTTCGGCTGAGATTACGCATGCGAGATTATTCGGAATGCTGATCGCGAATTCTGTATCCATTTTGTACGGTCAACGCCCACTTCTATATGGTTATGGTAAGTGACTGCAGAAACTGCACGTATATACTGCACAGACAAGGTCATAACTTTTTTCGCAGTGCCATTCACCACGAACGGATAACATATTCGACATCAACATTGTCAGCGCTACTTTACATGGGACATCTCATTTCGAATTGCCGCGGACTTCTTGTATCCATCATTCGCTAAGCCGCTATGTCACCCTCATTTGAAGGTGTGCCATGTTGCAGATGATAGCTGATCTCAATCTTCAATAAACTTGTCCGACAAAATAGGGATTTGGAGCCGTTTCAAAAATTCCAAATAGTCCTGTAGGTTGCGACACACTATCCGTGCACGGACGTATATAAAATAGAGCCTATGATTTTCCGATTTTCTTTGAATGTTGGAGGAAGACCTACGTCAGAGAAGGGTCTAAATTGCTCTACACGCATATCACAAGATCTAGAGCTGCAAAAATTTGCACAGTTGTGAAGAAAAAAACTGGCAGAGCTACTGTACCAAACTAACGAAATGATGAAATGGAGTAAGTGCAAGAAGGCATGTTAGATTAAGACCATTATCGGATGAGAAGTAATTATTGATGAGTCGCCTAATTTCAGTACAGCACAATAAGTAAGTATGAAAAGGCGTTTATTCATTTCAAGCTGTAGACCAAACTGTCCATGTAGCGGCAGTTGTAGTTGTAGTTGCATTTCTAAAAATAAAGTCCTCTGGAGTACATGAGAATGCCATACAGAATGAGAATGTCATTGGTCCACACTTCACTGCAGCGTACTGCAGATGATACTTCTGAGCTGTCACACCACTAAGGTATTGCCGGAACTGCAACAAAATGCATTTCACCATTGTTATGTGGATGAGAAAGCAGACAGTACCTGTTCACAGTCCACACCGCGCAGGCCATACTTCGCCACAGGAAGTCCGTTAATGAAGGTCTCGATCTCGCGGAAGTTTCCTCTGTGGAAACGAATCCCTTGCTGTTGGGCAAATTCGTCGAACTAGTACAGACAAAAATGAATAATAGTTCACCGAGACGTGGGAGCCGAAGTTTGCTTACTAGGTCGTTAAAGTCGTCCAGTGCGTACTTCATGTTATTATCGTAGTATTCGCTAGCAAGGGTAACCTGGACCATCTCCCATGAAGACGAGCGGACAAGTTCAGCAGCCTTAAAACAGTTGCCGATACTGTACGCGGCTTGCCAAGGAATAATCCTACAAAAAGCCGTTCTGAGAAGGCCAATTAATGGCAGTCCATGTGGTCATAAATCAACCGAAACACACAAGATTATGTGAAGTAACGCAGTTCTCAGAGTAGCAGTCAGATCCCTTCACGAAGTCTCTAAAATCAGAGCGAAGCTCCCGTGAAACAGGGGAGTATTGAAGAATCCCTCTTAATCCCTCTTGATGATTTGTTTGCTATGGTTTTGGAGGAATTTCGTAGTAGGAACAATCTAGAAATCGAGGTTCAAACAACAATATCCTCCAAAAATGTATCGAAAATCCCAAGTATGTGCTCATTAACACCTTCGCGACAATGTGCTCAAACGGTTGACACGCATGGTGCGACGCGTGGGACCGCGTGCTCGACCGGGTGAGCACCCTCTTTTCAGAGTTATATTTCTGTGAAGCAGTAATAATTAGCAAACTTCTATGTAGTGTTATACTAACAAATATTCAAGCTTTCTATATATGCACTGGGCAGAACAGATCTTCACTCAAATTTTTTTAATATGTGGTTGAAACACACACCAGAACCCCAGAGAGAACGATACATATGAAAAAGGATCTACAATCACTATCGAGTGAATCTACGACAAATATTTGGAAATGCTCTTGACGATCACAAAAGAGAAAAAGATCGGGTTCAGATTTGCGCAAATTCGGGGTATTATGCGGCGGTGAAAAAATTTCTACCACGTGGGACCACGTGCTAGAGCGGTTGAGCACGGGTCCCACTTGTTCAAAAGCGCGTGTCTCCCATGTGACACATCATGCCAAAAGTGTAAGGTCGCGAACGTGTTAAGATCGCATGTCATATGGTTTTCCGATTTTTATTGTGCTCAAGACAGAACGATGGAAGCCAGGGCCACTTTTTACTGAATCCTTGTGATCAATCCAATAAAGTTTTTATGGTTAGTTCGGTAATGGCAGTCACTTCTATCCTGCCTCTTTAGTAACAGCGCTATATACCGTAACAGTTTTTTCGCTTATCGTGCGAGGCACACTTACATGCCCTAGATCTCCCTGACAACCTCTACGATTGGCCACGACCACTGAAGCTTTGGTGCAGAAGTTTCTACAGTGTGCGCCATTGGCGGTGAGTTTTTTTGCCTCGAAAGGCACGCAGCGCCACCGCCCCGATCGGGTGGAATCCTCCCCGGGACAGCAAACTATGGGGATTTCTCGAGACTTAGCTCATTTTCTTTATAGCTAACGTCAAATATGATGAACAGCTATCAAGAAAACTCTGATTTGCCACTGCGGCGACTATTCCATAGTGGGCGGCGCGGTCGTACGGCGTCCTTTTAGAAGGCACAGAAAAACACAGCTCCCATTGACGCTTACACTGCTGCTATATTCCTCGAAGACTGTAGCACTCTGCATCCTGCGCATCGATTGTGGGCGGAGCTTCGCGACGGCCGCCGAAGTTGGCGAATGTCGATCGCCAACATCGGCCGCCGCCGATGATAACGACAGCGACTTCGGTGTCTATCGATTGTGGGCGGTCGTTAACATTGGCTGCCGCCGTCGCCCGCGACAGCAACGCAAGGTGCTATACTCCTCGAGAAGTATAGCGGCTACCTTACTGTATCTGAGATCAGTGTTACCTTTTTTTCTTACGGATTGTAAAGGGAAGTTGTTCACTTACAACAAGCACAATAGCGATGAGCAGACGAGACATGCTAGAAGCCTTTGTGAAGTGACATTTCGAGCTGTTCCGCTCATTTTATACTGAAGTGGATCGTATTTGAATACCATGTGTCACTGACGTCATCTTGATTGCGCTTTCCTCATACAAACAATCAGTTCTTCATTGGACGTATTCTCAGCCGAGCCCAATCATGCCAATCAAGGGTGCTGCTTTGTCATTTCCTGTTTGAGCTTCTCATAAGTTCAATGGCTTAGTGGAGGAAAGGCGGTCGTAAAGTTAAGAAATGGGATAACACTGTGGAATTTACCTACATTCAACAATCCATATACGACATGATAGCGTTCTCAATCTGAAACTGCTGTGGCACTGTCTAAGCCTTTTCCGCAACCGCATGCATATCGCTAGCAAGAAAAGTGGCCTTAAAGTCAGCAACCGCGATAGATTTCCTCTCTCATTTTTTCGTAATTCTAAATTTTTTAAGTTGGTGCAAAGATAATGCCCGTTTTCATGCTTTCGATTCCGAATCCCATAACTTATATCAGAATCGATCTTTTCAGAAGGGCTTGGAAATATTGTAATCCGCAAATCCTTGGCAATAATGTTGCTGTTCTCTGATTACCTTACAAATCGAATAGGGCCTTTCAGCGTCGACGAACTTCCGGAAGGCAATTTTGGTATCCCTTTAGTCTTCGAAAAAATTCTCCTGGAAGAAGTCGTCCGAATTCTCTGGGAAGTGGTAGTCTGAGAACGAGAGCTTAGCTGATTATGATGTATGAGGCAGAGCTTCCTAGCCTGATTGTTCCAACTTACAGGGACTTTGGGGTGCGAGATATGAATGGACGGTGCTGTGTAGGAGAGTAGAATAGATTCTGTTGAGCAATGCTAGGCTCACACAAAGGAGTCTCTTATTTATTTCACTTGAATATTGCAAGTAAGTGCACTTCATTCTGTCGTAGAGGATCAATACTTCACATTTCATCACTACGCGACCAATTGTTCGGTCTCAACTCTTCCCCTACAAAGGCGTGAAGCAGACCTATCAACGAGGATCAATCTGGACTAGCGCAACATCTACTCGTCGAGCTTTTTCATCCTCCCAATCTTACTAGGAGAAAGGATGGTCTGACTGCAACTACCGCCGAGGTTCTGCGGAACCAAATATGTTGTTTTGAATGCGTGCTCTTCGATGATTGCCACGAGTTGGGGGTCGCAAACCCAGGAAGACCTATGCGACATTTCTTACCTTCAAAGCAAAACAGACCACGTCGAAAAAATCCGACAGCTTTGCGGTATGCGTTTGCTCACACTTCCCTGGCCAACGCTATGGTGGTATATCTAGCCGTTCCTGCTGCCATACCGCCGAGTTTTAGCACGCTGAAGCGATTTTGGCAAAAAAAAAATGTTTTAGCGTCGTTCGTTCTAGAACTAAAAATTCACCGGAAACGTTAATTCCATTCAAAATTCATGAGATATTCGAAAAGTCATAAAATTTGCTATAGAACCATATACAACTTCTCATAGCGGTGATAAGAAATACCGGAAATTTCCTGCACCAAAGATGAGGCAACGAAAAACGTGCATTATTTTTTCACCAACCTAATAAAATAATGGTAAAAACAAACCAAAACTGCGCGGAAGTAAACGTTTAAATCCCATAAAATGATATCCGGAAAATGTTAATTAATGTACAGTGGATGGTAATGGCGTTGGCCCATCGGCGGCCTCGAGAAGGGTGCAGCCGCCGCGCGCGCTGGGATCGGTGTCGTCTGCCGCCGGAATGCTATTTTTGGGCTCTTTCCTTCCCGATTCGGCAAAAAAAAACCCTTGAAATCGGGTCGAAAAGCTATTAGAAATAGCATAACAGTGGCAGAAAACTCGATCACGACGCGCGGTGCGGTTGTGCCATGTCCTTCGCGAGGCCGCGGATGGGCCAACGCCATTGACATCCACTTACAACCTTGGGTTGCTAGCATAAAATACTTTCAAAGGTTCAAAAATTCAGGGAGTTGAACAGACTGGCATGGATTTCCAGTCTTGGCTCGGACTTTTTCGAACACAAAACGTGAAGAAGCAGAAATATTCAGATCTGCTTATCACTTCACAATGAACATATGAAGCAAATCAGCAAATAATTAGTCAGGATTTTCAATGTGAATAACTGTTTGAACTTGCACTTTGCACTGAATTTTGGTGCAAAAGCAAAGGAATCTTAAGAATTCTCGAGCGTCAAAAACAAGAATGTTGTTCTGCAGCAAGTGCACTTTTTTCAAGATTCTCATAGGTAAGCTTCATGCCGGAATCGCTGGTAATCATTCCATCAGTGGAAAACATCTTCGCGCCTTCAGAGGACATCACTGAAGAAGAAAGATAGCTCACAAGTAATTTTCTGGTGAGAGAATGCTTGCTTGCGCTGATATTATAAGGTCATCATTTGAAGGGGGACCTCTATCCTCATTATGTCATAGAAATCTGGAATTTTCCATTTTTCTGGATCAGAACTCGTGAACCGTGAAGAAAACGGAAAACGGAAGATTTCGCAAGACCTTGAAACAAATCCAGCGACCAAATTCTTTAAATCTTTCGGAAAGGACAGCTTTGGTTGGTCCTAGTTTGAACCAATACGAATGGTCGATTCGTGCAATGTAGAAATGGAAGGAAATGTAATTGTGAACAAGAGCGCTCACTTATTTTAGGCTATATACAAGTTGTCCCTTTGAAGCGTTGAAACACATCTGACCACTTATACATACTTTCATAGAATTATCAGGACTACTGCTCAGGTTTTGAATCTCCCAAAAGTTCAGACATGAAAATCATTGTATTTAGGCAGTTTCTGCGGCTGGCCTGCTATACCATAGCCTCCGACATCCGAGCCATTCTGTTCACTGGCCGGCATGCTAAATAACCACTATCTTCCTTCCTTGTCCTCATCTCCGTTTCCCATAAGAAATCTCAACAAAACATGAGTCCCTGGTTGTAGAAACGTTGAAACAACGTTTCGCAATAGCTTCTGCCACCTCTGAATTTTTACACAGTATATGAGGTTCGTGAAATTTCATTCCTTCATCGATTTGTATGTTCGCGTTTTAGTGTGATGAGTGATTTGGTGAGAAATAATCTTTGTATAAAGTGAAACTTAATGCTACATACCTGTGTTGAAGCTCAGAATTGCTCCTATCACCAAGTGGTGCAATGTGCCATCTCAGCGGGGGCGGGCAGTTGCTCTTGGATTTTGAGCTAGTTTTCCAACTGGACTGACTAGCTATTTCTAGTTGGATAAGCCTTTCTGAGCAACAACGGTGGTTTGATTGCATAGCAAGTCAAAATTTTGGAAGTTGCTGTTGTCGCATGTCTACAAAAAAATTCCTTAGGTAAATTGAGCATCCGTTGTCTAACTCAGGCAATTCTGGCGGCCCGCCCGCGCTTGATATGCGGCCGGCCCCACATCGCTCCCGCGGGCGAATTGCAAAACGAGCGCGGGAGGCACGCCAAGCGGGCGCGGGAAGCACGCTAAAGGAGCGCGGGCGGGTTCCTAGAACAGCAGCGCGTGGCAGAGTGAGCGCATCATAACAATCCCTCTGAGCACGGAAACAGTATAAAATTATCAAAAACTTCCGAAATTAGAAAAAGCGGACATTTTGCAAAGCCCGCGCATCTTTAGATTGTTGTCGAGCTCACTGAGGATTCGAACCTATCTTCTCATTCTCCAGAGTCCGCTGCTCTATCCACTCGACCATTCTTGCAGATATCCAGAAACTCTTTCAGTTCGCTAATGGCTTCATTCTCAACCACCTCAATACTCTATCGGTACATATGGATACATAGTGAGTCGATTATGACTCAACGTCCCCGATTTGGGACTACAACGAACGAATGAGAAGGTTGTGATGACTAATCTGTTAAGATTAGTTTTTAGATGGGATGAGACTTGAATTACCTATAACTACCAGTAACAGGAGCACTCATGAATCTTGAAGCGTTCAAGGCAATTTATACCAAACACGTGCGTTTGACGCGCTTGCATCTACATGATGAAAGATAAGCCGAGTCATTGCTGACCCCCTCGTCCCCTGACGCAGCGCAGGTGAGACGCAGGCGTTTTCAGCCTCGCGGCTCACCTGCTTTCTTACCATTGAATATGTGCATGCCGCATTAACCGTTCTCAAGGGAAATAATCCACAAAAGAAGTCATGCACCTGACGAACGGCTGAGGCACGCACCTAGTATGAATTGCCCTTCTAACACTCTAACCACGAGCCGCTGTATTGACGTAAGACTTCCTTTCATCGCATCAGAGTGGGCATCAAAATCCATTGCATGAGAACTCTTGCCCAGGAAATGCTGAGCCTTTGGATAGATAGATCTCATTGGCGGCGGACGCAGGAGAACGCCACCACCCCCCCCCCCCTCAAGAAAGAAATTTGGAAACTGCTTTGTAAAACAGATTTTTCAGTGTTTATAATAATTATTACTCTTTGATAATTATCACTGATCATTTAACACTGAAATTGATATTTATTATTTCTATTTTACATCCGCACCCTAGAGTGGCGAGCCACTCCATTTTTTTCCACCTTTCCCCCTCCCCCGTCAACGTCCTGCATCTGCCACCGCCTCGTCCTCACGCACCCACACCAGCAATTCTCGCGCGCCGGCGGCCCGCCAAGAAACCCCGCCCACTAAAATGGCACGCGGGCCGGCCGCGAAGAAGCCCTGCCCGCTAAATTGGCACGCGGGCTGGCCGCGAAGAAGCCCCGCCCACTTAAATGGCACGCGGGCCGGCCGCGAAGAAGCCCCGCCCGCTAAATTGGCACGCGGAGCGGCCGCGAAGAAGCCCCGCCCACTTAAATGGCACGCGGGCCGGCCGCGAAGAAGCCCCACCCGCTAAATTGGCACGCGGGCCGGCCGCGAAGAAGCCCCGCCCACTAAATTGGCACGCGGGCCGGCCGCTGGGCCTGAATCCGCCCGCGGAAGGCCCGCTAGAATTGCCTGAGTAACGTTGTTTTCGTTTTTCTTTCTTCTTCTCTTTTACTTTCTTTTCTACTGGCTGGATTTTTATTGTCCGTGCGGTGTTTGCTCCTATCTAGCAGGATCACTGTAACGCACTAAAAAACGAATAAATATGGAGTATGAAAGGTTGAACCCACGTCAACAACGCTGATGAGTGCAAAGAGCAGAAGAGGGGCCATTCTGTTGGTAGGCGATGCTCTCGAGAAGTGAAGGCGTATTTTTATACGTTTCGGCATTGTTCGCTCAATATTATTTTCATTTCGCTTTCTAATATCTAAGCTGCAATCACATTTCAATTTCCTCGGATGCAAAGAAAACATAGCTGCTCATTCCGGAAGCGATTCACTAATAGCGATGGAAGATGAATAAGAAGATTGCAATCTTATGAAACAGTGAATCACACTCAGACAGAAATCTATGGTATTCTGTACATTTACAGAGAGATTCTAATGCGATGAATGACGCTTCTATTATATGGTAGGGTTTGTCCTTTCCGTAAAGACTTGTACATGCAATCATAGTCCTTGACGCTGTTCTAGTATTTCAAAAGATTAAAAGAAACATTGTCCATATAAGAGACTTCAATGGTCGAGGTCCACAAGCATGCGCTGCACAACATGCAACGTGGAGACCTAAATCTCTGCATGTCCGCACAATTCGTTGATAAAATGATTCCCATTTCCACTCGATCCTCCTGTTTCCCTCCCACAACTCATTCCCAGGAATTTGGACTACTTTCCTCAACGTTTTCAGATTGCGATAAGGCTTGGTAGGACTTCATTTCTCTGTTGGTAAAATGTTGCAAAGAGCGCCGTGTGAGCACGGCGGCTCTAACAGTGGCATTCAAGAGTTAATTCACACTAAAACGGGAGAGACAACTATGACAGATAGTTGAAGACAGCACTCACGATAGAAAACGTCGGTTTTTTTTTCATGAAATTCCACCCTGGAGGTTACTCTTGTGCCACCAGTAACGAAAAGACCATCCAGAAAGACAAAGTTTGCGACAAAGTTTGCGAAACGCTACGTTGTATATTGCCAATAAATGCCCATGTGGACGAGATATATCGCCTGAGATGGGGGCGGCCACCGAGTTGTGGAAAGGATCATCGCTACTGAAAAATCCTGATCGATCCTGTATCTGCTGAGAAACACAGTCGCTCACGATCAGAGAGAATGGGGCGAGGTTGAGCGTAGTGGGGGCATTTGTACATGCGTACGAGTTTTATTACTCGAGTACCTGCACGATTCGGAGTGACTCTTTTTGCAGTTACACTCCAATTGAAGGCACCTTTAAAATGAGCACAAATGCGAGAAAACTTTTTTCAGCGTGAGTGCTGCCTCTAAGCTTCAGTGTTAACTCTTGAAAAATGCATAATCAATCCAGCTCTAAACCGAATTCAGTGCCCACACCTGCAGATAGGGTAGTTTCGCATGCCCATCGTACATTACGGGGATGACGACCTTTGCATGGGGTGAGCTGTGCCAGTGGCAGCTGCTGTCACGACTTATCGTTCTTCATGACAGCTACCATTTAGTGCGTTTAACCGAAGGCAACAAGTAACAGAAATTAGAGAAAAAAAGAAATAGTGTGGTTGCGGCATGGTACTGTGACTCGAAGAAGTCACCGTAATCTAAGTGCATTAGTTCAACAACGCGTGTCATTACGAAGCACGATTATGACAATTCTTACCTTCAAGTCAGTCTGTCTCATTTGTTATCGATTCGAGAATCTTTGTTGCACCAGCTGTACTTTTTCTCTTTTTTTTTCAATTTCCTTTCCTTACCATGCATTGTACACTGAGTTACATTTGGCTTCAGTTTCAGGGTGCGGAAAAACTCTTCTGGCTGCACACGCTACCTAAGAGGTAGGACTGCCCCTGAAAGTAACGCAATGAATATTGACATCGAGAGATGAATTGTGCTCGGTAATTTTCATAAAAAGTTGTGAGCGAAAATATAGTTGAATATTGTAGCTAAATATTGAAGAGAACTGAGTGGCACCTCCCTGGTTTCTCCGAAGATTGCGCTGAAGTCAAAAACGCGAGCTTTCCTTTCAGCGTTGTTGGGCTTCTCTATAATGATGAATTGCAAAGAACAAAATGTAGAAATTTGTTGGGAAATGTCAGATTTAGTCTCTTCTATCATATAATAACATCGAGCAAACAAAACGGACAATGGACTGCGAGACATTTTGAGAAATTACCTTCAAATGTCGATCGAACTGCACTTACTTCACCTCCAATTTCGCTCATGTTTGAAGTACCTTTGAACCTAGAAAAAAGTGGGTGAATATCATTCTATATAATAACGGGCTTAGCCTGTTTACATGTGTGTCTGTATGTATGTAAGTATGTAAGTATGTAAGAATGTGTGTCAGACCGTTACGAAATTCTACGATTGGTCAATGATCGTGATTGTGAGATCATATGAAAGGCTAGGAACGGGTGTGGTGTGGTGGAGTGGGGTAGGGATGAGATCGAACAGAAGGTCGGATGGTGTACAACGGGTCTGTCAATGGAGTCCATGGAGAAGGGCTGCGCCGGCGCCCAAAGTGGGAGGGGGAGACGGGTCCATCACTGTGATAAGGGTGTGCCGGCGCCCAAAGTGGGGGGAGACGGGTCCATCACTGTGATAAGGGTGCGCCGACGCCCAATGTGGAGGAGACGGGTCCACCTCTGTGATAAGGGTGTGCCGGCGCCCAGTGTGGGGGGAGACGGGTCCATCCACTGCTGTGATAAGCGGGCACCGGCGCCCAAAGTGGGGGGAGAAGGGTCCACTGCTGTGATAAGGGTGCGTCGGCGCCCAATGTGGGGGAGACGGGTCCACCACTGTGATAAGGGTGCGCCGACGCCCAATGTGGGGGAGACGGGTCCACCTCTGTGATAAGGGTGTGCCGGCGCCCAATGTGGGGGAGACGGGTCCACCACTGTGATAAGGGTGCGCCGGCGCCCAAAGTGGGGGGAGACGGGTCCACTGCTGTGATAAGGCTGCGCTGGCGCCCAAAGTGTGGGTAGACGGGTCTACTGCTGTGATAAGGGTGTGCCGGCGCCCAAAGTGGGGGAGACGGGTCCACCTGTGATAAGGTGCGCCGGCGCCCAAAGTGGGGGAGACGGGTCCACTCTGTGATAAGGGTGCGCCGGCGCCCAAAGTGGGGGAGACGGGTCCACTGCTGTGATAAGGGTGCGGTCGCCGATGTGCGCCGGGAATGTGGGGGAGACGGGTCCACCTCTGTGATAAGGGTGTGCCGGCGCCCAATGTGGGGGAGACGGGTCCACCACTGTGATAAGGGTGCGCCGGCGCCCAAAGTGGGGGGAGACGGGTCCACTGCTGTGATAAGGCTGCGCTGGCGCCCAAAGTGTGGGTAGACGGGTCTACTGCTGTGATAAGGGTGTGCCGGCGCCCAATGTGGGGGGAGAAGGGTCCACTGCTGTGATAAAGGTGCGTCGGCGCCCAAAGTGGGGGAGACGGGTCCACGGCTCTGATAAGGGTGCGCCGGCGCCCAAAGTGGGGGGAGACGGGTCCACTGCTGTGATAAGGCTGCGCTGGCGCCCAAAGTGTGGGTAGACGGGTCTACTGCTGTGATAGGGCTGCGCCTGCGCTCAATAGTGGAGGAGCGCCTGAAAATATAGCTACCTATGCAGGAGGGTGCGCCGGTGCCCACTACTCAGGGAAATTTCATGAGTTAGGTCCATATTTGTTAAATCGATTCGATGGCGTCTAACATCAATCGTTAAAAAAAAACTAGATGTCAGACCACTGCACGGATTAGTATGCAATCCGTGTGGATCCTTCCTCCTTACGTCCTCCCCCGCGTTCTTCCATTCTCATTTGTTTATGAACACACCGCACCCTCCACTTTTATATGTTCTAACTGACTCTTATCAGTTGACCAGTTA
The DNA here is from genome assembly GCA_037903475.1 of Ancylostoma caninum. Taxonomy (NCBI): domain Eukaryota; kingdom Metazoa; phylum Nematoda; class Chromadorea; order Rhabditida; family Ancylostomatidae; genus Ancylostoma; species Ancylostoma caninum. The sequence continues at coordinate 570,522 of JBAJFG010000320.1, forward strand.
TAACAAACAAAGAATGGTAGACCATTTTCTGCGGTCAATCCAGGTTGAACCGGTTATATTTAGTTACAAAAAGCTATTTCAGTTGAGCAAATGATAAAATTGCTTCGAGAAGGTTAATCCTCTTTGATAAGTGCATTTTTACATGAGAAAAAGCAATGGAAAGGGTGTGGGACACATTATAGCAAAAATGTGGAATAGCTGTGACTTTATTTGAATGAAGAAGGGATGAAGCCATGCGAGCGAAGCGAGCATTAGGAAAAGTCTGGAAGTCCGGCGTCAGCCGGACGGCCAGACTGGTATATATATATATATATATATATATATATATATATATATAAAGGAAGAAGAAGAGGGAGAAGAAGCAGAAAGGAGCAAGTATGAAGAAAAAAAACGAAGAACGAATGAAGGAAGAACAGGAAGGAGGACGAAGATTGGAGAGGAGAAGAACAGGAGCAACACAACAACAACAGCTGAGGAGGAGGAAGTGGAGAAGAACAACGAAAAGGAACAGATACAAGAAAAACATCAACGACGCAACAACGAAGAAGAACAACAACAAAAAACAAGGAGGGAGAATAGGAAGAAGGACAATAACAATAACAAGGAGAAGAAGGTGATGACAAAGAAGGAAGAAGAATCAAACAGAGAAGAAGAAGAAAAGGAGGAGGCACGTAGGAAAAGGAGAACGAAGGACAAGAAAGGAAGAAAAGAAAGAAGAACGAAGAATGGAGAGAAGAAGAAGAAGCGAACAACAACAGCGAAGGAGAAGAAGAAGAAGAAGAAGAAGAAAGAACGAAGAAGAAGAACGAAGAGAAAAAGGCAGGAAAACAAAAACAACTACCAACAGCGAAGAAAAAGGAGAAGAACAAAAACAAAGAGGAAGAACAGTGAGAAGAACAAAAACAATAACAACAAGGAATAAGAAGAACGAAGAAGAAGAATCAATAGGAAGAAGAGGAAGGGAGAAGAAAAACATCAACAACAACAAAAACAGCAACAAAGAAGAAGGAAGAACAAAGAGAAAACAATAACAAGAAGAAGAAGAACGAAAAAGAAGAAGAGCAGCCACGAAAACAACAATGCATATAAAGCACCCTTGTGAATAACAATAATAACAAAATCAACAACAAAGAAGTAGAAACAGCAATAAGAACAACATTCAACAATAATGAAAACAATTACAACCATGAAAAACAAAAAAAACAATGGTACTATTGTACATCAGCGGCCCCACTATCGACCCCAAACTCAAAATCATGGATTTCTCTGAAAACTTGCATACTGGGGTAATTCGATGTGCTGATCACGAATATTATATTCATTTCGCATGGTAGTATCGATTTTGTTGATTTTATCGATTTTTTTCCCAGGTATGGACCTCCTCTCGGATCTCTCTGAAAATTTGCCTACTAGGGTTTCTGAAGGTGTTGGTTACAAATATCATGAAGATTTCGCGACAAAATGTCGACTTGATGGGGAAAACTCCAGTGAAGCCGGGAACTACACCGCCCTACAGATGAAAATCTGGAGAAAACCAATGAAATCGAGAATATGATGCAAAACGGCTATTATATTCGTGATCAGCAACTTCAAAAACCTCTAGATGCACTTTTTCAGGGAGATTTGAGATACGAGTAGAACTTGGAAAAAATCGATGAAATCAGTAAAAATCGAAGCTATCATGCGAAATGAATACAATATTCGTGATCAGCACCTCGAATTACCCCTCTAAGCAAGTTTTCGGAGGGATCCATGATTTTGAGTTTGGGGTCGATAGTGGGGCCGCTCAAGTGCAATAGTACCAAAACAATGGATGAAAAGCAATCAACACGGCTGATTTCGCGCTCCAGCGCTATACCGGGTTGCCCGACGCGCTATGGCGCGCAAGGCCACGATTTTTGAACTTGCATTTTTGCGTTCGTTATATATTTATTTTTATGTTCAGGTTTTTTTTTTGAAATCTCATATACAGGGTGGTCCAATTGAAGTGACAAATAATACAATTAGTTTTTTTCCAAGCACGTTTTCTGTTTTCTGGGAGTTTGTTGTATTTATTAAACAAACACAATCTTAACAACAACAATTCAACAGGAATTTTCAAAGCGGCACCACGGGCTTTGATCACAGCGACAGCCTCCTTTCGAAATCTTGACAGGCTGCTCGCAAAGTGTTTTGAGTAATATTGAGCCATGCCTTGCAATCGAACTTTCAGGACTTCAACGCTAGGTGCCGCTGTAGAGCAGGCCTCTGCCTCCAAAATAAACCATATGCTGGAATCCATCGTGTTCAGGTCAGGAGAGCTGGCCAGCCATTGCGTTGGCGATATGAAGCTCAGTACATTGTACCGAAGCTAACTCTGACGTGAGAGTGCCGTGTGACAAGGCGCAGAGTCTTGCTGAAATATCCACCTTGCATTCCCGAAATGCTTCGCGGCCTAGGGCTTCAAATGTGTTTCTAGAACTAAAGAGGCATTCATTTTGGATCCTTTTTCCAGAAAATAAGGGGTTCGGCAAAACTCAGTGATTCCGGCGCAGACCATTATTGAAAGAGGGCCTTGCTTTCGAGTGACGCTGAACAGGCTGGAACCAATAGAGCTTTTTCTCTTTAACCATATTCTGTCATCTTGCTTGTTCAAAACTTGCTCCACAGTGAATACTTTCTCGTCGGAAAATACTATGTTTTCTAGTCCATCAGCTGCCCGCTTGACTAGTGCTCTGGATCTCGTGAGCGTGCTTTCCTTCTGAGCTAGCGATAATCCCTGAACTTTTTGTAGTTTGAACGGCCTGATTCCTAGTCCTTTCTTAACAATTTTCATGACAGTGCTCCTCTAAATCCCAGTGCTTTTCGAAAGTCTTCTTGAGCTTTGCCAAGGATTTCTCTACAGTGGTTTCCTCAACTTTCCGATGTTGGCTGCCATTCGTACAGTCCTCCTTTTGCCGCCTCCGTGACGTTTCTTCGAATAGCCAATCTCTGGGTATCTTTTGATGGCTCGGTATACCTGGCTCTGGCTAACTCCAATACTTTTCAGCTCCTTGAATATTTTAAGCGGTTTCTTTCCGGAGCGGTAGAGAGCGACGGTAGTTGAGTGGTTGTCTTCCATGGCAGAAGAATGACACTGGTACTTCCAGGAGAGAAACCACCTTTATATATCTACACCTGTATGTCATGTTCAAACATGATCTGCCACTTTCATTCCATGCTAATCTGTAGGGTTATCAAAAGGCACCGCTCAAAATTATTGTCACTTCGATTGGACCACCCTGTAAATCGAAAAAAAGTGCTCAGGACAGGTGAGTGGGCTCTGGTTCTTGGAGTATATTCCCGAAGATAATAGACTAGCAGTGTACGACGCTATTTTAATGCTGCTGCAACCAGGACAATGCCCATTTACCCGCTTCGAGACTTAAGGTACGAGCTCAAGAGATGATTTGTGGAGGCCATCCAATGTACAATTCCAGATTAAGAAACTGAACGCCACTGCTGAATCGAAACGTTTCGTTGGGTCGGAACCGGAATCAAACCGCCGCGCCAGCAGCGAGTGGCGTCAGACCCCCTCCCCCCTCAGTGAGAGAATTTGTGCATAGTTGCTCTGCGTCACTATGATAGTTGTGTTTACTGGAGTGCTTGCAGCAGTTTTCTCAGGCAGTGGTAGTGAGCTGATATGGTGTGGCAACGAGTTTAATTAAGTCCGTCTCAGACAGCAAAACAACCCTTCTGGATTTATTACTTGAAACGAAAGTTTCCGTGTCTGGCCTGAATACAAACAAAGACGGCAAATAACTAGTCTCATGCAATTTAGCATTTGTACAGACTGCTAGGACAATTCTCTTGATGATCATCGTTTACCTTACTGTTCTTGTAGCAGTCCGCATCATATGACCTTCAAGTTTTTTACTTATAATACAACTTCCCCGTAAGCTCAATTTCACCTAATTTACATGTCTTGCTTACATGGTGTCATTCAGTTTCGAACGTCGTTAAATATTAGGGTGACGTACCTCTGCGTAACTCCTGCCTTCCTTTCAGTTGTAACTAACTACGCCGACGGACATGAAAGATATACCTCAGAAAAAACGACAAGAGTTTTTTAATAAAACGAGATTGGATGACATGTGAGATCCAGAATGTTACCGATCCAAGAACCTATCGGTCATGCGTTTAAATAAATTGAGGTTTAGTGAAACTGCATTTTTGCTAAGTTTTAGGTAGTCTGAACCAATTTAGCGGATTTCGAATAATTTTCTGTGGGCTTTTTTTCTTCTTCAAGCAATATCTCCGAAAATTTTCCTACCAGCACGAACATCTCCAAAATTCTAAGTGTAGGTGATGGGATGCCCAGCGATCTTCGAGAAGAAAGTTAATAACCTAGTGGAACATTGTTGATGCAGAAGATCCTCCTTGATCAGCTTAACACTACATTCTGCAGGCGGGGGTTCGCTGAACATTTGCTTGTAAGTGTGTCCGTTTTCTAATGTCGCAATGCCGAATATGTTATTTCTGAAGTTCTCATGCTATCTATGTAGCAAAATTTTGTCATTTTCGTCTACTACCGACACTGTACAAACCAGCCATATCTTGAGCATTTGTTTCATTTATCCCCCATGGCATTGCATAATTAGAGCCAGAAAATTCAATGAAAATGGTTTTGTTTGAAAAAGCTACATACTTGAACATACGGCGCGGAAATGAGCTTCTGCACAAATTATAACACACCTTTAGAAGCATTAAACTAAGGTATAATCTGACATTAGAAATATGTAGAACCAGAAAAGAACGGTACTCATGCTCCAAGTATCCAATGGGGACCTAAGAGAGTGGTGGTTGTCACGGATCTAAAAACTACGTTTCTGAAACGCTCACGAAGGTCTAAGCTTACAATTAAATAAATGGGTCAAAATAATATCTATGCAGTCTTTCAGTGAAGTTGGAAGAAATAGAAAAGTGAAAATAAGTTGAGCACAAATTTTCCAAATGTACAGGAAAAGATTAGCCAGTAAGGAGTTGTGATTGATGGTTTTTTGTCTATAACATGTTCCAATTTCTTCACCAAACGAAAGTTCACCTCCAAATTCGTTCAGGAATGAACTTCCTGTCCCTTATGCCCTTTACATTCGTGTTTCTGGGAAAACATTGATGGATTCCAAGAGATGCGCCCGTAGCGTGCATTTCTACCATGAGATATCCATTCTTAATAAATGTTGGGCGACGCCATAGGCATTGCACTTTGGTAGTGGTTACTTGGTATGGAGTTAGAGGATTCGACACTTATGATATGTTCGTTTTACCTTTGCGTTTTGCTACAGGCAGCCTCGCAACCTATGTACCTGCCTTCTGCTGTATCTATGTACATATTTCGTTGCTGGCTTACGTTCCCTGGAAGAGTTTCCATTCCAATTCACCTGGAACAAAAAGTTTGCTCGTATGACGACAAAGCTAACAATGAATAAATTCCCTGAAGACGTGAATTCACGATTCCTGAAAATTGGTAGTCGTACTATGATTCCATCGTGAATGAATGGGTTTCGCTGCACTGAGCCAATTCCATTCTTTGCAAGTGGAAATGAGATCTGTTAATGGTGCTTTCCAAAGAAAAAAGGTGGGAGGAGGTGTTCGGAGGTGTAAACCTCACCGTCTTCACGCGAAATCTCGACGAAACACATAGAGTTGTTTTTGGTATCATGATGCTTCTTAATGAAGATGTCCTCATACAGATATCAAGATTATTTATTTGTTTGTATTTGGATAAACCACGCCTAACAACAAAAATCAACACTGAAAAAACCCATGAACAGAACGCAACAGTCAAAATCAATAAATGAGCAACGATATTGGAGTACTGAGCATGTCCTGCCAAAAACTTGTCCGCCAGCTTTTTTATTGTGCTAGAGAGCATGGCAGAAGGAATTTCTTCGAGAGAGAATTCCAGCAAGGTTGACTCAGCTCCTTGCGTAAAGGAAGAAGGTCGTAAGGAATCTCTTTGCTTTTCGAAATGTAGCCTTGAACGACCCCTCGCACACGGAGAGGATACTGTGTAAAACTTGTTGCTTGAAAGACTAATGTCATATTGAGATAATGAATAAGAAGCGAAGGTGCGCCTTCTCACAATTTTTCTTGCTTTTGTGGTCAATTTTCAGTTGCAACCGTGTAAAAAAAACAAAAAAAAATCATAAAGATAAAGAACTGTTTTCACAGCAAAAACTTAAATGGCACTTCTTCTAATGGATACTATTCCTCTAGATGAAAACTATGCAATAAATCTCAGTTGAGAATGTCCATGCGCATGCTTCACTAGCTTCTTGGACGGCTCAAGGCGGTAAGCAGGAGGACCGGGCAAGAATGAGAACCGTATTATAAATGTGAGATGTGGATGCGCAGGCAATCAGAGTACCATTTTGTTGACGGGCTCAACTCCTCGTTCTCGAATTGACGTGGATGTCCTCATTCCCATTTCAAACGCGACGCACCGGTGTGTACCGCTACGCAACCGCGCACCAACACCGCTGTGATGTTGTTTTGTTCAGGCGTACATAGCAGCATTGGTCCTAGCTGCTGCTAACGCTCCTCCTACATACATTCTGATCGGTTAGAGTTGCGCGTGTCAGGGCCTGGAAGAACGATAGCAAGTTTGCCTCACGGTGGTATGTTTCTCGTCCCGTTTACGACTCGAAGTTGAGAAGTGAAGCTGGAGGATGAGGAGACGATTTGAGAGTCTGTGCTCAGAAATACTACCTTGCCAACATTCAGCAGCATTTCAGGTGGATTTAATTTGATGAACGATTTAAACGGAACTTCTGAAGAATTTAAGCAGAAAGTGAAGATGTGTAATCAAGTACGATCGAATTCAGCACATGGTAGAGCTACTTATTCCCTTTCTGGATCTCGTACGACTGTGATGTTGGAACTTTGGCGTCCCGAAGGGTAAGCGGAAGCGTGCAGGAACAGATGAGATGAAAATTTGTTTGCTAGAGGCCCATATTTCATATGAAAAAACCTCACACAGAATTCTCAAGATTTCAGGCAGGAAACGGTACGTAACTTCACTAAGTTAATACGTTTGATGCCATTTTGTCCTTATTACATAGAAGTATGGAAAACAATTGCCAAAAATAGTATATCTTTTACTTACTTCAGGTACTCCAGTGATTCCTTTTTTTGAGAAATTTAGTCACTGAATCTTCACAAGCTCCTTGTCGTGTCTGATCCTTGACGTGGCGTGTTCAATTAAGTGAAATGGAGTGAATTGAAGTAAACAAGAATGTAAGCATAAGTTACGTTTAATCCTGATCTCCTTCTAAAGCATATCCAGTTGACAGAAGCTCTGTCTGCGTTTCTGGGAAATCCTTCATCCGAGCGATGCTCTAAGGCAACACTTTCTCGTTGGATTCAAATTTCATCCCAGGATGAATATATACGTATTTTGTCTGGGCTTGGCTGCATTACAAGATGCGAAAATGGTGCAAGCCTGGATTTAGGAGTCCACTTGAACAACTTAGTTTAGCTAGAAATTTCCTCGAACCTCATTTTAGGTGCGTCAATAATTTTGACCCACCTTCTCATATTATTACATGAAAGCTACAAGGATGTTATGGCAATTTCAGGCTCAACCAGCATCTTTTCCCCCAGTGGGACTGTGTTGAGCTGTCTAAATCATCTTCGTTACAAGGAGTTTGCTCTTACTAGGTCCGAACATAGTCTTAGCATGCATGTTCAGGCATGGTTCAGAGAGTTTTCGTACGAAACGCTTGAATTCCCTGAAGGTGAGGCTCTAAAAAGAATGCATGCCAGCTTAGATCACATTATGATTACCTGAGACTTTTCAAGTGAAAGTATGCTGATATGTGGCCACATATGTATTTAGCACGCCACCCATCTTCGTCGACCATTTGAACAAGATATAAAATTCATATCATGGGCATGGAACCAGCTATCACATCGATGCTCGAGGACATGATGAAGCATGAAGTGCCTCTTCTTCCCTCGCCCCTACCCTTCCGTAACATGTTTCTGAATGGAATTAGCGCATTCAAAGCTCAAAACACAGCACTTTTAGAAAAACTTCAGTTTCTCTTCTTTAACACCTTATTAAATAGAGGGACCATTCGTCTATGCACTACTCATAACTGCGTTCTACTACAGTAGTACTGATGCGCAGTTTTTCGTCTCAGGGATGAACAAGAATCGTCAACATGGTTTAAAAAATTGAGAAAAAAAAGGATTCATGATGACTACAAGGAGTGGGATTCACCTCGGCTGCGGATTTCCCTGCAATATGTGCTGCTAACAGACATTCAGGTGATCAGGGGGAAACTCCAATGCTTGCATTATCCTAAAGATTGAATGAAATGAAGTCGACCGTTTGGTTCTGCCGCTGGCTTCTGCTGGTATGGAAAGTACAGTAAAACGTTCATACGAAAATGTTGAAGAGAAATATGATTAATTTGAATAATCGTTTCCTCCCCAACGATCAATTCAAATCAGCACTTCTTCTTCCCTCAAAGTTAGGAATACTTTTTTATTCTGCAGAATCGGAAACCGACAAAATTGATGCTTCACTTTGTAGGCGGTTTCAACCGATATTGAGCCTACGTTAAGCAACAGAAAGGAATCCTTGAGGCCTTAGGCATACTCAAACATGGCTGGCTCTGCTCATCATAGGTCTAAGTCATGGCAAAACGTCTACTGACGAAAATTATGGGTGTGCCAAATATGAGGCCGCCCCTGTAGTTTGTTTTCGTGATGAGCTACTATCAAGTGCAATACCGACGGAGCGATTTGGATATTTTCCTTAGCAAAACGTAAGCATTAATGCTCTGCAAGCCAGGTTTTCTCGGCCACAGCACTGGAAGCAATAACCGGAGACCGAATCAATTGCTGGCTGAATTACCATCAAGTCATAGCACATAGAAGGAATAATACTTCATCAAAAATTACCATTTACGACCTCTCCCTATGGCTTAGCCGTCTAGTCGGTGACGTTATATAGAATCGCTTCTTCCTATGGTTTCCAGAATTTGAATGGCATTTTCAGACAGCTTTTTTTGGTAGGTTTGAAATAATTCTCTCTACCGACTATGAGATCTTGCATCAATGAACGATTACCACATGTTCTTCATCACTGCTTTCACCATTGCTACTCAATCCACTCCTTTATGGTGTATACTCTGCAGTGTTTAGCTCTTACACTTTCTCCAGCCCCCCCCCCCCTAGTCAGCCATGTGTGGAGTTGTAGATCGAAGTTGGACATTTTCTCTTTACGGACCAAAAACTAGCTTTCCACTCTTGCACATTAATTCGCCTATTAGTCTTTCCTCACGTCTTTTAAACTTTTCAACGTGTCATTTCAATTATGGCTATTTTTGAAAAGAATATAATGCTGGAAGACTAGGACTTGGGCTACTGAATCACAATACGAAGGCTATGTATAGTCTGTTAGCATAAAGCGTCCATCTGTGAGTTGGTCTGCAATCACGGTTGCAGCACGGTATCGGTCGGTTGATTACTCGAGAGGGGGGACCTGGACGGAATTGTCTGGTGGAAGATCAATAATGTAAGTGAAAGTAGGAAAACGTCAAAATGAAAAACGGTACACCGTATACCAACTGTAACATACTTATGCAAAAAAGTGTAAAAATTAAATCGAGCAAGCCTGTGCCACGCCACAGTCGTAATTGCGGACAAAGTCATGGGCGAAATTCCTAGTCAAGGCCTCAGACAATGGAGCGGGCTGACCGCGGTACCAAAGTGTGTTCCGCGCGCTGACCGCGGTAATATGAGATGCGGAACGGGCTGACCGCGGACAGAAAACTGCCTGACCGCGGTCCTTAGCCAAAAGTTTGGCTGACCGTGGTCCTTTCTTGAAAGTTTGGCCGACCGCGGTACTGTCCGCGGTCAGCTAAATTCGGCCCTTAGGACCCACACAATGTACGATACAACCTTTGTGAACATAGTGGCAGTGACAGGTGGGATGTATATGAAACGACCGTCTTTCTCTGACGATGGTGAAGAGATTAAGAGGTATTTCGCATCCATTTTTTGCTGAAGCAGTGGGACCACTCCCCAATTTCCGGGGGGTGGAGGCATTCTTTAGATATTTTTGGAGTGAAGCTCTCATTGAGAGAGTGTGCCATTGATATCGTGCAATTTGTGGACAGCGACAAAAGAAAATACCTTTAAGCACATAATCTGAAGAATATGAATGAATCCTAGCGATTTTGGCCTTTCTATTTTCAAAAACTGTGTGTACTGTGCATTTTCCAACGGTGAAGGGCGACATTTCTTGTCTGATATTAGATTTCATCGCAAAAATGTCATCTACACATCATCAGTAACTATTGCTGCCGTTATCAGCACGCCACGACATCATTTCGGTGTCGTGGCGTGCTGATAACCAAAGTGATCTGCAATCCAAGAGGTTTTGCCATGATTATTGTTGCAGGGCTCACAGCGTCGAGCTGAGCCTCACTTATGCGATGAATAGAAGCGCTCAGTTCTTGACATACGTAGCTCCGTAATTTGTTTTTCTACGGCTTTTGTCCAGCGAGAAACCAGGAAGAACGGCTGTTTGTGTACCAAATGCACAACAAACGGGAGGTGGACGGATTCATTCATCGTCAGCTTGCTCATGAAAGCTGCACTTTGTTCGTTCTGCTGGAATATTTCCCCGAGACCTGAGTGTTTCTCTTCCAAAGCGATCTTCGATCAACTATTCCCACCACTTCTTCCAGATCTGAGGCAGACGATCGAGCCTTTTGCTTTTGTGATTTCCGCTTGATTTCCTGCTCGAAAACCCTATCAGGAAAAGAATTCCCTGCTCATTCAACATTAGGGTTGTTTTTCTCCATTTCTCGCCTCGAAAACATGCCTGTTATGCTGGATATCTCGACGTCTAGACAAGTACAAAGACTTTCTTTAGTTTCTGCGAATTTCTAAATACTGAACTCACTTCCTGGAATTTTTTTATGTTAGCTCGAATGTTTTTTTAATAGTGTTAATTTTAATATTTTGGACGTTTCTGAGGTCTCTAGGGATTTGCACTAGTTAGAACACCGAGCAATCATATAACAACATTTTTTTCTAACCCACGAATGTTCAAAAACAATTATCTCAGTCAGCTTGAGCTTCCGCGAAAAGTCTGGAAAGTTATGAAACTGGGATTTGGCATAAGAACACCATTCAGACGTTTATGACCTCGGATCGGCGAAAGTTGTGCTTATCTGCCTTCCCTAACGTTTGTAATAATATGTTGGTTGTGCGGGCGAGGCTAGAAATAGCCAAATATTGATGTTTTTGTTTTTTTTTTCTTGAAAAACAACTCACACGCAAACTGCTCCAGGGCTATCATTAAAATGCTTATCTTAGGGAGTTCATGAAGTTCACCATTCGCCCTTTCCCCCTCCTCCCAAATAATGGAACTCCTGAATAGAAAAATCGTGAATGTGGTGTTATTCGAATAGCAATCGAATAAAGTATTAGCCACCTCTCGCATTTTGAGCACCGGACAGTTAACCCAGCAGAACTTGAAGACTGGTTACTCGAACGGATCAAACATCAAGTCAACGTAAACATAGGATATCAAAGCAACTTGGACAGATCTAGGTCCTAGAAATGTTGACTGCTTCAGAACAAGCGGAAATTCGAGCTGGTTAGTGGACTTTGATGTAGACGAAATTGCATCGAGTGCATTGCCCATTTTGCGGGCAATCGCTCAGATTCGCCCTTAGTTCTTACATGTTTTCCCGCTTCCATGCGCTTGACGTCATCTTACAACCCAAACTCCGCTGTTATTAGCGTCTCCAAGATACAAAGCCAGCTGAACGCGTCGTGAGCTAGGAACGAAAAACACTCATTATATCGAAAAAAGCGCTGCCTGAAGACAACAGATGACACCATTGTATAGCCTGGGAAAAATCAGTGCCATCGTGAAGGTAGTGCTATTCGAATAATAATCGAATAAATTTATTTAATTCACGAAATAATTTCGGATATGTCCAAAAATTGAATGTGCCACAATTTCCCACAAACAAAATGCTTTATAGCCATTTTTTCTTTCCTCTAAGATGGCAAGGCTCAACCTTTTCCCAATATTCCAATTTCTGATTTATTCAAAATCGAATATTCGAATATTGAACATATCTAATACATTATTCGGTCAACACACTAATCGTGGGCGCAGAGTGCAACTCAGCTAATCTCTTCTACAAGGGGGCCAGGTAATGCATTCAGTCGAACACAATGAGTGCATCGGAAGACGAAGTTCTGAACAATTGTGTTGCAACATTCTGAACCTTTTTTCAAACTAAACGCTCACTAAAATAGATTTTTCTAATAGACTCTGTCGTAATATTAATTTTCTTACTACGATGAGCACGGTTTAGTGGCCAATTTTCCGTTAAAAATCGCTATTATCGATGTTTTGCATGGTTTCCGCTCAGTCCTCTTAGGAGAGCATTGCTCAATGCACGGCCTAGGATGTAAAGTAGGCCAGAACTATTGGGATTATCAATCGGGATCCTGGAGGGCTAGTCTGACGATGTCGGCAATGTGAGGCTCGAGGTTATGAGGTCGTAGGATGACTAGAGTTTTGCAACTGTGTTCTCACTGGGCTGAATTACCTCACTTTGATGGTGCGTTTGAGATTTACTTATTTATTTATTTATTTATTCAAATACACTCGAGGGTGCACCAAAATGGAAAAACAAACGAACTGGAACATCAGTAACACATTCCGAATTCTGTACTAATTATGTTTTGAAGTACCGAACCAAGCAGTACCACCTTCCTCATGTGATCAGAGACCCACTGACGGGATATCAGATCGCTCTCCTCTCTGAGATATATGATTTCCATGTAAATGATTTCCATGTAAATAACACGAATCCTCTCAAGCAGTTCCCAGGCCATCATGAAGGAAAATTTGATTTATTGGAGTGGTTGGTGTCACTGAGGCCTAATATGTCTTCGTGTTTTGTTTAAATGTTCGAAGTGCCCCATCTTTTCATTCTTAGGACAGAACGTGAAATTCATGCATAGTTGGAGGAAAATGCAATCGAAATGAGCGCAGGAATTCATGTCAACTTCTAATACTAAGGGAAAAGAAACTTGTTTTTATCCTTACATCTCTTTGTAGAGATTCTGTAACATGCAACAATGAAACAGAAAAATAACACCCAGGCAACACAAAATCTAACGCCTGGATAGCTGAGCATGGCAATGGTAAAAAACCGACCGATAAAATGGCAAGAGAAACACAAAAATTGGTAGTCATCAGGATCTTCTAATGTTGATCCATGCTCAAAGACGTGTGCTGCAAATCTGTGGAAAATGGTATGCGTGATTTCTAGCACATTGCTTTGAAGTATGTAGCGACTTCAACGTGCGTACCTAACCACCTCTTGCGTAGATCTTTATCATAGGCAAAGGGATGAATTGCCAGTAACAAGTAGTTGATTTGTGTCATGCTCCAACGCATTCCGTTGCTAGGCTGAAACAAGTCTATCCTCTTATGCCTCAGGAGAGCTGATATTTTCGGCGGACAATGTAGAATCAGCTGGACTATTCTATTTTATGGTAAATATGCCTTTTACCGGAAATGTTTGTTATTGCCGATTTCATCGAACCGTCGTCCCTGGAGAGCTTAACTACCGAAAGCATAGTTTAATTGTTAGAATACTCAAAAACTCCGAATGGAAATCCCTACAGGAACTTTTGCCTTCAAAGCTGAAGCGTACGTTCTTCAAGTGGTGCCCTGAGTTGTGGTGCTGCCTTCTTTTTCGCGCGGCCTTTTTTGTAACACTCCTCATGCTGTACATTTTTTAAAAATTGCTATCGTGCTTCATATTCCGTGAAACCTCGAAAAGGTGTTCATGAAGCAGTTCAAATTTAGTCAATAACTTGAGAATCCAGATTGTTTTGTGTTTTTCTGATATCATGATGGTGTTTCAGACTAAGGATTTAGTCTGTTTCAATGGTATTTTATTCAAGGATGAAAAAAACTCGGGTTGGTCGAAAAAATAAGAGCTTGATGTTATTGGTGATGTGGTGTCTGCCTATTGGTGTCTATCAGCCAACAATCACGATTGCAATAGCAGGAAGGATTACTTTTCTATGCTTCCCTTGCTCCTTTTTTTCTTCTTGCTGATAAATTCATGCTTCCATTACAAAAGAAAAAATTAATTCAACCGTAACATTGCAATTCACAGCTCCGTACGTCGAAAGATTGTTATTCGCGCAACTTGCTCATAGTACTTTCTATTCCTTACTATTCTTCTCTGAGCGCTTGAAGTGCAGCGCTACATGTTTGGCTAAAGATCCAACCAAAATTATCCATGTCGACGTTATGTGTCCATTTGAAAAGGGACAACTCAGCACGTGTCATTTTGAGAGGATCAATAGTTACTTAGTAATAGCACGGCTTTAACGATGCTCAGTTATGACGCTTTCAAAGTTTTTTTAGTAGTCAGATGGCTATGATTCCATGCACGACTTACCTTTATTCTCCGTGGAGGAAGTGGATTGCTGTAGATCTTTCAAATATTCTAGGAGAACTGCTAGTCATTGCCATTAGAGAGACTTTAGAACGGTTGTTTAGCTAGAAATTTCCCCAAAAACTGAGACGAAGCTCGTTGAGCAATTTGGCTCGGCAGTTCTCAGGATCTATGTATGTCTTAGCTCTGTTTGGACCGTGGACCGCTGCTCATTCAGAACCGCCTGGGCTGGCTGGGACTGCCAGACTGGCAGATGTGTCGCGAATGTGGAGAGGGTGTGTTTTGGGTACCCAGCCGGCCCAGTTCGATGTCATACGCTTATTATGTAAGTGGGCCGCAAGCACCTCACTAGTCTCGTTTTCGCATGCATCATATCCGCCGCGGATCTTCGCTCAAACGGCTCCGCATTCGCCGCTTTTTCAGCCCCGATCCAGCTCTTTCCCGAGGACTTGGGTCCCAACTTGTGGTCTGCAATAGGTAATTTTGTTATGCGTTCAACACCCTTCTCTTCACCATACATCACCTAGACCCTAGGCGATGAAGAAGTGCAACTGCTGGAGGCGCGATTTCTAGGCGGAGCGGATCATTTGCGTCGTGGTCAGGTGAAACGATGTAGCCGTGTCGAGTACGAGGCCATTTTCGTCCCGCCAGTTTCGATCCTCTCAACAGCAGTGACGGCTTGTCAAAATAGAGCTTTCACGCACGCTACCCAACACTTCGGCCGTTCTTCGCCTCTCATCATCGAGTCCTAGTTTTTGCAGAAGTTGGGTTGGCAGCAGCTCTTTTTTCCTATAAAACAAGCACGGAATACTTTTTCCAGACAGAATGGCCCAAATATGCCAAGCATCTTTCAGAAACCTCTCCTCATGTCTCCATCTGAACTTCCTATTTTCCGATTCGATATTTTTCCATATCGTCGTTTTCCCTTTCCACAGCTCTGGTGTTCTTCCCGTTCATTTATGAGAACCCAGAATTAAATTGTTTGGCTTTTTTTCTCAAAGTGCACGAGCGTTTCTAATGCATATTCTACAGCGTGCCTATGTGAAACTTGCGGATGAATGCTTTTCTCGATTTCACAACGTTTTTCATACCTAGCAATCGACTGCGAACTTAACAGGAGCTTTTCTTTTCTACTGAGTCTACTATTGTATTAACTAAGCAGCACGCTCTGATGATAGGTTGTCACTTGCAGAAGGCCCGCCGAGCAGCTCCAACTGTGTTCGGGTAGAGGGGTCAATTAAGTTGTTATTCGAAATTGGCAGGATGATTCTATAGTGTTACAGCTTTACTGCTTGGCTACCACCTGTTTATCACTTCAAGTATAATGGCTCAAGATTATAATTGTGGCTCAACATCAATGCCTCTAAAACACTGCATACTGATATTTCTGTCTGTCTTTTCAACCTAATATTTGTAAGATGGCCAAAGTGAGAGTTTTCTGGCAGAACAAAATTAAACACCAGAGAGTCGTTTCATAAGCACAGCACGTTCTCGAATATTCATTAGATTCGTAGTGACATTTACACACTCAGTTAAATTTGATTTTTTAATTTCGAATTCCGAACTTTATTCCGTTTTATACGATGTTTCTCCTGTGGCGCACAGGTTATCTTATGGCACACTTATTTCAGCCTAAAGTTTCGGCTAAACGTCGTCTTCGGAGACCTGAAACTGGTCCAAGTTCTTCATCTGCGCTTCAAAACACAAAAGACCTCCTCGTACTCGTTTTTTTCAATTCATAGCGGTTAGATCACCATAAGTACCCAGTCGAACTCACGAACTCACCGATTGTCTCACTGAACGCCACCTCAGCAGCAGTTGATAGTCAAAGATGGCGGACGTATATTGTTCGCTGCAGCCTTGGTCTTATAAGGCATGGTTTTATAGCCAGCATAGTGATAAGAAGGGCATGAGATCACTTGTTATAGACGTCTGTTCACTTCCGCAGTTCAACCCGGGGGTGCGTGAAAAATTCACAACACTTCGAGTGCTCGCCGCATCCGCAATTTCAGTTTCGAGCTCCACGATGGTACACTTTATATCGAAATCGCTCCGCCGTAGTCTTCCTTTCTGTGTTTTCCTAGTGGCGTTATCAAACTCTACCGTCTTTTACTTGCCAGATGTTCATCTATGCGAACATTCAGTGAGCAGTTTCATGTTTATTATTATCACTTGTCATAATTATTTGTTATTTTTCATTCATGTTTACTCCGTTTTCTTGCAAGATCATACAGACTAGATGTGAACCTGATGAGGAAGAGGACCAGATGTGTGGAAAAGCGGCCTTATGACACGCCACAAGAAGAGATCCGTAGTAAAGAGTTCTTCATTGTTGGAGGAACAAAGGGATTTTTTGCTGTCGTGTTCTCGGTTCTGAGTATCCGTGGTATTTCCCCTGTTAGTGGAGCACTATTGAGATTAATCAAATAAATAAGTAGTAAATAAGATGAGCGAGAATGTGAGAGGTTTAGCGGAAGGAACTGAAGAGTTGGAAGATCTAACCCGTAGTGTTGAGCATGTCGCGGGAACTTCAGTGTATGTAGTGCTAGTAAAGTGCGATAGGTGTAGGAAGCTATAGGCGACGGAAAGGTGCTTGTACTATACTTAGCTTACGAGCCAATCCGGATGTCATCTGCTCCGTTTGTCTGAATCCATTAGAAGGCAGCAGTAGCTGCAATTTTTACTGCTAAAATTTAGAATTTTTGCCACTAATAAATGCTACGAACGTCGCATCGCCTCGCCAAATGCAACTGCCTTTTCAAGACACACTTAACAAGCCAGACGAGCTATTTCTCTATTCACGGACGAGTTGCTGCGAATCTGCTACTTTGCCTGCAATCACTCAGTTTTTCTTGAAAAGTTTATTTTCCATGCATACCCTTCGTACAAAGCAACGATATGTCTAGCTATGTGTTCTAAGTCCGTTTTTACTTATGAGATCCAACATGGTGTGCATTTCCATTCATTATATGTACGTACAGTTAACCACAAGGTTTTGTTTCATCCACAGGTTTGCGTATCTGTGTGGAGAATGTTATACCTTCCTTTTATTTTTGCTTTTTGTTCCCCTGGGCTTCTATAAAACTGCCATTTACTGGTGCTCCTCATATTCAAGGATCCAAGGTTCCGCTAAAATCTCGCCGGCGAGTTTTCCGCCGGTGCGGTTTTCAGTTTGTATAGAGCATGACTTCTGTGCAGTATCGCTATCATTGACTTTTATATGAATTTTCTGATTCCATAGATCACTTGCAGAAAAGGATTTTAGCCGAGCAAAACTTACATATGTATGTCGGCGGACTTCTTAAATGCCTAGCAGATTTGAGCAATGTATTAGAATCCATCTATTGGAGGTGCCAAAATGGTGCACGTATTTTCGAGGACGCCATCACTGATGGCAGTACATCGTCCGCAAGATCGACAACAATGAGAAATACACTCTCTTACATGCTTCTTCTTCTGTATTTACGCACTGATTCGAAATTTCCAAGCAATTTTCATCTGGCTTGAGTTGGTGAAAAACCAGCACAATCCTATCTTTCTCTTCAACGCACATGTTTCAGCTTTTACTGTTCCTTCCAGTAGGAACAGTCTTACATACATAGTCACTAGCAGAAGTACCTAATCAAATAGTTGTTATTGTGTGATTAAGAGAAAAATCAGCGCAAAAATACTTGACAATTTTGCACCTATGAATACGTAATCACTAAGGACGCTATGGAGCTCATCCACTAACGCGAGAGATTTCAATCCCTACAGCCAAAAAATTCAGTGTTCTTAATGTAGCACTACCAGGCTAAAATGCAGAACGTCTTGATGCACAATCCAAAACGTTGGGCAACATAGTATGTGTGAAAATCCAGGCGTTCGAGGAGTCGAAATGAAGCCGGACGTGCGGTCGCCGTGGCGTCTTCGGGTGCCATACGCATTCATACGAGGTTTTCTGAAGGGCTAGACATGTAAACAAATAATGGTGGCTCATATGCGCATCAAAGAGCAGAGAACAAATAGTGCAATGTAAGCACATCATAGACAAGAGAACATTCTTAGGTGGGATAACGAACTATTCAAATATACCCTTCTTTTTTGCGTTCTTTTGATTGAGATTAGCATTAGTGCTTCCGTAAAAATAAGAACTGCAACGGAAAATTACTGACCTAGTACTTTGGATTATCAAATATTGCGTTTATTTTCGGTTTCCGAACGTTCGGAATTATTTTATGGACCAGATAAAAATTTTGTACTAGTTTCTTTTCAATTGCCTAAGAGCAAATAAGAATAGGAAACTTAGGAATTGCAGAAATATCTAAACAACAAAAAATCAGGTTGTTAGAACCAAAAATAACCTTACGCAATGTAGAAAAACTTAAAAATTATGATTATCAGAGTAGGAAATAATATAGGTCTGCATCTGGTAATCTTCTTCAACCTCCTTCCATGAAGGATTGTCAGTGTTAAATGTTACCTTTTGCACTTGTCGGTATACGGAGGAGAAATAGCCTAATGTTAACTGATGACGCTCTTTAAAATCTGTACTTTCTTGGCCAGAAAATTTTCCCTTTGATTTCTTGGCACGGATGAAATCTAGGTAATCTAATTCGGTACTGAAATTGCTGATAAATTTTGGAGCGGATAATGGGGGGGGGGACATTCTCGTCCTACCAGTGAGTATGTTTAAAAGAAGATTGTTATTTGTAGTGATAAATTTGATAAAAAGTGGTATTTCAAACCATAAGCTGAGGCAGCTGGCAAGAGCAATGATCAGAACAGTGACCTTTTTCGGGCAAGCCGCATGAAAACAAGGTCAAGTTGTTTTACATATTTGGCTGTCTAGATTTTGTGGGAATTTTTCGAAGGAAAGAATCTGTGATTTCAATGTGTTCACAGTTTCTGACAGAACGATTTTTACAAATAGGAATCAAACAAATTTGAGCCGTCTACTTCGCTCAGAAAGGGAAGGAAAAACTCTATCGTGAATATCGCTGCTGTAGTTGATGCTCAATTCGTCAAGTGCTCAGTTATAATTCGTTGGTTGCGCTTGGTATTCTCGTTGCTACTTTTCTTTATCTTTCCAAATGTGAGTTCATCACACGTCACTCTCAGTTTCAGTTTTCAATGACGAAACTCGAGTCTATCTATGTCTAAAAATAGATAATTAAACGGTAAAGTAGTTCTATCACTTTTCTCTAAGGACGCGCTCGCGAAACGTCCTCCATTTTCCATAATTGGTATGGAGCTGGTACTCAAGTGCTTGTTTGCGTTTTCCACGAACGACTTTTGAACGCATGCACTCTAGGCTTCTATTTTGGAAGGAATGCCCTCAGAGAGCTGTGAACGCCCCAACCTCCCACCCACCTCCGCCCCCAGCCCCATATCTCTCCGCTGCATTTCGAAAGAATATCTCTGAGAATCTCTTCTAAGTAATTGCTCAGGACTCAAGTAGGCACCCTGCGCTCGTTGGCGACTGCGACCAGCGAACACCAATATCGGCGATCGACGCGACCGATGACGCAGTCGTCAACACTAGCGACTGTCGGTCGCCAACATGGACGGCGACGGCGGCGCCTCGCTCACAATGGATAAGTACTGTCGCCGCAGATGCCAGCGACCAGGGCACAGCACGTGGTGGTCATTGACCAGCAGGACTTAGTAGGCGTTGAGCATATTCAGGGGAACTTGGTTCCAGCGTCCGAGACGATGTGATGCGATCGATACATTATATGATTGATACTGTGGTTCATACTATATGTGTGCCCATTGATAGCCATAGTTTCCACTCTTGCCGATTTCTGAAGAATTCCCCTTGAAAGGTGGTTAACGCTGTATGAGTACTCTGGATGAAAATGCCGCAGAACCGAGTCGAAGCCGCGAGCATGTGCTTCTAACCTGCGTTTAAAACGCGTCAGGGCTGCGATTGGTTCTATACTTCATGAAACTGATTGCTGCTTGCCGAACACACTCATCTAATATGAACTGTACTGTAGAACACTCTGAATCTGCTGAAAATCACTGCAAATACGGACTGTAAATCACTTCATCCTTCCCTTGCACTTCCGCGCGCTCCAGATAATCAGATGTTGCTCTTCCTGTAGGTGGCGGATCATGTTGGAATTATGGTTGTGAATGCGCACTGTACGAACAGTTATCCTTCCAAGACGACATCCTTCGTTTTTGAGAAACCATCTTCGTTTTTGGAAGAAACTGTCATTAATGGTCAAAAAGTGGCTTTTTACCATTTTTGACCACTTTCGAAGGTTTTTTTTTCAAAAACGAAGACGGTTTCTCAAAAACGAAGGATGCCACTTTGGGGGAGAATTAGCACCCTTAGGCGGACAACTCGGAGTTGACAGAACATCAACACGCTCCTGCACACCAGAGAAATTTCCTCGAAAATTTCAGGGTTTGGGAAAAAAACGTGCTCCGATGACAATTTTCTGGTTCTGACAGGTCCATTAACAAGTTCGAATGAGTTCTAGCTGGCTCTTAACAGCTTCGTGTTATGACTAGTTCTTTCGAGGATTTTAGCTTGGATTTGGGGTAAGTTGCACCAAACCAATTGCAATTGAGATAAATCGTTCACGAACTTTACGCATTCTAAGCTGAAATTTCATTCTTAGACTTCAGTAGAAGGTATTGATATTATTCTTCTAGTAGTTCATTTATCCCTGAAAGAGCCCTAATGTGTAGGTGTGTACTTAGTAACCCATTTCTGAGTCTGACTGGTCTTAGTAGTCCCCGACCTCTAGTGATGACATCATGCTGTGCCTTGCCAGCGACGGCGCCACAGCGTGCTAAACTCCTCGTGAAACATAATGACAACCTCAAAATGACTTTTTTTACTACTTGCTATATGATTGCGATGCTATAATCGCACCATTTTCATCCATGTAACCCAAAAAGCTGTGTTCACTCGGTCATACCTCCTTTTTGGCCTACTTCTTTAATCGTTTATAAATTTACTCTAGAACACAGATGCCTTGAGATCGTTCTTCATGGCTTGATAGAGTACTGAAGCTCACTAGAGTCGAAGCTTGAAATGGCGAAAATCCCGTTTTCATTGGTTCGAAGAACCCGCTTCTTGGAGCAGGACGGGATATTGCTCAATGGTGATGTACGTCTTTTCATGTGAATTTTCTCCAGCAAACTGGTACAGGTCATGTCCCGAAAAGGGATTACAGGATATTTTGAGACATATCAAGTACACTCCCGGAATCATTGCATCGAGAAATAGAGGATATGTTAATAGCTCGAAAACGAATACGAGAAGGGTCCCTGTCTTTAAGCGATGTTGTCAGCTTGTTCTTTCGGAACAGTGCACGGAAAAAAGTAAATTCAGTTTCTTGCGAAACTAGGTTACTCGTCGGAGGATTCCTAAGGTATTCCTCAAATTGTTTACTTTCCCAATGCTTGGGATGTGGGGAGGGCAAAAATAACCGCAATTCAATTACGAAATTTCTCGAGTTTGTGTTTGAGTTCAGTTTCTATAGACATGTGTTACTGAGATGAGCGCAGCAAAAATAGGAGCAACAAAAAAAACGAAAAGGTCGTCACTAGGGTAGTTGTCATGAATTGCGTCATTCCTCCGCTAAGGCGATAAACTGCGTTAATGAAGTTAATGAGGAGAGTGGAAAATAACACGTGGAAAAGATGGGACGGCCAAGAAAAACGAGACGCAAACACAGCAAAGAAGAAATTCAATTTCGAAGGAGCAATGAGGTGGTGATTTGCATTAAATTCTCGTTGCACTTTCGTATCTGGCCTTCTCTCCGCTTTAGCCTTCCTAGGACAATGACAGTGCTTTTATGCAACCCGCAATCTCCACTGAGGTGCGTATTTCTACCCTCCTTGGGAACTTACCTGCTCGCGGTGGATGCATTGCAGGTAAAATCATCGTCTTTTATCTAACGGAATGAATCCAACGATAGGGTTCTCAGATCGTCAAAAACAAGTTAGGCCACTAGTGGTCAGTTCTTAATACAAACTTCAAAGGATTATACATATTATTACTTTCAAAGCAAAGGACTGGTTTACTCACTATACTCGCCGGCATTTTGGTCTGGAAGGTACCTTTTCCCGAAAGCTACAGCTCTTTCATGCGCATATATCATATTTAGTAATGTGTTAGTTCGACGGTAGCATCTTGCCCAAAAATTTCAAGAATTCCTTGTACTTGCGTGAGAAATCCAGTGATTGACCGATGTGGTCTTTAGGGCGTTCGAAAAGCCCAAATTGTCCATCGTGGAGGTCCAACAGCAGACACAGGACATCTGTTCCAACTGTGCTTCTCTAGGACTTGCTCGGTGCCACCTTAGGTCATAACTCCACTGCAACTATCGTTCAATGTGAAATGGCTCAGCTTTTCAAGTTTGAACATTAAACTCCAAGCCTTCAATATGTGACATATGTCATCAACGATAGTCGCAGTACCGCATCCCACAAATCTGAATGTGCATTCCATCTTATTGAGCTTAACGTAGCTCACATGAGCTCTGTGAATGAGAGTGATGTCAGGATTGATCATATGATGGGATAGCTTAACGCAACGGTGACGTACATTAACCACTTCAGAAAAGTTCACTGTGAAGGAGAAAGTAAGGTTCCTGAGTAGCTTGTTAGGTTCCTGAGTAGCTCAGTGTCGATTTGCGTCCACTCATCAATCACTGCCCTTTTCAAATCTTCTACTCGTCTGTACTGACGGTGACCGGCATAGACTCGGCGCGAATGTATACTCCACAGGTTCTCCATAGGATTAAGATCTGGACTGCATGCCGGCCACTCTAGCAGCTCCACCTCCACCCCGTGAGCACATAAAAACTCAAGAGTTGACCTACTCAACCTGGCGTTATCTTGCTGAGATCTGTACATTTGCTGCCGTCTTTCCCTAAGGAACGGAAGGAGGTGGCCAACTAAAACTTCCTGGTACTCTGTGCTATCCATTCGCATACTAGGGAATGCCAGCTCTAACTTCCCGTCTTCACAAAATGCTCCCCAAATCATCAGCGAGCCACCCCCAAATTTCTCTTACTAAAAAATCTCGGTTCCTTCCTGGTATCTCTCCAATAACCTTTCTGCCCATCGCAACCATCAAGATCAAATTTCTTTTCGTCAGACCACACGATCTGGAACAATATCTGGATTGTTTTCTATCTACGAGATTGCTTCCAAAAAATCACTCAAATCGTTCACCTTGCTCCAGTCAGTTTCCATGTTCTCCTGAGCAAAGTTGACCCTGGCTCGCTTGTGTTCCTCCGTAATCCAAGGCGTTTTTGTCAGTACGGCATGGTGGATGTGACCGCTTCTACGGATCGTTGTCCACACGGTGGAACGAGAGATTGGAAGCAGCACATCTGCACGGATCTGGCGGAGTGTCGCGGTTGAATTGGATGCTGTTCTGCAAATCCGCCTCTCATCCTGGCAATCTTGCGAAGGCGTCCACAGGATTTCTTCTTTCCATATGCTTGTGGATCACTCAGGTAGCTAGCCACGACATGACGAGAACGCTTCAATTTCTCCGCAATCTTCTTGTGACTTTCTCCGACGTCGTTTAAAGCGGAGATAACAGCTTGTTCTTCGGCGGCCAACATAGTAGCTCGAAGCATACTCGTATAATGATCCCACTCCATCACAGCTCATTTCGTGATAGGCATATGACGGTAGGACTGATTTTAGGCGAAGAGTGCGATAACACAGTAACGGGCAAAACAGAAAAATTGGCATTAAAAAAGCAGAAGTGGCAGTGATGCGGTCGGAAAGTTGGCACCAGGATTATTTGACGAGCTGAACACAATGGTAGTAAGGAGAAATTTGTTCGCTTTCCAGGAAGGGCAGAAGTGGGAATTTCGGGGGGTGTCCTATAATTATGAAGCGCACCTAGTATAACCTAACAGTTTTCAACTAATTGTTGTGGATTTTTGCCAATCGCTTATTTCTTGGCTATTTACATGTGCTTCATTATTTTTCTACCATGTACTAATATCTAGCATCTGAAAAGTTTTCGAGCTCGTTGACTTTAGCCACAAATCTAGAAGCTACGCTTCAACGACAACTCGGATAAGCTTGAACGCACTATGTGGATTATTTTGTTAGCCGTGTTATGCAGAGAGGCTCTTCACAAAAAGTAGAAGACGGCAGAGTACTTGGACGGATGCATGTGAGATCAGCAACCCCGACGGATCTCTTATAGGGCTGCTGGTTGTTGACGGTTGGCGAAGCGAACGATTGTACCATTCAAGCACACACACGCACACACATACACACACACACACCTGCTGTGTTTCCGGTTTATTTGGTCGCGGTTCTCCCTTGAACCACCAAAATGAGCTCTTTATTGTGATTTACCTGCTTGTACAGTCGCAGCCGTAGATTCTGAAAATTCCACGAAGTCCCCTTGATTTGTGGGATCAGCTTAATTCTCACATTATCAAATAGTGAAATAGAAAAATTGCGCGTGACGGCATATTCATTCAGTTTTAATCGCCAAGCGCCTCATCTTAGCTGATGCCATGGATATGGGACTGGACAAAATATGCACATGAAATACTACTGGAAAACTAGAACAGAACCACTCTAAATTGCTCAGAACCAGAAATTTTCATCAATGAATTTTGAAAAGATGAAATTTCAGGTCAAGACCTGATTTTATGCTGTGGCTTCCTAATTTGCAAGAAAGTTGCTCGAATCTTGTTCAAGGCTAGGACGAGGATCTTTCTATGTCAATTCTCTGTAGTACTTGGATGTCAGTATTCTCCATCTTCACTCTGCTGTGTATCAAAAATTGGAGAAAATTATGTTTTCAGCGAAGAAGAAAATCTGAAGTTTTCCAATAAATCTCATGTGAAAAGGTTTGCTGGGAGTTGACCAACACAAATACTGTACGAGAAATTAGCCTTCTAATTTGTTGCTGCCATTTGTGTACAGATGTTCAGCAACTGACCTTTAATTAATGGGAGGGCCGTGGTAATCAGTGAATTTATTAAATAACTGCTGACAGCCGAGATGATGAAAACCAATTTCCTCATCAATCGATGGACTTAATTCCTATTCTCTATGAGAAATTGTAAGAGTTTCTAGGAGAAATTCGTTCTGGACTGAGTTATTAAGACTGTTTTGGAGTGCGTTACTAAGAAGTCTCTCAAATGCTACGAATCCCGCGATATTTTTCAGATTAAATCCTAGAGGATCAAAGTAGAAACGAATAAGAGCTTGATTTCACCTACACGCGACTTCTCTCAGGCTATGTCGTCGAGGAACACAGCTTTTTACTTGTTTGGCGCCCAAGTTGGCTGCAAATCAAAGTTTTTGCGGGTAACCTTTTTTCCTCTGTTTTCCCCCTGATTGCGCATCTCATCTCACTAAACACCAGTGAGTTCTACCTCACCAAAAAATTTTTCGGGAGCAGAGGATGAGGGCAGTAGACTAGCTCTGCCATTAGTGGAGCAGATCAACTCTTTTATGTGATTTTCCTGTGTTGCGTGCTGCGTAGTTTGCATATTTCGTGAGCATGCGGTGGGAATAATTCAACGCCACCAATACATGCAGGTTTCACGCGAAATTCTCACGGGAAGTTCTTAATATAGAGAAAGCTGTAAAATAGCGAAAGACTATGTACGTTAGGCCAGAAATTCAACCATACCGACTTTTTAGATCCCACACCATGCGGTTAAGCATCTAATATGGTGAGACGCAATTTTTTGCTACGTTTCCAGAACAATCACTGTAGCGCTGCTACTACAATACCGTCCATAATTTTTGCGAAAAAAAACGGATGGTGATTAATGGTTAACAAACCGTCGCAGTGCTGCAACTCCTTTCAAAATGAAGCTTTTCTAAATTTGAGCATGCTTTCGGATTCCTTATCGAAATTGGAATTGAACAATACATAAAATTACTTGGACTTTGACTTCAAAACACTTACTTTTTCAAAGATTTGAAAATTTTTAAAATTGCAGCAGTCAGTTCAAAATCTGAAAAGAAACGTTAAAAACCGAGAACTGAGCGAAATCCAATGATGGTGTTCAGAAGTCTCAATCATCAAATGTTTTCTCAGTTTTTAACGTTTTTTCAGATTTTCACCTGATTGCTGAGATTTTGAAAAATTTTCAAATCTTTGAAAAAACAAGTGTTTTGAAATCAAAGTTCAACTTATTTTATGAACTCTTCAATTCCAGTTTCGATGAGGAATCCGGAAATGTGCTCAGATTTAGAAAAGCTTCATTTTCAAAGGAGTTACAGTACTGCGACGGTTTGTTGACGATTAGTCCGTCACCAGCCGTTTTTTTTTCTCAAAAATTATGGGCGGTATTGTATACATACTTGAAGGAAGCCGTGTTGAGACAAGCAGGTTTCAGTGTTTTGCTCAAAGCAAGTAACTTCGCTCATATCCACTAAAATAGTTGCGGGCTTCTCACTGGCAAAAGGGAAAGAGGCGACGGAAGCTCTGAAGCCGTTTGGGTGTTGTTGTCTAATCTTGACGAGCGATGGTACGTTTGTCATCAGAGATTGTGTGCCTCCGATAGGTCTTCAATTCCTGTGAAAATTGAACGAGATATACTATTTATATTTTGAGGTATATTTTAGTAAAAATATGTACAAAACTATTCCGAACTTGTCAGCTCACATCAGTTGATGCCTCCAAAACTTCCTCAGATTCAGATAAGTGCCCGCGATCTCTTAACAGAATATATCGTAGAAGCCAATTTTTGGCTGACTTGGGCAAGCTGGAATCATGCTACGTAAATGTTCACGGAGAGTCCGCAGCAAAAAGGGAAAATAGAGTTGAGGTCAGTATCACAAGCTGCATATATGTAACAATAATCATTTCGTTACGAGTTGCCGGACCCATCTTTTCAGTTTTTTTCTGCAGGAAACAGCAAAAAGCAGCAAAACTTATGTGTCACAGATTCAACTCTGTTGACCGGCTTTTCCTGGTTTTCAGGTTGCTAAAAGTTCATTGCCAGACAAGGGCAGATGTTCTCTGCACCCTGTTGAATTCAAGGTCGAGTACTGTGAAAGGAGAGTTTGACATCCATAAGTACAGAGTGATGGGAAATGCATAGATGATGAAAAGTTCGGACAGGTTCGTCCAGAATGCATAACTTTCGGACACATATCACCTATTTCTAAAGCAAGGAAGTCTTCAGCAAACTTAGGTGGAGAACCAAAAATGCTCAAGAGTACAAAAACAAGACCGCTGCAAAAGTTGCAGCTGCGTCTCTGCGATTCAGTTAAATGCTCTAACCTCCACTGCACACACTCATTTCACAGCTAAGGAGCACAGCAAAACCATTCCAGCCTATCTTGGCAAATCTTGACTTCTTCCTATTCTACTGCGAAGGAAAATTACCTTCCTACCTAGTTCTTCTGAATACTATGATTCTTTAGCTCAGAGTGTTGAAGCGGAAGTTTTCAATTTATGAATTGAGGTGAGCTTATCAGACAAGCCTATGTGATTTCCTGCTCGGAAATTACCTGAGAATATAGAATAGAGGAAAAGTCCAATAATAATCAAAAAAAATTCATGTCGAAGTAAAAGCCTCTTCATATAATAGATTAGTTTTTCGCAATAGTCATTGTTCAATTTTTCTTCGTCCTAATTTACGGATTGGTATTGTTTTTGTTTGCTCATTATGTCGACATTTTAACTTCGTTTTCTTTAGCTGCTTTGGAATCATTCAAGCAGTGGTTATTTTTTCTGCAGCGCTTCGACTGGTCGCTCCATCTCTTCCAAGGCTCGCATTTTTATCAGCTTCAAAACGTAGCAAAATAGTGAAAATAACCGATTTCGACAACAACATATCACTTAGCAGAAAGGACTGAAAGGATATAAAAATAAGGAATCGAGTGTGGCCCAGTACAGAAGCTAGTTTTGATTCCTTGGCAAATGCATAGAAAAATTCTGAAAAATTTGGCTATAGGGAAGGGAGGGTGGCCCGCTCTATGCTGGTTTCAACTTTATCTTGACCATGTGATTGAGGTATAAACCAATTTATTGGAAGGAAAAGTCTGAAAAGTCTGAATGGCATCCTGAACTGCAGAGGTCTTGAACCTGGAGCTTTATTTACTAATTTGAAAGCTAATTGGACGAGGTCGATTCATAGTGTTGTTGTGGAGCGCGGAATGTCGCACCACACATGATCCCTAACTTCTACAGGGTGGCGAAAAAATACGTGCGCGTGATATTTGACTTCGTTTTATTCATTGCATGAAGCGTTCGTGCATATGTTTTCTTTTCTAAATATTCATTTGTTCCTGATTACTGGTTTTTTAATGGAAAAAGTCGTTTTCCAAGCTATGGCGAAGGGGTGCCCACGTCGAGACGCGATTGCACGGTTGGCAGAAAGTGGAACGAAGAATTCAGCAATTTTTTCGAAGCCCCGAATCCCTCTAAGAACTGTCCAGAAGATTGTAACGCAATGGATGGAGGAAGGACACGTCCAGCCCAAACCCATAAGTGGACGAAAATGGACTGTCAACACCCAACGGATGCGTGGGATAATTAAGAAAAGGATTGACCGAAAGATGACCTGAGTTTGAACCAGATGGCTAAACAGCTCAACATTTCTCGCAAAACTCTTCAAATGATAGTGAAAAATAATCTTGGACTTCGAAGTTATCGTCTGCTTAACGGCCAAGTTCTTACCGATCAAGCGAAGCAAAATCGGAAGGAAAAATGCAAGAAATTGCGGAAACTCTTCACGATGCGCCGGATTAAGGACGTCCTCTGGTCGGACGAGAAAATTTTTACCGTTGAAGTTGCTAGAAACTCTCAGAATCACCACCAACTTCTTAGCCCGGCTCTCAAGAACAATCGCAAGCGAAAAGTTGCCACAAGAAGTCTTTTTTCCTGAAAGCTCAATGGTTTGGGGCTGCATCAGTGCAACGTGCAAAACTTCTGATTTTTATCGATAAAAAACGTGAAAATTAATGCAAGTCTGCCAAGAAAGGATCCTCGAGAAAGCTGTGGTGCCCTGGAAGCAAGAACATCCCAATTTTATCTATCTATAAGAGTGGGCTCCATCCCATAGAGCCAAAACAACGATCCACTTCCTGGAGACCGAAATCGGCTCTTTTTTTGACGAAAGATTCGTGACCCGCCAATAGGCCGGATCTGAATCCACTGGACTTTTCGGTCTGGGGCTTTATGGAAGAGCAACGTAGGAGTCGAAATGTGAAAAATCTTGTGGATTTTCGAAGAGAATTGATCGAAATTTGGAACGATCTCAACGTCAACTACCTGCGCCGCACGATCGAATCCATGAAGAAACAAATCGATGCCTGCATCAAAGCTGAAGGCGGACGCTTCGGAAATTCGTTGTAATTATGAAATGTTGTGCCTTGTTGTTGTATAAAAATAAATCTCTTCAAATGTTTGTTGGCGAAGAATAAAATTAGAACGCTTCCTATGGCGCACGTATTTTTTCGCCACCCTGTAGATGATGACTCTGCAACAGTAAGATAAGTATTGTGTCTGGTAACTTTATTGTATCGGAGTATCAAGTCTTGAATCGAAGTGCTGCCTAACGAGGTCCTGAATCCATCTCCTTCTCAAGAAGCTGTTTTTCGCATAGGTATGCATGGGATCTGCATGGGATTGAGAAAATCATGAGTGTTTCGTGGGTTTTGCACCAGATCTGGGTTTGGAAACGCATGGGTTCTGCGTTAACTTGATGAACTGGTGGCTGGAGTAGAACTCTTTATTAAAAAAAACCTTGTTTTGCACGAGCACTCATATCTTAGTCGCGTTGTCCGCATTTTTCAATCTCATATGTTTTAAATACGGTTCCTAGGTTTAATACATAGACTAGGGCCCATAGGAACAAAGAAAAACCGACAGAGAGGGGGGGGGGCGAGTTGATCTCCGATTTCTTCAGGTTGATTGTAGCGTATGAGTACGTTAAGCAGCTCTCCTACTCCTCTGTCACTCCTGCGTGGACCATGGTGCTATTCCAGTACTCTCGTAGGCAACATTTGCATGCATAAATCGCATGCTTCCACGGAACCATAGCCTGAGAGCGATCCAGAATACTAAAGTAGTAGAACTTAGACGAGATTAGACCAGGCGAAGAAGGTTCCCAGAGTAACCAAATCTTTTCCCTGAGGTCCTCGTAAACCCTTGTCCCATAATCTTTGGGCTTTTGTGCGCAAGGTGTTGATTTTTGAGCTCTGCCATGGTCTCGAATGTTCTCACTTCTTCTCAGGCTATCAGGTTGATAGAATCGTGCAAAAAGGATATTATTCAAAGGCACTTACCTCATCAACACAATTGTTTTCTACAGTATTTCCCTCATTGACATAATTGTATTCTACGGTATTTCCCCCATTGAATAATTGCCTCTTCTTCTTTTTTTGCAGGTGACAGCGGCGCACTTCTCCGCCCAGTTTAGAAATACAATTTACATCCAGATGAGGCAACAGTGAGATGCTGCCAGGTGTCAGGATTTTCCAAATCTTTTTTCCCTTTCAACAAAAGGGTTTACATTCCGCATGCCATGACCATGGTGGCCGCAACGTCAAGCCAACGTTAAAGACAGTGTGTCACCTCGTTTTCGTGTCTGAGCTTTTACCAGATTTTGAATCTCCTCGACACGCTGAATCCAACGGTATACGTAAAATGTTACAAAAAGGTCTTTGGACCCTATTTTTAAGCGTTTTTCGGGATGGGGTTTGTAACAGTTTGTCGAGACGAGTGGACGCGTGAAGCCATTGATCTCATCGATCGGACACGTCAAGACGTGTTGCCAACGCAGCAGTCTTGGCGAGCAGCCAGCACAATCACGGACTGCTCCGCCCAGAGGGTCCGTGAACTGCACTTTTGGACCCTCCGAAAACGGGGTTTTCGTCATTTTTATGAGCTTTGACATACATCTTTGGAATTAGCGTGATGAGGAGGTCTAGTGTATGGTGATATCCAAAGCCCGTGAAACGAGGTGACACACTGCCTTTAAGACAAAATATGCTTTCATCACCTACTTTCATTAGTATTGTTATCACGATCACGGCAGGAGTGACAAATGTGTTCGCCAGTGCGGCTTGTCAATCAGCCGATGTGCTCACGTCGTTTTCCAGCTGATGTGTCTGTTCCGATTGCTTTGTTGTGTAGCGATCCGTCTCTCTGTCATTTTCAAGCATCATCTCACCTGATAGGAAAGAAAAATAGCCTATTCGTTCTATCCATGAGACCACACATGTATGTTTACCGGCAACATACTGGGTAATGGTAACCATTTCTATGCATACCAGATCAATATTTCTTGTTATGCCATTTTCATACATAAGGGAGAACTTTTCCATAAGGCAACTATGTATGTATATGCACAGTGTGTGGCCCATATTGCGAAAAAAAAAACTTTTCTTCATATCTGATGTGAAAACGATCTAACTAACACAACTTTTACTATGTAAACTTTAGCCAGAACACTCGAAAACGTATTAACACTGATGTCCAAATTGACCGCATATTAACACTGACGTTCAAACTGATCAGTTTTGGACTCCTGAAACGAACGTCATACTGAATTTTCCGATGTCCCGCATTGTATTTAGCGGCGCTTTCAAAAAAAAAATGAATCAACGGCAATTTGAGAGATACATAGAGAAATTCTACAGGATTTAGATAGGCTGAGTTTGACGGCTACATATTCTTTCCTCGAGAACCGGGAAACAGCTCTTTAGAAAGCGGTTTTGCCTCCGTAGGCCAGCAATTTCACTTCGGAGAAGGTAGCAGAAGGCTTCGACCTCTTGGACTCATGACTCTTTGATAAGGCAGGAATGCCAAATCAAAATTTAATGTTCGGGGATATAAGCCGCACCCTCTGCCAGTGGTCGAGATGAAATGGGCAGCCAGAGGGGGGGGGGGGGGAGTGAGGGAGTCGGATTGGATGTGATGGGGACAAAGGCAGGAATTCTGGAGATGTGACTGATAAAAACACTGGTTTCACTTCCAGATAACCAAAACTGCATAGGAATAAAAATAAAAGGAAATAAGTTTCATAAATCACTTTTAAATCACTTGGCGACTCATTCTGAGGGTAGATGTTCAAGACCAGTGGTATCCTTGGGCAAAATGCAGAAAAGACATCCTCTGCATTCTTTTGGTGGAACATGAGAAGGTAAGGCAGTCATCCACACATCCAAAATCGTCTGAGTGCACCACTGATCACCTCGATGTTTCATAGTACTTGTATCTCATCGCTTCGTTATGGAATTTAATGTTATTTTGTTTAACTGTGCTTGTTCATATTTGCGGAACTAACTGGGCATTAGCGTGCACGCAAAAACAAATCTGTGAACAGTGAGAGATTTGTTAAACTAATTAGATATGAGCTTCTTCTGAAAACAAACTTTTTCCGCATTCATTGACGCCTACAAGTCGAAATGTGATCAGTAAATGTAATTTTCATTTTTAAAGCAAAAGCTTAGTCGTCTTTTTTTGCTTTGAATACTCAAATGTTTCCCTCTATATATCACGGAGCATCTGTAGAAGCAGCAATAAGATGAAATGAAGCAATCTGACTTCCTCACGTTGCTAAAGTAGTCGTTTTGCTTAATCGAACGACATGGATAGACATGGATTATGATTGGAAATGTATGCTATGTATGATGTGTTTGCATGAATTTTTCTCATCCAGTTCATAGAAGAAATATGCAAATGTCAGACATAATTGTTTGCGCATTCGTTGTGCAAATGCCAGCGTTTTTCTGTTGCATAAAGCTATGGACAGCCGGGAATCAGAGGTAATCAGTACGCATCGATATCTCACAATAATGCAGTGTGAACCAAAAGCAATTGTGCAGAGATTGATAGAGTATTTCTTAACCATGACTTGATCATTTGTACTGTTCGTTCCTTGTTCTTCTGCTTTTGAATAGAAGAAGAAATGAAGTGTTATGATAACTTTAAAGTCATGCTGAATGCTACAATATGGTGTGAATCGCACCCCTCTTCTCATCAAAGTCTGGTTTGATTTTATGGAGTTTTATGGATGGTTGATAGGTAGACTCGTCGTATGTGCCGAATAACTCGAACAGCACGAGTTTGCTTGAATATCTCAGTGATTTCTGAGAATAAATGGGCTTATATGGAACCACATTCTGTATATGCTCCTCATCAATGTCCCTAAAACAAATAAAAGGAGTTTTTGAAAATTTCGAAAAAGACCGCTTTGCAGCCTGATATTTTCTAGTCGAAATAAAACCCTTTGGATCTTTTGGCTCTGGATTAGTTGGCATGGACCCATATACAGAGTGTAGCTCCATATAACTTTCCCAGAAATCACTGAAATATTCAGGCATTCGAATCTTTAAGTTATTCGGCAATTACAAGGAGTACACTTTTTAGCACTTTCCCTTCCATAGAACCAAAAAGAAAAACCTTGGCTTATCCGAAATCATTGAATCTCCAGTGACTGTTTTTGGGAAACAGCGTGGATCAGCACTGAAAGGTTTCCACTAGGTTTTCTTTGTTTTCTTTGTCAAACCACAAGTTTCCATGGTGACTTTGCAGAGCAGCTTATATGCTAACATTTTAGCTCCACTTGTATAGATTTATTATATGAAATGTGGAATCGAAAGTTTCTTGACCGAAAACTTATGCTTACGGCCAGGTATCTTTCTGTAACAGCACTGAGCAGGTGAGCATTGACGGCTACTGGATAGGGTAAAACAACACTATGTAGTATATATACCCGTGAGGCAACGATCAAATATTTGCCTAGGATAATAACGTCAAGTGTCCAGCTTGAGCATAGACTTGGTTTTTTTTATTCCATTGAGGATATCCTATGCTACCTACCTAGTAGGTTGTCCATACCCCTGCTCACTCCAACTATGTAATTCTAGTGCTTCCTAATTCTAATTCTAGGTGTGGAAGATTAGCAAAGGTCGGCTTTTACAGGATGAATTTAATGGAGGAGTGCTTGCTCGTTGAAGCATAACAGATAAGACCCGCCGGCGAAAATTAAAAGGTTCCGCCTCTGTTTTCTGGGCGTTCCATGCATCTGCCGCATCGTGACTTCGTCGTGTTTCTCGGATAAACCTCTTTTGAGCAATGTCTTAGAATGGTTTGCCTGAAATAGACTGCTCCCAGATTTCGTGCTTTTCACTGTCAGCTGCCCACTAATATAATTACGTGCCCAGGCTGTCGGTTGGAAGACTTTCTCAGTTTTTGTTAATCCCATCGGATAAAGGGAAGGTACTGGACTTGCGTCCTTTGCTCGAGTTTCTGGATGCATCTCCATTAGCTAACCTCAGTGTTGGTATAGTCTCTTAGCCTAAGATGGCCGATGGTGTGACTCTGTCTGCAATTACGACCTAAGCACGGTGTCGGCCATCTGATCTGATTTCTACATTTTTCTTGTGAGCATTGATATCGCAAGTGCAGGGAAAGTCACTCCATCGTCACTCTTCGAGCTAACAGACTACACGACACGCTCAACTTTGCACTTTTGCTGAACAAAGATAACGCGGCTATCTTTGGCAATCTAATGTGCACTTTTGTTGGTGACGTCAGGTGTCAGAAAATGAATGAAGGTAAACCAACGTCACTTGCTCCACAATTTTCCAGTGACGTTGTTTCACCTTCAATCACATTCTAGGAAAGTGAACGACACTTGTCAAAAAACTAAACGAAAAGTAACAGTTTCTTCGTGTCGTGAATATTGTAGGCTCGTGTTTTCAATCTTCTATTGGCTAGCTTTCGGTGATTACCACCTTCGTCAGGCCAGGCTAGGCAAACAAGATGACAAGCAGCACAGTAAGCAAGTCAGTAGACAAAGGAAAAGTAACAGTTTGCTGATTTTCTCTCCACATCTCAAAACGGTGTTTCAATGACCACAACATCTGGGACACGCATTCTGTACATGTATGTGTGTAATCTTTTCAAGTAAATCACAAAAATGTTCGTCTCAAGGTACTTCAACCTCACTGAATAAGACTATTTCGTTTCAGTAGGAACAATTTCGGGAAACAAACAAGCACAAAATCTGTGAGGGAAACTAATTCATAACTTCCTGCGAACTGATAGAGATTAGAAGAACACCACACACACCACACATCAGTGCTCCTTAACTTATACAAAGTTAAAATGGCTGATTCTTGTCCTTTTTCGGGATAGAATTTATTGACATATCACAGCCTAGTGAGGAAAGCGATTGACAGCGCAGTAAAAAGTACCGGTTTTGTTAGGAAACTCGTCTATTATAGACTAGAGTATAGGCTACGACCTTCTTTTAGAAATTTCTTAGCTTCGCCGGGGCTCTTACGGAGCTTGCTCTAGACGTTTTTGGTAGATTTATCTTTCCTTCCTCTCCTTATTTGTCTGGGTTTCTTCATACCATGTCGAGAGACTCGGGCGCTACAAAATATATGCATTGATTTACACCAAAAATTCTGCTGTTAATTGAAAGAAATGGTATATATTATGGCAAATAAATCCTACGCCTTATTTTCACGTATTTCGTTAGATCTTGAGCATCTGATTTTTGGCGTTTTTCCATATCAGACGAGAATACGTAGATGTTGGTTTATATGGTCCTGCACGCTCGAGATGTCCTGCGCTGGCAGCAGCTATCACTAGTCTGCAAATAATCAATGTCACGACGTTTTCTAGCTTATCATGGTAAATTGTGAGACCACCAGTTGAAGCGCTATTGCTCCATAGCCAAGAGTAGTGTGTCTACAACAGTCTGGAATAGTTGTCACTCACAATTTACAAAGGGTTGGAGTGGAAATTTTAACTCCAAGGAATGCCCATGTTTTGAGAGGATTCCGACTACCTTCTGAGCTAAAAATCTTTAAAAAACATGAAGCTCTCAACTATTACACGTGGATTCGAGGCTAACACTTTTCGGTTCTTGTGAAAAAGCATATTTTATTTATTTAATTACTTATCGAGGGAGTCCATTTAGTGGAAAAGCCCATTCTGTGCCATATTGCCACTTGAAGCACGAAAAATAAAGATGAGACCATGAGGACAGCTCTAATACCTTCTGAAATATTTAGCCCAATTACTGCAGAAGGCTTAAGCAAATTTCGCTTTAGGATGTTCTCCATAGAACCCTACCCATTCGAATAGAACTTTTTCTAGTTACGGCGCTGACGGGAAACGAAGCCGTCTCGGATGTCTGGGCAAGGATTCATGAACACACAACCGAGCTAAATGGGGGCAGCAAGCCAACTTTCCCTAAGTAGTTTATACGATAACTAGTCACGCTGACCGTTTTTTCCTGCTGGTTTCCTTGGTTAACGTTTTATGAATCCCAGCCCTAGAGGCAGATCTCATATCATTCTGATAATTGGACTAGACTGAAGCCTAGCGACAACGGAAAGAAAAGCAATCGTAGAAATGGGAAACCCTGTCCAATCATGTGGTGCATAGATTGTATTGTAATATTTTGCCAGGCAGAAAACATTAGTTGCCACACCTGTAGTTTCCCATCTGTATGTGCGACAGGTCACCACTCCATAATTGTGATTGCAGGTCATGCAAAGGAAGCACAAAATAACCACAATTGGTTAATAGAGGCGGAGTTGCTTAAACATTGATTTTACAAGGCGGGCCAAATATTCCGGGAGGTTTGTCTTACTTCTAAGCAAAAATCGCTCAGCTAGGAGGTAGTTTTTGGACGATTCTGAAGGAGAGAGCTTTGGCGCACCTGTCATGTTCCGTTTAAGGCTGAAGCAAAAATCAATTCTAGGATCTGTTCGTTGCAAGAAGGGGCCACCTAGAGATCCAGATACCAGAGAGTAGTGAGCTTGGAAGATACCCGAGATATAGGCTTCCTCCCAAGCTCTCCCGAATAAGAAATCGTTAAAAAACTACCCGAAAAAAATAGGGAATCAGCTGAACCCAACAAGTTGCTCAACGCAGTCAACGACCTCACATGACGTTTTGGAGACATATGTCAAAACTGAGAACGGATATCCGGGAATGATGGGATACCTTTAGTTCATTCTGAGGCAACGAACAAATCTTATGACACTGCTCCAAATTACATATGAATTCTTATTCTGTGGGCATTTTCCTTCGTTGGTGAGTTTTTTTTTGGCCCACTATGTATGTGTATGGTGTATAGGTCACCAGGGAACATAGTTGTAAATATACATAGGACCGAATAATGTATTATATAGCTATCGATCAGTGGCGGACGCAGGGCCCATCGAGAATGGGTCGGCAAATTTTTGAAATTACTTTACATTACATATAAAAATCTTGTATTAGTTTATTTTTACTTGTTCATTTTTAATATTATTCTTAATATAATTTTTATTAACTATTTATTATTATAATTAATATTTTCATTAATTTTATTGGGTGCGTGCGAAAGTTCCGGGGCAGTTGGTGGTATTTCACCGTTCAACGTCGTTTTGCTTCTTGCGTTTACGATATCCTGCAAAGGTTCTCATCTATATTGGTAGCCTGAAACATCTGCTACCTATACCACTTTTAGCTCGGGTCTACGTCACAGCATTGCTCTGTTTTGGGTGTAGAAACAATGCTATGAGCTGTGCAATAATTTGGGTAATTTCGCTTTATGAAATGAAATCTAGACGATCAGAGGGAGAAGCGATCCATAGCATCAATAAAGCGTTTGTGGAGAGTATGTTCTCTAAAACATCAGGTGCTCGAAGGTTCCTGGGAATTCTGAGTGGAGATGAGAGCTTGGAAAATGCTTCACAACTTGGTCAGAGATTTGGTCATCGTAAAGGCGCCTGGAAAGAGCAGGTTGAACCAGACCTTGTGCAAAGTGCGCAAGTCATTACGGGGAATTTAGTCAACAATGTCTCGTCACTTGAAGGGAATCGGTAAGAAGGGGAAGGTGAGTAGATGGATTTTTCGTGAGTTGAGCGACGAGCACTAACGTCCACACTGGTAAGTCTGCAGATGTTCGACCTTCAGATTTTCTAACAATTTTTTTTCATGGAAGAATTGCTATTGTTGGTAGAGAGTGGGTCAGCCATGACAACGGGAGGAGGTCATCCCAAAGTCTGGGCTCCTGCCACCCACCTAAAAAATGGCTGATCCATCACTACCTTATTTAAAAATAATTTGACCTTTCATGGTCAGCAACGTGACTCACCTGCAATGAATTTGTTTTCTAATGAATGCACAATAATCGTTCTGTAGTAGTTTCTTTTCCCTAAAGTAATCACAGGAGAACTCTTAGGCATGGGGCGTTTTAAGGCGTAAGGAGTCATTTTGGTCTCTCTCCCTATTCTTTGAAAATTTGAATTTCTTGGATCTAAATTTGAATTTTTCGGATCTAGCCCTGAATGAATAATTAAATGAATTAACTAATTCGATTTTTACTCCATCCTAAATATAATTTTGAAGTTACGAGGAGAGAACATGAGAAAATATTGACGCATTCGGAGAGGCACGCGAGAAATGCAGATCATATGTAGGCACAAATACTCAACTCTTTGTTTTCGAAATAAATTATACCAAAACAGAGCCTCTTTTGGAGGAGCAGCTAATAGTCTGTGGATGGGTTCACGGTTCACTGCCTTTTAGCATTTCTGTCTAGGTTCTTGGATCACCTTCTTCTTTTTCAACCCACGCCCATTGTTGCCAGTGAAGGAATGTGTTCTATGATAGGTCTATATTTCTATGTATACATATTCTTTGCTTTTGTACTCTATCCTAGAGGGAGAGTCCTTCAAAAGCTAATAAGGGGAAAAGTGAGCATCACAAGGAAGTGGAGTAGCCGGAATCTTCCTCCCACGTAGTCTCATAGAAGGGATTTAATGAAAGTCACTGGGCACTGCCGTAAGAAAGGGCACTTCAACTTTCTGAGTTATTCCAACCAGAGCCAAACAAGAGCATAACAAACTGACAAGCCATCTTATTAGCTTCAGTGACAAGCCTTCTTCGTTCCGCTGACGTGTCCTTACTTTGTCTAGCTAGTTCATCGTTGACGCCAGCCGACAGACTTGAAATCTCATTATGGAAGCAAATTCTACTGTGACCGCTGAATCGTGAGCATACTTAGAATGCAGACTTCTCAAAAGAGAACAGCCAAAATATCACGCTTGGTGACGTGTTTCTTGAGGATCACGTGGTTAGAGTAGGAATATTCGTGAGGCCGAATTCCATCTTATCCAGCACGACCAATTTAAAATGAAATTCAAATTTAGCCTGCGAGATTCATTCTGTTAAGATATAAATTGGAAGTTTCACTCCTGCCTATTCGACCCAATTCAGATCGAAACAGATTCTAGTAGCCTAAGAGAATTCAGCTAGTTAGATATTTTTAGTTGTGGACAATAATTTTCATCAAAAATTTCAAAGGGTTGTTCTTAAAATTTCGTTGCGAAATTAATCTCATCGGCCAAACTCGACCGAGTTGGAGAAACCTGAATCCAGTGGTAAACTTGGATTAGCTTTAGAATAATATGATGAAAGGCTCGTTGACTTAACTGGACTTCCTTTGCAGTCGGAAGCACCAAAGCTTTTTATGTGAAAACTCAAAAACATGGGATCATAGTTTCTCCATCATCTTCCCATTGCTCTGGTTTGAACACTTCATTAGTTCAAGACAGTGCACGCCTTGACCTGTTCAATTATACGATAATAATATTAATTCTCTATTTATGTGAAGGATTAGCAGAATCTGCGATGCCTACCCATGAATTTCTGTCTCTTGTTAAGAGATGTCTTACAAGGGCGCACTGCTCATTGGGATGAACCTGGCTAATTTAAACAATGCTTTCAAACAACAACAACGCTTGTCTTTCTCATTCATCACTATCTGTAGCAAGTCAATATTAGTTTTTTTACTAGAAATAATAGAGATGCATAGCTGTTGACGATGATCCACAGACACTGATAGAGGTAAGAGCGAAGAGTGAGCGTTGCGGAAACCGGATAAGTTCATCCTAATGCATAACGGCTTCTTCCACCAGGGTTCCCTCCTGGCTTTATGCGACTCGGTCTTTTTTCTCGTAATATATTGAAATCGGGTCGTCACGTCTTTATTTCGTAGTCTTACACTCCTGCATGGACACGCTCAGAGTATTTCATACTCTGAGTGTGTCTCCTCTCGACGAACTGGGTCTGATGAAGTCAAAGTACCATCAACGATGGATTACAAAGGACACTGAATTTAGCGTGTCTGAAATTTTAATTTCGACGCCAATGTCAGAGAAAGAGAGTACAAAAGGTGCACTTTGAGAGGAATTAGGGGAATTTCATGTTCAAAGGGCTGCCGCTGACAAATGTTCGGAAAATTGCGGTCACAGAAAGTCACACGGGAGTCCCAGAGACTAATGCTCAGTCATTTCGCATTGGTCCCGGGAGAAAGCTCGCCTGTTGACCTGACGGTGAGGTGACGCCATTCGTCGTTGAAGGATTCTCAGCTGTTCGGATGAAGGGGTCTTCGACAGCTAAGGTTTACAGGTCGATTGACTCTTCAAATTTTTCCAGAATTATGTGAGTAGCAGCAATTACGTAAGTATATGTATAAGTGAATCCCTTGATTTGTATTTTCGAGATTTTTTGACGTTCACTTCGGTGGTATGAAACACTAAGTAGCTGTAAATGCTGCTCTAGCACAAAATAAACCATATACATCCCACTTGTCACTGTCACTATGTTCACAAAGGTTGCATCGTACATTGTGCGGGTCCTACGGGCCGAATTTGGCTGACCCTTCCACATCACTGACTGCTCAATTTCGCAAAAATGAAAAATGTGGAGCTATGCTAAATGCCCAGACAGAAATAAAATAAAACAACTTTCTGCACGAAAGCATGGGCATTTTTCTAAGACTGTTTGTCACGAGATAATTGTGGAGATAGGAGGAGTGAATGTTTCTGTCTTGATTTACTACATTTGCTCTAACTACATGGAGATTTTGTGACTTTTTAAGGTTAATTGTTTGCTGATTTTCCTTTCACATGAGCGGTAATAAATGCAGGGCTGTTGCAGAACTTTTGCCACATCTTAACACCCTCCCCCTTTATGCATATTCCAGGTGCTTCTCTTGACATCCTAATTCGCTACGCATACTGCACGGATGTTGGTGATTTTCTCTGAATCTGCATCAATACTTTATCGTTTGTTGGTGCTAATTATCTCATACTCGTTAGACGTTCCAAATAGTGTTAGAATTGAAGGAGGCAATACATATTGGACCAGCTCTTGTGTGATTTGGCAAGGAAATGTGTGAAAATCCAAAAAAATTCGTTCTTCATAGAAATGTCATAACCACGCGTTATCCATTACCGATCACATAAGTATCCTCGCCAAAGGCGTCTCATTTCTCCACCTTGTTTACACAATCTATCCCATGGTAAAACTGAGGAACATATCCAGGCGAAAGAAAATGTCGAAGGTCTGAAGCAGTTTATATGAGGCTAAGGTGCACAAAAACCGTGGACTCTGGCGTATTGCAGCCTCTCACTCGTTTGGACTGATTGGCTTAATCGGTTTTAAAGCAATGACTCTTCGTCCATTACTGGAATGCAAATTAAGCTTGGAATGGAGTGAACGGTACTGCTTGCTCACCGTTCCAACGAAATGTTTGATCTCCTACAGGCCTGTTTCACATCTGATGGGCCACAACTTCAGATTTAATTTTGACTTTCGTTCGTTCATATATTAGGTTGGTCCAAAAATCTTACACTAACATTTACAGGGTGCGCAAAAAATACGGTAACAAGGATGTAGTTTGAAAGACTGTCGTAAGATTTATGTTCATTGTTGCTTAATTGACAGAAGGCAGTCTTTAACCTCGGGATACCCTTCTCAGTTTCGACAAGGCCCCAAGACGCTAGGTCGCTGCCGACGACGCGTAAGTGGTGGGGGTTCAACTCATCCAAAATTTATTGAATGCTTCCTAGTTTGGGAGAGGTTATGAACAAGCCGAGGCGATATGTGCCAAAAAACCTATTAAACTCACTGGTTGACATCGACAGACCTGGTTAACCTCTCGATTAAATCGATAGAGCCCAAAATATAGTCCTGTCTCAGTCCTGGGCTAAAGGTGACCTGCGGGACAGCGCACTGTTGCGGTAAAAGATTGCGAGAGGACATTCCAACTAGCTTTACTTTTAGGGATTAACACATTTCCTTAGAGGAAAAGCGCGTGTTTTCACCGTATTTTTGGCCGACCTTGTACATATCTTTCGATCCAGAATTTTTTAACGTTGGAATGACTATACAGAATGTGGTAAGATCTCCTAATACTTCTCAACTACAAAAATTGGCGGATCAGCTTCTATCCATGGACGATAATGTTATGCTTTTCTGGAAAATGTGTTTCATTTGGTGCAAAACTTTCGGACCAACCTAATAATTATCAAGCTTTGTAAATTTTGTAGGATTAGGTTTTGTGTAGATGTTCATCTTTGTTACCGTAATTCTACGTAGGTCATACTGTATTCAGCTGCTTCTGAAGCCTTGCAAATGTGTGTCTTTACATTTAACATCCTACTGTGTAATAAATGAATGAATTAATTAATGATAAGAATGGACTGTCCTCCCAACGTCGACCTTCATCTGCCCTTTCAACAATTCATCACTTCAGTTTACAAGGACATTCCGCAGAACGTCCTAGACACTACACAGGGTCCTCGTCTTAATTTCTGATCCTTCACACCCCAAGGACTTGGAGGGAGGTCACGCGAGAGCGGCGGTAATTCGGACTTTGAATCGTGAATAAATTCGCCTCGTACGCGCGTGTGCCTCCACTTAGCCGCTGTTATGTTGTGATTCAATCGGCTCAGATTCAATTTCTCCTTGCATGGCGATGTTTTGGAGGCTGAGCCATCTGTTCGGCTCACATTTGTGTGATCCCTGAGCCACATTCACCGAGATTCGCTGCTGTATTGAAGTGTTGTTGTTTCATGTGCCTTTCGACGTCTCACCTCCCAGTTTTCCCAGCTTCAGCGGAGTAATCATTTCTAGCTCGCCTCACTGGGAACATCCTGTTTGCCGTCTAGCATTCTTCCGATTTCCTTCTTCGTCTTCTCACGATCCTTTCAATTTCCTGCAGAACTAAAAAGGAAGTAGAGTACTACTGATGCTTGTTTTCCTCCACAGCTTTCCGAAGCAAATGAGGACATTTTGAATGTGCTTGTCTCCCATAAGTCCTAGACTTTCCATTTCAAAACAATCCGCTATCGTCTCAGCCGCAACCAAACAAGCACATCAGAAATCACCCTATGCTCTGAGTAGATTAGCTTCCGATGTATTTTACTATTATGCATATCACTCCATGGGACAAAGTAAACAGAAGCCCTCATGAGCTTTACTGCTTGATAAATGGACGTTCCTGGAAAAGAAGAACCATCCGCTCTTCTAAAGTTGACGATTTCTCCAAATAAAGATTGGTAAACAATAAATGTGTTCAGTTGCACCAAGCTGCATTTCTGCTTCGGTTCCTTTTTAAAAAGCTTCTGGTGAACATAGGAGGTACCCTATTCTTTTCTCTACTGGTCAGTAGGCGCAGAAAAAACAGCTTTTTACCGACTTCAGGGAAGCTTTTCGTGGTGACTATAAAGTGAAATGTACCTCAAAATAAGCTAAATGAACATAGGCGCTATGCAGAGCAAAATAGTGTGGTGATAGTCACTCAGAAGAGGGCAACAAATATCGACATTAATACCATTACCTGGTGTCCGTCCTTATGCCGACTACTTATGACCTAAAGACGGCTTGAGAGCACTTCGATGATCATCGAATATTTGGAGAAATTTTTTTGTTTCCATCTTGCGGTTGCATAAAAAGAAACGGGTGAGATGCTATTGCATTTCCCAATAATTTTTTTTCAGGTATAAATGGCAACGAATCGGGTGCTCGTTCCAAACGGCACATTGTGTAATTTCGAACATCCAGCCGTTCAAAATTATTTTTCTTGGGGACCGACGGATAAATTCGTTTACTTTCAGCATATATACTCTGTCCGGTTCCCTGCTTCTATGCACCTCACATGAGTCATGGAAGCAAAGGACTTATGGCTTTTTTTCTAATACTTCTGCGATAGAGGTTGAGAGCATAAAACAATAATTTTCTGCGCAGAAGGTGCGCCACATAGATTTGTGCCTTTATGCATCTTTGCAAACAAATAAGTAGTAAATCATGAATATGCGTTTCAGTTTCAGGATGGCGTACATTTCCACATGATGAGCATGACCTTAGCTAACATATGAAACTGCTGGATATGTTGTGAGGTTTTGCAATTAAGAAAATTTTAATTCTAATACTGCCGCTCACGTAAATAGTCTAATCGGCCCCGGAATGTTAGCTTACTTGGAGATCTCATAATTCTTAAAGATTCCAGTAGGATTTGTTAAGGTTTTGCTTGATGAAGGTGGTCGCCTTTAGGGTAACCCAAAATAGGATGTTATTCAAGACGATACTATTCCATTTTTGACAGGTGTTTTCTCCATCAAATCTTCTATTAATGTCAACTTTTCTGTGCGTGGTCTTTACTTTCCTAGTTCCAACACTTTTCATCCACACTATAACCTCAAAAGAAGGAGCTTTCTCACTGATTGCTTTCATGATGT
Source organism: Ancylostoma caninum (assembly GCA_037903475.1). Lineage (NCBI taxonomy): Eukaryota > Metazoa > Nematoda > Chromadorea > Rhabditida > Ancylostomatidae > Ancylostoma > Ancylostoma caninum. Next base: position 615,509 of record JBAJFG010000320.1, read on the forward strand.
GCACTATTGGCGCGAGGCTAACAAACCACAGGTGTTGCTCGAATAGGCCTCGTGACTCATGAAAGTCTTGCTTAACCTTACCCGCTAAGATATTCTGAGAAGAGAAGAACCCCTTGTGGAATTGCTAACCCATTTCCTTCAAACATATTGGGAAGATCTGTCCTAGAGAGTAGCGGTTTCGGCCTACATAGAAGTATTTTTTGTAGTTTGTAGATTGTCGCAGTTGGTCTTGAAAATAACACACATGCTCGTATACAGGAAGATTACTACTAGCCACTACACATACTTGCTAAGCGGAATATCGTGGAACGTTTCAAAGATTTACCGGAAAACACAAATTGGTCATTATGCCTAATCATTTCTCAGACCCATTTGGATTTCTTTCCCATGGCTGAGAAATGTGGTTACTAGGAAATATGAAAGCTTGTACTAAGATCTATTAAAGGAATCCTAAAGGAAAGTCAGGCGACAACAAAGACGACAGAGAGACCTCATAAAATACTCATCTGTTTTAGGTCCTCACCAGGTGGTCGATCGGTCGCCAAAAAACTACTTGTATCGTATGCGGGGACTGTCGGCGAATATTTTGGTGCAGTAACCGTGACCTGATATGGTAGATCAAAAAATACATTTTGAGCGGCTAGATTTGAGAAATCGCACTCTGTGCGGTGGAGGAGGGGGGGGGGAGGTCGGATTTGGGTCACGTTGCTCTTGCGAACAGTATCCATGCAACATATCACAACCATCCAAGGAACATATCACAAGTTCTAAGTTCTCTTGCTGCATTAATAAAAAAACAAAGCTCGTCTCTCCTCTGAAGAAAATTGTTTTGCCTCGAATTTAAACTCAGGTGGGGTGCCATCGTAGCGTTTCACCGGAACAGTGCTCCGGCTCGCAAGTCATGTTCGACTCAGGACTTAGCCAAAAATATTTTAGGCCCCTATTGGTTTCATCGATTCACTCCCCATATGCTTAGGTCTCAATCAATAGGGTTAGTAGGCTTTTGTGATAGGTGAGACCAGTGCTTCTTCATACAGAATATTCATCAGATGAGCAAGCACTCTAAAAAAATGTTGGCTGAGCTGGACATCCACCACTTGCGTACCATGGTCAACGACTTCGTTGAGCATGTTGGTGCCTCTATCGGAACTGAAAGAGGATATCCCGAAGTGAAGGGTTGCCTCATGTTACATGTGACCTAGTAAAAATAAATCCTGCAACTATGTTTCAAATTACGTATAAATGCTTTTTTCTGCGTACGCGTTTCTGTGTTACCGTATGTATGGCCCACCATGTAGCGGAATGGAGCCTCTAACATGCGTCTCATCACCTCTTATTGTCTGCACATCCACCCATTTCAATGATATCATCGTTCCTATTGAACCGATCCTCCGACACTTGCATAGACCTGTTCACATAGGTGGTGCTGCGGTCGCAGAGTGTGATCCTTACTGGAGCCTGCCGTTATTTTTTTCATTTTTGACTACGAACTTCATTTCGTCATCAGTGACCAAATCCGTTGTTGTTTAGAACACTAGATGAACAGGTTAACCGAATTTGCTCAGTGTTATTTGAATCATGGAGGAAAACGAGAGTCTGGACCCTTGCGGATACCAGGCCGAAAGGCAATTTGTATACATATACGCAAGCATATTACGTCACCAACTCTAAGACTAAATTCGAAGGAGTTCTCAAGGACATAGGCCAAGCACTGTCGCGATAACAAGAATTTTAAAGTTCTATTTGGAAACATTTTATTTGAAAACTGCCTTTGAAAACAAAACCTCAACACGTTGTGTGGGAGATCTATGATTTCACGGTACATGTAGTTTTGAGGCAAATCGTATTTTCCATTCTACATACTCCCCTCATTATAAGATTTCCTTTTAGAACAAATTACTGTTTTCCTGTAATGATATGTTCTGCTTTCGTTGACTTCGTGCATAGATACAATGTCGCTGTTGAAGCAACGTCATTGCCCTTCTGAAACGTCACCGACGAACTATCTCATTGTCTCTCAAACAGGGTACTTTTCTCTCTTAATTGCTCTGCTTCGTTGTCATTTATGTATCTGCTTATTATTCCGCCTATTCTTAGTTTGCCGTCTACGGTGAAAAAAGTGCAATAGCATCCAAGGATCTTGAGGATGTACAGTACCGACAGAAGAAAATCACCTTTTGAACATTTTTTCATAACTTCTTTCTTGTAATTCTTCAAATTCTCTATTTTGAAGAATGATGTAGCTATTCATTGGTGGGCCAATGATACCAGTGCACTTCCAAATTTTTATAAGAAAAATTTTCTGCTAAGAAAGGCCAAATAGTGAATAATACTATGCAAATTTCATTTTCAGAACTCCTTCAAAAAACTAAAAAGCTCATGTAACAACTATTGCAACCTTCCCACTTTCTATATCCATGATATTTAAGATAACATCAGTGTTAACAAAATAGTGAATCATAGTGTAATAAATCTATAATTACTAACAACTCCAGAACTACATGCATCATACAATTTAGAATCGCATATAATTATGCACCACCACTATCAACAAGTGTATTTGACTATAATCGTACTCTGAAAAATTTACATGACAATAACACCATACAAATATTAACTAATAAATGTGAATGTGGAAACGAAATCTACGAACCTTTTAATGACCTACTCATAAACATTAAATGTTTTAGTGGATAAAAGACTTATAGAAATATCAAGTAAAGGAACAAAATTTCATATCACACCTAGACTCAATAAACAACAGCCACATGAATTGGTTTACGCTATTGTTTCAAAATACTTAGAAGTGATAAAATCACACAGCAGTACTTTTTTGTTGATGATGGCTACTGCTGAGAACTCAGACATTCGTGCGGGAGTTCCGCCTGACAAAATGATGTCTCCCGCTCGAGGGTGAGCGGGAGTCATCCAAAATTGGGAGTTTTTGTCTTTAAATCCTGAATTCCTTAGTGCTCACATTCAACTACTGTGTCACTTCCACTGGTGGAATTTCCACCAAAATCGAATTTTCCTTAGAAAAGGGACTTGCACCCAATGGATTATCAGTGAGCTGGGACGGAATCCTCACATCCTGCTGCTTAGTTGGGAATACCTTGAAATCAAACTCCTTCTGCACCTTTCACCATTCTTGATCGCACTTACGGTCCTGTTTCCGGTCCTGGAATGGGACTTGTTCTGCGTAATGCTTTAGTTCGAGCAAAATGAGAAAGCTTTCACTGGTTCTCGCGGGATGCTCAAATGCTCCTGAAATCCAGGCGGGACAGAGAGCCACCAGTGGTGTACTTCACGGGTGTCAAGCTTTGCATTTTTATTTTAGCGGAGGGAGGAAAGTTCATGAGGACATCGTCGCTTCGTAGGTAGCAATGGTTTCTATTATATTTGGTTGTAATCTATGTTTCCGCTGTTTCACCGTAGGGATTTTTAAATGCTTCTAAAAATGATTAGAGATGAGGAAATCCCACCACCGGAATTCGCACAGTAGTTGAATGTGAGTAGTGCAAAACCAAGGATTTCGACCTTTTGGAGTGAAAATTTTTTAAATAAAAATGCAAGCGTAGTGAATGCAGCAGTAGCTCTATGTATCACTACTGACTTGCTGCATTATTTATCAAAGCTAAGAATTTCTCTTAAAAAAGCTTTTCAATGCTCCCCAAAGTGAGCCGCACCAAACGTCTGCAGAAGCGGGCCGCATGTACAAAGGAGCGTTCATCTTGCTTGCATGAAGAGTTGACGCACTTTTCCTGGAAGCCGAGGAATGGAAAAAGTGAAGAGCCTCAAACAACTCAACAATTCTTCCATTAACACCACGGAAGTCCTGGAACTGACAAGGGAAGGATGCCAGATGTCAGTGGCTTTTCAAGGTGTGTTGCACATCACTGTATGGAGTTGGGGACGATGATTCTAAATATGTTGCCCTTCCGTGCTTAATGGCAAAACGAACGAAGTTACTACCGCTTTTCCGTTACATGGCTATTTCATCCGAACGAGAGCATTTCCGAAAGTATTGACGGTACTCGGACTACTAATATAACTCAGATGTTGATTGATTGAGGTTTTCACTTGAAATTTGGGGATGCGATTAGGTTCGGAGCATTCTTTCTTTTTGCTGCATAATATTGACGTAAACTTCTTTCGAACAAAACTACCGTGTTCCATGTCTTTATTCACCACTTACCTCAACAAATTAATTCTTCACTTGTATCGAGTCATTTCAATTCAATATGGAATTATATTCAATTCCATAATGAGCCCGTAATTTGCATGGAAGTCATGTTCTGCTGTTCTTTTCTTCACATAAGAAATGGGATTGTCGACAAGTCCAACAAAAAAATGAAGGAGCATTCAATAACTCCCAAGAAAAAAAAAACTTTGGACGGGGGGTAATTTCTGTGAAATCCGTCACTAGCAACTATCCTGATGTTCATGTACGAGCTGTATGCAATGAAACAGATTTTTGGTACATTTTATCAATTAACTCTAACCTCCTATTTGAGCAGCGAAAAAAAGGTCAGCAGTCTTTATGAAACAGTGGTAGGCATACGTACATTTTCTTTCTACCGGCCGTCAAGCGAGCGTAATTGGTCACTTTTGAGTGCTTTCCTGTCAGGCAGCTGTATTATTCATTCTCTGAATAACTAGAATTGGAATTGTAAACTTTCAGGAGGTCTCACGTGTATTCATTAGAAAAACAATTCAATGCTCAGAATCCTCCAACTTTTTGTTCATCAAAAATTTCGTTAAAAAGGTATTGGAAGCGGGACCTCCATAGACAACAAGAAAGGCAACAAAAAAGTCGCTGTTAACACCTACATAATTCCCAAGATTCATAATTTCCAAGGACGGAAAGCTGATAAATACGTATTTCGTTGCAAAGAGTGTGAAGAGTGGGAGAGATTATCAGAAAGCCGCAGAGACTTTTTCGACAATCTTGAAACATACATATGTAGAAAATATCTGGTTAACATAATAAATAATGTCTTTACCGAGCTCCTCTTTTCCAAACTCGCAACAGAAACTCATTTTAAACTCATTTTTTGGGCTTGCTGAATGCGGTAAGTACATATCCTTGCTTTCCTTTGCACGATAATCTTTGTAGAGTGGGCTCAATTCTAGCTTGAAAACGTCCTTTGCGAGCGCTAATCGCAACTTCACGCAACCTTCGACTCCCCGCATGCAAAGCAGCAAAAAATTGTGTCCTAAGCTAGTTCACTTTTCCTATTGTAGTTCCGTAACAGCACTTTTTTTCCGAACAACTTCTTTTCCCTTGGCTCATCTATTGTCTCTTCAAAGTTCTTGCCATGAGCACCTTTGTGGTTGCAATAAATAAGTGAATAACTTGGGTTACTTCCCTGCTCCGCAAGAATTCGTATATGTGGGTCAGAATAGCTGAGAGTTACCCTGCGAAGCTTCCTAACAAGCTACGATCGGCAGCATCAGTCTCCCATGGGGAGTTCGAAGATTGCTGATCACTCGTAGTTGCTGGTCTAATAAGGGTACGGGGTTCTCAGGCAATACGAATTCTCCAAGAAAATCGCGACTTTTTCTGCAAGGTCGTTGATTCGCAATCCTGTGAAAAGTTAATTAGCCCAGGATCCTGATTTACAGAACCCTCGTTGGACACAGGGTGGCCGAAAAGTACGGGCGTCACATAAAACGTCATCATTCCTTTTCTGGCTACAATTATTTTATGCTTTCCACCTTAGCAGCTGCGCAACCACGTGAAAAATCAGATTCACAAAGAATCTTAGATGTTGCATTCCTTGGCTTTGGTACAGATCTTCAATCTTGTCATCACGAAACCCCCTATGCGCCGCAGGTAGTCCTCACCAACCTCTGACCAGCACTACAGAACTAGCAATGCAAACTTTCTGGATTCGTGATATTCTTGTTCTCCAGTGTTTCCTTTATGGAACCTCCAACGAAGAAATCCAATGTATTCAAGCCTCGAGTGCAAGAAGACCATTAATTCATGTTAAGGAATCCGGGGGGACGCCTCTTCTAGGTAGGCAGTGGTGTTTTGGCCTCGTGAGCTGGAGATTCTCTTTTTCTAAGGAATCGTGCTGCCATTTTTCCGTACCCATTGGACGTGCACTTTTCCAAGAATCCTGTCTTGTAACAAAGTGGCGTCCTTTTTGTCGATTTGTTCATGCAAACCAGAAAAATCCTCGCATTTGTGGTCATTGTTCCTCAAACCATTACTGCGCCGGTATGCAACAACCCTGTGAGGAATCTCTTTTCTAAAGAATGTTGCCCACTTTGCTTGATAAATTGGCTGTTTTTTAGGGGCAATGAACAACACAAATAGGGAAAACTTTCTCATTAGTCCAGAATAAACCTCAGGTGAGGCGCACCTGTCAGACGCTCTTCATTCCTCGAGCCTATTATCTGTGGCAACAACAGTTATATTTTGTGCCTTGTGTATTCAATACCGCGGCAAAGTCCCAACTTCTTTTGAAAATTACGTAGACGCAAAAGCGTGCAACACTCGGACTTTTGGACATCTTGTTCGCGCTCGCTTTTCCATTTCAGGTGATCATCTTTTAAATGATCGCAGGAACTCTCCTTGTGTTCACCGATCGGGAACGGCCCGATTTTCTTCTCAGTTTGATATTCCCTTCAGCACTCCATAGCTTGATGATCTTCTGTACCGTTCGCAAAAGAGTTTTGCAATTCTTTTTCTATTTTTGCAGTGGACTCTCAAGACTGCGCGAGGGTTACAATGGATTCGCGGAGCGGCACGCTCAGATGAATTAAGAAATCCAACTGAGCTATTGGTCTAAAGAAAGAAAATTTTGTGGTGTTTCTATTATAAAATATGTAAATTGAAGGAGTGATAAGAGTCGAAAAAAATAAGAGTCAAATGAGGAGCCCATACTTTTGGGCCACCCTGTATATTCTCTCGTGTGAACATCAATGTCCCGCCTGTGAACACGAGAGGCGGGCAGACTGGAATCACGCCCCTAAGGAAGCAGAGTTCTTCTCCCAGAAACAAGCGTCTTATTTCAAAGACAACTGTCACGGATGTGATGATTCTGTGGCAGCTTGTCAGTTCGACTATCCACAACTGCTATTCTGTCGCTGATTGGATTCGTAGAAGTACAGACGCCGAGGGCAACCCCCCCCCCTATTGTCACTGCGTGAAAAGCTCTCGGCGTGGCGGGAACCCTCACCGAGCTGCTCGTTGTCAGGGGTGGCTGCTTGTTGTCAGGCACATTAATACTGGTCGTAAACTTCAAGTCATAACATGCGTATATGATGTTGTGCCGTTCTCCGCCTGTGTTCATTGCTAATTTATGCAGTTTGCCTCACTAGGTGCCCGTCAATCTTCTAGCTACGCAAGACTTCCACTGTTTTAGACGTGGTGTGTGGGACGTTAAATGGGCAAATTCTATTAGCGGGCAGTTAATTCCGTTGGCGTTGGAATGTTCCCATGTTGGCACCGTCAGCTGTACATCATTCAACGCCTTCTCCTTTGAGCAGTTTCTCTGTATTTCCTCCGCTGACTATTTTTTCAGAGCCTCTCCGTTAAATCTTATCAAGCTTCTTCAAAAAGAGTGCTCATGTTCTACTTGTCGTCATGTGCTGATGTTGTACAAAAATACTCTTCCATTCACAAGATCTTTCTTCAAACGCAGAGCATATGTATGTAGTTCCGAGAATGTGCCAGAAACAAGGAAGAATAATTTGTTTTTCAAGTTTCCTTCAATAGGAAAGCACTGATAAGGGCGTGCTATTCTTGAATAGGGATTAGAAAAGGGACAATTTTAATGGATCGAGCCTACGTGAACGTTTTTCACCCGTGACGCTTTCTGAGGCTATTTTTGGATGTTTTAAGCGATAATTCTTCACTCTTGTCATAATAGGGACTCATTTTCGTCCGCAGGGAGGCCGCTTAAGAAATAAAAGCCTTGTTAAATTCTCATCCTGAATTTAACACATCAAAATCAACATTAAGGGAAGAGGGCACGATAAGAGGAAGTGAGTAGTGACTCCCCGCCCTTCATCATCAACTCTTCTTTACTCTCACTCAAATTTTGCCCATCGTGTGTGTGTACGTGTAACGAAGTCGTGCATGAATAGAAACGAGTCGATTCTAAGGATCCGGAAGAGGGGCTGAATGAGCTAGTCGCACAAATTTGCCATAGCGTGGGTAATGACACTCCCCTCTGCTACGCACCTGTTGTAAGCGGTTATGCTCACATACATATGGGTCTGTGAAGTTTCATTTGTAACCAGCCAGTGTTACCACTTCGTGTTTGTGCTCGCTTTGATGTAAACTTTTTCTACCATACTACTCATAGTTATACTGCCCGTGAAATTGACTCAGTGACGCGCAAGTAGATTACGGATGGAAGATAATATCTCCTCTATTCTCCGGCTTTGTAATTTTCACATCTGCCTTTTTTATTGGCGCACCTGCGAGTGCAATAAGTAAATAAACAAATATATACCCAATTTTCCCTCATAGTCACCCAAAGTTTCCGTTTGTGTGGTAAACGCCACGAAATCCGTTCCCGTATTCATGAACTTTACAGAGACGGTTCTGGGCCTCCCATTCTATAAAATTGGAGGAATTCCTCTTACAAATGTGGCATATGTTACTATCTTTATCAGCACCTCACCCCCAACTGAGACGAATCGCTCTAACGCGATCTGCCTATTTTTACCCCGAAAAGCTCAGCAATTTTGCAAGGGCGGGTACATCTCAAACTTCCCCGATTCGTTATTGAATAAAGGCTCTGGATTGAATGGTCTAAAATAAAAGAATATCTTTGTTTCCAGTGAACTCAAATCGTTTTTAGTGACCAGCTCCCATCGTTTTTTAAATGGAAATTCATGGAGCAGCATTAAACCACGTAGTCTTCTCCCACTGGTCGAGGCAAGTGTAGGTGCACTGCAACGGAAATGGTCTTCCACCTTTGGCATTATTTCTAAGACCCTTTCGTTCCGAAATCGACTTACCTTGTAGCATGTAACCATTAACACCACTAAACTCCTGAGACCTTTCATTTTTATTTTTTTTTTGGGTTTCTGAGCGTTTTTCATGCCTTCATTCTTTAAGCCTTCGACCTATCATTTTTGCTTCACTACCATCGAATTCTCACCATATTGGCATGAGTTGTTCATATTAGAAGTAACTGGTCTAAGCCCGGAGAGGTAAGTTCTGTGGAAGCATTTCTCTGGAAGCAGAGGTACCCCCACCACTGCGACACCCTTCCCTCTGCCCAATGTGGACTTATGGTCAGATGACACTCCTAGGGCTGTGGTAGTTATACCCGGGCGTTCATAACTCTCTGCAGATGCGTTCCACAAAACACTGTGGAAGAAGCGACTCTAGAAGTAGCCTAAGTGCTCCCTGAGTGCTCGTGCAGTGCTATCTGTTCCCACTTTCCCAGTCACTTTTCCACTTCGCCTTCGTCAATCCTCACTGCCTAATGTGCATGTCACATATTGGACTTGGGATTCGTGTGAAAATCCTTCTCCCTAATTTCTTTTTTCTTATATTCTTTAGTCTCTCGATTCCACGAAACGCATGTACATACATATTTTATATGTCATTTGTTACATAGGATGAATTCGTCTACTGCAATCCATTAACCCACTATGATATTCATTTTCACTGTCTTATTAATAGAAGCCAAGATATGTACGAAAATCTTTCTTCTTCAACGTTGTACAGCTTAGTTTTCTTCGCTTTTATTTTCTAGGAATTATCCTAGTTTTGAAGAAAGAACGGCTGCAAGCACTTGTTTCGAAATTTTCCCTCAAGATCGAACTGCACTGTTATTATATTCGTTTTTCTATTACAGTTACAGTCAAAGCACATATTGTATGAATAGATATGGACTGCGACCCTTGCTTTCTTTCCTTCCAGATGTTTTCGTTGGAGAAAAATGGTCCACAAGACGCTTTGTGCTTTATTCTTGATTCATTACTCTCTACATCGTACCAGAACGAACGAGATCGTACAACATTTGCGAAGAGTTCAACGGTTCACTGGATCTTCATGCACCGCTTCATCAACTTCGACATCACACCCCTGGATCTTCTTCTTTTGGGCTCTTCTCCGTCGTTAAGCCACATTTATCAAGCCCTTTTACCTCAATTGCTTCTCTAAGACGTACTGACGTCGTCAAAATTAGCTTTCTTTATAGAAGCATTGGAATTTGCTCTCGTTCTGAAGCCAAACTTGATCAAATAAGAAATGTACGGCGGAGATGTAGGCGATCCGCTCAAGATCCAGATTCACAAGGCTCTTCCTGATATTTTATTGCTCATTGCTTCACCGCAATTTCGCATTTTGCACTAACAGTATTTCGTTCGGTAAGGTAAATATCATTTTCATTTCCTTAGCAGCGTACTGGGAAATGTATTAATTTCAATAATATTACTTCCCTATTGGATACAAAGCTGCTCCTTTCCACATCATGAATCGGAGAAAACGTTTATGTTCTTTTGTTCCTGTTAGAAAGGAAGAAGAGCCTGTACGTAACGCTGTCGAGAAATTACAGAAACTGGATCAAAGTGCAGGATGACTCTGCGACGGTTTGTGTTTTTATACGGGCTCCATTACACAAAAAGTGCTGTAATTTGTTTCCGTACTCTAAATCCAGGTCTGCAACAGTCTTCCATCTCCCTCACTGCTTAATAAAAACGACGTCGAAAAAAAAGGGATTGGGTGAAGAGACCGTACATACGGTTGATTAACTGTTCGACGCCAGATGCATAGCTATTAAAGCTTAGAACCTTAGTATTAGGCGTGGGCCTCCCTTGGTGAGTTATTACATATGAACTGCGTTATAGAGCTCGTGAGAGTACAGGCCGAGCGGTAATTAGAGGAGATTGGAGGTAGAACCTTCATTTATCGGATAAAACATCAAATATCATATATCGTCAAACAAGTTGTCCTTAGGGAATCATACTTTACTCAGAAAGCAATCATTATCTTTGCTTTTCTACCCCCTTTCAGACCATGGATGATCCACTATGAAGTTGGTAATGTAAGGCATTCGCTCCCGGAAGTTTTCATTGTTTTCGAATGTCTCAGGTTTGCTGTGAAGCATCGTCTGAGCAACGTTTTATTGAGGCGCAATATCCCTTCATTCGAGCTCACGATGCCTTCGCTCCGTGCAAATTCCTAAAATTAGGACTTTCATCATTGAATTCCTGCCTTTCACGTCTTTTCGCCATGCATTGAAAACATGCTTTGTCTTCTTTCCCTTTATGAGCTCATCCTGCTTAGATATGTTCATGTTAGAGTGAATGATCTTTGTTGCCTACGCGGCTCTAACTTAACCGCTGGTCGCGATATTAATCCCGTTTGTTTACTCCTGAAATAATGAAACTGGTGTTTTCTACCCTTCCCGATTCCATTTCTCGTCGATTCTGTACTTGGTTCCTCTCCCAGGTTGAATTCGTCATTTCCTTGATGTTTCAGATGAATGAGACGATACCGTACGATGAGGAGGATCTGTGCGGGGTGGAGATAACTGACCACCGATTCTACATGTCCGTGGCTGGCACGGTGCTCTCGTTCGTCTCGTTGTTCTGCAACTTGCTCATAGCAAAGGTAGCTCCTAGTTCTTTAGCCCAACACGTCATTAGAATAACATTCGGGTTTAGGTGCTGTGCAGCTCGAGGCACGCACACTTCTTCTTCCTCGCTCTGCTAGCGATGAGCGACAGCTTCCTCTCGTTCATGTACGGTCCAGTGATCGCCTTGGATATCATCAAAGACAGACTGCAGGTATGTACTTGACATGTGGCACCCCTATTTCACACAAATATGAACAACTGCGTTGTCAAGGAAGCATTGTTGTGGTTTTTGTGGTGCTTAGTTCTAGCGTACTTACTTTGAAATTGCGCTCCCTTGCATGAAAGAGTGTCCTTCGAGATGCGTTCAGCTGCAAATTAGTGGGAAATGTTATTTGCGTGAGATTGCCTTCTACGGGGTATGAACAGTGCATCACCGCATTGGAAAGGAGGGCTCGGGTATCTTGACTGCACTTCGGCAAAAACGCAGTCTTCAAAAGATGCTCGTGAGATGTACAATGGCATTCACTAGAATTCGTACCCGGGGGGTAAGTATTAAATGGCCACCACCAAAAAGAAAAATAGAAGAGGTAACGACAAATTACTGCAGTGGGATTGATATATGTTAGATCCTCCTGTTTTGTAGGTGCATGAATACATACATAAATTCATTCTTTCATTCAATTTTCACATTGGAACAGTTTTACAATGCCACCTCGCGAAAGGAGATGCATAGAATTAAATATTGTCATAGTCATGAGGAGTCAGTGGAATACATATATGACGTTGCCAACTAATTTGTCCGCGTAAAAATGCAAGTTGGGAATGAATGGCCACAATCCGGACCGTTCGGGGTATGGCACAGTGAAAATGAAATGGTGGCATAACTCGAACCGTTCGGATTTTGCCATTTTCCACTTTGCATTTTTGCGAGGACATATTAGTTGGCAGCGTCATATATGCTTGGAAACTTGTTTGAGAATTTTTTCTTCGGAAAATTTCAGAAAAATTTTCAGGAAACAAAAGGTGAAGATGTCGAGAAAATGTCTTATTTAGATCCTTTGGCTCACTCGGCTCTACTGGTGGTATGTCGGACCGTTGCTGTCGCTCTGTCAGGTAAATATCTTATTCCTTTCACTTGTTACCCTTCACATCGCAACAAAAATGAGCTCAAAGATAGACTCACGTCAGTGAAATCCCACTGTCCTAGTATTTTCTTGGTTTTAAGCATAGCTCTCACGTAAATTCCCACTATTGAGGTAAGGGATCTCGGTATAATTGGTTGATGATGAACCATAGCATTGAGTGGAATACAAGGATTTGTCAAGATGTAATAAGAAACACCATAGCCATAGCCCGCTGACATGGCATTTACGCCTAACGATGCACCTGCTAATGACTTTGGTCACTTCTAGGCAGGAGTGCGTAGGCCGAATTCCGGCGTGGCCGTGGTCAGCCACATTTGGCAGGCCAAAAGTTGGAGGAAAGTCTTGATTTCACCAGGAAAACGTGCAAAATTACATTCATAGTCGTGCTCAGCACCTCAAACAACCGGCTATGTAAGGCTTCAGAAAGTTTTGTAAGATACGATACCTACCGTACACCTATCGTAATCCTATGAAAATGGAGTTATTATACGAACTGGATGCGATTTCAGTGTACAGCACCTAAAATAACCACTCTATGCGAAGTTTCAGCAAAATTTTTCCCGAAGATTCTGGCCACATTTGGCCACCTTTCAAAACGCGGCCGAATGTGGCCGCTTTCGTGGCCATTAATGGCTGGCTACATGGCCCCGGAATTGTGTACGTTTTCCACCACCCACCGTGATTTCCCCATAACGGAGGTATGATACAAAATGAATGCGATACTTGTGTTCATTACATCGAATAACCTCTACATGCGAAATTCGAGGGAATTCGGTGAGATACCTCATCAACAGTATGTATGTCGGTGGCCAAATTTGACCGACCAAAGGTCGCTGGCTGCAGCCACGCCGGAATTCGGCCTCGTGACATTCACAGGACGTTAATTGCGCGAACTAGTGATGGTTAGTAGGATTGGTTATCCTACATACTACGTGAGGTTAGGAGACGCAGGAGTAGATTTTCTAGCCTGTGAATCCTACTGGTCCCGCATAATTATGCTCTTACGTCCATGAATCGTGGCCCAGGTGGCGAAACCCATGAAAATCCTTGCCAAGCATCACATTTTAGCATATTTCTTACTTGTTTCAGGATATCTCACCCTAGGTATGAGGTTTTCTTCAAACTCTGAAAATTTGACAAAATTTTAAACGCGGAGATTGTCGCAAACGCGGTCAAGTGGAGGGGATCCTATCCATGTTTGAAGCCTCCACGTCATAAAGGAAGTTCTTGTGACGATGGCTCTTTTTAACCAATCAGGGCCTTTCTTTTCAAAACTTCTGCGCCGTTAAACTCTTCTTTGTTACCCTCACGCTCGTTCCTATGCAGCAGTTGTTTGGAATATGAAATGTAACGTTATGTCGTTCGCTATGCCATTCTTGTAAACTACGCATAGGTGAAGTTTCGGGGAAACAGGGGATGATGAGTGTGAATCATCACGATGTCTTTGTTACAAAACTGAACAATAATGAGGAGGAACGAAGTTTAAAACGCGGTAAAATGGAAGTAGAGCGAAAGGTGAAAAAACTCGCTGCAAACTGAGAAGATTAAAAGGCGTTAGCGAGGGCAATTCTGTTTTCTGCCAGAATGCACAGACTTCTGCACAGACAATCAAATAGATCTTTTCATGCATGATCGCGTTAGGTTGCTTCACTTTTATGGGTTTCTTTACCTTTTCTCACTCCGGCTGTTAATTCGACATCGTTAAAAAACCGAGAATTTCCGAGGTGGTAATGAAATTGCATCAAGCAGGAAATTTTCGTTTCCGAGCCCGTACATATCCATTATTCGTGCTGCTTATTTATGTCCTACATATGTCAAATAAATTTTTCTGGCTGAATGACGATGTTGTAACGGAAAAGTTATGTATAGTTATGCATGATTCGTAGCTTTTCATTTCAGGATCCCTTGTCCGGTTGATAGGGACCCAATAGTCATCTATCAACTCCCCTAAAATTAATTGTTTCTCACTCAATCACCACTCTTTTCCTGCTTCCTCCCAGGAGGATGGATAAACGACGTATGTATGTATATTGCGTAGAAGAGTGAAAAGGACCGTAGAAATGGAAACCTATCCGCAGGCACTTTTTGAAATGAGCTGCTATGTAGGGTGTCAGTGCTTGAAAACTGCCAGTAATCCTTATCCTGTCATGAATTTCTTGGAAACGAGTGCCTAAATCACCGCGCTCAATTGAATCTTTCCATCCAACGGCTTGCCATTCTTCACGATTCTGAGAAACGCGAAGCAGAAAAGAGGTTTTCTGTCCTGTCCTCCTGTCCTTTTTTGTTGAAATGACTGTAAGCCAACCGGCTCGATGTATCATTAGGTATTCAGAAGCGCCAATAAAACCACCCACTGCACGACTATTACTTCTTGTGATGGTTGTGAGTTGGTGCAGCTTTCAGGTCCCTGCAGGTCCTCGAGACATATCATCCCTGTAAAGCACAGGTGGATTGCGATTGTTTCGGAGAATTAATTTGTCTGCAGCTTTTTCTCCGTGAAACACTTCAGCTCAAAAGGGACCATTTCCGCCAACGGTGCCATTAACAAAACATAGGGCAAAGTGCCGTTTCTCCACTTTTCACCAGAGCAGAGTGAAAGCAGAGTGAAACTGCTTCACGCACCAAATATGGGAAGAACACAGGATGGATTTGGTAACGTCATCCCGGGGCACATCATTCGAGTTACTTTATTGCTGAAAAGCTTAGCAACCACGTCATGCGTGACGGAACTTCTCATCTTCATGGAATAGGCATATCCAAATGGTTTTACTACATAGTTGACACAATCTTCTGAACAAGGACACACTATCAAGAAGCACAGCAGTGCGCACGAATGGTTATGTGCTAATTATGATGAGACTACTGTAAAGCGTGAAAGCAAGAGAGAACTTATCATATTTTATCATACATTATCTATTTTATCTATTATATTTTTACACCTTTCAACCATCTATCTTTACAATTTTAGTGTTATTTCGTGAACGAGAGGTTTTTCTGTCTATTTCAAATCCATCAGAGAAGCTCTCTGATGCAAGTCTTTAACCTAGCACTTAGGCCCACTACCTTTAATATGTATTTTATTATATTAAGTATTTTCGTGAAGCAGCTCATTCATTGTCTTCACTCGTAAATGATGTCCGCTTTGACGTTATACGTTAGGGTCTTTCTTAAAACATCGCCGTATCACCAAGCCATCCTTTTCGATATCCTTGTTAAAATAGTTAGTTTCCGTCAAATACTCTTCTCACAGGCAAAGCGAAGGTGTTGGGAACTATGCTCATCAAAAGAGCTTAAAACCAGAGAGGAGTACTGGAATTTCGACTTAGTTAATGGTAGACTCGCGGATGTATACGCGATCTGCCAAAAAAGTGGCTTACCTCTTCTGTTTGCCATTAGTCGTCATGTAGCCTGATACATGTATTGCTGTAAGAATCTCCATTCTCGTCAGCAAGTTTCGACACTAGGGCCCGTAGTAATGTGTCATGGCGGTGAGATCAGCTGCCTGCACAACTCGTCGCCTCATTTGCGGCGATCATCGCACGCGCGACGACCTTCCAACACTGAGGAATGGAAGATCATCACCAACCATGGCGGTGCTGCGAGTACGTATGTGCGGGGCGCTGATCTCATCGCCCTGGAGGGCGATGATCGCCATCGTTTGGCGGCTAGATAGTGTGCGGGGCGAAGAGACGCCGAGTGAAGTACTCGGAGCATCTCACTCGGAGTGTGGTGATGGTGTGAAGGTAGGTATGATCAGATGCGCTAATTGCACAGAATGTACCTGAGCCTACGGACTCAAGCATGTTGATTTTTGTATCACAGCACAGAACAAGCTCAACGTGTACGACTTATCAGAAGCACAGAGGTGCTTCTGGTGCTTCTGACAAGTCGTACTCGTTCTAGTTTGTTGGTAGGAATGGTTCATAACTGTCTCACACGCTAAAACAGTCTCGGAACTGATGTGGGAATACGTGAAACAGGTACATTTGATCACTTTTCATGTACGGCCTGTCCGATTCACCATGGCGATGATCACCATACTCCTCTCCAACGCGAAGTGCGATCATCGCCCTGAAGGTGATGTGCGATGATCGCACTGGACACTTTACTACGGGCCTAGAATGTAGTAGAAGGGGCGATGAGATCTCAGAAATGGAAGTTGCGGTTTCACCCCACATCTGTGAAGTGAATTGTTTTACTATCACATCCAAGAGTTACACCTGATAACTGGGCCAGGAGTACGTACACCTTTGAACAGCTTTTCATTTTTTGTGGAACATGTGGATGTCGGTGCTTTTCCCCTGGTGCTTCCCAAAATGTAAAGAACCTATGGGCAATGAATAAATGAATACAGCTTAAGAGTTACACACAGTTGACCATTTCCTCAACAGGTTTCAACTATATATGAACTGTTCTTTCCGTTGCAAAGTGAATATCGGGGCTAGGACTGGTCGGAAACTAACCAAGCAAGCTAATAGTGGGTAGCTTCATAGGCTACCTGGTGGACTAGGCAATTTTAGAACGCGCAAAAAATCAAAGTTGGTTTGTTAGCCCGGTTTCGCATGATTACTCATCCATGAATCCAAGCCCAAGGCTTGGGAAGTTCAGTGCTTTCGAGTTTATGTGTTGCACTTAGCAATTCTGTTGTTCACAATGAACTTGAAACAGAGGTAATGAAGAGAAAAAAATCTTGCCCAATTACTGGAATTGAATCTCTTTCTCTCCGGGGACTACATCGCCATGTTTTTGTTTGTCTAATTACCCTTCTCTGCAGGTTTCGATGACATTCTCGTGCTATCTCATTATTCTGGGGACCATCGAGCGATACCTGATCACACAGAAGTCCGAGTGCCTGAAGCGGTTTCGAAGAAGTCGCGGACTGCTCGCCTTCTTCATGTTCCTGCTTTCGCTTCTGCTGCGAGGCACTCTTGTGTTTGAAATTCAGGTGAGCTGGGTTTATGCTTGAATTGCTAATGCCTTGCACCGCTGTATTCAGGGAGTCCTCAGCGGGGACTGCAGCCACTGAGCTGTGTTTGTAGGGGTTTTTTATCTCATATTTCATCCAGACTAAGGAATGCGCAGGAAACGTGACACCTTACTATGTAGATTATCTATTCACGGTATTGCCTCGCTTCAATTATGTGCTCCGTACACCTGGCGGGAATCGGATATTATTTTTGCGTTGCCACCGTGATTGTGCAGGCAACGCCGCCGGCTCTACCACTAATGCAGAGGGTCTGGCCGCTTGAAAAGAACCTACCAAATGAATTCCCCGAAGGCGAAAGGACAAGCAAAATTGCCAGCAGCAGCGTGCACTTCTCCTTGTCCCGGCTGTCTCATTTCAAGCCGCTGATTCGCGCGATATTAATATTCTGTGAGAGACCTGCAAGCAAATGAAGTGGGGCTTTCTTGTGGACTTCCAGTTTTGTTTATTTAGCCTAGGGTCGCTGAGAAGGTTCTGAAGGGGAGCGGGAAAGCTGAGACCGATGGTGAACTATCAAGGACACACTTCTGTATTTCAGCTGGATCGGAATGGCGACTGCACGGGGGTCTTTGAGTACATCCCTGGCCTCACGGATCTTGTCCACACCGTTTGGTACGGCACGGTGTTTCGGTTTTACATTAGGTAGGTTTGTGATTTATTCAATCATATTAGATGGCGCAACACTTGTTATGACAATTACGAAAAATAAACGAAGAAAGTACTAGAGGCCTAACGATAAAACAAAGGCGGACAATGATGGTTCGTTCCGTTTCGCATTTTACTCTTAGATGGAAACAAACAATAAAATATGCCACTCCCTGTGCTCATCAGAAAGGGAAAGGAAGACTACATCAAGTGAACTAACCTGCATCGGTCATATGTTCAGCATAATCTGAAAAAACATCAATAAGAGCAACCAGAACCCATGAAAAACATCCACTATTGGGTTCGCATAAGAACACAGCGAATATCGCTATTAAGAGAACCCCTCAAACGAGAGTAATTACACCTCAATAGATGAGGAAAGGTTAATGAGACCTATTGGGTTGGGCAGTAAGTTCGTACGGTATTCAACAGGCATCGAAATCACAGTTTTTCACAGACGACATCAATCACAATGAGTAATTTACATAGCTCTTTTCCTCCTCCACAAATGCTGCCAGAGATGGAACAGCTTCTCATTGCCAGTTCCGTGAAAACCTTCATTGTTTGACACTACTCAACTTGTGGTCCTCGTCCTAAACTTTTGAATGAAACTCTACAAAAGGTTCAACAGAGTGAACAAAATGGGTTCCTGGAGAATGCACTGGGCCCGCAGAGTAGACAGGAGTAGAATTACCTTTTATCCCAGCTCGTCAATCGTTTGCTATCCTTCGAGAAGCAATGCATTCTTAGCACTCTTTGCATACACTTTTTGCTTCTCTAGCCGCTTAAGGTGAATTTAGCCTAGGATTGAAGTTGTACAATGCGTAGGAAGTGTCGGAGATGTTCGTTTTTAACGAACTGGAGGTCACATTCCATGCGATAGAAAACAAGATAAGCGGCTGTTCAGGAAATCGGTTGTAATATTCTAAAGAGTAAAGCACGAGCTACAAAATGATCAAAGATACTCACTCGAATGGAGTTCAAATCTCAGCAAAGAACCAAATGGAAAAAATCGCACGAAGTTATTGCCCAATCCAATATATGGAGAAAAGCGCAAAATGAGTATTCAGACTCCTATCCATATACGAGTGTTCAAAACGAAAACAAAAGCAAGAAAACAAAGGGTGTTTAAGGTGCCCAAGCCAACGACAAGCTGCTTACATTGGACATGTATCTGGGCTAGGATTCATGAAAGCATAACCAATCGAAACCAGGCTAGCTAACCAACTTTCGCGTCCTGCGTCTCCTAGAATTATGTAGTCTATACGACAACCAATCACGCTAATCATTGTTGGTTTGCTTGGTTAGCGCTTCATGAATCCCAGTCCTGGTGGCTAGCTCGGTTAACCAATGTTGAGTTGTTATTACTACATGTTGCAGAGGAAAAGTCAAAGAACCATGTAGATTCCGCGATCTAAAATCGTTTGGGTGCAATAAGCAAGAAGTAGCGTAGTTCTTTCGTGGATAATAGGTCGCTATTAGGTTGAAGTAAAGACTGATAAAGAAGACTGCTTGAATCTTTAGATGTCGTTGTTTTTTCCACAATCATTTCGGCCTGATTCCACTGTATCATGATCGATCGATGTATCGATGATCCACTGTAATCAACAAATTCAACATATTGAAATGTCAAAAAAAAATCAACAAAGAAAAAGAAACCGCTTAGCATCCGCTTCGTACTGCTCCCTTGTACGGAAGTTGAGCAAAAAGCACAGGACTTCCCTATGTATTCATCACTGAGGAGGGAAAGCCCCAAGACCAGACCTACCAAATAGAAAAAGCGAAAGTAAAAACTCACCAATGTCTATGAACCACGGACTTACCTTAGGACCATGCACAAGTGACAGTAGAATATTAGAGAATAATAAAATAACAAACTTGGGTAACTAAACCTCAGTGTAAATACTCGTGAGAACTTACAGAGAGCCTAATCATTAATGTTTCAGAAATATTATGACTGTGTTCCTCCCATTCTTCCTTCTGGCTTATCTAAACTACCGTATTGTTCGAACGCTTCGAGACCAGCAGCGATCAGCGGAGATGTTTCGTTTTTCAAGCGACCATAAGGTGAGCATTATCTGCATCCGGAAAAAAAGGCGCGCTTCCGTCTCGATCCGATTAAAGTGCACTTTCGTCCATGTGGAAACAATGAACTTCCGGTTTTGCAGTTTTCTTAATTCGTCTTTCTGAGCACAAATTGTGCTCCTCCGGTAGTTTTTTACTCACCCAGAATCGCTATGGTCGTTTTTTGTTAGTGTGCACCACTAAGCGACAAATTTAGACCGGTGACGATAAGTTTCCTCCGACTCAGACACTTAGACCACACATCCTAACTGCTGGAAGATCTACGGCTTGCGAAAGTTCCTTGTTCCGAGACGGACTCATTGAAATGCCAGACTAATGACCTCATTCGGATGATGAATGGGCTTGAACCCATTATTGCAAAATGCCGTGGAGTACGTCTTCTGCACTACCAGATGACAACAAAGTCACGGGCCAAATCAGCGAGAAGCTATAAAATTGGAGCTGAATAAGGCACCAAAATGAAATACGTCCTTGATAATGTTTAATCTACGCACTCCGAGGAAACACTCGGATTTTGGATATCGCTCCTGACCTCTTCCGAGAGTTTGCAGAGCCTTTGGCAACTACGTACGTACATCCCACAATGCCCGCAGGTTATGCTGGAGGATAGAGATTAGGCCTCGGCCTATGTTGTGACACCTCTTTACTCAGGAGTCCAGAGGAACAACATGTAGTAAGAACTTCCAACAAGTGTTGGGAAGAGATGGAGAACTCCTGTCAAATTTGTTTTTATCAGATGTGGATGGGACAAAGGAGAACATATCTTCAAGGTTATGTGCACTCCAGTGTCCACCAGCAAAAAGCAAGTTAGTTAAGCTAGGAGCCTTTACACATCAATCTTAGCTAGAGCAAGAGTCCTGCTGTAATGACAGCTGCTATGTACCCTAGGAAAAACTTACATAGTATCCGCAGCAGCTACATACAGAGCAAGACAAACCGGTGACTTGTGGTCCTCCTTCGTTTAATTATCCCCGCGTCTCTTCCTTATATTCGCACATGAATAAAGAGCAACAAAAATTCTGTGCTCTCTGAAGTACCAGGTAAGAAAGCGGTGGTCTCAAAAACCATCCCAAATTGGTTTTTGGAAAGGACGATAAAGACTATTGCAGCATCTATCTAATGTACATCTTTAGCTGTTTACAGTATCACTTCATCTATGTACATAGAGCGGTTGTTTAGGAAATTTTACGGGTACGTTCAGGAAATTTGCTCAGACTTCACAGAATCATTTTCATCGGACTAGTCAAAAAAGAACAAAAAGTGCAGCAGGCAGAGAATTTATTGTCAGCCTGTATAGGAAAAATTTCTGTATCTCGGATAAGATCGAAAAATTTTTAAATGAATTCTACTGCTTTTGCAGCTCTTGCCAGCGTTCTTCGTGGCATATAATCACCTAAAATTACTGGAATAGATGGCTTTGTAGTTTTTTTTACATGAGAAGAGTAGATCTGGATCACTTCATATCGAATTTAGATTTTAATCCTATCAACGAGTTGCTAGACAAACTAGTACCACTCGAAGTTCAGTGCCTTAGTTGCCTCCTTCAATTGGGAAGGAAAGCGCAGTCCAGTATAGCTCTAGCATTTGCGCCGTACTGTGTGGAAATTTTGCACTCTATCACTCTTAAAATATTTTTCTGTAATAGCGGAGGAGGGCTTTTCCAGAGTTTTTAACACATCTACGTACACACCGTAAAATTCAAAAATGTTGTTATTCAACATGTTTGGTACAACTGGTCCATTTGACGTTCAGTCATAGATTCTGCTGGATTGATTTGTTTGGTAAACGGTAACATTTAGCCTTCAGGCCTTCATAAGTGCATCATAAACAACGCGCAAGGGATTTTGGGTATTCACAATACGTACGTACCGGTCTTACGAATCCCAATCCTGTTTGTGAAGCTCTGTACATACTGGTGGAGTCTGCAAAATGGCTTTGGTGCACATTATCCTCAACTATACTAAATTACGGTAGAATAAAAAAGTTCTCTTTCTCCCTACTTAACTGCTGAGGAACTGAAGAGTTCCAGAAAATTCATTCCAATCCTTGCAGCATATGAGTTTGCTTTTGGTTGCAATTATAAGAAGAATCTGCAAGAATTTTGCGTAGAGATTTAGGAGATGGCTTGAGAAAAAACCAAGTGGCAACTTCTATGAATTTATGAGCACACCATCTTCTACCAATGAAATTTTTTCCAAAAGAGACTTTACTTTTTTCAGAGCAAAATTCGGTCGGCGACCCGCCTGCTGGTGCTCATCGTCTGCTCCTATCTGCTCGCCAACGTGCTTAACGTTCTCATCACCTTGTGGGAATATGTGGCCTTCCAATCCACGCAAACTGCTGAGGCATACGTGGTAAGTCGTCGCATCCAGCGTCCATGTCGCAGCTGACCTTCACTTTTCGATCCAGATCTACGAGGCTTGCACTGACGTGATATCCGTGCTGTATGTGCTCGTCTGCGCCACCAGACTACTTGTTTACATTACTTGCAACAAGGTTTGCTGTTGTAATCGGCTTTGGTTCACGACATGAACTATGTGATACACATTCAGGAAATACGAGACGCAGTGGTTCACCAGCTCTGTCCTCATTATTCCACGAAATCAGTGAAGTACACGAAACCTCTGTAAGATTGCAGTTTTTATTTGGTTTTCATTCAGCTGTTTTCAGCTTGAGGAACACACGTGCTTTCCGCTGTATTTCCCTTTGTTTTCAGTTCCCTGCGATTGAGAGGTCTCATTTTGTTGGAATTGAGTACTTTTCCCTGCTTGTTTGCGTGAAACACCCTTCTGGTGAACAATACTCCATAGAACTATCATCCAAAAATCAAAAATTCAGCCTCATAAGAGGGGAAAAATGTTCTGAATAGTCATTCAAGTCTCATCCCGATCCCCTATATTATCAGGCTAGTTTCGCCTATCTAAGGTGCTGATAATTTGCTAAAAATCACAGCAATTTTTTTAATTTCTGGAAATCAGTTTGTTTTCAATATTTTTGATGCACAACCTCCAGAATTGGTAGTTTATCACCACTAGCAACTCAAAACATGACAAAACCAAACATCGATTTTCTTACAAAGTAGGAATGGGTTAATAGAAGCGTCTGTCGAGGTCCGTACTTCGACGAATAGAATAACTATGAATATCTATGTAATATCGACATCTGAGTCTCGAGAATTTCGTTCTACCTTAAACTTGTACAGTATGCCATTTACCTCAATGTGATTGGCTCTACATTTCGTATGATTTTATTTAAGCATTCCACAAAAGTTAGGTAGTACATAGAATTGCAATAAATTCGACTAAAAATAATATTCATGTACTTTCGCGTTCTGCGGCTTTCTGCGCTTATTCGTATGTATTAAATTAGCCTATGTGGTTTGAGCGCTAATTTTTAATCTTAAGAAATCAACAACTTGGAGAAATTTGACCATTGAAAATTTCCAAAATTAGGCTGTCGCGTTGAGATCGTGCGATTGTGTACAAAAGGCTTATGGATTATAGAAATGAAAACGATCACAATACATGGTGACACCAAATTATGGAACAGGGAACAGGGAAGGCTGTGTTTCGGTGCACTAATTAAATGTCAACAACTTTATTCGGACATAGTAGGAGATACATGTCGTTGCAATTAGTCTTGCTCAAAATGAGCGCCACTCGCATCGATGCACTCCTTTAACCACCTTGGGAGTTCGTCCACTGCTTTGGTGATGCCGTCCATGGGAAAATCATGCCAGGATTTCGTCAGAACCCTTTGCAGCACTTCAACTGTCGAGTGGGGCTTTGAGAGGCAATTAACTCAGGAATTTCCAGATATAAAAGTCTAACGGGTTCAGATAGGGTGAATTTACTGGCCAAGGGCCAGGTCGTTGGGGAATGTCCACCGAGATGAAGTAAGTTTCTCGCAATCCATTCGTGCGCTTCTTCGGACTTATGAGATTGGGCGCCATCCCTTTGAAAAGTCCACACCTTCCCTCCAGAACGCAGTCGGGCCCAAGGTAAAACTTTGCTGCCCAGGATCGCGCGATATTGGGGTACTTGCATCTTGACTCCTAGAGGCACGAAGATAAGTGGAGTCTTACCAACGTATGTTATTCCTGCCTAGTCTATGACTTGTTTGGGTTTTTGTCTCCTAGTTATCATTCTCTCCTCTAGTGGTGGATTTCCTACCCGGTCATTCTGATGATTGTTTGTTCGACATCGAACCATTTTTCGTCCAAAAACAGGATCTTTCTATGCCGTCCAGCTACAAAACTTTTCCTCAATCTCTGGTACCGTTTCAACCGTTTGACTTTCGCTTGCTTAGTAATCTGGGTGACCTTTCAAATCGTTACACGCCTTCAGTCTAGCCTGTCTGAGAATCCTCCGTACAGGTTCTCTCAAAATCCCTATCGACTTTTTGCAATTCCCCTTGTGGAATTCTCTTTAATTCGACGGTTTCTTTCTGATCCGACAGAGAACTTTTTTTGGTTACCTGTGTTATTTGCGGTCCTCGGTCGACCTCTTCCCGGGGATCCTCTTTGGTCCCTCTCTTTTGGAGGCGCTTCAGAGCTTTCGAAACGATCATATGGGGAATATGCACCAGCCGCGAAATCTCCACTACTCCACTTTCGTCTTCTGCCACGCGCATAAATGCCGATCTCAAATCTTTTCTAGATCGCATCTACATATAACGTAGACCAATAGCTATAGGTCTGTACAGTCGAAGTCACTCCGCGTAGTACCACAGAAACGACATAGTATCTTTTTTGTCATGTTTGAAGATCCCTCTTTTCTCACTAAAATCTCGTCTCAAGTCCTTTTCTTTCGCTTTTTGGGTCATGCGTGTAGTTTTTTTGTATTCCACCTCTCACGATCTTGAAAGAGGCTCTGAGTAACGTGATGAAGTAATTCTGCATTTTATTCAAATCTCCATGAAAGTGTTTCTCAGTAAAATGCCAGGGTACGGAAGGCGGAGTTAAAATCGTAACAAAACTCTCCAGGAAAAGCACTAACCATTCGTATTGCCATGAGAACATGCCAGAATTCCTTCAGTATCATCTGCACGGAGTTTTGTCCATACAATGATAGTTTTTGCTAAATCTCAATAGTGTCATTTCCAGTGATACGGAGCAATCGTCTCGTCAAGTGGGCACCGAGCTGGATGCAGTTGCGATCGCCATCGCCCGTCGTCTGGTGTTTTCGGAAGCGGGGTATGACGAAAACGGCGAAGATCCCGGAAGCCCTCTTCAAGCCATAGTTTACGCTAATGAACACGCGCGACATAGTGAAATACTATGAATTATACTAGGTGAATCGGTCTGTATCTCTTTAGACACATATGCATGTCTTATCTGTACGTTGGTGCTTTGCTCAATACGTGACTATTTGATTTGATCTCAGTGTCTTGACGGAACTCTGTGTCGTAACTGATTCAGCTGTACTGGTACTAAATGCTTTAATAAACGGATCTCTCAGAGTATGTGGATGTTCAGCAAAAGTTCTAATGTTATACCTGGCTTCTTCTATGCTGTTGACTGTTTCCTCCCTTTGTGAACTCTTTGTAGCTTATGGACGCACAAAGCTCAAGGGAAGTATGCAGTGGAAGGGCATTTTTTTTAACCTGCTACAACTTAGCCCTCGAAGAAAATACAGCTAGTACTACAACTACGCCTACGTACTCAGTACCTTATATATAAGCTACAGAGCAAAAAAATTTGTATCAGCGATGTGCAAACTTATACATAACGCATAGGGGAACTCAAAGCTGGCCATAGAAAGAGAGAGTCTCCGTATTAGATATTCAGAAATCATTGCAGAAGGAAGAGGTAAGAACGTTTTGGAATGAATGAACAGAGGAATGAATGAAAAATCACAACTTCTGACAAAACCTAATCCTGCAAATATGTATATGGAGAATTTTGTCTAAAAGTTCCCTTAAAGTCTCTTTTCGGGAAGTAGGAGAATAATCAATGATATAGGCAGTTCAAAAAAAGTCGGCGTTCGTTCATTCACAGACTGAATGTAGGCTGTGCGGTTGTGCACTATCAAAAGAACCCCACCGATGGAGATTGGATCCGCAGGGGCTCATTGATGGGGAAATGCCAGAGAACGAGTCCACGCATTGGGATTGGGCCTGCCCTGTCTTAGTAGTTGGGAAAGCGCCGGGCTACGGGTCTACCGATGCATTAGCCCTGCCATGGCCCAATAGTTAAGAAATCCCCGAGATACGGGTCCACTGATGAATCGGGTCTGCCCTGGTCCAATAGTGGGTACAGCGCCAGGATACAGATCCATGAATGGGGAGTGGGCCCGCATTGTTCCCATTAGTGGGAAAAACGCCAGGATACGGGTTCACGGGTGGAGAACAGGTCCGCCGTGGCCCAATAGTGGAGAAAACGCCAAGATGCTCGTCTACCGTTGAGATAGGGGCACGCTAAGCGCTCATTCAGTCCCAGTCGACCACCTCTTATTCTTCGCTGTATATTGAGGCAGAACCTCATCACTTGGACTGTCTGAGTAACGTGAAGCTTAAATCATTTCAGGTGATTATCCGCATGGCACTGGTTAAACTGTATTGTTCACAGGTACTAAAGCCACGCATCTGAAAGATAATCCTATGCAGAGTTGGGAGTGGCTGTTCATAACGGGTCCATAGGCATGTAAGAAATGTGACAAAAAAGTGTAGGTAGTATCACTGCATCGGAAATTGGCTTTACATGTGGGTGCAGGATTAAGAATTTGCAAGCAAGACTAGGATCGCGATAAGACTCGAAGCCTGGCGTTGGCGAGGCGGCCAGACCTGTAGAATATAAGCAATTTATAGGGAGGATTTTGTATTTGAGCTCAGCTAAAGATTGATAGTTCTGCTTATCTGCTAATTTTCTCGGCATTTCGCATGTGTGGAGCTCTTGCACATATCTCAAGTGGCTGCCCCATTCCACTTTCTAGCGTCCCGAAGGGGCGCTAGTTTAATAGAAAGTATGAGTCAATCTCAGTTGTCTCAGTTTGCGCGTAAAAATTACTAAGCAGAGTTAGTTCCTCACAAAACCGAGCATCTCCTAGAACATCCGAACCGAAGTTCAGTGAATTTATTTAAAAAAAAAACTGCCTAGGTTACTCTAAGTCCTTTCTGAAAAGGAAGGCTGACGTGAAAAAAGAGTAGTCGGTGCCTAGCATCATCCTGGGTTAAGTTTACGATTATTTCGGTCTGACAGAGAAAGGAACAGCTCGTCATCTCTAGAGCTGCGAGGTGAAGTCTGCCACGGTTTTCTTCGAGAAGCTTTTCCTAGAAGCAAATTGTAGGGCCACAATTTTCTTCTGCAGGGATTAGAAGTAAAATTAGTTTCATATACAATGTTTCCTATTATCCTGTTCAAGGAAGAGAAAAAGACCAAGGATTCTTTTGCCGTACGTACATAGGTTTAATGCAAGTGAAGGTGAAATCTACAAATGACCATTTAACAACTAAATCTATGTGTAAACGCTTTTCTTCGCTCCACCCACACATAATAACTTTTCAAAGCGTTTCTTTAACGAGAACACATTTCATCCTCCAGTTTCCGTTTTAGTGTTGCCATATATTGATCTACAGATACCCTCTTCACTATAGATAGGCCTGATCAGACATTCTATTTTTGCTAGATCTGTGAATAACTAAATAAACGAATATGCATAAGTGGAAAATTCGGCTGCTGCACCAGGGATGAGCGGAATTCCGACTTCCGAAGCTTCCGATATTCCGGCGTTTTTTGGGCTTCCGACTTCCGAGTTCCGACTTCCAAAAAGTCGCGAAAAAAGCCGGAAATTTTTGGAAATTTTGGAGGGTGATCGAGCTGGATTTTGTCATATGAGTTTCGTGGGGTTTCTTAGCAGGTATCCAACACCGTATACCCTACCCAGCAGTAACACATACGTACCAAAAGTGGCGCTTTCTGTCTATCTTCTGTTTTCTTGCATGCATTGTCGTATTCCATCGTATCACACGAACGTAGGAAGACAACAACCTCTAGCCAGAACTTTCACCTTTTTTTCTTTCAAAGAACGAAATTCTGGGAGTTACATTGCGCTTTCTGCGGTTTACTGTTTATGTTGTACCGAACATATTTACTGAGTTCAGTGCTATACATCAGCACGTGAAGGAAATCACAGTGTTGGAAAGTGAGTTATTTGGATATGAGAATGCTGCTAAACATTGAGTACATGGTGAAAAGGACAGTTAAAACTTCGAAACCGTCCACTCTCGCTCAGTGTACGCGTACTGTCAACTGACTAAATAGTATACAATTGATCCAGAAACAACGATTAGTTCATTCAAACCATAGGGTCGCACAGGATACTGCGCAGAAGATATGAAAACTACTGGATAACTGACAAGAGAAACTACCGTAGAGTGGAGGAGTGGAGTGAGAATGGTGCTAATAAGGCTCTACATACGTAATTCACTGTAGGCTGTGATTCTGGGAGACGTATGATTGCTCCTCTCTACTCTTCCAAAAAGCTTTCGTCTCAACTATTGAGTTTTCCTTGTCTGACCACCATGGTTTACTAGTACTTATTTTTTCTTAATTCATCGGTGACTCATTTTTTTTTTGTTTTTGAATTCCCGAGTAATGTCGATCATAGGCACGATTGGATGAACCTTTTCAAATGAACACTCGATCTAACAATACCCTGGTTAACCTCCTCTCCCATTAAAGTCTCCGTAGATACATGTATTGGCTACTCCGTCATTCCGACTTCCGGCACTTCCGATATTCCGGTGTTTTTGGGGTTTCCGACTTTCGACTTCCGAGTTCCGAAATTTCAAATCTGACTTCCGCTCATCCCTGTGCTGCACCTATTCTTTCGGAACCTTCAAGAAGGTGTGACCGTCTTCTAGCATCGAAAGAACAGGGACAGGTGCAGATGTCAATAATTGTGACAACACCAATCATTTTCACTTATCCTCCAGCAATTTAACAATGGACAGAGCTGCCTCGTCATGGCCGTTTGAACACCTGTATCGTGGGCTGCCGATGCCGCCTTATCACACCCTCCCCCCCCCTCCCCTGCTATAAAATTTGTACCTTAGTCATCCTTGTTGTAGTCATGATATTTTATATTTTCGAAATAATCACGGATTTAATCCATTTACTTGGGCATGAATTGTTTGATTCTACTCCTATAATGGGTTTTCGGCCATCAATTGGTTATTAACTTGAGCAGTTCTTTAAACACAGCCAGGTCATGCATTTATGCCTTCATCCCACCGTCCTACTTTTCTTCACTCATTGCGAGTACTTGTTGGTTCGTGTTCAGCTTTTTCCTTACCACACTATGTAGTACTTTTACTTACATTTCTTGCTCTTTACGTGAATGAAATCACTATGCAGTAAAACTCATCTGTTTGTGTATCTGTTGGTAATCGCTTATATCTCACGATCCAACGGACAAACACACATGAAACCTATACAGTTTGACTCAGAAATGTGAATCAGAATCAGAATTGTGCCCTCCCGTGCAATGTCAGCTTTGCCTATCGAATCGATTTGTTATTTTACGCCTGCGAAAAGACTACTGGCCTAATCTCAGCTCTTTCTGCCACTACCCCCCAATTTGTTCGCTCTTTTCTTTCCACCTCGGAAAAGAGGCTGAATTTGTGCTTAATGCTTCAAATCTCAGGTATCTCTCAATGGTCATTAAAGCATTTTGGAAGGGTCAGATGCAAAAACTATCCGAAATGTTTCAGTTATTAAGGTTAGGCCGAAGCAGTACACAGCCGCGCCTCAGGTAGCATGAAGCAAGTACATAGGTGTCAATGTGCAGGGCCGCAAAGGCGTACACTGCCAACCTTGACATCTGAATTTCCATGTATTTCTATCTGAAAACTAAAGAAACTACAATGGGCTGGAAAAATTCGAAAAATGGATGATAACGAGTGGGCAAAACTGGCAACCACATGGATACCATACGACCACGTAAACCGAAGACGAAGAGGACACCCTTGCACTCGGTGGCGCGACGAATTATCAAACAAGATCGGACGAAACTGGTGGAGCATGTCGGAAGAAGAATTTGATAAGGCTATGATACGCCATTCGAATATGAATTGATACCGTAATAAACTCTGTATAACTCTGTATAACTCTATCTGAAAACGAAGCAGCTAAGAAGGGGCACACCATGTGATATTACTACGCAACAAATAACTACGAGAACGGTTTGAGAAGTTTCCGGAATGACAGTAAAGATACACAAATCCGATGCAATCAATATTTCATTTCGTAAATCAATCCTCTCGGAGCTCAACACGTGATCCGGCCCGTTTTCAGTTTTTCATTCTCTATCTGGAATGAATTTCTCCGAAGCACTCAGAATAATAAAGCCACGATTATCTCGTCTCTTGATCGAAGCCTTGGCCTTGACGGCAAAATGTTGAGATTCAATGACAAACACAGGTACGAGGGAGCCAACGCGAAAATACCACTGAATGATATGAAATTTTTGTCTCCATTATTACAATTCCTTTTGATGAGCCATAGAACTTGCTCGAGCGCTCACGCTGACATGGAGAGACAATTCTTTCTTGTTGTTCTCATTCGCATGTGTCCCTCGGACAGCCACAGCTAAAGCTTCAAAAAATTTCGGCTAATATTCGCTTTCAATAACTTTTTCGTTAATCCCTTGGAACTCCCGAAAACAGACTCTGTCACCATTTCACCTGGCTGAACGGTACATTCTTCTTCAGAATCCATTCTTCGTCCGTCAGTTACTGTTTTCATTGCATCTTTTGTAAGCACAGTGTAGCGCTCAATCTAACCTCCAGCATAGATGACTGTTCCGATTTGAAATCCGATTCAAACATTCAAAATAATTTTCTGAATTTCATGTTAGGTTGCGTTTTTGTTCAAAATTGAATGCAAATGCACATTCAATTTTGAAAACGTCCTTTTAAAACTAGTTCGTCAGGTGGAATAAAAATTAATGATTCGTAATAGATGCGCTGGGCCCCCTTATTCAGCACGCATTTGTATTCTATCTGTCAAAACCTTGTCAACGATTTCATTCACTTTTCTGATGTGGTCACCTTTTCCCAACATTTTGCACATGGCTTAGTGTTTGCTCGCGTATGCTACGCTTGATTTTCAGAACCTAGAAACTACGGCTGAAAAATGAAGGTGGTGATCCTCTAAAATCAGCACCCAAGTGGTGTTCGGTCAACTTGCGCTTTCCCTTTCTAGTTTAAAAAAATGAGAAACACTTAAATTTAGAATTTCTACGTAACTGAGCGTCGTCGCAGTTGATGAACTCAATACTCTTGCAACTGTCTGTTTCAACCACTTTCGCTGAAAACTAGAGCCAAGTTCCTGCGAACCGAGCGAGTGCGAGACTAGCCGGAGCACTTGTAAGTAAATAATCTGTATGCATAAGAGTCCTTATCATCAGCGTTTCTCTTAGGCCAAATATTTGCAAGAGGACAGCAACACCAGGATGCTTGTCTGGAGTACGTAGTTCACGCAATTTAAACTATAGATCCTTCCTGTGACACTTCAACTGCAAAATTTCCTATGACTACTCGCTCGAGTTTTACAGATTCACAAAAAAAGAGCATGAAATTTCTCCGATAGTTATTCACGAAGGAACTTTGCATAGGCAAAAGGTTACCCTATCCAGATACTCTTGTCCCACGTGGGTCAGGTCGCGGAAACTGCGTCACGAGGTTTATGAGTTCCGCAAAAATTCCGTCACCTGTTATTAGCTGATATGATGACGTCCACTTTAAAATGTGTGGAATGTACGGAGCGCTCCCGTTCTGCGACATGTGCCATGGACTGCATGGCGTGATCGTGGTTCGTTGAAGTGAAACGTCAAATGTCACATGTAATGCCGAGTGCAGAAGCATGGTCGCCGGTCAACGAACGGCTGTGGACCGTACGAGTCACAACTGCCCCAGGTTGGCCATTTTTCAAGCAAAGTTGTTTTCGTGCTGCTGCCGGCAGCCGGGCGGTCGGGGTGGCAGACGACAGGAGGCATCCGTGTTGTGCCGCGTGATCCGTGCAGCGCGTCGATAGCCTTCACATTCATCACCAGAGATGTTCGCGGCTAATCTGAGAACCACTCCAAGCCACCCAGCAGCCTTCGCAGATCATGTGAAAGTGTTCTCGAGAAGTTTCTCTTCTCGCTACTACTCGTCAATAGCTGCTTTGTTTTTCGCGGCTGGTCGCAGTTTCTTAGCCGTTACGCCACCTGTCGCACGGATGATTCTTTAAAAAATAAAAATACGCATCAGACGAACTTTGTACCATGTCATGGGAGCGATCTCTGCTGAGCAAACGTCTATATAACCAGGTTATCAGGAGGAAATCCCCAGTCTCCAGACTCACCATCCTTCTGTCTGTTATCTTATCAAACTTTGATTTGATACCTTTCCTTTTTACTCCTCTCTAATCTATGTAATTTTATAGTTTTGGCTGTCGATGCTGACTCTTTTTCCAGATATTAAAAAAATATGTTGCTCCCCCTTTATTTTCTCCTTCCATTTACTGCGTCATCAGAAATCGTTGAAGATGATTTGAACTAAGCCAGTTTAATGAATACAATTTGGAGTAACTTCAACATTCGTTACAACATCTAATATCATTACTCGGAATTTCCACTATTCATATCAAAGATGTGGTAAAATATAGTCTGTTTCGCTATGATAATCGAGTATTCGTGTATTTTCGTGTATATTGCGCGTCTCGCTCTTCACCCTCTTCAAATCCACACACTCCCGCATTTTAATTCTCTGGGGTACTTCTCCAACTATCTTCCCTAGTGAAATGCATTTCGAATTTCTCAGTAGACAATGGGGCACTTTTCTGGGTAGATTACCCGGTTCTTTACTTCTCCGGCTCTGACGAAGACAAGTGAGCTGGAATGTTACCAGAATAGTTTTGTTTCATTCGTAGTTGACCTAGATGGCACCCAACGAGAAAACGTTCAAAAACGTATTGCTTAGATGAAATTTTTTTGATGACTTTTACTTTCAATTTCACTCTTTAATGGGGAAAATTCTAAAAATGGAAAAAAAGTAGCAAGCTAATCCCTACGTGATCAGTTACCTACTTCGTTGCTGACTGTGAAAATTACCCCTACTGAAAGCATAGCAAGTGAATGCATAAATCTTTTGCTAGAGCGTGATTTTTTTCCTGGAGAAAAATATCCCTTTGGTGTTATCCTCTCTCTCTCTCTCTTCCACTACATCGGCTTTCTGCTGATCTATCGCGTCACGTGGTTTGTTCAGCATTCGCCAAAGGACAGACGTCATTCATTGTAAAGTGCGAAATGAATCACTTGGGTAGCAGTCGTGCGGTTTCACACGAGTATGCATAGATTTATCATCGAATGATGGGAGGGCTTTCAATGCACTTGTAGATGTACCCTAGGTCCCCAGCTGGGATGTCACGTGAGCTTCTAACTCCTAGTTTTCTGAGGGACTTAGGGTAAATGAGTAACTATGCCTAGTTTTTGACAAATTCGCCGCTCATTAGGGTTATATCAGCTTGCGATTCCCAAACTTCTGGTTTTCTGTAACACTTCTGCCCATCCTTGATAACTGGGTTTGTTGTTAATAGTGAAGATTAATTAATTTAATAAAATAACTAAAGAGATAATCGAATGTTTTTTAGAGACTTAGACTATTAGATAAAGTAGACTATTTGATAAAGTTTGCTTCTGCCCAATGATTTTTAAATGGCATTCTTAGCGTGAGGACATTAAGGTAGCAAAATAATTTGTGCTTTTACTGAGTGAAATATTGAACTCTAAAATGTTCTGTTCTCGTGAATCACTTAGAGGTTTTTGGTAAATTTAAGAGAATTGCAGTTCTCTGGATGTGCCGTTAAATCTGATAAAATGTTCGATGTTTGGTGCAGTGACCCGCTATCACATATACATGGGAATGCGCGAAAGTTTTTCTCATAATTGCCTTTATCAACTATGCCGTCGTATCAAAGGGGACGACGAACAGATAGCGTGTGGCTACTTCTGACCACGCCACTGACTGACGTTTATGATTCACCTGTGCTGGAACGCACAGTTGATTCTTCTCACAGTACTAGTTTTTTTTTGTTCGAAATCTAGCTATACATGTATGCTTACCCCTAGGGCTGGACTCCATGAAACATTACCCAAACGAACCACCGGTAACTGCAGTTATTACCCACCTAATAAATTCTGTTATGTTATGATGCGAAGAATGTCATGCTAGGTTTGCTGCCTTGTTTTGCTTTGCTTGGGTGCGCTGAGAATTTAAAACCCTTTCTTCGAAACTCAGTCTCACTCATAAAGTAGTGTTTAACTCAACGATTACTGTAGCCCTATACACTCCTCCCCCCTACGTTACGCCACCACTTCTGAAATCTATTGTAACAGCACCTTATGCTAGTTTTTTGAGTAGATTCATTGCTGGGTACCGTACTGGTGCCGCTCTTGCTGATAAACAAAATTTTTTCGGTGATTTCGCAAACCTTCAGAAGTAGTGGGGAATTTTTAGCAAAGTGGGCGTGGTTTCCATGGTCCCACTTGTTTTTTATTGGCTTGAATTGTGGATGGGTGGAACTAGGAAATATGAGAAGTTTTTTAAAGGATTGGGACCAGTGCCACTATTGTAGCTCGTGACCATGATAACAAGCAATTCCAAACGAGTTACCTGCCTTACCCCCTTAACTGGCATAAAGCGCCTGTGCATGTTTTGCATTTAAATCCCTTCCAATGAATCAAACCTCTCAGTTCTGTCTGGATTTACGAATTACATAATCCGTGATTGTGTGCCGTAGAGAAAAACGGAAATGTCTAGCATTTTCGCGAAATAAAAACGAACCCAGAGAGCTCGATGGGGTCAATTCCCGCTTTTTCACCTTCCACCCACTAACTTCTTCTGCATGTACATATCAGAGGGTCAACAAGACGTCATACCTTCAGGGATCCTGCCATCATATCTTTACACTAGCATCGATGGGTGTTAATAAATACTTACGTGCTGTGTCAGTTGCTGTGCCTATGACGTTCCATCATCTTTGTTTATCTCATCAAACCGCGTTTGTTTTTTTCTGACATGTTGGTGAGCCTATTCCATTTGTAAGGTTTATTTCGAACACCACTTGGTGGTCGCTGGTGGCCTCACCTATTCCTCTGTATTGCTTTGGCTCTTGCATCATATTTGGTAGTTTAGCATTCGCAACGAATTCTGTTGTATTCCAGCACTATAACTGCTCAAATTCTACCGAATTTCAACCTCACTTTCATCAACGCTTTTCTTGCAGGTAATATCCACTGAGTCCCGGATATGGTTCTGCTCGCAGCCATCGATCAAGGAACCTCCAGCAGTCGTTTCCTCGTATTTGAGGCCGACACTGGGGAACTAGTGACGAGCCATCAGGTATGTAAAATCACTCGATTGACGAAAAATCTGCGCCATGCTCAAGATTCTGGGATCAGAGGGAGCGGTTCTACTCTCGGTGATTATTATTTAGTCGCAATTTTGAAAGGGCACACAATCATCTGCTACTTGCATCGTTCGTATCGATGTTGTGTCCTCCAGGAACAGTTCGAAAGCAAAACTGTTGCGGCATGCTACAAAAATATTCTCTGCTATTGCATTGCTATTCTATTCTGCTACTGCATAGGGCCTATGGCATACTTCACAGCAACTATTGGGCAATTTATACTAGCTGCGTGCATTTCACGCGCGTACGTACATAATGAAAATAGAGCCAGTTGCGTCGCTGACACAGTTCAGAGGCACCCCTTTTTTCAGTGAGTACCTGCCGCCTTGACCGGTCCTCATGAAATATGCTCAGCAAATGGATGCGTGCTATCCAATGCAAACAGTGTGATAAGATATGAAAACCTGTACCATTCTGTTTCAACCAGCGAAAATTTCAGTGAGAAGTATGCTTTAGAGTGTCCCCAGACTTATCCAGCCATCGTGACGATCGCCACTACAGCCTGCTGTCGTCGCGATCGCCACGACCACCGGCTATCGCCACATGGATAAAGTGAATGAGGAGACTTCAGACGTGAGAGAGATGATAACTGATGTGGCGTGGCGATCGATAGGCATCGTTTCCACTATCGCTATCACTCACATCGCCAGTTCATTTTGAGCAAATCCTCGAGGGTACGGACGATGAGCTCCGTTTAGCAGCTATCCATGGCGGGATAACGTGGCAATCGAAGCGTATCATTTCCATGATCGTTATCTCTTATATCGCCGGTTCATTTTTATTAATATCGAACTGGCGAAGTACGGGGATACTCTTAGTCCTAACTAAGACAATACACCAGCGTTTGTGGCATTACGGATACTAGCGGGATCGGTCGCGCAGTCGTCACTAATGTCACACATTGTGCGTCTACTGAACTTCACGGAAAAGCTTTCACGTACGAATACGTATGTCTGACGCGCGAGAGACGCACGCGTTCATTATATACGTATGTCTGACGCGCCACCAATGCTCGTCAGACACCCCAACCAGCAGCGTCTGGTATAAACTGCCTTGCAAACAAAACATAGTTGATACAGATCCCGAGCCTTTTATATCTTAGCTTTAGGCCTATGGCATGCTTCACAGCGACGCTGTCGCAACGACCGTTCACCACCACAAGTTTACTCACAGTGGCTCCTATGACAGCACGGTGTTCCATGCGAACTGTGTGATAAGATTTGAGAACTTGTAAAATTTTGTTCTCATCATTTCCATTCATTTTC
The DNA here is from genome assembly GCA_037903475.1 of Ancylostoma caninum. Taxonomy (NCBI): domain Eukaryota; kingdom Metazoa; phylum Nematoda; class Chromadorea; order Rhabditida; family Ancylostomatidae; genus Ancylostoma; species Ancylostoma caninum. The sequence continues at coordinate 652,639 of JBAJFG010000320.1, forward strand.
TTCACCGCGACGGTGTCGCTGTTAAGTGTGCCATGGACCTTAGCACATAGTTCTTCCACATTCTCGCAATTCCTGTCAGCGCTCGCTATCTCCACATTCTTAGCACCTTCCCATTCCACAGAAGAAAGTGCAAAGTTCAACTGCTCCGCGATCGTGTGACTGATGATTATTACAGTTTCACAGTGTCATTGCGCAAATATGTAGTAGCCACAAATCCATAAATTTAACCACTACCGAAAACAAAACCAGACAGGTTTCAATCTGAGCAAGTGTTCCTGTTTTGGCAGAACAATAACCTTCAAAGATGTTTCTAAATGTGGCTTGTTTTGATAATGGCGTTATCAGGCGCAGCTCACATGAAACGAGCAAAGAGACGTTTGGCAAATGCTATGAATAACCTTGTTTTGATGGGATGATCGGTTGCAGATCGAGGTACGACAGCTGTTTCCTAATCCGGGATGGGTGGAGATGGACCCCATCGAAATTATCGAAACGGTGAAAGAATGCATCGTGCAAGTTGTCGATAAACTCGAACAACTTGGGATTTCGATCGATGAGATCAAGTCCGTTGGCATTGCCAACCAAAGAGGTTCGCGAATTTTGAAGAAATCGCTTTTTTAACCCTCTGATTGCTTTTTTTCCAGAAACCACAATAGTTTGGGATAGTAAAACAGGAGAACCGCTTCACAATGCAATAGTCTGGTTGGATAGCCGCACTTCAGACCTCGCAGAACAGAGCATTGCGAGGACTCCTAGCCGGTACTTGATTGTTCAGCTTTAGTGCGTTTTTCTGCTAGTTCACTTCGATTGTCACCTCTTTTTCAGTTCAAAAGAAGAGTTCAAGGAGAAGACCGGCCTTCCAATTCATCCTTACTTTAGTGCGTTGAAGATTAAATGGCTTATGGAGAATGTAGATGCAGTGAAGAAGGCAAGCAAGGAAGGTTGGTTGCCGATATCTGACCACGTAGTTAGGAGAGATGGACTGCATTCTGTTTCAGGAAGGCTGATGTTTGGCACCGTTGACACCTGGTTGATTTGGAAGCTGACGGGCGAACACGTCACGGATGTTTCCAACGCCTCCAGAACGCTTTTGCTAGGTATTTCTCTCTTTTTTTTTTAGAAATTAAGTGCATCGTAGGGCCTTGCTACCGCATTAGCGAGCGATCCTACTCGGCGCTTTCCTTCTTAGCACTGTCTAGTAAATTTTCACTTTAGATCTTCGAAAGCGAAAATGGTCGTGCCAACTCTGCGAATTCTTTGGCATTCCACCTGAAATTCTGCCGCAGATTAGGTCAAGTGCTGAGGTCTTTGGATATTTCTTCGACGGTACATTGCTTCTACAACCATTCCAGCCCACAAACTTTGCATTGGTACTTGAATTGTCTGATTTTTAGGACCTTTGCAAGGCATCCCGATTGCTGGATGCTTAGGAGACCAGCAAGCCGCAATGGTCGGCCACAACTGCTTGCGAAGAGGAGACACGAAGAACACCTACGGAACGGGCACATTCATGCTCTGCAACATCGGTTAGTGCTACATTTCGGCTCGCCTTGCTATAACATTGACAAATTCTTCGTTTCAGGATCCAATCCCACTATCAGCAAGAATGGCCTGTTAACTACTGTAGGATTCCAGGTGAGGAAATGCAATGAAAATGTTCTTCTACGAAAAATCCACTAATTCCTTGATCTTTCGCCATACTCGCGGCTTTGTAAACGAGCTGCCATTAACCGTAGTGTACATATTTTTGACTGGCATTTTCAGTTTGGCCCGCATTCCCCTGTTGTCTTCGCTCTGGAAGGCTCAGGATCGATCGGTGGAAATGTCGTCCGTTTCCTCCGAGATAACTTCAACTTCATCAAGGTGAGAACCACAAGTCCCTGCGATCTCGACAAAGCTGCTCATCTAATTTATTTAAGAGTGCGAAAGAAATGGAACCGATCTGCCGCTCAGTGAACTCAACTGAGGGCGTTTTCTTCGTGCCTTGCTTCACAGGATTGTACACTCCCTACTGGGATCCAACTGCCAGAGGGACTATCCTCGGGATGACGCAAGTGACCACAAAGGCGCACATCTGCCTCGCGGCTCTGCGCGCTGTGGCCTATCAAAGTGCCGAAATGATCGAGGCCGTCGAACAAGATCTCGGCGACACGAAAATATCAACTATCAAGGTGAGCTCTCCACCACTGGTCTTCTGTGTGCACTGTAAAAAAACAAAGATTTCAGGTAGACGGCGGAATGACTGCTAATGTGCTCTTCAATGAGATTCAGGCCGAAATCATCGGCAAAGTTATCAAGGTGAGTCGATACCATGTACAGGGGGGGGGGGCCATAAGTTATTGTACAACGTTTGCTGGCCCATTTCTCCGCAGTAGTAAAATATTTTTTGCCGCACTAGGCACTGTTTAATAGAGCTGGATTTGCTCTATCTTTTGATCACAAAAACCTCCTGGATACTTCCAAGATAACGAAAAAAGTTTATCGGAAACATTCATTGCAGACTTTCGGTGCCGCAAAATGCACTAACTCTGCCCGCAATTTCCGAGCAAAACAGCTACAAAAACAGTTTGATATTTTTAGAAAGAGCATTCTTTGCTCTTTAAGATGCATCTAAGCAGTACACCCCACTTTAGAGATTTGGTGGATTTTTCGTAAAAAATTTCCACATCAACCCGCTTTTTTCAGAAACCTGTTCTAAGTCCAACTGATCCAAAGCAAAACTCTCCCGGGAAACCGGGTTTTAACTGTAAGATACTTTGATCCCTGCTCTATTCGGCAGCGAAAAGAGCAGGATAATCCATGTGTTGCTGGTGGAGAAATAAATGAGCAAACGTTGTACAATAACTTATGGCCCCCCCTGTAGTTATAGCGGCTTTGCTACAGATTGATAACACAACATGTGAACTCTGCCTTCAGACCCCTAAGATCACTGAAATCTCTGGTTGGGGAGCAGCAGTAGCCGCAGGTATCGGGGCGCAACAGTTCAGTTTGGACGAGTTCTCCCGTCGCGACGCTGCCGTAAGTTTTTAGTGGTCCTTCACCGAGCAACTGTGTTGAACGGAGACGACAGTATTATTTTTACTCTTACTTCCAGGCCGTCACTTACAAGCCACATACGGATGAGCAGCGACGGTCAGCAGACCTGCAAAGGTGGAAGGAAGCCGTGAAAAGAGCGCGCGGCTGGGCGGAAAGTGCAAAGTGAACAACTTGTACCTATGCTTGTGAATACCGGTTCTCCACGATGTGTTGAAATTGTTAAATAGTTACGAGTACAAAAACATCCCACTCACTTTGTCTGCTCATATATGTAGATGTCTGTATATAGCCTCAATAAAGAGCAGTTTTGCAAAGATCAAACTAAGCATGGAAACTTGAAAGAAGCGAACCGCTGAGAAAAGCGTTCAATTAAATATAGTTTACATATCTTGACCAAATGGTAAAATCACATTCTAGTCGTTCCGAGTGTGCATCACAGATCGCGCTCCTGTCCAGCACCTGCTGCGATCGACTATCGTGTTGATCCTCTGACACTTGCCAACCGAGCGCGCAGCGTTAGGCCTCTATATCTTGACTTGTGTATAAATATCATTCACATAACGAACATGACAAATTAAGGTGTTCAGTACAAAAATCATGCCGAGTTGAATAGTAGACATTATGCTAAGAATTACTGAAATTCTCATGCATATACATGTGTTTTCATATCTAAAAAACACTCATGGTCCATTTCACATAAAATCACTCAACAAATCCACCAACATCCATCTTTTTCAACTTTTTTTTTTATCATTAAGACTAACTTATTGTTAGCTAACTTTACAATCCCGTAGCATCTTCCAAACTACAGGGCAACCGATAATTAGTACTGAAGGGAAGATCATGGACCGATCATTTTTAACAAATAACAAGCACTAGTCTGGTTGTCCGGCGTCAGTCAGACTTTTTTTGATGCTCATTTCACTCGCATATTTTCATGGTTCACAGATCAGGTCAACGAGGACAGATAATATCCATAAAAAAAGTATTCTTCACCACAGCGCAGGCATCATGGAACCATTATGGACAGCTCCTTTCCTGCCATATATAACGCCATGATAACGCATTTCGGTTGGCTGTCCTGAACGTAAATAGTAAAGAGTGACCGAATCAGTGCAAATTGGGGATTGACCTAACCACGGGCGCCCATATCGCGCCTTCGGGACGAGTATAGGACTGAAAAGTGCAATGTAGAGAATGAGTGGCCGCAATCCGCACAGTTCGGAGTATGGCAGAGTGAAAGTGAAGTGGTGGCACAACTCAATCCGCTCAGATTATGGTCACTCATTCTCTACTTTGCATTTTAATACTAGGACAAATTAGTTAGCAGCGTCATATATGCGCCCGTTTCTTACAACCTTCCCTACATCTGTGCTGGCGAAGTCTCATCAGTGTCATTTCTCGTCCACCTGGTTCCTCGTAAAGACATCCTCCCCGTCTCTTTCCTTTTACACGATCATGTGATCACAGGATTATCTCATTAATCCAGATTGTGATGAATACAACTGTCGGACATTGACATGTCTGAACATGACTGAATTGGACCGAAACACCTGCGAGTGAAGGTAAAAATCAAAATTTTTAACATTCCCGTACACAACTCAATGCACTGAGGACGACGGTGTGGGTATTCTCCATTTTTCATATCTGGTTCTCGTGCACAGACAGACACGGAAGATGCCAATTAAGAAGAAGGAGGACGCTTGATATAGCGCAACCACATCTCTTACCTAAGGTCTTTGATTGTCCCAGTTCTGATGTTTGGCGGCGATACATTTGGCAAGAGAACGTTTTTGACAATACATTTTATGAAAATTTGCTGGGCAATATATTTTAAGGGAGAATGAGTGAAGAGCAATACAAAATGCAAGAGAATCTGTTGTCGATACATATCACGGGTAATGGGCGGTACAAAAGGCAAGGTTTGCTTGGCTTTACATTTTACGGGTGTCTTGATAACGCGTTCATTTCATTCTTAGTTGGAAGTCGGCGATGTCGACCTGGATGGCTGAGCCGGTAAGGCAGCGGACTCGGGAGATTGACATCAAAATTATCGAAATTTTTGCGCGGTTGATAACCGTTTGTCTAAAGAAACAATTGGCAAGTTCTGAGTGGCTATATATTTGGCGAGCTTCTTTTGCCTAGATAGTTAACAAGCTCGTCTGCGAGGTTGCCAAACAAATCTCACCAAATGTGTCGCCAATGAACATCAGGGAATATTTACTTTTGTCCAAAAGCCCAACGTTCCGAATTAGCAGATATATACTATACATTAAATTAAACCTTTAGAGCAAGGTTTATAAACCTGCGTATTTATATATACTTCAAAAACGTATACATATACACTTCATTCTCGGGAGGTTAACGAATTCTGGGTCAGCTTGATTGATTCCAGCGATATACGTGGAATATCCTGGAGCTGCCAGCAAGCTCTTTTACTGGAATTAACCAGTAATGGTGTGTACCAGCAAAAGTACACTAGTACGTATAGTCCTGGCTCAATGTAAAAAAATAAACATGTATTACCATGTCAAGAATAACATAGTAGTTAGGCGTTTTAGTGTCCCTTTATTAGTTTCTCTGCTAATAAGTCTGGGTGCAACACACAAACTGTGTGGGCGCTTGAAGACTAGGGGATGAGACCCTTTCAAGAGTGTCCAAGATATGGACAGCCGGATGACAACACACAGGGTTTTGACGCCCTGAATTAAGAATAGGCAACGGTGGTTCAGATGATTTTATGACTGGCAGAGAGAAGGGGAGGTTGTGAGCACTCCCAATGCGTATCAATGTTACACTGACTAATCCCCTACTCCAGGTAGGGGTTGTGGCCACGCCCCCTGCGGAGGGAGGGTGGCTTACAATAATTAGGGGATCATCGATCACGATGATACTCCCGCGACACGACAAAATACATATGTACAGCAAAAATGGTGATCTCTGTCCGGGCGTCGATGGCGTGATTGAGTGCAGGTGAAGTGGTCGGCAGGTAGGTCGTCGAAAGTGGCATCTGGGGCTGGCGTCTTCAGTTCCGCGGCCTCTTGTTCGGGATGTAGGGACGTTTGCTGTGGCATAACAGCTGGTTATGGCCGAGACCACAACCAGCGCACACCACTTTGCAGTCGTCCCCCCCGTGGGACGGTTTCAGGCACTTGAGGCACAGGTCGAGCTTAGAGGCCTGAACCGTCCGGGAAACGGGGTCCGTGAAAGTACAGCACCGGCTCGAGTAGTGGGAATCCTTGTTTTCCTCCACAGAGCAAAACACACAGTTGGATTTGGGCGCTGTGCGCGCCACAATCAACCCTGTGCGCTTCAGGAGGAGCTCGTTGTCGAGCTCAAGGCGTTCCAGACGAGGGAAAAGGTCGTCCAGTTTGGACGAAATCTGGCGCAGAAGGGACATGACAGTCGAATGGTCGGGCATGTCGAGGTCTTCCATGGCCTGCAGGAGATCTGGCGATGTGGTACGGGACATGTTGGTGATGTCTAACCAAATCTCGCTGCTTTTATATGCAACTTTTCATGGTCCGCCTATATTTTTTCGGGAAAACCACTTCTGTTGGAGAAATTGCCTACAGGGATTAACACCTTGCCTGCCTTTGGTGAGTTAATTAACTGATAAGATAATTTGCACTTGAGTTGCGGTGCGATATTGGGAAAGCAGTCACTGTGGGGTGCGAAATGACCGCGATGATGTCTGATTAGTGATAGGTGCGAAACGCTGTGAGAATCAGCCAATCATTTGCATGATGTTTACATGCAGGACGCCGGTATTCTTATTCACTGGAACTGGTTCTTTTCTTTCTCTTTTTTTTTGATTTTCGTGAGATCTTTACTATAGTGTTTCTACTTTGCACGTTGTGAGTGCTAATTTCTATTTGGACTATTGCGCTGATTTTTTCATAGTAGTGCATAATAATGACAAGCAAGTAGAGGCTATTGTCCATGCCATTTTTGCTAGACTTGTGATAATGAAGAAGACTAGTTTTGCAATATAAATCAATACCATAGGACCAGCAATGTAGGTAATAGCTGCTAACCCCAGTGCAGAACCAAAGGCTCCTAGAGCGAGTTTCCAGTGGTTTTTCACTGTTTTTATGAGAGGTTCAAAATCTGGTAGAGAAACGTCTGTAAACCACTGATGTTTCAACGGAACTCCATGAACATCATTTTCAAAAATTGATACATTTGGAGTGGAAATATGATAAAGTAAAGTCCCTTCCAAAAGTATATGTTCTGGATTTTCAGCACAATGAACAGCGCATCTTTCGTGAACATTTGCTTTTTCGAAATTCAAAAGAACCCAATTGTTTTCTTTCGAAGAGTTGCACCGAAGAGTGAATCTGTGAGAATCGCATGTCACTGTAACCACTGCTGGAGTCGATGATGAGCAATTCACATTGAATTCAGCCCCGTGGGGACAGTTGTAGCAACCACTTACTTTTGAGACTTGTAAATCACACTTCTGGTTAATTATGAGAGATGCAGAATTTTTAAGTATTTTCGATTCTACTCTCAGAATTAGCTCTTCTTCATTGGAAATGGCTAATATATCGTTTTGAGCTTGGATGATTTTTCCGTATGGTGTAACTTGAGGCATATAAGCTTGCGTTGTGACGTGTAAGTCGTTGATAGAGTCTTCTGGACACTGACATTGATGAACTGAGCTTCCGCATTCACATCTAACTCTACTCATACAACTGGAAAACGCCTTTGAGGCCTGTTCCGCGTCCCTGCATTCCACCGGAATACGGTAACCATCGGGTAGAATGAAGGAAATGTTCTCAGAAATGGCAAAGCGCTTATTTATGATTGCGTTCGAAGGTTTTTGCAAGGAAATGGCAGTAATATTCACGAGGTCAATATCTTCTTTTATGTATGGCCTTATCTTTCTAAAGATGGTCTTGTTTTTTCCGAGAATTGTAACCTCTATGTCCAAGGAAATTGTTGGGGTCCAATGGGGACATTTAACGATTTCGAAAATTCTTTTGGAAATTGGTTTATGAGCGACTTTGTAAAAAGTGCAAGCTGGTATTGGTAAGAAACAACCGCATGCGATTCCACCGCAGTTACTGAGGCAGCCGGTATACCCGGGGTATTTCATTGCCGGTTTCAGCTCTGGAATCGTTTCGTTAGATTTCATTTTTTGGCATTTGCTTTCTGTGCATGATCCTGCCTGCGCACAGCGGGTGACGTGATGAATTTCCACGCGCGTTGATCTCGTAAAACTTTCGATGATTTTCGTGCACTTAAATTCCACTGGCTTTTTGAATATTTTGATTGAGCCAATAGTTTTGTTCAAGTAAGTGAGTTCAATGCATAATTCTGAGTGAACTTTATTGAACAGTAGTTCGCGGCTATACTCATAATGACAAGCGTTTTGCTCGTTGCATACAAGATCCGCTGTGTGCCTGGTGTATCCATGCTGGCAAGCATTTGTTGCTGAGATAATTGCGCATAATACTGCAACCATAGAAATGGATTTTGCTCCAGGTAGTGGCGTGAGTTCGAAGGAACAAATTCTTCCTTGTGAATGGGGAATTGATGTGGTTTTTTGCTCTGAATTTATTCTGTGGTTTTGACACTTTTTGATTGATTTCGTTAATGCAAAGGAAATCAATAGCGAAATTGTAAGTGCTGCATAAATGACAAATGCTGCGGTTCCGAGGGCTCCAATCGGCCAACAGTGAGGGTTGCCCAGTAGGCTTTTTGATAACAGGTATTGATGGTCACAGTATGGCGGTCTCTCACATTTCATGATTTGAGTGGTACCATTATTTCCGATTAGAGGCGTTAGTTTTACTGTAACCATTGCGTCATCAGGGGCGATCGGCAACATGTAATTAAGCGAGTGACTAGTCTGTGAGAAATTGCGACATTGTTCCTCAAAGCAAAGTTCAAAGGAACCGCTAGGGTATGCAATGTCTACCTTTCCTTTTGAACATGTTATCCCTTGTGTCACATTCACGGCTAAGGATGGTGAGATTAAGGAAAGTATCATGACCAGCATCATCGGAGTTGACAAGGATACTGATGCCTGAGAATTTTCTAGGCTGGACTCGAAGTCTTTTATAACTTCATATGCCTTGGTTTTCGAAACTCGGCTTAAAATTTGTCGCCTTTCCGGTGCAGTAGGAAGATCGTTCGTGACTTGAACTGATGGGGATGTTTCCTCTGGAAAACTGCGAATCTCGAAGGGGAAGATTTTGTTTAATGGCCTGTGGATAACATTATGGTTTGGCATTAGAACTTTGGCAGATCTTATCCTGCCATCAGTTGATGTAATTATTTCCAAGACCTTACCATAAGGCCAATTTCCTCTTGGAATGAGGTCTTGTTCAATTAGAACTATTTCACCGATAACTGGAATAGATCTATTCAGATGTCTAGGTTGTTTTAGGTTCATTTTCTGACTTTCTCGTAAAGATACGAGGTACTGAGTTCTCCAGCTCTCCCAAAACTTGTTAGCAATTTCCTCGGAAAAGCGAATAGCTTCTAACGCTTGCTTGCTTGACTGTATGAAGTCTGGATCGAACGAGGGATCCTCAAATTCCTCTGTTGTATGGCCAAGAGGAAGTGAAAATTTGACGTTTTCTTGTAAGAAATCGATAGGTCGTAATGGAATTTCCGTAAGATCGTCTAAGCTCACTTTTGTTAGAGGTCTAGTATTAATTATTGCCTCAATCCTCGTAATTACCGTGGTCATTTCGGTGAAATTTAACCTTTTGCGCCCTATGGATTTATTGAGGGCTTTTTTTACTGCTCCAACAAGTCTTTCCCATGCGCCTCCCATCCAGGGTGCGCCTGGTGGATTGAATATCCACCTGATTTTTTCGGATGCACTGTAGGACATCAAGGAATTTCCTGTTTCGTCATCCTTCTCAAACATAGTAGCAATAATTCTTTCGCCATGCTTGAAATTTGTCCCGCAGTCTGTTCGTACGATTTTTGGAACACCGCGTCTTGATGTAAACCTCACAAAGCTGCTTAGAAAGGCACTAGTGGACATATTTTCTACTACTTCGAGGTGAACAGCTCTGGTAGTAAGACATGTATAGAGACACACGTAAAATTTCTCTTGTGATTTCGAGGTGAACGGTCCCATGAAATCGCAACCGACGTTTTCAAACGGTTTTGAAGAAATTACCCTATCAACAGGCAAAGATGGCATGATTGGAGCTCCCAAAGGTAATCCCTGGTACCTTTTACATGTGACGCAAGTCTTCACGAATTTTTTAAACGCATTCGAAGCACGAGGAATCCAAAATTTTTGACGTGCAATCGCAAGGACGTGGTCCTTGCCACAATGGGCATTATCGATGTGAATTTTTTGGACAATTAGGCGAATTAGCTCTGAATTCTCCGGTATAAAAATCGGCGATTTCGTATCATACGGTATTGCAGCATTTTGTAGACGAGATTCGTGTCGAATTACACCGTTTTTGTCGCAAATAATCCGTTTGTCTCGGAAACGCTTCTGTAGTTCAAGCAAATCCACGTCTTTTTGCTCTTGACATATGATAATTTGTTCCGAAATTTCAATGTCATTAGACGTTATCTCTGAAGTAGAGTCGTAGTTGGAAATAACCTCAAGATTGATTGGGTTCGACTTCGTTTGATTTTTGTTCGTTAGTGACACCCAATTTTTTGCTGTTTTTCCCACGAGTGATTGTACACGTAGGGCTTTATTCATGCGAGAAAACCTGGATAAGTCCAGCAGTTTCTCTTTCGATGCAGTAATTTTTGGCTTCTCAATATTTGCTGCTGATATTGTCTGGATTGGTACCTCTTCGATGTAGGACTCTTCAACAGCGTCCATCGATTTTAATGGCCATGTATTGACACTGTTTTCAAGCCAACGTGGTCCATTTATCCAATCATGGTCGTTAATTTCTTTGGCGACGAGACCTCTTGTGCCTGCATCTGCAGGATTGTGATCTGTGTCGACGTGGAAAAAATTAAGAGGAATTCCACTTTCTTGAATCTGGCTTTTAATCGCAAGAATTCGTTCGCGCTGGTTTTCCACGAAAATAGGTACCTTTTTGGGCGACTTAAGCCACCATAACGCTATTTCGCTGTCTGAGACAATCGATATTTGTGCTATTCTTGACCTCATAGTGGACAGGATAGACCAACATAATCTTGCTGCCATGAGCATTCCAACCAGTTCAAGTCTGGGGATCGTTTGACGAGTTTTCTTTGGTGTTAATCTGGTTTTTCCACTAATTAAAGTGGAGATTGATGCTGAGGCTGTGCACTGAACATATGCACACGCTGCAATCGCAAATTTGCTCGCATCCGCAAATACCCACATGCGTAATTTTGAGCCAGAATTTATCAGTATTGGACGTGGGACCAGTATGACCGCGTTGTTGACCTTGGCGCAGAGTTGATTCCACCTTGAATTGATTTCTGGGCTCAAATGAGTTTTCCAGTCGGCACCAGTATCGAAGATTTCTCTCATCATTGATTTTAGTTCCACCAGTAGTGGTCCGGCGAATCCAATGGGATCGAATACGGAATTTATTTGGCTAACCACATCTTTTTTCGTAAGGTTACCGAACGATGAAAATTGTGTCACTATTTTGAACAAGTCTGTTTTGACATTATAGTTCACTCCGAGAAGTTTCAGAGAGCTTGTTTCGAGTTTATCGCTCTCTTTTATCCATTCGTTGACCTCCGCGGAATTAGAGATATATTCACGTAAATTCATTCCTATTTTTTGGAGAAGTGTTTTAGATGCACGGTATTTTTCCACGGCTTCAGTAGTGGTTTCGGCGCACAGTAGTATGTTATCCACGTAGATATTACTCATGATTTCGTTGGCTAAATCTGTGCGCTGCTCTTTCAGATATGTCATTAGTGCCATATTTAATATGCTTGGGCAAGCAGTAATTCCAAAAGGTAACCTTGAGTGACGGTTTACCCTTCATTTTTGAAGAGGCATCAAACACTATTCGGAGAGGGACTTTTTTGCTTGGTCTCCATACCCCTGAGTGAGGCATATAGTATGTTCCAACTGCTTGTTCGTCAGCGACACTGAAGGTTTCAATCATACCTTCTTGCTCATATTTTTGAAGTATTTTGCAGTACCACTGACATTGTTCCGAGTTTCCTCGCAGTACTTTTTGGAGTGATTCAAGCCTGCGAATTGCAACACTGCGGTTGTCTTCTAGGTCGGAAATGTTGTCCTTCAGTGGAAACGGCGCTGTGATATGACCATTTTCGTAAGAGATTTGTTTGGAATATTGCTCCAAATATTCGTAGGCCTTGTCTTCCTTTTGACATTCTTGTGAAGATATGCCCAGTCCTTCAAGTTCGAACATTTTGTGTAAAATTTCTTGCTCACTATTTTCGTGAACAGCAGTGAGTCCAAAACATATTGGTTCTCTTGAATTTTGTTCGCTCGTTGTCCCTTTACCATATAACGTTGGACCAAATATTGTTCCGGCAACGCGAAGACCTGTGGGAGTCTTAATTACGTCGTTTGGACCTCCAACGAGTTCGTGATAGTAGTCTAATCCAACAAGAATATGTGGTTTTTGGTGTTCTCCACGTAATTTTGAATTCGCTAAGCAAATATTGTTGGACTTCAAGAAAGTAATGTCCTCTTTGCTGAGTTTCACACTTGGGAAACCATTAGTGATGACAGGCTTTGTTTGGATGCTCAACTCTACTTCTTCACCGAATGCTGTGCTTAATCTGATGCCAACAATGTGACTGCGGAAATTCTCGATATGACCTCCTATGCCAGACATCGTACAAATCTCTGTAGATGTTTTTGGTAAGCCAAGTTGATCCGCTAGAGATTCTTCGACGACCGTTTTATGAGCGCCAGAATCAAAGAAAAACAGAACTTTTTCGAACTCATTTTTATTGTAGTTCCAAACGTTGCCCTCGGCGGTCATGAGTACCAGCTGAGAGGCAGCAATGTTTTGTTGATTTGGACCAGCTCCTGATGTTTCGGTGGCCATATGTGTACTATTGGTAGTCATTCCTCTGCGGTCGTTCTGACCGTTTGAGTTTCGTTGGTATCTATGATTAGTATTTGGGAATCGTGTATTGGATTGACCCGTGTTGTTCCTTGGCGGTTGGTTCCAGGAACTTGTCTGTGCTCGTGGCTGTAAGCTTTCCTTTTTCGAGCAAATACTGCTATGATGTTTCTGACCGCATTGTGAACAATCAGGTTTTCGACAGTCGAAACTGTTATGAGCAGCCGATCCACATTTCCAGCACCTATTTTGGTCTTTTAGCACCTTTCGGCGACTGTTTTGATCGGTGACAGTTCTGCATGCCCATGATGAGTGATTAGGCCGTTGGCAGAAAAGGCATTGGTCATTATAATGTGCTCGTGGGAGAGTATTTTTCTCCTTTGTAGTAGTGACCCTATTGTTGATTGAGGATCCTAATCTGTTTTCCACGTAGCTCTTAGCGGCGATCTCGCTCTTGAGATTGGCCATGACATCTTCTATTGTTTGTGTGGATTTCATTTGCCCTGAGACTAAGACCGGCTTAACGATGTCTCGAGGGAATTTTGCCAGGATTGTCTCGCACCACATAGGATCGTTGGTGTTTCTCACGTCATATCCTGCGGACACCATGTAATTGATTAGCATGTGAATCTGGTCAAATACAGCCATGCAACTGTCAGCAGAGTCGTAGGCTGGTTTCAAATTCACTAGTTTTTGAACTATTTGCGACCTATTTGTAGGTTGGTCGCAGTAATTTCGTTGCAAAGTTTTGATTATCCAGTCGTAGTTTTCTGGAACTAATCTTATTCCTTTTATCGCTGTTTGCGCTCTGCCTTTTAGGCTCTCTTTTAGTAAGAGAATTTTTTCCATCACGTGATCTGAGTTCTTTGCTCTTGTGAACGAGTGTTTCGAATATGGCCCAGTATTCTGGGAAATCTTCCGCGTTACCATGAAATTTTGGTAATGATGCTTGCGGGGGTTTGATTGATCGGTAATGGTTTTGAGCCGAATCATTTCTTTCATGATTTACAGAGCTCGTTGACGTTTGCGATACAACTCGTTCTGAATCGTTGTTTGCGCTGGTTTGCTCAGAAACGTCATCTTGACCGTCTTGCGTGTCTAAATTATCGGTATTTTCGCTTCTTTGAGCTCTCTGCGTGACGTAGCCAAGTTTGACATCCATTTTGTCACGCATACTTTTTGACTCATCCAGCCGGGTTGTCAGCATGTATATCAAATCGTTCGCTTCACCTATAACGACTTGCAATTGTGAGTCTTCCTCGATCTGTTCAATTTCCAACATCAAATCTTTCCTTTCTGACTTGTTTTTACAGTTTTTATATTCATCTCTGATTTCATTATACAGAGTTTGAAGTTGCTCTTTCCCTTCTCTCATTTGCCTTATGCCGCTTTGAAGTAGTGCGATTGCGGATCTGCAATCCTCATAACTATCCTCATCTATCGTAGGATAGTTCACCTTGGCTGTGTATTCTCTGTACCGTGCTGTTAAATTCTTCAGCGAGGTAGTGTTTATCATGATGGGCTTTTTGTGAAAGTGGAGCGCCATTGTGCTTCTACACTTCAGTCCCTTACTTGTTCAAATTAACTCTGTTTTGGCTTGTGGCCTAGAGTTGTCTCCAGGTACTTTCGTACGGGAGTAGGTTCCCTGGTATCGGGATGAATCGGATCGATTCACGGTCTTGTGATCTGACCGTTTGACTTGCTCTGGTATGAGCTTTGCTGCTCTGGTGTGAGCTGCAGTTACTCCTGGCCCCAAAGTTGGTACACTTTGACGCGGGAGATTTGGTTTGCTCTGGTGTGAGCTGTCTTCGCTCCTGGTCCCAAAGTTGGTACGCTTTGACACGGGAGTAATTGGCTGTTTAGGCCGATGCACCAAAATGTGTGGGCGCTTGAAGACTAGGGGATGAGACCCTTTCAAGAGTGTCCAAGATATGGACAGCCGGATGACAACACACAGGGTTTTGACGCCCTGAATTAAGAATAGGCAACGGTGGTTCAGATGATTTTATGACTGGCAGAGAGAAGGGGAGGTTGTGAGCACTCCCAATGCGTATCAATGTTACACTGACTAATCCCCTACTCCAGGTAGGGGTTGTGGCCACGCCCCCTGCGGAGGGAGGGTGGCTTACAATAATTAGGGGATCATCGATCACGATGATACAAACATCACATAGTAAGGGATTGACCGTCGTATACGGCCCAATCCCCTTAAAATCCGCAACCGTGTCGGGACCCCTATTATCATAAATTCTTCCACTGGCACAACATAAAATAACTTAGAATCTATTGAGGGCTTGCAAGATGGCAGTATAGGGATACAAACGAGATCACATAAAATAGAGATGATGAGGAGATGGACGAAAGGCATGGTTGCGGGCTCCCAGCGAGCTGGCGAGTTCTGACCGTCGACTCGTCATCCAACTCTCCGATCGGACATTGTTCCTTCCATACATACCCTTAGCACTTGCGCTACTCACCGATCGGACGATTAGCCTGAAAAACAATGAGAAACGCGGAGCAAATACCAAACAGATTCTGAAAAAAGATAAAAGTACTGTATGATATGAATGATCGAAATTCTTCACCGTGTTATTATACAATATACACATTTGATCGCCAGTACCACATATTCTTGTGCAGGTGATCGTGTGGTTTCATTTGAGTGACAACGATGGGCGCAGTAGTGGTAGACGGTCGTAGACGAGGCAGATAGTAGACGAGATGGATCTAGTGCCGGTGTCAGCGCTAGGAGCAGCAGGCGAATAGCTGAACTTAATCCCGCTCTGTGGGTCTTTCATGGCTTGGGCAACGTACGTAAAAATGAACACATAGGAAAACATGAACGAACCTCTATTTCGATGTTATTTTCATTTAGAGCCGGCAGCTCAGGCTATCCTCACATTAGCGGAGACTGCAAAAGAGTGGTCCCTTGACTCTGTTCAAACGACTTTTGCAATTTGCCTATGTGCCCATGGAGATTTTTTTTTTCGGATTTTCTTGGCATCTTTCCATATTCCTTGTCTTCTCCTCTATGTTTTCGAGTATGAGTATGCGTCCTAACGTTCTTGCATTTTATGAGGTGAGGCCATGTGGGGACCCTCAGAGTGTTCACGCTCTCGTGCCAGGTTTTTGCCTTGTGGTTTGCTAGCGCACCGTAATGTTCATATGGTATAGTTCCAAGGCAACGTAATTGTTTGTCCCATTCATTTGGCTGGGAATCGCCTCCCAGAAATTTTATATCTATGAAAGTATGAATAGCTGATAAGGTCGTTTCCACGTTTTCCGCAGCTTCTTCCTATTTGGCTGCGATTCACCTGTTGTTTAGGTCCCACAAAACTCAGAAAAGAGTGAAGCATACGTACGCACGAACCGCAGCAGGCTGTACAGGAATTCAACAAACACTTTATTGATTAAATATTACACGAAAAATACTACGAGACAGCAATGGAGTCGGACATACAGGTCGTTATTGAGGAATAATCCGACGGCAGAACAGGGATTCTACTTCTAGAAGAACAAAGCGGCCAGTGCGATGTGGCTGGGCCGCGCAGCTCGTGAGGTCCTCAGAAACTGAAACTCTCTGGTCACTTCAAACCGTCCACGTATTGAACGATGTGTATAACATGAATGTTACACGTCCATCTAACATGAATGCTACAACAGCATACAACAACAGCTGTCAGGTCTTCTCGTTTAGCCCCTTCTATCGCCATTTGAATGTCGCGCATCTCCGCAGCATGGTTTCACGGCAGTTGGATTTCGGTGGCTCTTCCTTCTACAGAAAATTCTTTTCCAACTATTACTAATCTGTGTTCTTCAGGGGTGGGCGAGCCATCGATTTTGCTGCCGCACATTTCGTGTCCCTAAATGAGAAATTTGTCTCCAGTTTGACTTTATCGAGAAAGTGAGTAGTTACAAGAAGAACCACAACAGAAAAGGAATTTGTTCAAGGAAAAAATCTGAAATCTAGGCATGAAGATCATAATTCGTGAGAGCTGTCCGCTTCTGCGCCTGGTCAATGCCTCTTAGCTCAGTGTAGCGGAATGTTTTAATTTAATTATTAAACATAATTATTAAATATGCCTCATCTCATCAACTACATGACTGAATACGGAACTCTGTGCTCAAACACAATTTATTCAATGAATCACATTTTAAATGGGTCTTCACAAAACCATAGTCTTTTCACTTGAGGCAAGCACAAAAACACAGTTCAGGTTAGGTTCTATGTGATGGATGAAGCGCTAAAATGACTGTGTGCAAAATTTTGCGGTGTATGCGTGGCCGTTAATCAGCAAATTCAGAAAGGTATAGGCTGCGCGCTCGAGGGTAAATGTCCGTAGGTGGATCAATTCTTTTCCCGCTCAGAGTATTGCTCTATCAAACTACGTAATGGCAAAAGTCTTAGGGAGGCACACTTACTCCTGGGCTTTGGTAAGAATCAAAGAAAAAATTACATGGTGTCATCCATGTTAACCTGCACTTATGAATCCTTGTTAACTCATTTGGTTACGTCGATGCTCACTAAAAACACGAAGCCAATGCTTTCGTGTTTCAACTTGTTTCTTCTCCTTAGAGGAACTTCATACAAGGAAAGGATATTTCATCAGTGTGAGTTCATACAAGGAAAGGGTACTTCATCAGTGTGGCCATTCAAAACAGCTGTCTTATAAAGTCTGCAACCCTGATTTCAAATTCGTCTTCAAAATTCCCGAATCTGCTCTCTGCAATAAGTTATGCCCATTTTTTTGTGTTCATATACAGATTCTAACACTGATGCTGCTGGAGGGTTCGTAGGGTAGCCTGTTCTGTTTGCAGCAAACCCCGTGTTTTTGTAACTTTATATCACTCTTCAGTGATATCCGGCCTATTTGACGGACGAGAAAGTTACTTTCCGCTTCAAATCGGCCCTGCACACTGGAATCAGATCTCGTATATCATCACCAAAGCTGGGTGTAACTCATCACCGAGAGCAGATTCAGGATTTCTTGAAACAGATCCACAGTCTGCAAAAGGCAAACATCTCGTTATGAATGGCCGCATTGACCAAGTATTTTTACCTTGTTATTTAACTTGGCTGTGTAAGTGGGAACTTCCTCTTTTTTCCCGGTTGGAATTGCAGCAAACTCTGCTATTGAATTCTGCAGGCACCTGCAGTGAGTATCACGTCACTGCCGCGTGCTCGAACTTTAGGCCCGCGGCCTTTCATTTTTCTAATAAATACACAATAGGTGCAGGCGTTCTAAGACCAGCGCCTTAAGGTTAATTGCCATCAATTGATCACCACAAAATGATGCAACTTTTTTGGCTACCGCGGCCAATGAATGGAGTATTCTATTGCTGTTCGTGCGACTGTATTTATGTAGTAATACTTGTCTTATATGGATGTTTTAGTTTACTATTCTCAGGTCTTGTTTTTTCTTTGTATGTGGCTTCCCACTATTTTTTCCAGTTCGGCGTTCGAGGATAAGTACAACACGAAACTTATCTTCACCACGGATGCTGGGGAAATCTTAGATTGCCTGCTGGAAGCATCTCTTTTCTTCAAATTCTTCCAAAAATCGACTCGAGAAGGTTCTGTTACGTTGTGGTGCGTCCCCAGCTATCCAAAATTGACAAAATGACGGATGACCGCTCGCGACTACTTGCGAGCGAATAAAAACGACCTGCAGAATAATTAGTGATTGCATCAATTTACTCCTTCAGAATGACTTGTGGTCGTGGTAAACCTAGTCACGGTAATTAAATCGAATGCCATCGTCGGTCTTGGTACGGTCATCTACTTCACCTCTCCGATCCAGGTAAATAATTTTGATTACAGCTATAGAATATTCGAGATGAACTGTCATGGGAATTAGGTTGATTTCATGTCGGAGATGTATGTAGAACTGGCACTGCTCTCTGAGCCAACCAGCTTTTCAGTTTTGATCAATTCTTTCAGCGAGTTCTACCTCCGCCACTGCCTGAATCCATTTATGTCCAGCAGCCGACATGCGCATAGTCGCCTATGTATGAGGCCTCACCCGACGGCCCCACCCACAGCAGACTTTGGGTGGGTGCCACAGCAACCCGCACCCTGCCGTGTGCCATACGTTGAAACTGCCGCGATTTCGACATTGGTCTCTTTCACCGTCGTGTTATTTATAGAGTGGCTCCGCCACAACTCAGGCTTCCACTAGCACTTCTCGGTTCTTGGACTTCAACTTATCTGTCCATTTTTCAGCTCAGGGAGCAAGCGCTTCCGGCGCACGTTATAAATATGGGTGAGGGTGGCTGTGTTCGCGATGCAGGCGGTCGCCTCCCTTCCCCCCCCCGCCGGGGGAAGGGAGGCGACCGCCTGCATCGCGAACACTACTGCTACATACTTTTCTCAGCGAACCAATTAGCCTCGGTCAGCTCAATGGTGGCTGCTCTGGTATTCGTATACCGGCGGTCTCCGCCTGAATTTCTAGGAAACTCCGTGCAAGTGGTGTATTTTCGCGAAGTTCCGCCGGCTCCCGCGCAAATTCCGGCTAAATCTCGTGTAAATCGTGCATTTTCAGAACCACCGCCGGATTTCCCCTAAATCCCGGGTAAATTTCGGTTGAATCTGGTTGACTGCCGGTTTCCACTTAAATTCCGCCTAAATTCCGGGTAAATTCGAACAATAGTAAATCACACCAAGGCTATTCCACCTGCTAAATCTTGATTTATTCCCTCTGTTTTCTTCATATATCATCAAAGTTGGTTTCCAAATTGGGTTTTTCCGCGATGTATGTTAGTTCTGCTTGGAAAAAGAGCATTCTTAGGTGATTTCTTAAGGAAAGGGAGAAAACCAGGACATATTCATTATTTCCACTGCAAAAACATTTCACTCACCTCAAAAAAAAAAAACAATGGCAAATATCACATTGCGCCCTTTCGGCGCCTGTCTGTCCTAACACAGCACAGGCCTCCACCTTTTTTTTCTTCTTAATATCATTCCATATCTAGGAATGACAATATCGACCCACTAGTGAGCAAATTGAACGCATTTGCACTCACCAATGATTGGATCGATATGGCCGTCACCAAGAGTATCCTCAGTCTTCGCTAGTTCAAAATGAATCAAAATGAACCGGCGATTCAAGAGATAGTGATCGTGGAAATGATACGTATCGATTGCCACGTGGGTCGTCATGGATCGCTGCCATACGGAGCTCATCGCCCGTACTCTCGAGTATGTGCCCAAAATGAACCGGCGATGTGGGTGATAGCGAAAATAGGAAAGATACCTATTGATTGCCAAGCCCCTTTGCTTATCAGTCCTCTTTCGTCTGGATTCTCCTCATTCACTTTATCCATGTGGCGACCGCCGGCGGTCGTGGCGATCGCGATGACAGCCGGCTGTCGTGGCGATGTCAGTCAGCCGGCGTCACCAATCAATAAATTGCTGGCGAGTCCCGACAGCAATTTATTGATTGGTGACGTGGCGGCGTCATTTGAATGCCGCGCCAATTATGCACGTATGCAAATTTGGGCAAATGCGCATTTCTCACATCTGCCAGCGTGTTTTAATTGTTTTAATCTATCTTTTTGTCATTTCGCACAAATAAGCAATCCCTACCGCAGCACTTTTCCAGGCATAACGCTCCACTTCCTTTCGCTCCACTTTGTCGAGCTGGTCATGTAGGCATTTACAAGGATGACTTGAGACATGTGAGTTTTACCCATGAACTGTTTCTAAAACTTCTGAATATGGGTTACTCTCAAAATATAGAAGTTATTTCGTGGATCCAAGTCCATAGTTTACCACACCGATGTGTCAACCACAATCTTGTTAGTTTAAGACGTCATTCGAGCAAGGGACGGCTTCGTTAACATTGCATCGGTTTATGTGGACAGATTCTACGGATCCTGTGAGTTTTCACTGCTTTTCAAAGCGTTCCTTCTATTGCACGTGATACTGCTTGTAAACATTTCGCTCGGGTCCACTAACAGTAAGTATCTTATGAGACGTGGTGATGTGATAACACGCTTACTTTTACTATGTGGCATGAAAGTTCCAATTCAGACAGCCAATGTGACGACAAGTCGCAATTTGTTATTTGGTCTGAATGTCGCTGCTCTTACAAAATTCGATGCGCACCTCTCGCTATGGATCGTGAAAGATTTTTCGCTCCAAATCCTTCCATTTACTACCACATTTTTAAGCAATGCTCCTATCTCTCGCTTTTTTAGTGAAAAGCGGATCAAAAATTAACCATTTTGATTCGATTTTCACTTAAAAAAAGCCAGTAAAGACGACGGTTTTTCGTGGTGAAATAGTTAATTTCAAAGGAAAATTTCTGGCGGATTCTAGATATATTTTATCTGTTCACAGATTCTAGGTGTGTATATTGTTTTTCTATTGCTGCCGAATTGTATTTTCTTCATTACGTGTTGTTCGTTGTTGATGATTGATTTGTTGTTAGGCAAACGTTATCTTATTTTGTTGAGGTTATACCACCGTTCTTCTCCTCATTCGATCTCTGTAAAAAGTAAGATCTGTGAATAAAGAAATGTTGGCTGTTTCCTGTGTTTTTTTCTTAAAACTGCACTCTTATAGTCGAATAGAACGAGCAGGTACGGTAATAGGAGCCTAAAATAGGTCATCGGGTGAAAATCAGGTAAGTCGGACTCGGAATAGGCGAAAAAACGGAGGAAAAAGGTAAGAAAGGGACTGGGAATTATCCTAATACCGTAATCCAATTCACGCTATTTTCCGCCTGAATCCCTGAATTCCCACTAAATCTCCTGTAAATTCCGCCTAAACTCCTGGGGGATTACTCACACTTTTCCGAGCAATTTAGGCGGAGTTTCCCAGGAATTCAGGCGGAAACCGCCGGTGTACGAGTACCAGAGTGGACTGGAGGGTGGAAGGGTGAGCAGAAGGAGGATGTCAGGACCGGAGGATGGGAGGATGGGCAAAAGACACTGGCTGGACAGGAGGGTGGGCGGGCGGGCTCCATTTTCAATTGCTTTCTTTATAGGTTTTTTTTTCATTTTTCTAGGTTCTACTGTTTTTTTAGATTATTTTGAACAGTGAAGGCAAGAAACAACAAGAAACAGCAACCGATAACGGAAAAAGTAAGCATAGAGGCAAAAAACAAAATTGGGCTGCGTGCGATTGCGAGCCCACTGCAAAATCGCGCCCCGGGGAGGGCGCGAAAATTGTGACGATTTTTAAATTGCGGTTCTGATTCTTCCTATTATAGATTCCTGATCCGCTGTTTTTTAGATTTTTTTTGTTGCTTGCTAATTAGGTAAAAAAAATTTGTTTGTGTTCCACCTTCTCGTATTGACTGTTGCAGTAGTTCCCAGTAGATTGGGTGCGGCTACAAGAACAGACTAAATGAACATCTTACAACTAGAATTACTGCATGGACCATCCTCCCGCCTTTTTTGTGTGATAGTCGTTTTTTTCTAACTGGCAGGAGTACCAAATTGATACTTTTGCGATAAGCGTAGGGGTAGGATAGCGGGACCGCACTAACTCTCCAAGCCAGCTAACCTAGGCCCGTAGTAAAGTGTCATGGTGGTGAGATCAGCTGCCTGCACAACTCGTCGCCACATTTGGGGCGATGATCGCAAGCGCGACGACCTTCCAACACTGAGGAATGGAAGATCATCACCATCCGTGGCGGTGCTGCGAGCACGTATGTGCGGGGCGCTGATCTCCTCGCCCTGAAGGGCGATGATCGCCATCGTTTGGCGATTAGATAGTATGCGGAGCGAAGAGACGCCGAGTGAAGTACTCGGAGCATCTCACTCGGAGCGTGGTGATGGTGTGAAGGTACGTATGATCAGGTGCGCGAATTGCACAGAATGCACCTGACTCTACGGACACAGGCATGTTGATTTTCGCCCTACAGCACAAAACAAGCTCAACGTGTACGAGTTATCAGAAGCACAGAGGTGCTTCTGGTGCTTCTGACAAGTCGTACTCGTCCTAATTTGTTAGTAGTAATGGTTCATAACTGTCTCACACGCTAAAACAGCCTCAGAAGTGATGTGGGAATACGTGAAACACGTACGTTTGATCACTTTTCATGTGCCGCCCGTCCGATTCACCGTGGCGATGATCACCACACTCCTCTCCAAAGCGAAGTGCGATCATCGCCCTGAGGGTGATGTGCGATGATCGCACTGGACACTTTACTACGGGCCCTAGAGTTATTGGTTGGGCAGTGATTAAAACTGCAATTCAATGTTTGCTCGGGCAAACCTTTTCTTATTTACGACGCTATTTTCAGATTTCTGTCGTCGTAATGAGCAAAAAGATCTATTTTTAGATCTCGAGCAAAAGCAGTCGCAGTATGTTTCAGCTGGTGCATGCAGTCGACTCTTCCCCTAATGAGATTGTATGGATATCTTAAAGGGGACTCATTGGATTTTCTAGGATTCAGCAAAGGAAAATACATTACAGAATTTATCTTCGGAGAATTCAGCACGCGTTGGAACAGAACACGATCCAGCACTTCGTATGCTGAGCATCTTAGAGATGTTTAAGATAGCTCCGATCGCTTCACTTTTTCTCTTATGGAGGCGAATCCTGTTGCGCCTCCAGCCTTTTGCTGGAGATTCCACGAATACGGGAATGATGTTGGAGACCTCGCGACGTTATATGTATTATCCTTCCAGCTTCGTCTCAGATACTCAGACAATTTCGGGGCAGATCCCGTTCGGGACGAGCGGGGGGCGAGGGTCGGAACGAGCGTATGGGTGTTTTCGCCCGAGAAGTAAACGCGTTCAGGCCGCTGTGGGGCCGCTGAAAACGGGGCTTGCATTCCTATCAGCCCGAGTACTGTCCGCGTTCAGGCCGCCATGACCCCGCAAACCACCAGGCGCTACTTCTCCTAATCCAGCGCACAAGGCGTTATTCTCCACAATTACCTCTCAGCTGGACGCCGGCATCGTGACAACCTCTGGCAGCTTGGTCACTGCTTGGTCACAGTCTCGCACGAAGGAGCTCCGGGTTCGAAGCTATTGTGGATCCAAAGTGATCCACCGAAGTGTAAAATCAACACAAATATGCAAATTCCTATCAGAAATGCGAAAAAATGTCTGTTTGCAAGGTCTTCTTCTATTACTGAGAGGCTTCGAACCAACCTGACCATTCTTCATGAATGACTGAGAGTCCGCTGCTTTATCCACTGGGCCATCCATGCTGCCGATCTTCTCCAACCTCTCAGACAATTGTGCCGTCGAACAGCAGGTCGAACCCTCGTCGCTCCGCCCACTTTTTGAATTGGGGGAACGTGTATCGACGTTCTGGCTTAGCAGAACGTGCTGCTCATGCTCCCCGATGTTCTGCTGTCCACCGGAATCCTCCAGACGTGCTGCTGGGACCGTGGGACCGTGATAACACGTGTATATGTAATTAATCAACAACCCCATCTTCTCTTACCTTCACTTTCATCCCAACAAGCTTGGAGCGGTGGTGAGTATTCATGAGTTCTCATTATAGGGCAACTAGGCATTCATGAGTTCTCATTATAGGGCAAGTAGGCAATGTGCCAGTTCATGATGGGTATGGGGATGTCAGCTCCTACTCGACACGCTGATTTCAGCAATATGCTTGAATTTGGAAAGAATCTTCAAAAAACCCTATTTTGGGGGGCCAAATTTGGTACCAGAGCGGACGAGTTTGCTTGCCAGGAAGCTGGAAAAGCGGAGCTGAGAAGTGGAGATTGCACATCGAAATGAACTTTTCAGCAGTAGCTGTTATCGAATGAACGTATTGGAAAACCTTGCCACACCTCAGCTCGTTTTTGATGCTGAATGAAACCTCCCTTCCACTGGCCAAAAATTTTGGAATTCTCGGCCAAGGAATCCCCAACTTATGGGGTTTTCGACGTTACTCTAACACCTACAGTATACCTTTGCGCTCAGCGGTTCGCATATGTTCGGCTGAGGTGAGGATCTCGAACGCGATCCTTGAGGTGACACACTGCCTTTAAGGGCAATTTGTGGCGACTTATGTGGCGGATGTTTGCGCCTTAGACCCTTGGACTTTATCTTGTCCGAATATACAATGTAGTGGCTCAGTGAATGATCTTACTCTATATAAAGCGGAGACCCCCCATCGTCGCGCAAGGGATGACAGGTCACGCTCTCATTGATCCACTCTTCTCGCCCCTCCTCTTTTGCCCGCTGCCACGGGCTCAATTGCGAAAATTGACACGCCCAATGACACGCCCATGGTATATGTATGTGTACAACATGGAAATCTTCAATAAGGACATCTAATTTGCAATGAAAACGGACTATCTTGGATCTTTAAGGCAGAATGGGAGAACCACTGATGAAGTGAATGTGATTTCGCAATCAGAGCCGTGAATCATCCAAATACAGCAGAGTTGTACGGAAATTTTCGCTGCACTCCTTCTAAAGCATTAAGTAGTAATAGCATTTAGAAATTAACGGTCAGGGGAACAAATGGTGCACTCCATGAGCTTAATATTGTGCTTACAAAAAAATGGGAATAGAACGTTTACCCAGTTCATTCCTGTTAAAAGCTAATTGTGCGCGAACCATAACAATTTCGACCTTCAGCGCTATCCCAAATGAAAACGGCTTAACCACGTGAGGATATGTGTTGCTACTCATACAAAGGACCATGTAGAAGCTTTTTATATTATAGCTATTTATATTGAACATAATAAGAGTTAACCTCAATAAGAGTTAACCTCCAAAGGTAACGTGGCACACGGGTCCGAGTCAGTATAAAGATACCGAGCCAGAGCGCCGCTTAGCGGCGCTCTGGCTCGGTATCTTTATAAGTGACTGTACAGAGGATGAGCAATGCGAGGAGAATAGTGAGTAAAGTGTGCCTTGTATTAGGAGTAATGAGAATAGAACGAGCGTCATCGATCAGTCAATGATACAATTTATACTAGATGCGTGCGTTTGACGCGCGTTCGTCTATACGATGGATTAGTCGCATCGCCGACGCAGCTCAGACGCACGCGTTTACGGCCTCGCGGCGGTGGCGCGAGGCCGTAAACGTTCTTTCTGATAAATATCTTTCTGATGATAAGCGTTCTTCTTACTGAGGATGTAGATGACGTCGGGGATAGATGGTAGATGGTGATGACGTCGGGGGTCGTGCGACACCATTTACGTTAATCTTTCTGATGAACACTGTTGCAGAATTTTCCGGTAAAATGAGCCTTTTTTAGTGATGGGTGGGCATTGCTAAATAAAATGGAGTTTTGTTTTGTTTGTATCGCCGAGGGAGGTCTAGATATATCCCACAAACCTCAACATCTTAGAAAAAAGCAACTTTCTCTGATAGATGAAATACTGGTTGAGCTGTTCGAAAGTAGCTAGACCAGGACAAGAGTAGAATTTACTAAATACCTCACCTGTTAACATTTGAGGCTTGGCTTTGAGATTCGGTTGAATATGCCTCAGTTTTGGTGAGCTTAAGAAGTGCATGTCCACTGGCGGGACGCGCAAATTCACACAGGTTCACATCCTACCAAGAAAAATTTCTTAGAATGAGCTGTTCGATCTCTTCTTGGAACATTGTTTTAGTCAGACCACTTTTCATCTAAAAAATTCATGTGAATCAATTTGTACTGAAAATTGACCTTTCTTACTTCGTTGGCTCCTGTGATTTGAGCTTTCTTCTTTACATAGGTTCCACTGTACCGCAAAAATCTGCAGGAAATGCTGATCACAGCATTTTTATTGCTAAGAGAAATCTCAAGTTTGAGCAGAGTTACGCACCTTGGAATGCGCATCTTCGAAGCGGCCATTATTCGTGAGACAACCTAATATAAATATCAAATTATCGAAAATGATGGACTCGAACTGTTTGTGATTAGAAATATGGAGGGGTTAGAGTAAGCAGAAAGGTTTTTTGGAGTCCTACAAGAACTTGTAGGTATTACATACATATAAACAGCATGGTTGTGCATCCCTCTACCCATTAGGATGCTAAATGTTACTTAGTCTGTTAGTTGGTGAGTACAACACGTGGCCGGTAATTCAGTTATTTAATATTTAGCTATGTGAGCTTTACTCTGAATAGAGTATAAGCATTTTGTTTGGAATTTTTTGGAATAAACCCTACATGTAATGATACACGATCTTTTCCTAATATCCTGTCATCTTCCCTCACATTAACTTCTAATTATTCTGTGTTCTTCCTTGCATCATAATAAACTCTACACCATTTGTGTTACATGTAGTCACATAATCAACTCAACGCCATTTGTGATGCATGTAGTAGTTACGTCATACATATAACCACTCAGACAAACTGCCGGAAATTCCGCAGCAGAATAAAACGCCTTTCGGAATAACAGCAGCAGAAAGGGATCCGCAGTG